>OV656813.1:17505000-18755000 GCA_927399485.1 Calamotropha paludella | reverse complement strand
AGAAAAGCGGTATTCTAAATGTATTGAGTTAGAAGGAGATTACGAAGAACTTTTTGATTCACCCTCGTATATACTACTGCAGTGATTTTTTTCACGGTTTTAGAACGAACCGTTTAGCTGGACGAGAAGGGGCCTGAATAACAGATTCTTAAATTGTAAAATGGTCTTTACAAACTCAAAATATTTTTGAACGACCTATCCGTCACCCGTTCAACCTTTTTTCGATGTGATGATAATGTGTCTCCATGCCAAACTATAGCTTCGCAGTGCCGATAACCTCTTAGTTAAGCCGGGGACAGATAGACAGACGGACGGACATGGCGAAACTATATGACTTCCTTTACTTCGGAACCCTATAAACGAGTTCAGGGCTAAGGTTATATTTTGTGTTGATACCTTTCAATGTTTTCGGTACAGCTGCAGTAAAAACAAGTACTTTACGATGTAAAAATTAGATACAACTAGCTGACCCGGTAACGCGTTGCTATGGTAACGCGAATATAATGGAAAAAGAGCGGGGAAAAGAGCGGACAGACAAACACACAAACAACAAATTTGTGTTCTTAGATTATAGATTAAGAAGACACTATTTCAAATCGCGAAAAGTTATGATTTAATCAAAATAAATATTATGGGCCCTGGGCCGATACAAGAAATAATATGTAGTAATTTTTATTTTATTTACAACTAAGAAAACGATATATTTCAACATATTTAGTATCAGATGGTCAAAAATCCAAGCTGTCTTATGCGACAACTTTCCTAAAAGTCAAGCAACTCGTCATTACTGTTTTTTAGTAGTTAAAAACGTAGTTTAAAACAAAGCTACAGGGGAAAAAGCCACATAAATAATAGAAAAAAGCTACATAAGTAGGTACATGATAAAACATAATAAACCCCATAACTTATATCACACAGTTTCGATGGTGTGAACTTACCTCTTAGCTGCCAAATTGCGAACCCTCTTCTTCCACACGAAGATGAAGAAAATGAAAATGCCGAGCGCAATGTTGGAAATGTCCACCGCAATCCAGTATATGTTAGAGCCGCCCACGACGAAGCCGAGTATCTCGACCAGCCAGTTAACTCCCATTACCACGAACAGCTTCACATATAAGGCGTACCTTCGATCATAAAAAAATACTTTTTTATATGCAATAAAAGTATTTAAAATACAATCCACTTGATAGAAATGGGTCACCGTAAATGATTACGGTAAATCAGATAAATATTAATAAGTATTACTACATATTTAGTTCTTACACTTCCGCGCACATAACACATTTGAATAAAACACTTTTTTACGGATTTTGCGCATATTTCATTTTATATTATATTTAATTCTAACGTTTCGACTCCTTTACAGGAGCCGTGTTCACATTATGACTAAAATAAAGGTTGTCATTCTACTACCTTCACAATATTTTAATCGGGCACGTTCCTAATTGTTAAAATTGTTTTATATAAATCAAATTGTTTTATTTTTACATTTTATTTTGTTATTAAATTCTCCCTACGATTACATTGTATACTACTGAGTCTACTACCACTTCGGAAATTGGGAGGCCCTTACAGTTCTTCTAACTGGCGAAAGAAACTCGGGAGGGGGACCGACCTCCATCTTACTGTGGTTATTTGCAAAAAGAGCTATCTACATCATCAGGTCTTGCAATGTGTGTTTTTGTGTACCTACAAAAAATAAAATATGTGCAAAATCCGTAAAATGTTTTATTCAAAAGTACTATTACATTACCAACGGCATTCAACATATTCAAAGGTCACGTTAACTTACACCACTGATATTTTTTTATTAATGTACATAGTATCGAAATAATGTTTGGATAGGTTCGATTAGAGCATAATATGTGATAAAAATGATAAAAACAATAGACAAGACAAGAGCTAAACAAGCAAAGCTAGTGACGTGATAGTGACTGGCGGAGCGCCATCAATCCTACTTGCTTGAATTCTTGAATCCCACATGCTTGCTTGGATCCTGCATGCTTGCTTGCATATTGCATGCAAGTAAGCGTAAAATAACATTGTACCCGTTTTGCATGTAGAATAAAGTTGTTGGATTTTAAATAGATGTTACATAAAAGTTGTTTTTTATATAATATTTGAAACATAATTCTGGAAATAATGTTGGTAATTGGTAATATTGATAACTATGCAATTGTTTTTTTTCTAAATAAAAAATAAAGAGAAATAAATTAAATAAATGCCTTAATCATCTAGCATAAATATCTTTGATTACTGGAAAAATTAACAATCTAAAAATATAACAAAACAGGGCAAAAATATTTTGGAAAAATAATATTCGTGCTAAAGTCAAATTAAGCGCCTATATACTTAACTAATATTAAATATAAAACCTGGAAATTTGTAGAAAATTTTAATATAAATACGTTTTCATTACATTTACTGGAGGGAGACTCTGTACCAGGGTCGTCTGCTTAGGTACCTCCGTCTTACCTATTTCTGCCGCAAAGCAGCAGTGCTTGCATTGCTGTGTTCCGGTTTGAAGGGTAAGATATGGCAGTGAAATTACTGAGTACAGTGACTTTACATCTTGTGTCACAAGTTGGCAACGTACACTGTGGTTCTTGTGGGGGTTGCAGTTTTGCTGCGAATCTAACAAGAGCCACGTGTATTATAGGTGACTGTTACCACTTACCATCAGGTGGGCAGTTTGCTTGTTTGCCAACTTTCAGCAATAAAAAAAAAAAAAAAAAAAAAAAAAAAATTAAATTTCAGTGATTTTGCTTTCATTGCAGTTTGCTTGCCTACCACTTTATAACGGTGACGCCACTCCGAGGTCTCGGATCGACTCCCTGTCGGGTCAATGTAGAATATAAGCTTTTCTATGTTTATTATCTATATTATATATTCATATGTAGTTTAATTGAACTGACCTTTGGGATCTATAATAACACAACGCTTTCAATTTATACTGGTACCTCAAAAGATCCCGTTATATTTCCATTTTAATAAAAATTATATACACATATTTTTTTGGCTCTTTCAGTACTATAACCTTGTACATTGCCCAGACTCCATTTGCGTTTCAAGCAGAGTTGACTACCGGACAAGTATAAACAATATTTCAATCCCACTCTGAGTCGTAATTTTATGAATCATAAAAGAGAGCTATTTAACACTAATATGAATTGTTGTCTAAAAATAACCTAATCAGATTGCCCATAACTATTTTTATGGTGAAATACACATTACCTTAGTTTATTTAAGTTTTTATTCGGAAATGAGTTTCTTAGAAATAAAAAGATCTGACATTGGTGACATAAACATTTTATACGGAACAACATCTGAAGCATGGGTGACTCAAAAAGATTTTTTTATTAATCGTACCTAATGAAGAGATGTAAATTTAAACGACTTATCCATCGTTATGGATATAGTGATCATGACCCTTCTTTAGGTACTTGTTTGAGTTAGATTAAGTTTTGAACGCTTAGTCACTTAAAAACTAACCTTGGTATAAAACTATTTGAGGTAAAAATTAAGGCGATTAACCGGTTGATATGTTGCTAGTCATTTAAAAACTATAGATACTTATTGTTGTCTATACAACAATAGATACGTTAGGCATATTAAGTTACTGGTTATCCTAACACTTATTTGTAGACGGTTTAGATACTCAAATTACCTGCCAATTACATTCCATACAGATTTAGGAGGAACTTCTAGCAGCAGCAAAAAGTTCGTAAAGCCACGAGTTGAAATACGGAGATTGAGCAACATCTCAGTAACTAATTCATCGTGTGAGTGATGACAAATATATTCCCAAAATGTTTTTTCCTGCAGATGACGTATTCCTTAAGCATTTTCTGTGACACTATTTTGAATTGGGCACGGATGTTTTCTTTTCTGGTTCTATTTATTCTAGTCTGGTTCTATTCATATGGCTAGTAAAAACATCACAAAGTGAGACCTTAAAATAACATACGAACCTATTGACCTATGTTGAATAAAAAATCTGAATGTACCTAAAGTGTTAATACGTTTGTAAGGCGAGTTGGAAGCTCACCATAAAGATCATAATTAGGAATACGATATTTTGTGGTCTACGGGAGATTGCTATTTATTATTATTTCTTGACTTTACGAGTGTTAAGGGTTTATGGTTTTCTAATCAGCCAGACACAACACGCTGAAAATGAGAACATCGTCATATTTCTTTAACATTTTCATTATCAAAATAAGGTAACCTGTTATTGTTTGTACAACCATGATAAGGTATTTTATAAGTCGAGAGTTTTTCACCCATCAAAGTTTAGACCGATCAATTAAGCGATGTACCAATTGATTGATTTGAACTATGGCCTGCTGTGACACCATTAACATTGGTGGCTTTATAGGAGATTAGGCAATTGAGATTATTTGTTTGACATGTTACAGGACAGTTGAGACATCATAAAATAGATACTTGTTATATGAATAAAATATACCACCGTAATTTTGAAATAATTGGTAAAATTCAAGAAAAAAAATTGATTAGAAATTTATTTTTATTTCCCTTCACTCTCTCTGTAGTAATTTAATAGACAGAGAAAAATACTAGGAGAGCGAATTTCGTATGTTAATTTATATATACCAATGGCAAAGATCGAATCTACCTGCTTCTGTTTCTTTTTGGTCAGTTTTTAAAAGACGAATTTCTTTATTTATGAAAAGCGTTTCATTCGAGAAAAAGAGTTTTCACCATCCACCGGCATCACTTTAAAAAAAATCATTCACTACTTCAAAACTGAATTGTTAAAACAGATAAATAGGTTGTATAATTATATAGGTTATACTACCCTTATGTATTAAATACGGGCGACGTGGAGACGGGCCGCTAGTCTAAAATAAGCCGAATTCATAAAGAGTATTTGAAGTTTTAGTTAGATTTTTTATTTCGTTTTAAGGAGATGATCAAGTCAAGTCTTGATGTGCTAAGCTTTAACTCGTAAGATAGATAAATTAATATGAGTAACAAAATAATACTCGATCTTGGTAAGAAAATAATAAGGAGATACTCAAACTTAGCTAATCTCTTCTATCTTACCTCTGTTTGTCTCTCTTGAACCTGTCACTCCTAGCCGATTCCGACCCTTTCAGTATGGCAGTCTCTTGGCGGATAGACCTGATCCGGTACGAGGTTACTATGAATAGCACCATGTTGACTACAAGCAGCAAGAAGATTGGCAAAGAGAAGTACAGCAACTCCTCAAGCCAGCCTATAAATTAACGAACACATTTTAATACCAAATGAAAAACTATAACAATCATATTTTTTACCTTGCCACCATTGACGACCGTTTTGTGCAACGGTAACGATCCTGCTTTTAGCACCGACGGTCCTGGGTTTGAATATATATTTCTATTAATATTATTTATTTATCTATGATGAATGTTTATTCGTAACCCTAGTATCCATGACACAAGCCTTACAGTGTTTACTTTGGGCTAGGCTAATTGGTGTGATTGTTATTTAATTCTTATTATTAGTTAGCCCAACCCAAAATAAGTTCTGTAGGGCTCGTGTTCCGAATACTAGGATAACGGACATATTAAACAAAGAAATATGGAATATTCATACAAATACCGATGACTTAGGTACTATTTATACTTCGTATTACTCACACAAACATCTGCCCCTACCGGAAATCGAACCCAGGACCATTTGGCTTGCCAGTTTGTTTCGCTCCCGGTCGGCCAAACCGGGCGACATATTTGAAGCATAATATGACTAAGATATCCATAAATAATTTGCTTTCGGTGCAACATAAAATCTGCCATGATTTGAGCTTTATACTTTGTCCAATGTAGGATGATACTTTTGACAGTTGACACCTATATACATTTAAGTTGCTATTGCGATGTCAAGCCAAACATAAGGAAACAAATGCAACCTTAGTACCTAGCAATAAGGAAGTGACACCTGTCAAAAGTATCATCCTACATTGGACAAAGTATAATTCCAGTTACGTCGGAATTACACTGCTCTCACAACCGGTGTTTCCGTAAATAAAATGGTAAAGCAGTAGAGATTTGTGTTAGCCGTAGCTTTTACGACCTTAGACATTATGCTAGTCCAAATTGTGTTACACGATATCTAAGTAATAAAGATTTAAAATTACTGACATTAAGCGCAATTAATTTCTAAAGATTAGATAAAGGTTCACATAGTAAATATGTTTTAAAGGAAATTTGACCGTCAGTCCTGTAGTCATCATCATCATCATCATATCAGCCGTACGACGCCCACTGCTGGACATAGGCCTCCCCCAAGGATCTCCACAACGATCGGTCCTGTGCTGCCCGCATCCAGCGTTTTCCCGCGACCTTAACCAGATCGTCGGTCCACCTCGTAGCAGGCCTACCCACTGAGCGTCGTCCGGCACGCGATCGCCATTCGAGAACCTTTCTGCCCCAACGGCCATCAGTTCTCCTTGCTATGTGTCCTGCCCATTGCCACTTCAGCTTCGCAATTCTTTGAGCTATGTCGGCGGTTTTTGTTCTCCTACGGATCTCCTCATTTCTGATTCGATCGCGTAGGGAAACACCAAGCATAGCTCTCTCCATTGTCCGCTGGGCGACCTTGAGCCTTCTTACAAGACCCATAGTGAACGACCACGTTTCACTGCCATAAGTCATCACCGGCAACACACACTGGTTAAAGACTTTCGTCTTAAGGCACTGAGGTATTTTGGACGCGAAAATGTATCGCAGCTTCCCGAACGCTGCCCACCCGAGTTGGATTCGACGAGAGATCTCTTTCTCGAAGTTGGACTTACCTAACTGTATTGTATGTCCTAGGTAAACATAGTGGTCAACAACTTCGAGTGTAACGTTCCTAACATTTACTGGAGCGAGTGTAACATGGGCGTTGGACATAATTTTCGTCTTGTCCATGTTCATCTTAAGACCCACTCGTTGGGAAGAAAAAGTCCTGTAGTAGTTACGAACATTGGTATAAATATATTAATAAGTTTTACTATCTGATTTACTACGTTAGTATTTTAAAAGTATTTTGTTTATGAAATACTAATTGATTATTTGAAACGTTGGTGGATGACATCAATAAATTATATGAAAGGAGCAAATTGCGAATATGTATTTCAGGGAGAAATAAGAAAATACATAAATTCTGGAGAAAAATTTATAAGTTGGCGGGAAACAATCACAATTCATACAAATCTAAGCACCGTGTAAAAAAACGAGTATAATTAGAAGTTTTACAGGCGACATTTTTTAACGACAGACGGCTTGCGAGCTAAGTTTGCTTTTCGAAGTAGGGCAACAATTTGCAACGGCTATTTCCGTTTTATACCTTTATCGTAAATTGCCTTGTCAATTATTATAATAGAAATTATAATAATTATAATACATATAGATCGCATTGAAAATGCATAAGATATATAAAAAAAATATATATATAAATCTTGCCTTGTCAAATTAACTGACAAACATATTTGGAAAACAAACAATACGCGTTTTTGCGTATTGATTGAAGGAAATATCTCAGAAAAATCCATAGAAGATATATTGTCTAAGTAAGCAGGTGAGGAACAAAATGAGTATTATAATCATATTTATTAATATTGGACCACTCACACGTAAACATCTAGTTTAAACAATCATCAGACGGAAAACAAATGAATATCTTTAATTATATAAATATAGGCCCCTAACAGATTCGAATCAGGGATCTTTTCCGCGTACGCAGAATTGCAAATTTTAACATACAATTTACATTGTTCTGAACCCTAGTAGCTTGAGCACTTGTACTACAGAACCCATATCTGAGTAAATATATAGAAAAGTTCGTTCTCTTCGTTTACCCAGTAGGGAATTGAATCCAGAACCTCCTCGGCTATCTTTATCAAGTTTTAAGTAGTAGGTAATGAATTTTAAAATATATGATTAACATATGATTGACTATACGTGATAATGTGCTTTCCCTGCAGTTAATGTTAAATGAGGGTGTAACGTTTAGTACTAATTATATTTTCTGTTATACGTACCTATGAACCAGCACTTTTTCGAGCCGAAACCAGGTTTGATGATGCCTTCAGGAAGATCAGCGAACTGCATACCGACAGTGCAGCAGGCCAGGATGAGTGGCACGCCCCAAGCGTAAGCACCATACAGAAAGAATCGCTTGCGCTCGCGTTGCTTGTTCGTACTACCTCCACGGTAACCACTGTTAGCAAAATTTGTATTTTTTATACTTTACATTTATTCATAAATAGAAGAATGGAAGCTACAGGCATATAAGTTATACAAGGAATTATTTTAAATGCTGCTAAATGTTGAGTTTTAAGCAACAACTCACAGTTGGAGAATCTACTAGAAAAATTAAATATTATATTTTTTTATTTAACTTTTGAGAAACGGTAGTCGTATTGAGATTCCACGTGCATTTTTTTATAATATAACTCTTGAATTTACATCGAATGAATTGGGTTGTTTTTATTAAAACTAATTAAAAAGTCAATGAAATTAATAGAATCCAGTGGAGATATGAAGTTAATTTATTTAAATAAATAAATAAAGTTCAATGATAATTTTGAACAATTTAATTTATAATTGGTTCTTTCACTTTCGCGCATCTCACTCATTTAAGTTAATTAACTTTAACCCAAAGCATCCTAACTTTAAAAGAGATAAAGTTTAAAGCGTTCCACCTGCTTGGAGTCCCTTAATTAATAAAATAATATCTCAAACAAAAACACACACTTCAAGACCTACTGACGTAGTGAGTTCGTTTTGTAAATAATAAATGTAAGATGGAGGGCGTTTCGAGTTTCGAAACGGAAAAAATAAACAACCTTTATTAGTAGTTAAAAAGAACTAAAAAGTTCAGACAGTGTCGTAGCATCAAGGGCCAGAGTACATGCCAATATGCCAATATGAATAATACGAGCCTTACGAGCCTTAGATCGATCAAATTGCACCGTTTTATTACCTTCTGGCTCCAAGATTATATCAGCTCTGTCATAGTAATATTGCTTGGTCATTATATATCAAATTTACAAATATACAAATTTCAGCTCAATTGGAAAGTGGGTCGAATTTAATTTGCTAAATTTAATAATAGAGAGTCAAACCCAAACCAGGTGAAACTAAAAATAAAATTGTCAAAACAAGAATAAACACACAGTAAAAACGGTGAAAAAAAAATCAAATTTTTATTCTTACTAATACATAAATATGGCTTTGCTAATAATGAATGATTATTAGCAATTATATTTCGGGTTAAAACACACATTCTGTTTCTTAAATTTCGTGTACCTACTCGAAATCTTAGGATCAGATTAGTAAGATTTATTTCATTCAGAAAGTAAGCAATACTTGATTAAGGCACCTGAAGGTCAGTATAAATTTGAATTAAATTATATAAAAAAATATTTAATATCTACAATAACCATTTGAATTAAAACAATAAGTTTTATTGAGGGTTACTACATAATTGAAGTAGCAACAATTGTAATGAATGTAGATAGAAAACATCGACATTCGTAGCATCAAGGCTATGTTCGGTCACGTAGTCGCGTAGCTCGTAGCAATTTCGTAGTTGGCTTGCTTTGTACTTTGTAACGATTCTATTAGGTACATACATTCTATGCTTTTATAAGATTTTTTGAGCTTTTCTTTCAGTTTTTTTAAGTGTCAATTATAAGAATATGCGTTTATGCAGTTATTTGAATTTTATATACAGTAAAATTGATGTTTCAATAAATTTTCCTTTATAAATTATATTTGAAAAATCGAATAATAACTTTGTCAAATAGTCTTTGTCAAATTGATACAAAGATTTCCTTTATAATTATTACATAAATATAGTAATGTTCATACTGGTGATCAGACAAACGTTATGAAAACCTGAAAAATGGCAAACTGATTTTATTTGAACACCAGATTTTTTAAATTGCTATATAAAAATAATGGTCGCCTTGTAAGGACCTTCAGCTATTAAACACGTGTTGCAATTTGTCATGACAACAAAACGGCAGCAAAAACACGTAATTATCGAGAAACATGATAGACTAGATACATAGATAGAATATAAAAAACCTATTATATATATATATTATATATCACTTTTTAAATGTTTTGGTATATTTAACTAAAGTCATGGGTATGTTTTATTGGTTTCTATTTTTACTTTCATATTTAAGTACCTTAGCGCGTAAAAATACGCCATGATTTATATTTACTGATTTGACGCCGAAATATCTTTAATGTAAGGTTGATTATTTATTCAATTCAAAAGGAATCAAACGTATTTCCCTAATTAACGATCTTACCAAATTGCCTGAGTTAAGGAGACTGAGGTAGGCCTTTGATCCAGCAGCATTAAATAAATGGATTGTACGTTACACAAGAATTACAAAATAAAAAGTACAAATTGTCAAGAGCGTAATAACAGATCATGCCTAAATTACTAAGGGCGAAGTAAAAAACTTATTGCAAAAAGCCGGATAAATTTAAGTGCATTAACCATTACAAAAGCTTATTTTTTCATGGTTCTACTCAGAAAAATATGGTTAACGATATATGCTTATGAAAAGAAATGTAATCGGATGCTGTTCGTTCCGTGTTTTATCAGTTGTATATGCAGATAAACTGTGATTTTTTTTTGATAAATTTACGAGGATAAGTCACTTTACCGAATATTAATTAAGCATTATTCAAAAGCTCCATAAACGGTCTCTTTTAGAATTTGTCAGAAATATTCCAAAAGTTTCCTCAAAATCACAAAACCGGCCGGCCGAATCTTTTGAAGGTTCGATTTGGAACGCAGGCTATATTTACTAAATTATTTGATTCATATCCGCGACAGACAATTATGATTACACTTTAAATTAGCCATTAATATACTGATAAAGCAATATAGCTTCAAGTTCCTGTATCATTGTGAAATTTTAGACAGGGAATCTTGCCAATGATAGTGAATAATGGCACTGCCTCCTAGACAAGTGATAAACTTTCTATATTTATTCGAACGCTAGCGTTAACTTCACAATTAGTCAGCTTTTATCAATCACACGCTTGGACTTGGAATAGATCCTTATTTTTTCCAATTTAATGGGGTTCATATTTGACTGCTTTATATATTTGACATATCAGTAAACAATTGTCAAAAAATACAAAAGATCACATCACATAAGGGCAATGAACGAATTAAAAAATAAGTTTTTCAGAGTAGACCTGCTGCTCTATCTTTTGTATGTTTATGCTCTGACCATTGCAAATTCATTTGCCAAAAAATACGACTTACTAAGTAGCTAATTGAGTAGCTCTCGTAAATGAATGATTTTGATAATGAAAGTCCCCACTTTCGAAATCCGAACTTTAAACGAATGAGCTTGATAGAAAGAATGGAAAGAGTGTAAAGCAGTAAACACTAAGTTATACCTAGTTATATGAAGTAAAATTTAGACTAAAATTATTAATATAATAAAAAAATATAAACTTATATCAAGTTACCTTACTAAAGGAAATGATACGTAGAAAGTTGCATATCGATTTCAAGATTTCACCAAATTCTATAATAATACTGTATATCTAAATTTATCCAATGGCTTTGACGATATCTTTGTATCAGTTCCGAGTTATTCTCTTAAATTCATGTTACAACTTTTCTGCGTTATTCATTGAAGGTGAAAAAATTCATTTAGACATGTTCGTGTTTACGAAACATGTTTATATTTAGCATTTGGTTTGAACTTAAATTTGGCTTAGGTAATCTATAATATAGATAAACACAATAACGGTCTAGAAATGATAATGTTCACAATTAAACTTCTTAAGCACACGTGAACAACATGACAACACCCTACTAACAAATATCAAAAACCCTCAATTGACATTAGAATCGATATAAAGGATTTTTGTTTTAAAATCAATTGAGAAAATTTGACATTTTTCAGTAAGTTGTTGTTCCCTCTTTATATTTTTGAGTCATTTGTTCACTGTACAGTGTGTACTTGAATGCTCTAAAAATTAATATAATCTCCGTACGCTATAAACCACACTTCCAGTATTAGATTGAATTTTTTATTTCTCATATTAATATCATGCACTTAAAATGCGATACTAATATATTCATTTCACAAACAATAGCCGACTGTCAAGTTGTTATCTGGGGTTAAAATTACCCTTAACATTTGAACAAGGGGACACCAGATCAGGACTGCGTCCTGGGCTGGGGAAAACCATGTTAGGCCGCTGATTTGGATGTATATCGAACTCATGGAATATTAAGAATTATATTTTTTTAATTTGGTTTAATGTCAAATAATAAGGATTGATATCTCAATTTTCCGTGTACTTGAGCCAAGTACCGTTGAGTAGATAATAAGCCAATATCTGGAAAATGAGTCTTAATGATAAGCGATAAAAATCTCTATAAAGCTATCAGTAAAGATTGCAATAGCATGAATTTGCGTGAATCAATTAGATTGTGATATCACAAAGCCGATAAGAAAATATTACCGTCCACACTATTAGTTCTAGAAAATTTTTGAAAATTTTATATTTTTAATATGTATTGACATGTTAAGCGTTTCGTCTCCTTTTACGAAAAGTCAGGATTAAAAAAATATATGCAAATAATCGCGTATAATATACTTCAATCACTTTTTCGTAATATGAATAAATATGAATATCTAATAACAGAAACCACATGCAGCCACAGCCCTTAGATTTAATAGGAGATAGAGTACAACATTTAACTGGTCAGCTTGGCATGTTAAACATCTAGACAGCCTGACAGCGACAACCATGCTGATATTCTGAACCCTTGGTAGAAAAGTTGTTTGGCAGTCATTTTAACAGTAAACAGCTAGTGGTCGCTAAGATCAAAATTTTAACCAACCTCGGACGGTATTCGTGTCTGGGTGATCTGAATAACAAACATCTTAACCGAGCACCTGAGTGGAAAATTTTAGTGGCCCGTTAGGATCACAGGATAATAGTGTAATACATTGACGTTTATAATATAATTATGCTGTAGCAAATATATTAATCTCTTAGCAAATAAATTAATCCATATATTAACTCTGTCCACGGGCGATTTATGAACGTTTACTTATGATGGAAGAACCACACAGGTAGCATTAGCGAAAACCTGGAAAGTTTTTGGATAATATACTTGTATGATACGTACGAGTAAATGCAATGACAAAATGAATTTATAAGGATACGGTAAAAATAGAGCTTTAATTTTTCTAACAAGGGTTTGTTCATGCTATTGCAGCCGTTGCTGCTAGCATTGTTCACCTACACTCGCACGCTGGCGCTGGAGGGGGCTGGCCTCACCGACCTGGAAAGTGGTCACGCAAACATGGGCCAGTTTTAAAACCAATTGTAAGTAACATTTATAGCGGAAGCGCGGGTATTTGTCACATAGTACTTGTCACAACTGTCAGTATCCTTATGTTAATGTAATATAGGAAAACTTGTAACTTTTTGTTTGAAATAAAGTTACTGAAAGAGGTATTTTGAAAAAGACACGTTTCCTAACCCTTGCTCCGCATATCTTTTTTCTTAAACTCGTATGTCTGATATAATTGTCTTTGGTTTAATTGTTTTGGTTTTCTCCGTATTACCCGCCTTAAATAGTTTTTATTTCTTAAGCAATAATGCTGCAAGTTATACTTCTATAATCTTGTTTTAAAGTTCACTGAATTCAGACTCGAAATATTACATTTACTTACATACTTATTTGTTAGTTACATAGTTGTTATATTTGCTAATTCTTACAATATTTGCAATAAATTTAACCTTTTATGATAATGATTAAGTATTTCGTAACAAGTAGAAATAAAAAATGAGTTACCTGAAAGTCCTCCAAATATCAAAGCACATTATATTTAGCCAGAAGAAACTCGTCTGGAAGGCTACATACACGACGAAAGCTGAAAATAAAGAAAGAAAACAAAACTTTGAATCAGGCTCAGGTCACATTGAAATTGGAAAATAAATTTCATTAAAATTAGCTACTCGGTAGTTGATATAAATATTTTTATATTTTTGTCAGCCGCCATAATAATTCGCCTTTATATTTTGTCTATAGATTATTGTTTTGTAATTATAAATACAATGAAAACTTAAGTATAGATTTTTGCAAATGAGCTCTAACAGACTCATATAAGTAATGCAAGTGATATAAATTTTTCGTAAAAAAGGAAACCATGAATAATATTTTAATTTTATATCTTAAGACTATTGGGTTCTTTTTTATATTTTTTGTTTATGAAAAAAAACACGAGAAGATTCGGTTATTAAATTCAGATTATTTTTTAATAGTTTAACACCAAAATTTGTCGTATCAGTCCTACATATTTAAGTAGCCCGAGTATGAATATGCAAACCAATCATATGTCAGAGAAAAACCCAGAATTCACCATAGACAACAATACGAACTGAAACTGACATACCAATACTTTCACTGAATGTTACAACGATAAATACGAGAAATTCAACTATAAAGTATAATATACTAGCCACGCGTTGCTGTGTTATAAATTAAAATCAAATATATCCTATCTTTTAAGTAAGATCAAATAACAAATAGTTACGAAGTTTGATCAAAATCGGTTAAGTAGTTTAGGAGTCCATCGCGGACAAACAACGTGACACGTAATTTATATATATTAAGATATAAATATAGTATAGATCTGTGTATATATAATATCAATGAACTCCTAAATATGATAAAAAAAAATTATTGTTATTGTGCTCCTAGTATTTTTGTTAGTGCTTATTATTTTAATTTAATTGTGACATTCTTAAAGGCAGGACCGCTACCGTTGCACCAAACGGTCGTCAACCAAAAATTAAATACTAATTAATTTTTGGTTGACGACCGTTTGGTGCAACGGTTGCGATCCTGCCTTTCGCACCGACGGTCCTGGGTTCGAATCCCGGAAGGGGCAGATGATTGTTTGGTGAATACGAGCATTTGTTCTTGAGTCATGGATGTTTATATATATTTCTATGAATATTACTTATTTATGTATGATATATGTATGTCTATCCGTTACCCTAGTATCCATAACACAAGCTTTAAAGTGCTTACTTTGGGCTAGGTTAATTGGTGTGAATGTAGGAAATATATATTTTTTAATTGTAAAAATATTGAAATTGCAGTGATATTTTATTAGAATTTAATTATGACACTGATTATTTATCATTATATTACTAGTTTTAACTGCATGCCGAATTATTTGACATTATATAGCTTCTTTTACATTTTAACTTTTGCGTGCCAGTATCTAGTGCATATTACATAATTTTATACATCCTTTGTACCGTGTTTGCTTGCAAATAAATAAATAAAGTATATAAAGTATTTTTCGGATAGAATAATGTTTCTGCCATAAACTAAGCGAAAAGGGAGACCACTGTTCAACTACACTGGGTTAGAGCGTGTATGTAATAATTTTAGGAGAATCTAGGTTTTCTTTGTATTATTGAATTATTGCCTTCACGCACGCCACATGTAAGTTTACTCGGCATACTTTCGTATTGTACTTTTCGTTGAAGTTGCAGTTCTTCGCTATTCGTAACTACTAATGCAACGCTATAAATCGCCATTGTACATCAAATTACCGACTTTGATTAAATCAAAGTGATGGAATACTTATTAATAGCGACGTGTTTGAGTTAATAATGTAAATGCAACTCGTATAATCTTATGAAAAGATCGTAACTCCTTCAATATTGACCGTGTAGATGATGTGTATTGATGATGGCAATCGGAGAGGTTTCAAGATATATATCACGATGAATATCATGTTATTTATCCTTCGATATCTATCAATTATTAGTTTTACAAATACATACATAAAATCTGGTTTTTACTCATATTTGTGAAACGCTGACAATAGGTAGTTTTTAAACGCGCTTTCGTTTTTTATCTACGAAAACATGGGATTGGTGGAACTCGAAATTATGCGCCTCCGCATTTCACTTAAATATTAATAAAAATTGCAAAGATTATAAATAATAGTTTTGTATTTGAGTTCTATTCCAATACCTATATACTTATTTAATGAATACCAAACTTAAAGTTTAGGATTACTAAAAAAACTATACTTAGTACTATATATGCAAGAAATAGTCCGATTGATAGTTGTATACACTGTATGCTAATAAAAATTTATAATCACATCCCCAATAAATTAAAGAATTTGAAAAATATGCCACTTTTGTAAAAAATTTAAAGCATTTTCTCATTAAAAAAAGCTATTATAATATATTGGAATTCTTTAACGACAATAATATGTGAGTAATATAATGAAATTGTTAACTAAAATTTAAGGGAATGGTATTAATCTTTATTTTTATGTTGAGTTATAATTATTTAAAAGAAAAGTTTAATTTTTTATTGTTTGGGTTATTATTGATTGCTATTAATTTATTCCTAAAATTTGTTCTCTAGGTTAAGTTTATATTGCTACGCCCTTACAGGGTGTCACATGCAACTCTAGAAATAAGTACCTTTGTATACCTGTACTAAAACATGTGGCTTGCAATAAAGAATATGAATATGTATATAAATAACTGATATATATCCAATATTAATCATAAATATCTGTTATTTAAAATCCTTCGATTTAAAATTTCGTATTCTAATAATTGATTTGAGAAGAAACTGGAGGGAGACTCTGTACCAGGGTCGTCTGCTTAGGTACCTCCGTCTTACCTATTTCTGCCGCAAAGCAGCAGTGCTTGCATTGCTGTGTTCCGGTTTGAAGGGTAAGATATGGCAGTGAAATTACTGGGTACAGTGACTTTACATCTTGTGTCACAAGTTGGCAACGTACACTGTGGTTCTTGTGGAGGTTGCAGTTTTGCTGCGAATCTAACCAGAGCCACATGTATTATAGGTGACTGTTATCACTTACCATCAGGTGGGCAGTTTGCTTGCTTGCCAACTTTCAGCAATAAAAAAAAAAAAAAAAAAAACAATGACGTTTTCTAACTAAGACCATTCGTTAGTTATTTAATAACTTCAGCTCATTTTTTATTTAGCACTTTTATACAATTTTCCAAAAAAATATCATATAAGTATAGTGAATATCTTTACATCCATACGCCGTAGCAGGTACGTTGGGAAATTGTACTGTACGTTCTTATGTCTTCTATAAATGTACCTAAGACATAATGATTCAAGCATCCTGTTAGTGAGACAAGATAAGTTCTAAACAGTTTATTTTATAGCGGTAAAATAAGGTTTCCCGTAGTTGTTTTGTCTATGTCCATATATAGTGTTCAACTATTGCTTTCTGACCTTCTCGTTAATTAACTGTTAGACAAACTTCCCGGTAATTTGACTGGACCAGCTCTATTTCACGTGTACACACCAAGTTTGCTCGCCTCCGCAAACAAATCAAAAAACCTGTTCATTAGGAACAGTTTAGTTATTGCATATTATATTATAGTAATTATTTAAGAATGTAATAGAACAGCGGTAGGAAGCCTGTCTAACATAAAAGCATGTCACGACTCTATATTTTATCATTTTTAATATTATTTTATTTTATTACTATTATAATACATGTAAATGTGTTAAAATTTTGTTATTTTACATTCTAATATTTAAAGCTCTCAATAAAAATATGAGATAGAAAACATTTAGTAACGTACCTATATTTTCCTTATACAAGGTCAAAAACTACCTACGTAATAACGTAGTAACGTTCAATGCAATACATACAGACGTTTACAATTCAAAGGCTATACGCTGAGAATTGATAAAGCCTTTAAATCCTATTCAGTCGTGCAGCCGACGTAAAACAAAGTTGCCAAAACTCGTCGGGTTCGCATAATCATTGCACGGCGACAATATTCTAAGCTATCAACTTAAATTTACAATTAGGTAAATTCTAAATTCATACTGTTGACTTATAAATGCAAATTAATAGATAGCTTAACACATTTATTAACTTACCCCGGCCTCCGAAAGGCCACGACTGCCATGTTGAAATCGAAAAGAAAGTATACACAATTTCACACTTCAGTAGTAACTCAAGTTGAAATATTAATTATGCAATTTTTTATACAAAATATCACATATTAATACAGTCATTCCCAACCTTTTAGTGATGAGAGACTACTTTACAAAATATCTGTCTTGCCACCAATAATTGACCATTAATAATTTAGAGCTGTAATAATGGTTCGTTCTATAGTTATAAATATAAAGCCAACAAAATTTTATTATTTTCCAAAAAAAAATTACATTCCAAAATTCACAATTCAAATCCACAACCATTAAAACCCATGGCTACTGAAAAAATCGCTTTCTTTTATTGGCCAGACTTTTCAGTACTTTAGAGGTGGTTTGGTCCTGATTTCATTTAGTACATTAATCACTTGGTATAATTTAATATACATTGCAGGTTACGTTAGATGTTCTTTTATCCATTACCATTTCAATTATGCAAAAATTGTAATTGTGCCAAATGACAAATATTGCTAACAACGATCGGCGATCAAATATACACCCTTTAGAGATAGCTACGCCCTCCATATGCAAACTGACTGTACCTATTTAGTGGGTATTGAATTGAGTAACTTAATACTTTCATGGACACTCCGGCTGTTTTAGTAATCACACAATTCGAAGTAACGCTTATTAAATATTTTTTCCTTTAAAAAAAGTTTAAAAGTTTTATTTGAGTTCAATTTACAACACAGAACATTAATAGGTAACTGTTACAATCAAAGGTTCTTTGAGTATTATCGTAACAATAATATTTAAATTGCTAACAGTTTCACTGGACTTCACACTATATTTAGTTGTACTTTAGATGCAATATCGAAAGGACAAGTATACTATAGACTATTTCTACTATCGATTCACACTATTCCCACGTTTTTCTTAGGTCGCTTTCTTGTCTGTTTGCTTGTCTGTCGTCTTGTCTGTCTTGTCGGTTGGAATCTTGTATCTCAATTTTGAGGCACTTCCCGACCACCTAGCGAGTTGAAACTTTCAGGGTAGCTCAGAACCCGACGACAATGCACGCTTAAACAACTTTAAACTTTCTAGGTGCACTTTCAGGTCAACTTTCGGCAACTTTCAGTTTTGTATGGGGCTTATCCGATTGTTGCGTAACACATGGTTACTTCGTTGAGTTAATAATTAAAAAGAATAAAATAATAATACTATATTTAAAAATCTAAAAATCCCACGTTCTTCAGTGACCATAAAAGAATAAAATAAA
Organism: Calamotropha paludella; assembly: GCA_927399485.1. NCBI lineage: Eukaryota > Metazoa > Arthropoda > Insecta > Lepidoptera > Crambidae > Calamotropha > Calamotropha paludella. The sequence goes on along the minus strand of OV656813.1, from coordinate 18,735,754 downwards.
CCGGCGGGGCTAAGCGAGGGGCCACTCAAAACGTGGGGGCGCATGTTACTTATGGAGATGTAATGAGATGTATGATATACATAGATGTTGAGAGTATTTGTAAAGATGCGCCCCCACGTTTTGAGTGGCCCTCGCTTGGCCCCGACGGGTTATTTTATTATTTTTTGGTCACTGAAAAACGTGGGATTTTTAGATTTTTAAATCTAGTATTATTTTTTAAGGTTACGCTGCTTGCTCTTTCAAATCATTTTATTGTATATAGTAGCTAACCTAAAAGTCTCTATACAATACAAAAACATCAGCGTTGAAAGCGCTCAAAACAAATAAGTTAAGGTTAGATAAGTCCATTATTCACTACCGACTGATTATAAAAAAAAGTTTTCAAAGATTTCGTGTGGTCAATGCGTCTTACTAGGTTTTTGAAATAAAGGCCTTACACACAGTGAAAGAGGGGATAGTGCTTGGAGCTGCAGCAATGCATAAAATTGTTATCGACGACGGTGTCGTACCTAGTTATATTTTTATAATTACCCTTCTTCTAACAAACACGCGACCACGAAGTTAATATCGAAAATGTCACGGTCACATAATTTTTTTACATTTCATATCAGTGGATCGCGCGGTGGTATTCAATTTTATTTATAATTAATGATAAATTCAAACTTTCCAAAGACGAAGTTCTTATCCCCGATATCGACGTCCCCGGTTAGTCCTCGACGCCCCCGATGATCCAAACAGAAAGGCCAATGCTTCTCTATTTCATCCCACACAGGTCAGGCACAGTTCAGTTACTCACAACGTGCACACTCATCGGTTAATACGATTCGCGCATTGTCTGGTACATGCACGTACCCTGGCGTTTCTCTATATAGAGGCGAACCATAGCCGAGGTCTGAGCCTTGAGAAGTTCGCTATGGCATCTCTTGCTTTTTCTTCGGCAGGAGCACCGTACTAAATTTATCCCGGTAAGGAGACACCCTCAGTTGAAATACTATCTCTCAATAAAACTCATCACTCTCCAAACTCTGTTTCAATATTTGACCCCCACAAAACCACAACAAAAGAAAATGAAAAGGAGTTCGACTTGATATAGAAGTGACATACAACTTATTTTCTGTTTTCTCCGACTATTCCTCAAAAAAAAATATTTTGCTTTAGTGCCCCTGTTGACTACGCTTTTTTATATTATTTATGATCTTTTTGACAACTCTACTTTTCTATGATTTTTATGGTTGTATTTGATTATACGTCTGTCTAGAAGAAGAAGAGTTTTATTTTAGAGCTTTTTTTCACATTTTCAACAGCCCCATATTTTACATGAATTGTTTCATTACACTCTTTGAGGCAGATCTAGCAGTCCACTGCAAGTTAGACATATGATACGTCGCAAAGGTACCGACACACGTTGAATCCCATAACAGAGGCCGACCTCTTTTCTAAGGAACCGAGTTAAACCATCAGGTCTTTTGCCACCCGTGCGACTCAAACCTGGAGGCTCAAGAGCCAGGGAATTTGGGCGGCGATCAAAGCGCGCCTATTCAGGTCATTCCGAGTGTTACGTCTAGAGAAACTACTCGGCGAATCTAAGCACCACAAATGCAATGATGCTGCTCATAAAAATTCAACTCAGTCAGAGTTATACCGCCACCCATAAACAGTCGTCACCAATGAAAGTGCCTAACTGTGGAGGAAGCAATGTATTTAGCCATTTACCTGAATCTGGTTTAGATACCACTCTGAACGTTGTCAGACCAGGAGCACTGGCGTTGTTTATGAGTTCAGCGAGGTTTAACTTGGGATTGGATATCACCCCAATTCCCTTTAATCGCGGGATGCTCAAATTGGCCATGATTGGGACAAAATGTAAGCTTAGCAATCAAAACCACAAAACCGTCATCATTAATACGTACTGAGAGTATATGAGTGGCTAGCCTTAGGGCCCAGTGTATGGAAGCCTAGAGAGACGTTAACGTCCTGTACCTGTACCAACGAATGCCATGTTCACCATTTCTATACCTATAAGCAAGGATTCCCGATGCCACTGCTCATTACTGAGCCTGACGTTAATAATGCTTTCCAATAAGCCAGATATCAATAAAAAAAAATATTTAGAATAAAAAATATCGAAATAATTATCATGATGGGTTTTATTATTTTATAGATCCTAGTTTCTTCTTTTCAAGTCGCTTATGTTTGTTTTTTTTTAACTCTATTACAATTCTGTTATGTTAAACATTGGACAAAATCAACTAATAAAGTAAAAATCTAAAAGAAAATGTAAATATATTACAAAATATAAGTATCCGTTTTAATTATTTAAAGTTCAATCTCTGCCTAGCTTGCTACTAAATAGTTTATAATATGTTTATTTAAAAAACTTACTGAAATTCTTACTTCAGCAAAAACAAAAGCAAAATGTAGCGCCCGAGTAGGCAGGCAGATTTATTTTAAATAGATATGGACTTCCGCCGAGTGACGCCTTATTCTATCAAACACTTTTATAATGTGATGGCCGAAATTGATTTTTATTTATTTCCGTTGACTTATTTTAAAAAGTACGGTCACGTTAAATTATTTTAGATAATATATATTATTTATATAAAGTAAAAATCGCATTTATAATTGATTCATCTCTATTAGAGTAAACACTTCAGTAAAATAGATCAACTGAAATTAGTTCATATTGCACACATATCGTTTTGCCTTTCATCTTCGTCCCACTAATGTTCATTATGTCAACATAATAATCCCAAAGTGGATCGTTTACGGCATCTAGTAGGGCTGCCACCACTGAGCATTGGTTCTATACCACTGAATAAACAACATAAACTACTGTAAGCAACCGAAAATTTTAGCCACAGTTATTAACAACTAATAACCTTTTTAAAAAGAATATTAAAGTATAGTCCATTTTTTTTAGCATTAGAAATTATGTAAACAAAGAAGCAGTGGTGGCTAACCTTGTACTGGAGTCCAATTTAACCGGCTTTAGGTTCGTCCATTGTTGAACAGATTAAATAACAAATAACAACAAAAACTTTTAACAAAAAACTTTAACAAAAACAATAGAAACTTAACAATGAACCAAAGAAAATAGTCAAAACAGATAAATGCAGACGTTGACATTTGCCGCTATTGTTGCAAATGGCGGCCATGTTAAGCGACCATTTTAAAAATCACCTAATATGGTACGTATTACAACATCGGCTAGTACTTTTTAATTTTGTCGTGTTAAACTGACCAACGTTTCGTTCCACTAGTTTGTAACTTCTGCTTCTTAAGGTACTTTTTAGTGTAAACTTTTCACGATGTTACGTTTTGCTTGTTACATTATATGTGTACAATAAAGTACCCAAATTTTGTTCTTTCTAATGCTAAAAAAAACGGACTATAGTGATTACACTTTCTATTAATTAACTATAAAAAAAATATATAGTTTTTGGCTTCCGTTGTTCCGAACATTGTTCCTAGTTGTAATAATACCTTCTAAATATTACGACAAAATGAATATAATGAAAGCTACATGTAAATATTTTGTTGTTACTTGGTCAATTAGGTACACAAATTATATAGTATAAGTCGCGGCAAGAAACTCTGGCACTGACCGTTATTGTACAGAAGTAAAAAATAAGATGTCTTGGGGGGATACAGGGATGAAAGGCGGGCTTGCGTTGCGCCGATTGACTCTCCAGTCATTCATTGTTAATTTTTGTTGTTGTTTTTTGTCGAGTTTGTTTTGTTGTGTTTGTTAGTTAATTTATAGTTTTATTAAGTGTGAATAGTTTTTATAAAGTGAAAATTCCGAGGAGAAATACTGTTTTGACAAGACAGGCACAGAAAATGGTGTATGACGTGCATTGTTTTCTAATGACTTCATTGATTCCCTAATACAAATACAAAGTGAAATTGGCGAAGCTAAGAGTATTTTACTCGATCCGGACAGCAGCACTGTAGATTTAAGCCAAATAAAACTAACTGCAGGAGTTATTTAGACAGGAGTCTACAAAAACGTATTGAATTTATTTAATTTGACAACAGAACTCAGGCACACTTGAACATTAACTAACTGACCTAATATTTTATTGAAGTAATATTTGCGTGCGTGACAGTACAGTACTCCAATAGCAGCTTACCGCCACAGTTTGTTCACCGCTAGACTTACTATTTGACATTACAAATAATGTAATTAACATTGTTTTACTATTTTTAATTAAGTACCTAATTTAACGACTAATTTGTATTACTACTTGCGCGCATGCCGTTAGTTATACGTAGGTTGTATTAGCACGTTTTTAGTGCAATAAGATTAAGGACACTCACAACAAAATTAATGAAAAATTATTTTTCGGGCAACCCTAGAACTACCATGATGTATGAACAGAAAAGCTATCAATAAATGCCTAATGGCTTCGTACTAATAATATATAAATATGATTATGTGTAAATAGACACATTCATAGTGTTTAAGTGGTACGGTTGTTTTGTTATACAATACACATGTTTTACTGGTCAGGAACAAGGGTGTTACGGATATTCGCATCCGCATCCGCAAATGCGGCATATTCACATTAATTCTAACATCTTTGTCAGCATTCGCATCCGCATCAATTAATGTGGTTTCATATCTGCAATACGTTTACATGTAAAGTCACAGCACGTAACTCTAGCGCTGCACGACACGTGGAGGGGCTAGCTGCGCATGAATACTATCGCGCACGCAATACAAATTAGTAATTTATTAAGTACTTAATTAAGAATAGCAAAATAATTTAATTACATGTTATTAATGTAATGTCAAATAGTAAGTCTAGCGGTGAACAAAATGTGGATGTAGCTGCTATTTAGGTACTGTACTGTCACGCATGCAAATATAACTTTAAAAAATATTAGATTACTTAGTTAATGTACAAGAGTTCTGTTGTCAAACAAAATTTATTTATGTTTTCAACAATAGGTAGGTTGGTGTGTAATATAAAAATAAAAACAACAGTTATTGTGCTTGTAAGTGACTGGAGCCTACACTAGGCACTACCTAAATCTGCTGCTGGGCGTTTTTCGACTTGCCGGCATGGCGTTGGCACGGCACCCAGTACCGGCGGGGAAAATTCCGCATCCGTGGATGTGAACCTCTAATTAACCGCATATCAAAATTTCTGCATCCGTAACAACCCTGGTCATGGATATGCTATGTCATAACATAAATCAGTATAATGCAAAGCTTAAATTCATATTTCGGATAATCAGGCATCCATGGTACGGAGATAATGTTTAAATACTTGTTTAATACTTCCAAACGCCAAGCACAGAAAAAATCGCGATAGTATTTCGTGAGTAATTTTTAAAAGAAAAATATCAGAAAAAATCGACTCGGCTCACAAGTTACTCTCAGGCATTTTGTACCAAAATGTCAAAGCGTTTTGAGAATGATTTGCTAATTAGACGTTATGCTATATAAACATTTTAACAGTTGGACATTTTTCTGGAAATACTATTTGTTAGTTAGCTGTGTTGCCACGTAGATCTTGATACTTTGACGGACAAACCTAACATTTTTCCAGAAATAAAGTACCCTATATATCAAGGAAATAAACAATCTGGGTGTCAATTTCATCCAAATCCGTTCTGTCGTTTTGTGGGATTGAATAACAAACATCCAAAAATCTGAATTATTCTATTATCTATCATCTTACGAACCTTACTAATATTATAAATGTGAAATTCAAGTCAACATTATTATTTTAAACTTACGCTTAATTCTTAAAATCTATTACTCCTACTACTAAACGTACTGACAGAAAGAAACAAAATAAGCCATAGGAGAATGTGATGACATAATATTACAAATAATCAGTAACAAATATCTTCTTCTTTATAAAAATGTTTTACCATAGGTTTATGAGTTCATTAGCTAAAATGCCAATTAGGTTTATTATACATAAAGCTTTTATTATTCATAAACACTCAATAAACCCCTCATAACAAAACCATTGTTATGGGCAGTGTTAGCATTATTATGTTCTCGTTCTGATGAATCCGTATCCAAAATTGTTAGTGTCATAAAGACAGAAGTTAGGTCACACTTACAACTAATTTGGCCTATTAGCAATGTATGAATCTAGATCAATCTACGTAGAATCTGTGGGCGTAGTGCATTCGTCTGTAGCTATTAAATGAAATCTAACAGAATAGCTAACTGGAAATAGAATACCTCTGCTATTGCTGTCTGAGCTCGCGGCTTAATACAATTAGTTACACATTCAACATAATTAAAACCATTATTATCTGAACCTAGCTATACATACGTTATTAGAACACACACTGCGCTACAAAACTCCTCTAGGATGATGCTCAAATATTAGTACTACTAACATATCTCTCATCTGAAGAAATAACGCCACTAACAATTACAGTTTTTTCTGAATTTGGAGTTAAGAATTAGTATGGCATATACGAGAAAATTTTTGGGAAAACCTGCAATTTAAAAATGTTATATCCTTAACTTATGATAATAACAAGGCTAATAACATTTTTTGAGAAGAAAATTTCGTATCGAATCAGAGAGATCGAGTTAATGCCTCCTCACACAGAAAGTGAATTGACTTTACCTTCACTTCTCAATATGATTCTGCCAATTTTATTTATCGGAAACACATAATATTATTTATAACATTACAGTATTTAAATCGAAATACCGTTTCTTTATTGGCCCCGTGTTCACATAACTTTACAGCCCACATTTTATCCCGAGGAAGTTAACAGAATATTCAATATTTCTTCGTTTCCTCGCTTAAACAGCCACCCACACGTTAAATCTTTAGAAAAAGAGTAAAGTATACATATTTCACTATCGTGTTTCCGTTTCACCTACAGTTATTTATTACTTTAATAATATAATGGAATCCACATTACTCTGCTTTGTTTTAATTACGCTATTCCGTCGACACACCCAAAAAGCAGTTCGTTTCAATAAGTTGAAGTGTAATTAGTAATGTGTTTAAGTGACTAATGATAATGAATTCGAGCAGAACAACATTACGTCAGTTGTGAACGAAGGTGTGCCTCACTGTGTCCCTGGAACCTAATTTCATTTAAATATTTTAAATTAAATACTATATCTGTTTCATTGTCAAATAAATTACCTTACTATCGTGTTGTATTGTAAACCAATATACAATTTTAACTTATAAACACGAAGTCATCATAACAATAAATTCAAACAACATTAATTGACAATATTTCATTTTTGTGAAAATTAAAATATAATAAAATCTTTTGAATATATCAAGACATAATGGCGATTTCCTTACGCTGTTTAACAATAACTGCATAGTACATAACATTGCCTCATTAAATTTTTTATTTTACAATGATAAGATTTAGTGTCCGTTATGGTTTATTAGTTTTCCAAAAACTCTAATAACAATAAACTTTAAAAATTGATGCTTTCTTATGGTAATAACCTAATTTCTCAAAAGGAGGAGCTCGATGTTGGAACGATTGTGAGTCGACCTATAATTGTGGAGGTTAAGTAACATTCATAGGGGCCTGTCATCGGATTAGTGACCAAAAAATTATTATTTCGAAATAATTCCTGTTTCTTCGTGCTTCGGAAGGCATATTAAGCCATCGGTTCTTGCTATATCTGTAGTCGTAACCGCCCATTAATGGACTCGCGTGGTGCCTTATGACTCATTGGTCTTCACGGTGTTCTCATTCGTAGAAAGAGTCTGTATGCCAGTAGTGGGGACATTAATAGGCTGTTGACTAGTTTTTTATTAGTATTTTTAAAGTTTACTCCTTAAAAATTGATTTTCATATAAGGTGCTCGGTGTGAACAATTTTGTTACGTTTTTTATTGGGCGCAACTTTTACTTTTATTTTGAAGTTTTTTTATAATTTTTTGTGATTGTTTAAAGATAGTCTTCAAGGAGTAAACTCCAGTCGTGCTTCGGAGCTGAAGCACACACTTTTTTTTAAATCTTGTTAACTCATAAAAATTAAATCATATATCAGAACTGATGGCGTAGCTTTGTGTTTTATAAGAACTAATCAGCTTATTTGAATTTAACTAAAAACAAGAATAAACGCTTAGTAAATCCAGTTAAAATGCTTTTATTTTAATATTCGGATGGATTAAGGATTAAATATGTTTTTTTTTGGGTATGTGAATCAAACACGTATATAGTGTAACACACTGACAACCCATCTATGCGAACCAATAAATACGGTTACCGTGAAAACGTTGCGATGAAACAGAAATGGGCCTATATAATTTCTGTAATATTTTTGTTGAATCATCATCCTAGAACTCTGCAGTAAATATACAGATATTAAATATTTATATTTCGTCAGTTCCGTTACGTAACCTTCGTGTTTCACAGTGATATTATTAATGTTAAGTATTTAGTGATTTGCATGAAAAACGCTCATCATATTAATGGTTAGAATAGCGCCGTTATTTTTCTGTGTATTAATTAAAAGAATGGTGTTTTACGTTTCGTTACAAACAGATTAAATGGACTGCACACCGATGATGAAGTAAAACACTGAGTTACTCGTAATAGTTACAGCATAGTTCTGTTTAATAACTTATCCTTAATAATATATGAACAATATAGATTATTATAAAAGAGTTTAGTAAGTAATACGTTAACTTTAATTAAAGATTTGCATCTTTTCCTGGTAAATGAAAGTACTACCATATAAATTATAGTAATTTTTTATCATTCATAGACACCATTCAATTTTAGATTGTAGACATAATATCCGTAGATACACTTATTACGTAGTTCTTATAATTATTTAGTATTTCGTTTTTAGTTTTTGGTAAAGCATTTAATATGGTATTTAAAATTTTTAGACAAAAAGATTCTTTAAAAATTGGTTAAACCTGTAAAAAAGTAACACTTTTTAAAGATTAACGAAATTATTTATATTATTACCAATCTCCAGATGAGACTAACGCAAATAATTCTTGCAATAAAAAACTGGGATTTTAACTAGATTCTTATTGCCACAGTCGAGTTTATTAATATAATTAGTTTATTATATGTTTATATTAGTTTTGAAATTTGTACAATATCTGAAATAAAATGTTATTTTTCAAGTAATGCGTACAACGAAGCACAGAACAGATAAAATAATTGTCTGTAAGAACCTTAAAAGACGAATATAGAAATATTTATCGGGGTTTCTTTTGTTTTTTGTTGTAATTTATTGTGATTATGCGTGTTATTAAACGTGATTTTTGTGATGGCGTCAATTTCACGATCACGTTCAGAAATTGGGCGTTCGTAAACTTTAATTACTACTTCTTTTATTTAAACCCGCTGCATAGAATAATGTGTCTAAAGTTTTGTTGTGTAAGGTCAGAACTTTGACCAAAAAGCGCAAGCCTGCTGAGTGCTGCTACAGTGGCTCACTAAGCACCAGAGACATATTTTCGTTATATCATAGGGAGAATGTAAAATCACATTTGGAGGTTAAGTTCATAGTTACTTTTTGTAAAATTAATATACGCAAAAACTGCGCATTTGTGCCAGGCGGGGATAATAGGAGGGAAGTTACTCTCCGCTTCCACCATAACAAGCGCCCTTCAAACAGGGTGCTCGTTTCTAAACTTTACGTGCACCTGACTATGATATTTAACTTGACCAATATAGGCCCATTTTTGTGACGGAATGGAAATCGGTGCTTAATAAAGGTGGTAATTAATAAAATAAAATGGAAAAGTAACCTTAAATATCATGAGTGGTCTTAACTTTGTTTTGAAAGTAGTTATATATTATGCAATATAATCTTAACATACCTACAATAAGACAGCCGGTCATATTCAACCATATTTCTCCGGCCTGCAGTTTAAGGAAGGCCAGGAACACGTAAGCTACCATCATACCAGCACAGTATGACATCAGACACATCCCGTGCAAGTTCCTCAGCTCAGGGATAAGCGCGTACACCAAGAAGGTAGCCAGTAGAAAAGGCACGGATAGGAGCATCCCTGGTAACAAAAAAAAAGTCAGAATTTGAATACATGTAGCAATACACAATCATAGAGTACAAAAGCACAAAAAAGTCACCACAAGCAGAATTCGAACCACAAATATTTCGTCATTCTGTCCCATGAATAACGTTGTAGTAGCTAATTTGTGAAAAATCCTTTCCCAATAATTTGTTTCCAATAAGATAAAAGCCACTTTGGTTAAGTTGGTCTCCTACTTTGCTATTCCCATGTTTTTATACAAACATCCTTTAGTTACATCCTACTTGTTACTGAATAAGGTTTTAAGGAAGCTATAATGGCGCAATAAAAAAGTTCGACAATCTTCAAATTGATTCGCTTAACGTGTCGCTGGAACATACCTGTGGAAACTCTGTTGCAAAACAAATCGTTACATAGAATATTATGTTCAACTATTCGATAACAAATCAAGTTGATTCAAATCAGAGTTGTATGAACACTTTTCTATTCCACATCATCTAGACAAGTTAAGAAGATGGATAAATAGATCTTATAGGTTAACTAACTTTGACCCGCGGCTTCGCTCGCGGTAATGTAGACTACCGATTAAAATTTATATTTCTATCCCTCGGAAACAGTACTTTTTTCTGTTCGCTGGCAAACTCTCACTTTTTTATTTATAATATTAGTTAGGACTATAACGTTTTTACCGATATCATATATATCCCATCATTTGTGCAATCACATGGACTTACCATGCACCAAATTTCACGGAAATCGGTCGACCCGTTCTTGTCTTATAGAAGGACATACAGATAGACAAAAAAAATGGTATAATTGGTATCAGTGAAACATAAATCGAATATTTATCATAAAATATATCCAAATAAATAAATGTACAGCCAGAACCTACAGATATACATTTATAGTAGTTTTATCGTTTGGACGTCAAGAATGAACCATTTAACGTACATCACTATTTTGGCTGCTTATCACACTTATTTAGCGTGTAGACAAGACATGTACACTAAATGAAACATCACTGAGAAATGAGACATTTTCTTTCATATTTGTAGACGTGGCAATTCAATTCGAGATTATGACTGGACTTTTTTTTGCGCCCCTCTGGACGCGGTGAATCCTACATGGATACTCCGGCCTGAACCCACCACCTAGTAAGTGCCATAGCCTAGGAAGGCTGAATAGACTTCATCTAAGCGTCCGCCTCGGGACTCACGGCGGCGCCTTTCTTACATTTACACCAATTAGTCTAGCCTAAAGTAAGCTCTGTAATCCTTATGTTATGGAAACCAGGGTAACGGATAGACACAAATATATGATACATAGAAATACATAGATATTATAGAAATACTAGTTGACCTGGCCTCGCGTTGCTGTTATAAATTAAAATTTAATCTATCCTATGTCCTAAGTTAACACAAATCCAGAAAAATGAAACAAAAATCATCAAAACGGTTTATGTAGTCAGAGACGAAGGGCATAGCGAACTATTTCGCTCAAATTGGAGCAGCCCGACTAGTGAAACACCTCCACCTTACAGAAGACCGCAGACAAACAACAATCACTTTTGTCTTGTTGTGTTCCTGTTAGTGAGTAAGGTTTCCTCCTCCTTGGATAAAAACTTCTGCTTTCGCGCTTCTGATAAAAACTATGGTCTAGTTTTGGTTTATTGTGTTTCTAAGGGATATATTTTAAGTTGCAGTTTCTATGGAATTATATTGTATCTCTTGATGACTATATAACCAATATAATGTAAGATTATATTTGGGTTTTTCGTCTACTCTCACTATCACAAACACAAACTATCATAATGTGGCAATGACTGATGGCAAATGAATATGAACACAATAATGTTACAATATTATTTTATTGCTTAAACCTTAAAAAATTAAAATGCACGACAACATCATGTTGTGATAACCAAAAAAATAGCTTTTCTGCAAATTATTTTTTTTTATTCGAGTACAAACATTTTTAAAAAATATTCCAAAGAATATAAATAACAAAATGTACTTTTTCCGTTTTAACTGAATCTTCACATTAATCTGAATTTATACTTTCCACTTTTTGCTAACATAAAATGAAATAATAACAAAAAACTAAACGCTTTACCGTGCTCTGGGCTAGAGTTTCCACTTTAAAATGCCAATAACAGACGGTCATGCATCTTTGAAAGTTTTATTTGGCTTTCAGAACCTAAATGGTTATAAATGTTCCGAGCTTGTAAGGTCTAATAGAAGCTCGTGTACTGTTAAAAGTACTTAGAAGGTAACGAAAGATCTTGAAGTCTAAGAATGCGTATATATAAATACATAGTTTCGCTAATCGTGTCCTATAAAATCTACCCTAATTTAAAATATCAAGCTCCCATAGAACAGCTTCAATGGCGTAATGTCTGTTACGCCATAACTTCCCGAGTTCTTAAGTGATTTTAATATTTTTTGTGTGGAATCGAATCGAATCGGTTTAGGACCAGATTGTGACGGAGCCCGAATTTTGAAAATCGCAAAAATTCACATCGAAACATAAAATTAGGTATTACGCTCCGCTCCAACATATGGTGCTAGCGTAGCTTTATGCTTAGCGACTGCATCGCCTAGTATTATAATCCCATGTATACTCACCAACGGCATATGTGATGTAGACTGTTTTGCTGTCATCGATCGTATCAGGTTCCGGGAAGCACACTGCAGCGATCAGTCTCGGCTCCATTGTACCATTGGCATCAGTCATCATATCCATGCAGTACGTCGTGGGGTTGTGCCATTGATGATTTCCATACGACAAATCGTACAGAGTTGCATTCTAAAACAAAAGAAAAGAGAGGAATTACTTAATCTTTCCATTAAAATAATTATGCCTATCTGAATACAATAAGAAAATGTAAAAAGAAAAGGTAACCTCACCACGCTGACTCAGTGCGGATGTACTAATGATTGAAGAAGCAATCAGCTCCAACGGATTTACTGGCCTTACAAATATAGAATTCTGTGGATGGCCGGCCCTTGCAAAATTTGCTTAATTTCATAAATCGAACTCTTTAACCATTCCTATGTATGGAAGTACTTAATTAATATTAAATATAAAATACATTTTGTACAAAAATCAGTGAAAAATTTGACATCATAAAGTGAAAAGAAGTGGTGCTTTCTTCTTTTCTGCCGGACACCATAGATCGTTCCTCATGTATTGTATATCACGTATGACGTGATTTGATTAAAATTATTTGAACATATTTGGCGTTAAAAAACATAAGGGAATAGTTTCATCGTGAAACCGTAATATTATCAATGTAATAAACTTGGCACCAAAACTTCGCACATTTTACCAAAAGTTTACTAGTAGAGAATTAGCATTCCGTCCTCTTGGTCTTTATTTTCGCCTCTACTAAATATTTATTGTTGTTCATTAATATTTTTAATAATAGAACTTTTCAAATGTATTTTAAACCAAAATATTAAAATGAGATATACATCTACAACGAAAAAAACAAACTATGATATGCCCTTCATTCGTCTAAAATAATTCGCTCTTAGGCCAATTAGGCCAAACCTCATGGGTCTAAACTCCTTACGCAGATTTTTTGTCTAATGGATGGGTTTCTACTGTTATAAATTAGTCAAAATATTGACAACCCTTATTATAAAATTTCTAATTTTTAATACAATTAAAATCGATTAGCCAAAAATGACAACACTTTACAGTCCGCCTACGTGCTAACAAGAAGATGCAGTAGGGCTGGGATTAGTAGAATTTTGTTACAGTTTTGGATAACTAGTCACAAACGCATACCTAAAAAATATCATAAACTGATCTAATTTAGGAGATGTGACGAATGTGCGAAAATATTTAGGTTAATAGTGTGTGTGTGCCAATGACTAATATGGCAACAAACATTTAGGCAACCCAATGTAATATTGGATATGTAATATGCTTACAGTCCAATACATAGAGTTCAATGTAAATTTAGAAAATATGACAGTTTGTAGGTAGATTGACGTACAGTTTTCTGTAACCGATTGTAGATACAATAACCGATCTTATTTATTTGTTAGCAGTGAATTCTAGCACAATTCCTTTAATCCTTTTTTACCTATAATATCAACAATTTATATCTTATAGATATACTAGCTGACCTAGCCACGTGTTGCTGTGGCACAGTAATTTTATTTTTCGAAAATACAACTTTTTTTTCTAAAATAAAAGTAGCCTAAGTTACTACTTATTACATCAGCTACCTACCAATAAAAGTCTCGTCAAAATCGGTTCAGCCATTTCGGAGATTAGCCGGAACAAACAGACAGACAAAAATTGTAAAAAATGTTATTTTGGTGTATGTACCGTATATATATTCATGTGCATGTAGTAAAAACGGTTATTTCAATATTACAAACAGACACTTCAATTTTATTAATATGTATAGATTGCATTGTGAATGCAAAAAAATTAATGAAAAGACTCATAAAACCTTTTTACAAACCACAAAATTTGGGGGTTTCTTTTGATGTTTTATCGCCCTTTGATAAAACATGGCATTACATAATATTTTTTTCGATTATATAATATATTGTAGTAGTCTTATGCAGTATCTTCCACTAGCAGTGGACAAGATCTGATCCCAGTCTACCATTACTATGTTAACACGATTTTATTAACTTCACCAGTATGTTTGTGTGTTTGTTTGTAACGAATTCTTCTAACGCGATTTAACCCACTTCCAATCGTCTGATTAATTTGAAATTTGGTACACTTATCATTGACCGAAAACAATACAATAATGAAAAAAAAATCATTGTAGGAATATCGATAAAAAATTCAAAATACGAAGAACTGAAAAAGTGTAATAATTGACATGAATTATGACATAATTCACGCTTCTATAGAAGATCGAACTAAAAAACCTAAAATATTTTATAGTTAGAAAACGGGGTTCTTTTGTACAGCATTTTTTTCACACTAACTCTACATTTCGAAATAAAAAAATTAATTTTTAGAATAGAAGAATAAAATGTAGTTTGTGTGAAAAAAAACCCTAAATTTTCTAATTATTTTTTTTAGTTATGGATACGTAAAGGTATCTTGGTAATAAATGAAAAAATAAATAAAAAAATAAAACAATCGATTTCGAACACCCCATGCTTTTCTTTTCACTTTAATTTCCTTGTTAATTATTTAATTGTTATATAGAAATTTATTTTTGACGTGACAACGTCTTATAAATTGGTTTGCCGGGTGACACTTCAAGAAACTGCGTTACGCTCCGCTCACGTTATGCGCTTACAATGAGAGCGAGTGAGAGGCACGCGTCCCTTCCACTCGGGCATGGTTAGCCCGCCTAAGAGCGAGAGAGACAGACATAAAAAGTGGAAGGGACGCGTGCCTATAAATTAATGTTTTAAATATAATTCTTTGTATAAATAAATTTTTTAAATTGTTACTATTATTTCATCCTTCTTCCTACTATACGAATGAATATTCACATTAAAATTATTTTACCACTCAAAGTCGTTGACACGTAAAACTTTCGCCCGTATACCGACTTTACAGGCAACCAACCAGTTTTTTACTTTTCAGTTGGATTTACCAGAAAAGCGTGTTTTTTAGTTTTTTATATCTACAATTTATTTACAGTTGGAACCCGCTGGAGGGTCGAGTACACAGTGGGACGATCAGCCACCAAATTTTCTATTATCAACCTATCTTAGTAGTCATTCTATTAAATAGTACACTTACCAATATACGCAGGTGTGTGAAATAACAACTTTTAATAAACCCTTATCACGACAAAATATCCAAAATTAGATTCATATTTTTAGTGCAAATGCAAACTGTATAAAACTGATGGCAAATATTGGGCTATTCACGTTTAGGAAGATAACGTACGTAATAGTTATAGCTATGTACACGATTCAAATTACCAATAATAACCAACTACGTCACATAGTTGCATATTTACAGGACTCAAAAATAGAATGGAATATTAAAAACCATTAAATAATATTTATTGGATGCCTGTTATACGTAAAAGAGGTTTTTTTTAGTTATGGATACAAAGTACGAGATAGAATAAGTAAATATAACCATTACTAAAATAATTTTTGTCACACAAACATAATACGCCCCTACACTTAAATTATAAGAATTCATTAATCATGTCGAGAAAAGTGTTAACTAAACTAAGAGTATAGGTAAATGCAAAAAGTTATAATTCATTAAAATACAATTGTTATGTTAAATCGCAAGATAACCCATTTTTTCAGTTTGGACAAGAAATATAAATAATGCATAAGAAGTAAGAAATGAAAAAAGAAGAAGATCATACCATTTTGTTGTCTAATTGTATATTAGCTATCGATATGCAAAATAAAATAAAAAAGTTATTAAAATTAAATTAAATAAGTCGAGTGTTGCAACATGCCATGCTGCGCCCTATAAAAATAAAACGAAAGGAAATTAATTACACCCCCATCTTAATAATATTCACATCACTGTACTCGCGCATTTTAAGCAAATAAAATGCTGTTACACTTCGCTTTTAGCGGTATTATATTTCACTCTTGGATATTTATTAATTAAATCTTTCATTGCACCTCTGAATCTTCATAAGCCTTCCTGCAGGCGACCCATAATAGGACCGCAACTATTACCAACTATGTTAAAAGTCTAACAAAACAACAATCTGTCCGAAACCTTAGCGGTAGCTCATGAGGGAAATGCACGTCATAATTTACAGTAGGTCACATAATTGGTGATAAAAGTCGGCAAGAAATCGCTCTCATTATCGGTCGTGTAATAAATAAGTAGCAGACTATAGAAAGAACTACAAAATAGTTTGTCATCAATTTATTTCCATCACTATCTTTCCTTGTTTTACAGTGTAAGAAATGCAGATAGTTCCTTATAGATATACTCTATGATGATTATTATAAAATCCCTAAAAACTAAAACAAAACAAATTTCTACTTCAAACTATCTAAATAGTTTAGTTAATATACACACAATCTTGTTACATTACACTATATCAAAAGCTAACTGCCTGTCTTTCAGTTTGTTTGAAAATTTTCTAAATCAGAAGCTCGTACTCTTAAATGAACATTTAGTTTACCGGACAGATAGACTTAAGTGCTACACGTCTTTGAATAATCGTTTCTCAAATAAACTTTTACGACTAATAATAGACTGTTTAGTTTTAATTATAAATATTATTATATAAAAAGGGAACTAGTTATCTCAAGCCCCCAAAATTAATGCTCAATAAATAAATGTATGTACAGTAAATTAGCGCACAAGTAAATCGATACAGACCCGTATGAAATTTACTCTCACTCTATTCAAAAATACAGATGCATATTTAAAAGTATTAGTTAAACAATAACTAACTTTTTACAACAAAAACCGGCAAAATCAGCACGCATTTTCAGTACAGAATTTGTACATATAATCTTTGTGCTTATGTATAAAAAAATGTTTTTCTTTTTTAACCTTGATAGAAATTACAACATTTCATTTTGAAATATAGTTATTATTTATAAAATAAAGTAGACGTAAAGTAGCCCCTGTTTTTTTTTTTTTTTGGAATATTGGAGGTAATATTGGGGGTCTTCAAGCAAAATAATTTTTCATCTTTGTCTTTGTCAGTACTGTAACAGTCACAATAATTATTTTAGTCATTTTAAGTGACGTTTCTTTGACTGAAACATAATTCAAACTAACAAAATGAAGTAAAAAAATAACAAAAAAAAAAAAATAGAAATGTAAACTGATTACACTGTATATTTAAAATGGTTTTTATCACACAATTTTAAGTCCGATTTACCCAGATTTGAGCTTAAATAAACAGAATCGTTGTTTTATTAAATTCATCTCCCGGTCAAGGTAAAAATTGTTTCACTTAGTGGTTGCGTTGTGGTAGCGGTGCGATGAGAGAAATGTTTAATATCCTACATTAGATTTACGAGAGGTTCAGGTATTTTTATTCTTCCCTGGTATATAAACACGATTTAGCTGTAAACACAACTGAGATAATATAAATACAAACAAAGTGATGTGTAAATAAAGACATGTTTATTATTTACCATTGTTTTGAAATTACGTAATTGCTGTTTATAACCACATATATTAGATTATTAAACCTAGTTTCAATAGCATTACCAGATCATAGCATTGCAATAGGGCATATTACATACAGATAGAAACTACCACCATTGCAGATTATTTATTTGTGTGTAAATATACTAGGATATATTTATTTGTATGCTTAATTTTCATAATATTCATACAATGGTTGATGACAGATAACAATTCGGTACCCAAGTAAACTTGATAAGCGGATGAGCAACAAGTGTTTCTGTGACAAAACTGTACTGAGGCCGTAATGCGAGTTTACGTCTCGCTGCGATACTCAATATCGGCTGCGTAATATATTACTATGGAATTTTGTGTGAGCGCCTCTAGCCGTAACTATAAAAAAATAACGAATCTTCATAGAAGTTTGTAACAATTTGAATTTGGGTCTCTGTTGTTTTTTTTTTTTGTGCTATAGGTATACATTTGTACGGTATGCTTGCGCTGTGTTGCACTAGAGTCATAGCTAGTATCAGTTTAAGATTGAATAGACTAAAAAGCTTGAAAATTACCTACCTCGTTTATAAGTATACTAACAGAACTTGTGTATTCTACTATGATCCACCTGTCTAGGTGCACCCAAGCTATTATGGGTGTTAAAATTGGCAAATGCGCTAGAGTGATAATTATAACACCATAGCACATATTATTCCTTGTTCTGCGTAAGACACACAAGTGATAAATTCACAACGTAGTATGAGCAAGTGAGCAAAAAAAACTTAATTTACAATGCTCAAACTACATAAATAAAATTGAAACTCATAAGTGGAATCTTAAAGTGGTGAACAAATCCGTGGTCTATAACTGGCTGCAGAAATTTTAAACGTAGGCGAGGTTCTCCAGTGACATAACTACAGGAGTAGGTAATCTTAAGCAAGAATTAGATCCAGAAACACTGAATTAAATGGCACAATGAAAGTGACCTATAACGGATATATGTACATGGGTTTAAAAATAATAAATTATTACAAAATTAATTATTTATCTTGTTTCCCAAACAATAAAAACAACATAGAGATTTTCAGAAAAAAGACTTGAATCAAATACGGATCATATTTCTATCAAACCTAATAAGTATTCTCAGTTTGTTCAAAGTTAAGTTTGCCAGCAGATGGCACGACTCAAGGCCTCCAACCACACACCTGCAATAATAAACATTTGGAGCCAAACCCACAATTAAGACCCAATAAATTTGTTAGCAATCTAATCTTGGTTTGCTGTTAAAACGTGGAAAACGAGCATTATTTATAAAAACAAATTCTACTTAACAAGAATTGTAAACTTTGGCACTGCACTCGTAAATATAGTGCGGTAAAATTGCACATGTTATGGGCATAAAATATATTAAATATATTGCAAGTTTATGTTGACGGCAGTGCAGGGCCGTAGCTAGAGTCGAATTTGAGGTAGGGCAGCATTGGTTAGAGGTAGGGCGGAAGTACTAAATTTATCATACTTGATCTGCCCTCGAAGCACGGGTTCCTAAATCAATCACTATGTACATTACTGACCACATGTTCTGTCACCTTTCTGTGACAGAACATGAGCATGGATCTAAGAACTATTAAATCCTCAATGACAAGCGAAGAAGACGGCTGAACTTCCAGATTTAAATGTGAGTTCCACGTCAGAGTGAGAGTGAGTTAATAAGTAAACTTATTATTATAATAATTAACATAATAATAAAAAATATTTCAAACAGCTGAATTCTACGATTCGCCATGTTATTAAAAATGCGAAGAACTTCGTTCTGATCAATTGATTTTATTCTTTTTTTTCAGACCAGAAATATCATACCAGCCATTCTTTCGTGACCCATTGATAGCCTTTGAGGCCTATTGATTACAGTTAAAGTTGAAAACGTAGATTCGCACACTGTAGTGCTACATCTGTTTCTTCTTCTTCTTTTAGTCTGCAAAATCGATGAATAATTATCGCATACAACTTTTGTAACTGCCAAATGTCCAGATCAGCGTTATTCGAGGAGTCGGCCTATCCTTTTTCCACTACATAAGGCGGCTATTTTGCCATGATGAAAGAATTCATGTAACATGAATGATGCATTGATCAAAAAATAAACGAATGAAAGTCATTTCTGAGATAGTCCTGATGACTTTTAAGTGCAAGCGATGGTTGTAGCAGTGGACGTAAGGAATTTTTCGGCCCAATTTATTTTCTACATTACACTTGCGCCAATGAAGCATACAAGAGGGTTGTATGCTTAGCTATGATATGATGTCAATGTTATTTTCCGTAAGGGTATTTAACGTTAATTCCGTGTAAGTGGCTGCATCAAGGATACGTAACGTTTTGCTAATGCAATATTTTCGCAGTTATTTTTATCTCTAGTCCCATCTTCCATTAGAGTAAACCATTTCACGTCAGATTCATTAATATCTTTGGCATTGGAACTTCATACTGCTGGAACCATTGCTTGAATTATTTGATTTTGAATTTCAGGAGAACGATATATTGCGTTTTGTGGTATATGAGTGAGAACCTCGTTCAGATTTGGATCATTCATACATGTGTATTCAAATAAATTCTGAAATAATCCTTGTTCTTTTTCTTCTTCCAAAATATAATTTTCACGCAAAGCTAATTCGTTGACAATTAGAAATTGTATTACTTCAATGACAGACTTCACGTAATACCTATATTTTTCTATTTTTTTTATTTATTAACATTTCAACACTGCTAGACGTAGATATTCTTTATATTTTCTCCTGCCACATCGACATAGCTTGAATATGAGAAATTGATTTTTCATGTTCTGAAAAAAACAGTTTTAGAATCAGTGGCATTTTTCCAGTTTCTAAATCCTGTGGAAGTGTACGAAGTCTGTTTGCTTCCATGAGGTGAAAACTGCTGGCATGGATAGCAAAAAGCAACATCTTTCTCGACAGAATACTGCAACCATTTATATCACTTGCACCAATCGGAAACAAAGGCCCTGTTATGTTCTTTTGGATATATGTATGTCTAAAACAACTTGTTTTACTGGTTCTTCGATTTGTGCCATATCAGTAGGAATAGATACCATAGCTAACATTACCAATATGTTTTGACCAACCTGTTACTACAACCGGAACTAGGAGTAGCGATTGTATTTTGTTCTTCCACCTGTTTAGAGCACTGAGGTTCATCGTGATCAATTTGCTCTTCAACTATTCGTTTTTTTCGAAAGAAAGCCCGTATATCCATCGCGAAATCAACGAATCTTCAATTTATAGCAATATAAATAACAATTGTATCGATTTTTGACTGAAACACTCTTTAACGTACACTTCACTTAACTAAACTACAATCATAATCAATCTCTAGTTTATATTTATTTAAGTTAAAAAGGGGATTCTGCGTACCATAGATTGCAATATAGTCCATATTACAATCTGATACGGGGAATCCCCTCTGTATCATGGATATTATAATTAAATAGATCCATCGCTTCATGTGATGGCGCTTCAAATGCCATCAATACACAGAACAAAGAATTATTATATTATGAAAATAATGTCACAAACTGTGGTATGTTCGGAAAAGATTAGATACCTATCGCTACAATTTTTTTTATCTCAAACTATGGACAAACAATTTAATTATATTAATTTATCTTAGTTTTTGGTATTTTTAAGGTAGGGCATTGTGATTTCAAGGTAGGGCATTGCCCCACAATGCCCCTCCCTAGCTACGGCCCTGCGGCAGTGCCGAACGCTTATACAAAATTCTATTGTTTTGTTCACATATTGGCATCTGAAATTCAACATGAAAACGTGTCAGAAGTTTTATTAAATGTTAACATATTTTGCACCCATTTTTTATTATTCAGCCATAACTAATATACTTAAGTTACGTAAAACTAAAGTAAAACTTTAAAAAAATATTGTTTCTCCGAGGCTTACCAGTTTTTTGAAATTATGTTATTTATATTTTTCTTTGATATGTTTATTAATGTTTCTAAGCATAATTATCATCATTTTAGTGTGTTTGTTTTTAACAATTTACTTAAGTCTAAAGTAGAGGCTTATTTGAAGCATTTTTTCTATTCAAAGTTTTTAAATTAACAAATTGCTCGTTTATTATTTTCATATAGTAAAGCATTATCTACACTATGTCTTATGTTTTGCCTACAATTATTTCATCAGACATCTTGTCTTTCATATCGTAGAGTACGTTGTACTGTTTTCAGCAAATTAACAGCAGCATATTTCTGATGCAATCTCTCTTCTAAAATAACCGAGTTGAGTTCGGAACTAGTCTAAGGTGATTTTTTCTATATATTTAGAACAATTGTTGCCTTTATGTTTTGCCCAAAAGTAACAATAACAAAATATAAATCACACCCATTTCGATTACACCGGTTATTTCAATATTATTATACAGCACTTGTGCATAAAAGTTAAATAAAATCAAAACTGCGTAGGCTTTCTATTAACACTAACAAATATCGAATGTGTCAAGGAAATCCTTTTAAAAACTTACTAAATTTATATCACTATTGTGTCAACAAGGAAAATATTTTATTGGAAATCACGTTCTAAAAAACGACTGTACCTAATTCCATCAATTGAAATAAATCTGTTTACGGGAATGAAAATTGACCTAGCTAGATCCGATTTCTAAAGGAAAAATTGTTTTTCCTGTTTTTATACGTGTTTGACTTGATTATATCGACAAGCAGATCATTTATACGGCTAGAGCTGACAGCACTGGGCTACAACTTTGACAATCCCGTTACCGCATCGCCTTTTTTTTTGTTTAATTTAGCTACACACTGTGCTATGTAAGCTGTCTTACCATTATAAGGAATGAAATATACAGTCGACAGCTTATCAAGCTAAACATTTTCTCATTTGTACCTACTTATGCCGTTGAAATAGAGTTTATTTTAAGAGTGTACTAATATATGCTCAGCATTTTCTACAATTCTCAAAATTGAATTTTATTCTTTGATCATTTCCCAATGACACTATCGCAAATTGAAAAGGGTAAAATTAAGTTTGTGTTTATAAAAAAGATTTGAGTTACTAAAATAAAAAATACAATATTTTTTGGTGTTAAGAATTTAACTATTACATTTTTATAACCAAAGAAAAATTTACTTACAAAAATTTACCTATCTTAGGACTGCAGGACGCAAATTCACGTGCTCTCGCTATCCGGACGGTGCTTTCCCAATTGAGCTACCGAGACCCTAATAAACCCATGGAAATTCACAAGTGTTTCTCAAGCTTATTATACAAACCTATAAAATACAATGTAACTTTTAAAAGCTTCAAATAATCAATAAAATAGAAACAGGGATATAGTTATTTTTCTTATATTATTAATTTATTATTTTTTTTTTTCGTAAAATAAGTTTTGTTAAAACGACCAAAAAAAATATTTAATTATAAAATGAAAAAAAGCAACGTTGCCAACGAAGTAAGACAAAACTTGCAGTCACATTTATGTAAACTAGTGGTTTGTTTGAACAAATTTCGGTGTCAAGAATGTAGTTTATTCACCTTGTTGTGTAGAGAAATAGTATAGACAGAGAATACTTAAAAATATTATCAGAATAAATCGAATAAAATGGTAAGAGCAAAGATAACTTTTGAAAAACAAAAATCCAAAATTCAATGTGATAGGTATTTTTTTACAAAATCCTAGTAATAATTAAGCGTCTATAAAATTTGTACTTTCCTGGTTTTGTAGTTGGTAGATAATATTGGACAAAAATTTTGAAAAGTTTGTATGCACATTTATGAAAAAATATAACTAGTGTTCATTCCAGATAAGAAAACTTCTCTGCTTTATGGTAGGTACAGTAGAGAAGATATAAAAAAAACAACATACTGTTCATGTGTTTCAAAAACAAAACAAATATGTACCCGTGAGTAAAAGTTTTCACAGAAAAAGCTGTCTTCAAGAGCAATAAATATTTTTCTGTCCAAACTTTACTGTGAAATGAGAATTCGCACCCAAAAAGACAGAGGCACTTTAACACAAACGTTATACCTACTTCTTTCTTAATATAGTTCTTTGTTTTGTATTTAAATAATATTAAATAACAAGGTCAAAATTACGAAAATCCTTAAAGATAAAAATAATGTCATCAAGTCCTAAGTCGGTAATAATTAGATGTTCACACTATGCTTCTTTTATCACTTTTGCCACTTGTCGATGCAATCGAAAATACTACACCGATACACTTATTGCACTGATCGCAGAGACCGATTCGCTTTTAGGAAGCTTTGAGCAGTGATTTACTGCCTTAAATTTGAATAGTAATCATAGTAATTAGCTTAGGCCTCTGCAGAAAAGACCCAGTATCTAACGTCAAATCTTATCCTTAAATGTACCAGCCTCTAATTATTTCATCATCTTTAACTATAATCTTGTAACCTAAACCCTAACTCTAACCTTAACCCAACCCTTCTATCGAGGTCCATTATTTAAACCCTAGGGCTTATTTAGGGCTAACCTACTTCTACTTTTAATTCAACTAGCAAAGCTAAGTAGGATTGTCTCTTTTAATGCCCAATCGAGAACTTTCTCGAGAATTATTCACTAACTCAGATTTGGTGTAAATGAAACATAAATTTCGTCTTGTTTCATAGAATAAAGAAAAGTTATTTGGTTTTATGTAAAAACAGTAAATATAATCAAGCTTTTACATAAAAGTGAACCAAACGACATCAGAAATACACACTTAAATGTAATTATCTTTCATTCAACGTCCTGTTGGACATTAACTGCGAAGACTTATTAAGAAAACACATTTCAAACTTTGAAGCCGACCGTGACCGATTTCCATCGACAATTGCAAAAATAATAAACAAATTCTTCCCAGAACCAAACCCAAGTGTATATTTGTTATTTTCGTATAAAAATTCATTGCACACGTATTTTTAAGAGGGTATATGTATATGTTATTTCCT
Organism: Calamotropha paludella; assembly: GCA_927399485.1. Classification (NCBI taxonomy): domain Eukaryota; kingdom Metazoa; phylum Arthropoda; class Insecta; order Lepidoptera; family Crambidae; genus Calamotropha; species Calamotropha paludella. The sequence continues at coordinate 18,710,725 of OV656813.1, read as the reverse complement.
CATTTACTTTTTTTAATGGAATATATAATGAGACCATACTATATATATATATATATATATACTGCCGTTCGTTAGATTAAGGGTCGCCAAGTCTCAAGGGGTCGATTTTGAGTTTTAAATGTCAGCATACGTTTCTCTGTATCTGTCTAGGAATCATATTTCTATTACTTGTAAATATTTTCCGCGTTTTTAACTCATATCTAAAACAGTATTTTGTGGCTTAGCTACGTTTTAGCTAACGAACGGCACAATAATATTTTTAGTGTATTGCATAGGAATGGTGACGATGTATTATTTTTTAAATGTCGTTACCTATGGGAATGCTGACAAACATTATGCCCGTACTTCATGTCAGTTAAAATGGTGGGTATAAAATGTTAGACGATTCAAAATCACATAATTTGTAATGAGTTTTTTGTTTTAGCTTACACTATTGTAAACTTTTGTAGGCGTATTTAGCCCGATAAAGCGTTTATTAACTGATATGTATTTGTTTAATCTGTATTTGATAAACATTGTATTAATTTTAAGTCAATAAAGAAATTTCACAAATAAACAATTTCAGAGCATTTGAATTAATTTAATTAAATTTCATAGAATATCACGAGCGGGCGGGCAAGAGGGCTTGTTGCGTATAACTTGCGGCATCGCCCGCCGGTTTAAAAAGATATACGATTATATTTATTATAGAGTTCGATGGCGCAGTGGTTAGAGCGTTAGGCTTCCGGTGCCCGAGGTTAAGCATCTTTAACAAGGTCGACAAAAAAAATATTATTTCGAACTAGCTTGTAAGGCGTGTAAAAACCTCTGTCTCAGCTACATCTACATGCATCTGCATGGTACATAAAGTTACTATGAACTTATACGACTGAAAATTAGGCAATCGGCTGCCCTACCCTAATTTTTAAGCCAAATAGTCTTGGTAGATAAGAGGTAAACTTTTATGTGAGTATATTCTAATGAATCTTATTTGAATTTTTACATATATTTTTATTAATATTATATATGTGTCATATTTGTCTATTCCTTTGTACCTTTACCACAAACCCTTATTTTCAGTTTTTAAAGCTTATTAGTGTGAATATAAGCTATAAAAAATAAAAATAGATTAGTAACAGATAATGCAATTTAATCTTTATATTTTGGTAAAATTATACTGTTTTAAAATCATGACGACGTTCAAAACGAGTTTGTTTTCCTAAGTAAAATGGATTGTTGAATTAACGATATGTGTGTACAGACTATAAAATATGTCGTTAGCCTGAGAAAAATTTCTCAAGCTTTTTAACTTAAAATCCGATACAAAGAATTCGACATTAATTTAAATTCGAAGTTGTCTTAATAACCAAAAAGTTCAATTAGATCAAATTAAACAGACACTTTTGAAGGTGGAGGGGAACCTGATCCCCTTGGCCCCTCCTGGATCTGCTAACAGTCAGAGCACAGTAACGGTTTAGGTTAACTCTGGGTAATCTGGCCGGTTATCTACGTGAGTCAACAACGGCACAATACGCATTATGGTCATCGTCCGTTGGTTTGTCAACAAGACGCACTGGACGTTACAAGGGTTGTCACAGCGGTAATTCGAAGAATTTATTAATTTGGCCACATTTAGAGATTTGGTCGAGTGGCTTGTATACCGGTTTTCATGATGATGCGTCACCGAGGTAGCATCCCGAAGTTAGAGTTCGAAGACAGGCCGAGTCAATATAAAAAAAACCGGCCAAATGCGAGTCGGACTCGCACACCGAGGGTTCCGTAAAATATTTTTATTATATGATGTCTTTTTTTATAATTTTTATATATTTTATGCATTTTCAATGCGATCTTATAAGATAAATTATTATAATAGAAAAATCCTAGAAAAAATCGACTCGGGTCACAAGTGAATCTATCCCGCCTGAGATTCACTTGTGACCCGAGTCGATTTTTTCTAGTATTTTTCTATTATAATAATTTATCTTATATGATGTCACTAAAAATTTACGGTTTTCGCAATTTTTCCTTTATCTGTGCTATAAGACGTTGCTTCGTACCAAAATTCAAGATTCTGAATTCACGAGAACTACCATGAAGGTTTTGATTCCCTTCGAGTGTCGAAAAGCGGAATTACATAAACGGCTGCTTCTTTTGATTGCGTTGGCTAAGAGTTTGATTTTTTCACAGCTCCAAGAGACAATAGATCTGAGTATTTGATATAAATTTTAGCATGATACGTCGACGCGTTTCTGAGAAAATGGATCTTGAAAAACAGACAGACGGGCGAACGGACGGACGGCCAACAAAGTGATCCTATAAAGTTTCAGTTTTTTACTTTCGAGGAACGGAACCCGAAAAATCAACATTTCTGTATTTTTATGCTTATTTTATTACACACTCTAAAAATGAGTATTGGTTTGGATCTGGGTGCCGTAGTATCGACGTTGTTTCTTGTTATATTTTGGTTTCAAATTTATATATATATTTAAACATTCTTTCTATTCTCTTCACATTATTTACTTCTTCTTTCATCCTCACAAATACGGCCACCTGTATTATTATTGGCCTTAATATAGACTGATTTATCGGTATCGGTATAAGTATTTTTAAATACATCCGGTAGTGGAAACTTTGTTATTAATAAATTAGATCTCTACTCGATGATGGAAGAAAACTTTTGATATATCTATTTTTGGCTTTTGTTTTACTGTTATAACTTTCACTCTAATCCATTTATATAGAACAGCTTTTGAAGAAGATAAAGAAGAAAAAACGTTACAACGAATTTAAAAGCACAGTTATTGGTTTTTAGGTTATACTGTTATTGTGTGAGCTATTACCTAAATACATATATTGTCAAAAATGTAATAAAAATATATTAAGGACTTAATCTTCTCGTATTTAGAGAAATGCAAGATTCAGTGCCGCGCTGTTTCTTAATCATATACCGTCGACAGCATATCAAGATAAACACTCCAAAAATTAAATGATCTCTGTTAAAGTGATATAAGGTTGGACGAAACGTCAAATTAAAGAAGTTTAAAACTTAATTATTAAAATATATCGCTTTATTATATATAGCTCTATACGAGAATGATGTAGAATTTTCACAGGTACTTAGGTATTTATGTAATTATTTTTATTACTTATTATTTGACGATACTAACACAAATGTAAACCTTATTTTAAGTTCTTTCTAACAATAGTAAAACGGCAGGGCTTTCAGAGAAATTCTTCACAGTCTGCTCGTTTGCATATAAAATTATAGTATACTATTGATCCAACCACTCACGACTTTTTGCAAGAAAATAATCCTTGTTAAAAAGTAATTTTACCCAAGAAATAGTATTTTCCACGTTATAATGTATTCATACTTAAAAGATTGTCTCCTTCACTATAAGCGAGAGAGCAGTTTTGTAAATGTCAAAGTTGTCATTTTAATATATGAGTAAAAACAATTGGTATCAAAATAGAATAATAAGATGGCCTCCGTGGTCAAGTGGCTCGCATAACGGTTTTATGATAACGCCTCGATGCCTCGGGTTCGATCCCGGCCGGCTCAAAGTAGAAAACGAATCTTTCTATATTGCCTCGTGTCTGGGTATTGTGGTATCGGTCATTGTTATAGAATTCCATAACACAAGTGCTTTAGTTACTTAACTAAACGTTGGTTTAAGAACAATGTATGTCATAAAGTTATTTTTTTATATAAAAAACTAGCGGCCCGTCCCGGCTTCGCACGGATGGACAAAATTCTTTGAATTTTTTCTAGCATTAAATATAGTCTATGTTACTCAGCGTGAATGTAGATTTCCAATGGTGAAAGAATTTTTGAAATCGGCTTATTAGTTTTTGAGTTTATTCATTGCAAACATACAAAAATACAAATAAGTTAATGTGATCTTTATAATAAAAAGTGTGCAATGTTATATTATTACCATAGTCACAGTTATAATATCAAATTCCCACACTAATTAATAAATTTTACACACCACAACTCTACATATCAAACTAGAAAACCACAAAAATAACATCACCCACGCATTAAGTTTGTATCTTATTATTCACATTATTTTCAAAACCACAAGTTGTAACATATATTGCGTGCTTATGTCCTAATTATATTATGACAATACTGTGTGTGTGTGTTTGTTACCATATTGTCAGTAAAAGCCTAAGAATAACATTCAAGAAGGCTAAGAACGGTTAGCTATATGTGTAGTCGTAGAACCGAAACGTTAGCGCGATTCATTTCGGTACAGCGACACCTTGTTTTTAATAAATAAAAGAAGGACTTATTATATTTAAAAACGTAATTACCTACCTGACTAGTTAATATTATGGTTTTGTAGTTTATGGTAGTTGATTAACCTTTATCTTTTACAAAAGTAGGAATAGAAGATGACGGATAAATACCTCGTTAATACAAATCCAATTATACCTTTTTCTATTTACTTACGTCTAACTTATGATTTAAAGTCAAGAAGTTAGTTAAATATGGCACGGCATATTTTCACGCCCGGTCACCACTTCACTAATTTTCCTACAGCATCAAGGTAAGGTAATAGCAGATGTTTTTTTATTTAATAAAGGTCTATATATTTATTATACTACTTAATATATATAAATTACGTGTCACGTTGTTTGTCCGCGATGGACTCCTAAACTACTTAACCGATTTTGATCAAACTTCGTAACTATCTGTTATTTCATCTAACTTAAGAGATAGGATAGGCTTTATTTCAATTTATAACACAGCAACGCGTGGCTGGGTCAGCTAGTATACTATAATACTAACTGAATCTAAGAAACTTAAAAAATTACGGCACTTAATAATATAACGTCTATTGTGTAAAAGAAAGCAGATGAGGAATTAATACCAAAATTTAAGCAAGCATAAAATAATCTATTCAAGGAGGTATTACAATACGAAAGTTCATATGCAAACTTTAAAACGGTAAAAACGTCAGTAAAATATAAAATATTAAACGGTAAAATTTAAAATATTATATTTCAAATAATTAAATTTAGAGTCTCGAAATTCAGACATTCATAATAATTCAGTATTGTTCTGCGGCATGTTTTTTTATCTTTATAGTTTATTTTATGAATTTATTATGAAACTATGAGATTTTTGAACCTCAAAAAAACTTGTTCAAAGCGTATTTGGTGTTATTTGCTCTCTTACCAGTCTCGAAGAATTAAAACAATATTATTTGATCTGAATCACTCCAGTAAAAACAAACAATAGTAACCAGGCGTGTCATATGCTGGATTGTAACCTCAGGGCAGTTGACTGATAACCACTTTACAAACATGCGGTGAAAAAATTAAGAATCTTTAATTTCTATATTATAAATTCGAGGTAAATAAATATCGGACAGCTAGAACACCAAATATAGGATCCTTTGATCCATGACACCTTTTTTAACGAGATACTCCATTTATCAGTCCAGTTGGCTGGTAAGACTCACGTAAGTCTAGGACTCCCAAGCAGCGCTTGCTGGAAGCACTGCCTGGTGGGTCCATCTGACCATTGAGACGAGTAAATTTTTTATATTTAAAAATTATTTTGAGTACTAGGTACCCTAACTAGGGTTGATGCATATATTTGTAAATAAAATTTTGTAAAATAGACTTTTACTGGGAACAATTACAACGTTAAAAAATGCACAACTAGACTTTTTTACCGCTCTTAATTCATACGAAATCAACACAAAACACTTAAGCAACACATCAAAGATAATTGTAATGACAGTCACAAAGTCATATATTTCTGTCAGAATTTGGCAGGTAAAATTTCGCACTATGAAAATGAGTGTCACTATTAGAAAAATTTCTACAACATACTGTAATTTTAGATATATTTCCAATGTTACTATATTTAAAAAAAAATAAAAAGGAAACGTTGGAAACACATCTTTTTTCATCTCATTATGTCAGTTGTTTAAAGTTATGCTCTTTACACTGATAATGTTTACATTATTATATATTTATATAGGTTTATTGAGATTTCCATGAAAGTTCTCCGATCGTATGAAATTATTTACAGATAACAACATTTATTTTTTTCTTAGGAGAATATTAATAGAAAATAAGTAACTATACATATAGATTTCAGCTCTATGCCCTAACTCTATTTAATTTGAGTAGAAAAAAGTTGTAAGTTTATGTTGTGCTGTTGACTTTGACCGTACTTAATACATTGGCTGCAGAACGGAACACTTCTTCGATCTGAAACAGCAAAACGATACCGCGTTCTGCAATCAAATTACCAATTTCAGATGAAGTTATTTGGATTTTTCGTGTCCCTTGTTTGTCGAATTAATTATTAATGACCCCGCGGCCAGTAAGTACTGGCGTTAAACACGTGTGTAACGAGATGACCTAATTCATTCTAGTACAAAATATGACTTGATTTATTATTTCCATGCATCGTTGACGTCACGTTAATTAAGCTGTATAGGACAATAAACCAATTATACAAATAACTACCTACTTATTAAAAAAAAGTTGTGGTCAGTGAGTTCAGATATTCCTATTTCTTGGTCTCTTTTAAATATATGATTCACCTATGTTTACTCACTCACTCTTTAAACGAAGTAATTTCTGTTATCCGTGTTATCAAAGCGGGATTGTACTATCATATCAGATTAATCATCATACTGAAATAAACAATCACAAAAGATACTACTAAACAATTTCTCATCCGCGTTTTACTGAACTTTATAATGCATATCTGTACATGAAAACCTTTCATATGTCAACTATATTTTTATTGTAACTTTGAATTTGTCGGTCTAATAATTAAACAAAGCTTGTTAATCATGTTTATCTTAGATGGTAGGTACCAATAAACTTCTTGGAAAGATGGCACCCTGAAACTGATCTAGTGAAAATTACTTTATCAATATTTTTTCACAGAAAACTTTAGACATACTTGTTCCAGAAAAAATAGAACTCATACACTAGATTTATTGTTTAAATGAGTTCCTTAAATTTTTTTCTTTGTTGTAATGATAAACTTCTCTACAAATCGTTAGCATTTGTCGCCCAACAGACCTTGATTGAACAATGTTTATTACGTTACAGCTTTACCCATTGATAAAGAAATAAATATGATAGGCATGGGAATTCATAATTTACTTATAAACCCCTCTATTCGATAACTCCACAATCCTTTTGCTTTGTTCTTATTGTATGACAAATATAACAAAAAACAACTTACTTCTTGTAAATACATTTCATCAGTAGGCAAACTCGGGTCTATCATATATCTGTCGTCACACAGTTCGTTGTCGTACATGTAAAAAAAGCGCTCATGGGCCATCACATCGACTTGGTTCACTCCCTTATACACAGGAGGGCTGAATGGGTTCACTACTTCCAGATTCATGTCCATACACTCTCTCCCGTAAAACGCCTGACCTTTAGGACAACACTTCCAAACACAAACGCGACCTATACATGGACAACCGAATCTCGACACTACCCCGTCTTCTTCAGTTTCAAACCACGAGGCCTTACTATACTCAATTCCATCGTGAACCACCGACCCGTTTGGGAACCTCTCCCCGTTAGTTATATCCAAGCTCTCTTTATCGCTACAAGGATTACACCGAACTGCAGACACAAATAAAAGTAACAAGAATCCCTTCATTTTCAATCAACACTACACTAGTGACTAATGACTAATATTTTTTAAAGTGTCAAAATGGTCTCAGCATTGGTGAGGTAATGCGATGTATCATTATCATGTGATAAGAGATAAGAGCACGGTCCGCGCCGGCAGGTGGCGTGTGTTCCTCGCGTGGTTAGCCCGCCGACTGCCTTGCCGTATCGCCCAGTCGACTACGGAGCATCCAAATAGCCATAAGAAACTCCTTGGTGTATTCCAATTTCAATATGAATTCGTTAATCACACGAGATTTCACATAACGCGGTACTAATTATTATCTTAGTAGTTAAACTTAGAAACAGAACAGCAATATAATGTGAAATAAAAGGCTGCTATTAAAATTATAATTAATTAAATCATTACCCAGTAGACGATTTGTATGTTAATTTAAAAAACGTAGCGCATGTGAGCAACCAAAATTGGAATAAGATAAATCTAGACTTTTAAAGTGTTAAAGATTTCATAACTTTCAAGTATTGAAAGTACGGACTTATGATTATTTTTATAATTAGTATACAACTGTAAATTATCGTCATAATTTTGTGTTTGGCATTGGGGATAAAAACAACAACTTTTAATCAACAAAAATAACTATGATCATATCTAAGCTATAAATAATAATAATAACAAGTCATAATATAACTGGTCGAGTGTAACCAGTTTTTTTAAGTCTAGGAAAAAATGAGTTGCAATATAGCTCTTGTGTTCCAATCCAGCCATTCCATCTTTACATTACGATATTCTATACCTATTTATAAAAAAATATCGCAATAATTTAATTTAGAATTGTTTTCATAACGAGCTGGTTAGCCACCAGATCCCAACGTACAACCACAGAAATCAAATTTTGAAGACCCTGAATCATCCAAAAAATATTATTGCGTAAAAGAGACTTATGTAAGTGAAAAACAAAATCCTTACAAGAATGTTATTTAATTTGTGTTTGCATTATAACTGGAAGAATGCAAATGTCAGGAAAAGCTAGATGGCGCAGCAGTAAGCGCATTTGGCTATGATTGAGGATATTGAACTTTCGCGAAGGCAGGTCATCGATGGGTGACCATAAACTCACCATCTAGATATCCTACGTACTTTGGAAAGCACAATTAGAGGATGATCCCAGCTGCATTTGCATTCGTTAGCTCCCACAAATCCGCATTCGGCTCGCATAGTCTTATTTGTTCTCTTTATGGCGTTTTCATCCAGAGAAAACTGCGCTCCTACAGCAGGGGCGCTAATAGCGTATTTATAATAATAATAATATTTTCATACATTCACACCAATTAGCCCAGCCCAAAGTAAGCACTGTAAGGCTTGTGTTATGGATACCAGGGCAACGGACAGACATACATATATTATACATAAATATGTAATAATTATAGAAATATATATAAATACCCATGACTAAGGCACAAATGCTCGTATTCATCACACAAACATCTGCCCCTCCCGGGACTCGAACCCAGGACCATCGGTGCGAAAGGCAGAATCGCTACCGTTGTACGAAACGGTCGTCAAATAAAAATGATTAATGAAAAATATATATCTAAAATGATGAATTTTTAAGATAGAAAAAAATCTAAAAAGTCCCACCTAAAAAATATTTAGTAGCCAAATATTTTTTAGGCGGGACTCGAATCCACAACCTTAGGATGTCCGCTCCAAATGGCCAATGGTCCAATGGCTTTTCCAATTAAGCTACCGAGCCTTGTGATTGTCAGTTGGAAAAACAGTGGACAGGACATCCAAAGCTTGTAGGTTTGAGTCCCGCCTGAAAATAACATGTGGGCCGAGTCAATTCTTTATAGTAATTATCTATAAATTATTATTGAGCGAAGCTCTCTTTCAGGCAACTCACAAATTTCGCTTGTCTCCCTCCTGCTACTTAACGGTTCAACCGATTCGAACGAATTTTGGCATGAACATACATGATTATAATCTGACGGACATAGGCTATGTAAAAAAAATATAGACTTTACCATGGAGGAATAATCACCAAAACAAAAATTCAAAAGCTGATCACAGCCAAACCGCTGATACTACATTGATGAAATTTGGCGCCAAAACTCACATCGTGGTCAAAAAAAGTTTTGAAATCGGACATACCATCGAGGTATAATCCCCCTTCAAAAATCTAATTGCTTCGCTCAGTATTTGCAAACAGCAGCATGTATTGCAGATCTAGTATAAGATAGCATTGAAAATGCTAAAATAAAATAAAATAAATCTGTTGTAATAAGACGTTTTGACGGTTAAAACATAACGCAGAGATTACATACTCTTTTGTTAAATCTGCCCTGAAGACACTTTTAAACGGGGGTAATGTTTGTATCTAAGTAATTTGTTTGTTTTGTATTGCAAATCTATATTTAGAAATTCTTTCGCCAATATTTACAATGGACTTTTAAGGTGGAAATAGGCTACATACATGTCGCTCGAGACTCGTAATTTTAACCAACACTCATAATATATATCAGATATATCATCCTGTTCAATGAAAGAGCTTTTCGTGGTGACCTATTTTACAGCTAAAGTCGACGAAACGATGGTCGAGCGATGCGTTTTTTGAAGTGAAAACTTCTTTAGCGGCGCTGTGTACTTTTTTTGGAATGTAAAAATTTCTAAACTCGCGTCAGGACACGTGACCTGATCGAAAATTCGTAAGACGGCGTAGGGCGCTTGCGCAGTGTGCGTATAGTCGTGTCATTTTTAAATTTCATAGTGACAGTTACATTATTTTTATTCATATATTATTTATAGAACGCATGCGTTCAACTGATTTTATTCATTGCGCATGTGCAAAATCCTGCACATGCGCACAAAAAATGCAACGAACACGACTTGGTGTGTTTGTTGACATATTTGTAAACGATAGCGCAATGAATGAATATTGTATTTTACCACATAAATGATAGCACTTTTATACTGATCATTAAAGCAATTCGTGCGAAATTATTCCTTAACCATTTCAAAATATCAAAAATGCACAACGTTAATATTCAAGTTTTAACTTCTGCCGGCACTCCCGGAGTGCAACCCGTCGTTTTTTTTTACGAACGCTGCATAAACGCTAAGAGACATACAAAACTGTCTATACAAAAATTGAGTAACTCAGAAAATTTTATAAAAATTCCACGCCGACAAATATAACATGTAATATTATATATTTCTCTAAATTGATATTAATCAATAAAATTTGTTTTTAATCTTTCACGTGGAATTTAACCCTTTTAGTGCCAAGGAGCGCCGTCGCGCTGCTCTTGCTGGTTGTGAAAAATGCCAGCGTCGTGATAGCGCTCCTTTTGACAGTTCACAATTAGCGCGCGCGCTCGCAAGTGACCGCCGTGTTACCGTGTTCATATTTTTATTCATTATATTGCTTCTATTCTATTTTCGATCGCATATTTTTGATATAAACATCGTTTATAAAAAATAATCTTGTTCATATAAATTATCTACAAAATGCACTTTTTTACTGGCATTATAAGCATATTACTAAAATATGTATGGCACTAAAAGGGTTAAGTAGGTAATATTCAATTGTTATTAATATTAACTTGAAAATCATAAAGAAGTTTTCATGTATATAATTGCCTTTTACACAATATTGTCTGGACACAATAAGAGGTTGAGATTTTAAGATCGTATTCCGGTGTGCGTTCGCGTCCATAAGGTAGCCGGAGAATCATGCTTTAATTTTTTTATAAATATTCTGAATTATATTTTTATTAATATTGATTTACTTAAAGTTACAAAAAATCCATAAAAATTAGTTTAACATAACAGAACAGAACATTTACATAATGTAAAAAATAACAAAGTTTTAAGTGACAAAATAAAATTATTTTGTATAAAATATACAATCAGAAATATTATCAAGAAAATATATTCTTTACAAAAATACGGTGCACGCCATATACAACCTGCGAACCAGACAACTTTAAGGAGTCGCTTAGACAATTTTTTAAGGAAAATAAAATATTAACAGTCGTGTCTCAATATATCTATAAAAATATTATGTATGTATATAAATACTGATTTTTTTTCTAAAAGAGTGATGTTCATACAATTAATAGTAGAAACAAAAATAAACTTGTTTTTCCAAGGTAAAACTTCAATAAACAAGAGGCAAATTTTTGGATAGAGGTTTTACTTTTTATTATACTATAACAAAGTTCTATACAATCTCACTGAATTACCCATCGAAAATTTAAAAAATGTAAAAAATATACTTATGAACAGAGTCTATTTATGGAACCGATATAGTCGGTGATTATTTAAAACACATGAATGCGTTATATCTTAATATATACTAGGCGATGCAGTCGCTAAGCATAAAGCTACGCTAGCACCATATATTGAAGCGGAGCGTAATACCTAAAAAAAGTTTTTTTTTTGTTTCGATGGGAATTTTTGAGAATTGCAAAATTCGGGCTCCGTCACAATCTGGTCCTAAACCTGTTGATTCGATTCCACACAAAAAATATTAAAATCGGTTAAGAACTCGGGAAGTTATGGCGTAAGAGACATTGCGCCATTGAAGCTGATCCATGGGAGCTTCCCTTCGCTCCGCTCCAATAACGTGTCACGTTGTTTGTCCGCGATGGACTCCTAAACTACTTAACCGATTTTAATCGAATTTGTACACCGTGTGCAGTTTGATCTAACTTGAAAGATAGGATAGCTTAAACCTCAATTCACGATCGCAATATTATTTTATTGCAAATCTAAGATCTCAGTGGTTTGTGTGTTTGTCTGTCCGCTCTTTTTCCATTGTATCAATAACGTTACCATAGCAACGCGTTAACCGCAAGTAATTCGTCTACCGGACGCTAGATGGCCCTAACGAAAAAAATATTTAATAATAGAAAAAATTTAAAGAATTTTGTCCACCCGTGCAAAGCCGGGACGGGTCGCTAGTAATCATAGCCTTGTTTTTATTTATTTAATTTTTTGTAACGACAGTACTGTATAAAATTCGTTCAATGTTATGTACGAGTATTCGTATCTAAACTATTCTTATACGTTTTGATAGTACAAAAAAGTTTAATTAAATGTTTTAGAACTATGAAGTGTCGTTGCCGAATTTCTTGCGGCTTCCTTTCGGTACAAGGTCGTTCAATACACGCATTATAAATGCTCATATTTAATAAAAAATCAGGTTGTCTTTATTCTTTTAACCACTCTTTAAAAGAAGGCGATGCATGGAAGTAAAGTACTTAAGTGACAAGAGTTAAATATTTTCGGTAAGTAGGTTTCATGGAAACCTTATAGTAGGTGTATTATCATAATAAAGCATATTAAAAAATAAATGCCAAATTTACCAATGCATTTACTTATGATCCGATTTTCATAGCCCTGCTGGTGTCTTCTTTTCAGAGAATGCAACTAGGACATTACTTTATAAATAAAATAAGTGTGTTTTTCAGACACACGAATAGAGTTTACTCCTTAAGAACGATTGTTTTTGAACGGGAACAGAAAATAATAAAACAAACTTCAAAATAAAAATGAAAGGTCCGCACGATAGACAGCGCTCAAAAACGTAACGCTGTCATTCGATCACTGAATTTTCCTCTTCATATATTTTTCATACCGGGCGCCTTATATGAAAATCAATTTTTAAGGAGTAAACTCTTCGAAATAAAATTGTTATAATGTTATTATATAATAAAAAATTGTTATTATAACATTACCTATATAAATTATTGTTAACCACCATATTTAACTTAAAATCACCTTGATCCAATTAGCGGCCAACTTCATCCTGCTGGTTTATTCCATGTCGCTTTTGCGGGCAACTTCAACCCGTTACTTTTGTGTTACAGTGACTTTTGTGTTAAAGTGACGCGCGCGCATCATAAAATTTCACTCTCATCATATTTGCATGGCTTTTTTTTGTTACGCTAAATTGTTATGTTTATACTTTGTAACTTTTTGTATATACAGTTTTTCTATATGTGCCTATAACGTCCAATAAAACACACTTAGTTTCGTGAGTTGAAGATAGTCAAGGTGGAAGATAGCAGTAAAAGGATAGCATAATTCGGAAAACGCTGACGGCAATTTTGAAGTCTACGGAGGATATGTGTAGTGAACCTTTTTTTTTCTTTTGTTTTCGCAGAAAATGGCATTAGGCATTCCATTGTGCCGGGAGAACACGATGGATATGTGGGACTCTCCTCCATGCCCCTACCCGGCCGAGTGCCCGGTAAAGGCTTGGAGGCCTACCCACTAAATACTGCGGCGTCCCAATACACATTGGTGCGGGTCGCGTGGCCTCTTACCGGAATCGGCCGCGACCCGGACCAGTGTGGGTCCGCGCTCGTGGGCGGACCTCGCCTATGCTCCGTAAGGGACGGAGCAACGGGGTGAACCGTGACGCACTGAACACCCCGCACGCCTGAGGGCCAAGTGCAATGCAGCTGCCGGTCTCCCACCCCGACAACCGCTGGCCCCTTTTTGGTGAGGAAAATCACCACACCCCCCGACCGACACCGACCCACAAGGAACGAAACTCCCGCGCCCGCGATGATCACCTAGGAACAAGTTCCCAGGCGCCAGGTAACCCCCGCTCGCGCCCGCGCTTCCGGCGTCTTCACGCCCCGCGAGGGTGGGGTGGAAGAGGCTCTCTCCCCTCCGAGCATTTTTACGGGGGGGGGGGGGCACCCGACGGGCTGGGTGCCCCTACCTCCATGGGGTCCACCGGTGGTGGAGGTGGCCTCCCCTTCACCACCGGTGAGTCGCACCTGCGACTGCCCATCACATGGTCAGCCGACCGCCCGAAGGCGGCGCACACCGAGCATGCTGGCACCCTCTTACAGGAGGCGGCAGTGTGTCCTGGTGCTCCACACCTGAAGCACTGGCCGCTCCTGTCCTCCGCTGCCGGGCACTTGGGTTTCGTGTGCCCGACCCCCATGCACCTATAGCACCGCAGAGGACGGGGCTTAAGAACCGTGATCTCTGCTGTGCTCCAACTTATGCGGAGCTTGGCCCCGTCCTCCACCACAGGCAGGCGGAGCATTATGTGCCCGATCCCGCTTGGGCCCGCCCTTATCGGCTGCGCTTTGATGGCACTCCTCAAGCATCCAGCTTTGGCTGTTACCACCTCGAGCACCTCGGCTTCGTCAAGTGAGTCGTCAAGACCCGAGATCCGCACGTTTGCAGTCTTCTCGGGCCTTCCAATTGTCGCCACCTCGCCCAGGGTCATCCTCAGTGATTCCGCTAACGCGTCCGCCTTGATCCCACTAGCGTCTGGCACCGCGATGACGCGGGCGCCCGTCGCCCTGCTCCTCACAGCGACTCCAGTCTCTATGCCCACATCAGGAAGAGAGACAGCTACCCTGGCTCTCCTCATGATGTGCGCACAGGTTTCGCCGCACATCTCTGCTTCAGGCCTGATGGTCATAGTAACGGCGGTCGTCCGAGGTGGTATGAGCTTGGTCTTCCACCCCTAGGTTGCGTCCCCTGCTTGCGGCCACCCTCCGGCTTCTTCGGTGCCGCATTTTCCGCCTCTGCCGCTGCCCGCTTCCTTGCGACGCGCTTCTGTTTCCTGCTGCCTGCTTCCTCCCAACATGGGGCCTTGGGAGGGGCAGGGGGGGCCTCCTTTTCTCTTTTTTTTGTAGTGGGGTCTTGAGCTGCCCCTTTTGCCGCTGGTTGTTGCATCTCCGAGGGACGTGCCTGTTGAGCTGCTCGCGTCGTCAGCTCTCCCAGCCTCTCGTCTAAAGCTTCACGTATGAGCTGCCGTAGGTCCTCTCTAGTCGGTAGCGTCCCTTGTATCGGCTCGGCGGATCGGATTTTCGCGACCTCCAACTTCAACGCAGCCATTTCTCTACGGAGATTCCAGACTTCCAGCCAGAGTTTCTCATTTTCTTCATGAAGTTCGAAGAACTCCGGGTCGTCTTCCATTGTTCCGATGACGAAATCCCGGAAGTTCTTCAGGTTTAGGAATTGCTCCGTCGCTAAACATCTCATCTTCTTTCTGAGAGCTTCCGGCAGGTTGGCGCCCTCCAGTGTCTTCCCGAGCTCTCGCATCAACTGCTTCCCAGTGTCGCGGAAGATTTTCATCCTGGCCATTCTTTTCTCCTCAATGACCCGGACTACGACTTCTGATTCGGAGGAGCAGTCGTGGTCCTCGTCATCATTTCCGTCATCTGTCTCCTCTAACGCATTGCTTTCCGGGGCCTTATTGCCCTTTGTCTCCTTCAGACGTTCTTCCGTTGGGGATTTTAGTACCACCGCTGGTTTTGGTAGGGGTGGGAACTCCTCATCCGCTAAGTCCAATCGTTGGCGCTTGGTCTTCCGGCTCCCCTCGCTGGCTTTCGCCTGCGAAACAGCCGCTGTATCCTCGTGGCAAACCTTCATCTCCGTTGCCTTTACACTGTTTTTGCGCGGACCCAGTGTATCGTCCTTTTTCTCTCCCTCCACTTTTTTATTAACTTGTTTTGATTTGATAGACTTCATTGCAAGAGCCACGAGTGCGGGAGATCTAAGCGGTCCACCCAGGCAGAGATCCCGCGATACCTTGGCAACCCTACTACATCTCGGGGGGCGGGAGGTACCCGAGGGGGTCGCTCACGGGCACCACCCGCGCACGGGCGCGCGACACCACGTTACTCTAGTGCCGTGCCTTCGAGGATTTTTTATAGTGGTTGTCTCCACGCAGCCCCACCGAAGTGGCGGCCCCCACTCCCTGCACCACGTACAGGGTAGCGGGTTGGCCGGAACTGGTCCTAGGACCAGACACCGCCCCGACTTGCTCGCTGCCGCGAGCTGGGCCCGAAGGCCCCCGCGGTAATTTTTTAAAGGGGTTGTCTTCCCCGCGGCCCCTATCCGAAGGTAGCGGCCCTCGGCCCTGCACTACGTACAGGGTTACGAGCTCCTTCGACGACACGAGCAGAACTGGCATCGCCTACAACTCCCCCTGCTAGGCTACCGCTACACAGGATACCCAGGATGCCAGCCGAGCCCCCCCCTGTTGTCGGATTATTAGCCGCCGTCGTATGCAATCCCCTAAGGAATTATATACGACAGCGCCCAGGATGCACCGGCCCGAACCCATTGTCGTTCCCACCGCACGTATGAAGTGGGACCTACAATGGGCCGGGCACACGTGGAGGTCCTATTCGACCTTGCACCCCATATGTGTAGTTATCCAGCAATCCAGTATCGTACCACACGGCATCATTATAACTTAAAAATAACAGATTATAATGTATAATTAATTATTTCTTGTGCTGTGGCGAATAGTATTTTTTATTCAGATACTGGCGATCCAATGCCGAATATACGGTTTGACCAAGAACACATGTAATAACAAAACACGTTTACAATATTCCCGCCAAAACTGAGAATCGAAAAGAACCCCAATGTCATAATTAGTGACTGTGACGTATTACAAAGAATACACATTATTTATATCTATATATAGGGTAGTCTAAAAGGTGACGTTGAATATTTTTTTGGGTACCTGATATCTGGGGATACTCGAATAGACCCCAGTATATTTGGAGTTTATTATGTAATGTAACTTAAACAATGTTTTGTTACAAAATCTCCACCTTTATATGATTTTTATAGCGATTACAGTGATAGTGTGAGCTATAATTGTTGCTTGATAATAAATAATTTAGTTATGATTGAGTCAAAGTTCCATTTTCAGCTTCAAATTAAAAATAAAAAATCCAGAATTCTGAGTAACTTCTACGTTATTTAATAAACATGCAGTCCCTATCGTTAATGATTAAATTCATTTTTAACCGAAATTTTCCTTCAAAGTACAAAGGTTATCCATACTATACTATACTAATATTAAAAATGGGAAAGTGTGTCTGTCTGTTTTTCTTTCTTTCACGGCAAAACGGAGCGACGAATTGACGTGATTTTTTAAGTGGAGATAGTTGGAGGGATGGAGAGTAACATAGGCTACTTTTTGCCCCTTTCTAACCCCCCACTTCCCAAAAATTGGGGGTGGAAGTTTGTATGGAGCATTCTGCAATTTTCAAGGTAGAAAGCTAAACATTGGTATGCTGACTATTTATGACTACCAAAAAAATCGCCCATCATTTTTTTTTGAAATCTGCACCCAACCCCTTAAAATAGGGGGTGAAATTTTATATGAGACCTTTCGCAGTTTTCAAGGCAGAAAGCTAAAATCGGCACACAGACTCTTTGTTACTAACGAAAATACCTGCCATTTTTTAGAAATTCTCCCCCAGCCCCTAAAATAGGGGATGGAAATGTGTGTGAGACTCCGCAAAATTAGAACAGGTTCTTTAATACAAACGAATAATAAAATTTAATTAAAACGAATTAAATAAAACAATATTAAAAACATTAAATCTTACCATAAATCAATCAGCTTTTGAGAAAATAAACATTATAAACATAAATAAGTGTAACTCATGGACTCCGATAGATGGCGCTGATATGTTTATTGTATATTATGTTCACGATAGGTTTAATTGTTTAGTTCAAAAATTAATAACAGATGGCAGTGTTAAAATAAAATAAATAACGTGTAAAATTCTGTTCCGAGTTCTCTTCTGTGTTCAGGAAAGGGGAACAGTGCTACCCCGAATTTAACGCGAGTGAAGCCGCGGGCAAAAGCTAGTCATGTATATAAGTTTTCTAGCTTTTGCCCGCGGCTTCGCTTGCGTTAGATTTGATTTGGAGTGAATATCAAACTCAGAAAATAAAAAAAATCTACGAAGTTTCGTTATTCACAATATTCTTCAATAATCCAAGTACCAAAATCATTAAACTACTGGGCGAGCTTACTCGTACAGCTACGTAGATCTGGCCATGAGAGAAACAGTCTTCTCTTAAATCTATCCCAGAAGAGAGTGTTTGTCCTTGAGACTTGTTTATTGTCATCACGAAGCAGACTTTGAGGGGAAACGGAAATTGAAAGCCAAGTTCGTTTGGAATCAAAAGAATTCGAGGTATAAATACAGTTTCCTTTGCGGACACCCTGTTAAAATCGTGGCCTGATTCCATTGCATAATTAAGGGGGTTTCAAAATAACACTAATTCCTTTATATAATGTTGTTGTTTGCCTGTTTTTTGTTTAAACGTGCATCATGGGAAAACGGACCGATTTCTATGAAACTTGTTTAGTTTGATTGCTTGAGGTTAGAATTAGGATCTTATCCGACTGCACAAAGAGAGTAATGCTTTTTGCAAAAAAATTGGACCAGTGCCACAGGCACACTACTAATTTATTATAATGATGATGATATTTCATGTCTGCCTTGTTGAACTTTAAAACCGATTTCGTTTTCGTATCCAGCGGCCCCATAATTTGTAAATAGAATAAAATAGTCTTTATTTGCACGGAACATGGTAAATACAATCATGTTTAGATGTTTTAAGGTACAGTAAATTAACCCAGACGTTCTGCCAAAGTATGACATGCAGAAATTACAGAAGTAATATAACTAAAAGAAACTAAACTAAAAACGATACCTATATTGTTTTTAAGACTTTGTTACCTCATTTTACCCATTAAAGGATTGATGTTTGAAAAACCCTGAAACAGGTATTTCCTTATTTAGTTAAAGGGTTCGATCGCGATCATGGCATTCCATACAAACTCTGAACCCCCGTTTTACCGCTTTAGTTTTACTCACCCCGAGTTTTGGAAAATTCTTTCTTAGCGCACGCCACATAATAGCTATATGACGACCGTTTGGTGCAACGGTAGCGATCCTGCCTTTCGCACAGACGGTCCTGGGTTCGAATCCCGGAAGGAGCATATGTTTGTATGATGAATACGAGCATTTGTACCTGAGTCATGGATGTTTGTATATATTTCTATGAATATTACTTATTTATGTATGATATATGTATGTCTATCCGTTACCCTAGTATCCGTAACACAAGCCTTAAAGTGCTTACTTTGGGCTAGGTTAATTGGTGTGAATGTAGGAAATATTTATTATTAATATTATTATTATTTATTATTATATGTGTTCTATAGTGTTGCCCAAATGCAAGAACAAGACGAGACTTAGCCAGTCTTGGTCTTGGTCTTGCGCCAATACACCTGGTCTTGGTCTTGGTCTTGGTCTTGCGCTTGCAGTCTTGGTCTTGGTCTTGGTCTTGCAGCAAGAGTCTTGCAAGTCTTGCAATTACCTATTAGTCTATTGCTATTTATTAAAGTTTACTTTAAATCTTAGAAAAACGTATTAGAATTGGAACATTGTGAGCTTGAATTAACATAGCCATAGTAAAGATCAATCAGATTAATAAATAACTGAAGATTTGATAAGAAAGTCGAAAAATCAACTGACCTATATGTCGTTTTCCATGGAAGTAACTGTTTCTTAATAAACATTTATGATTTATAAGCTTACATTTGCTAAAACATGTAAAAAAACAAATTAATTACAATAACTTGACTGTATTTTAAATAACAATGTCTGTCTAGAAAGAGATTGAACCCTCAACTTGCATGAAATTTAATAAAAGAGTTTTATGATTTATCATTTATTTCAATCAAAAATAAAATACAACACAAATCAAACATAACAGTACACAACAGCTTTATCATTAGGTTATGTTACTTTATATCAATTCTTTTGACCAAGAATTAATACAAAGTAACCATCTGGCTGACTCATCACTTAACCTATTTCTATGTTTTCTAATTACTAATGATGCTTTAGAAAATAATCTCTCAGCAGGTACTGAAGTTGCAGGTATTGAGAGAAAATCACGGGCCATCTTCGATAAAGTCGGATACTCTGTCTCATGCGTCCTCCACCAATCTAAAATGTCTTCCGAGCTGGCAGTTCTTGGTTTTCTCAGGTACTCCTCCAACTCGTCTATCACTAAGCCTTGAAGACAAGATCCAGATGACGTCGAGGGACATTCATAGAGTTTATCAAAGTCTATAATGTCTTCATCTTCATCACATACTTTATTTTCTTTTCTTGGCAATTCCAGAGATTTGTTCAGTGAGTGTAGACTTTTATATTCTTCATAAAGTTCATTGAACTTGCGCAGACTTTCTGTTTTAAGTTGCTTCCCCCACATTGTCAGGTCAAAAGTCTGAGCCTTATGCCTTGGGTCTAAAATTAAAGAAGTACAATAAATCCAGTTGCTCTTCTTATAATGTTTAAGCATTTTGTCTCGAGCTGCTTGGAAAGCTAGAATGAGCCTTTCATCCACTTCAGATCGATTAGGTTTCTCATCTAACTGTTTTACCATGGATTCAATTTTATCTAGCAAGAGGTTGAATGATACAATGACTAGCGGTAATGTAACATATTTGTCTCCACCAAGTTTTGTACTTAAAAGTTTAAAGTTTATTAGAAATTTATGTAATTTTTCGAGTACCTGCCATTCACTAGCTGTGATTTGAAAATCATTCAATTCGGTGACAGAACTGCACAATATGTTAATGCCCGCTCTCACTTTTAAACCAAATCCAATCATATCATGTGTGGAATTCCATCTTGTTGGACAGTCAAGAATGGCATTTAGATTTGATGGCACGCCAGCTGCTTCACAAGCAGACTGAAACTTCTTCTTCACTATCTCACTTCTTTTTATTTTACTGGAAATACTGCGTAACTTTGTTACAGATGTACGCGAGTCAGCAATATTTGGTGCATATTCTTCATCTTCCTCAGTTTCGTCTGCATAGTCTTCATACTGCTGATCTTGCGCGTTAGTGTCAGACTCACAGTGTAATGCTAAGGTCTCTAATAAATCTTGTACACCAAGGTTTAAAATGTGAGCAAAGCACCGGAAATGTTGATTGTCTGAATCAAAGTGTGGCAACTGTTTGCCCAGTTCATACATAAATTTGGTATTTGCAGTTGCGTTGTCGACCGTGATACCTTGTATTTTATCAATTATGCCATATTCCAATAAACATTCATGGAAAATCGTTGCAATATCTTCCCCAGTATGTCGACCGCGTGATGGTATAAAATCAAGAACTACAGATCGATACTTCCATTCGTTGTCTATATAATGCATAGTAACCCCGTAGTAACTCCTACCAGCAATTGACGTCCACCCATCAATGGTAAATGACATTTTAGATGATAATTGTTGAAGTCGTTCCTTGAGATTAAATTGGAGCTCTTCAAATCGCTCTTTGACTTTCCTTCTAAGTGTAGACCTTTTAGGAAACTCCATATTAGGGCAAATACGTCGAAAATATACTTGTGTAGCTTCGTCATCGAAAAATGAGAAGGGAAGATATTTTTTCACTACCCAATCAACTGTAGCTGTCGTGATGTTGTCACTGCTGTTTTCCGACTGAAATAAAACAATAAATCTTGTGTTATTATTTAAAACATACTAGGTTTGAGCGTTTAGGAGGAGGAGGTTTGTTGTTGTTAAATCGAGAAAATCGTTAAATTGACATTTGTTATATTAAGGTTGCACTGTACTGTAATTTACCAAAATAAAGTACTTAGTTGTTACTGGCCGATTATGAAAACAAATGAAAATATAGGTGTTTATAAAAATATTTAAGACGATAATTACATACTTAATATGTCGCACCCCTAGATGAAAACACCACTAACTCAAAAATACTTACGTAAGTTAATGGCGTTTTTGAAAGTATCGCATGAACAGCTACGCGGAGTTAAAATTCCCGTAGCGACAATTTCGACCATTGTTAAAAATGACGCGAAATATGTACCTATGTATTACTATTTTATCAATATCTATAAAATATTCCGAAGTCAGTTTAAAGTCATTTGTTCAAAAAAGACTTTTTTGAGTTCCTGGAGTTTTCATATAAAAAAAATATATTCTTACCTGTCCACTTCTTCCAGCGGTTACTAAAAAGCTTGTGATATCTCCACTTAATTTTGGTTTAACAGGAAGAAATATTTGTGATTCCTTTTTGTGGAAAGATATTAGATGTTTCCTTAAGCCTGAAGTGTTTCTGTTTTTCATTTTTATTTCAGTCTTTTTATGTTGGCACAATTTACACAAGGCAGTTTGGGATGCATGAATTATTTCGAAAAACTCCTCAAATTTGCTTTTGGGTCTTTTAGATCTGTGACTCAAACTCTCGTTACTCGGACTAGAATAATTTGAATCTTCGTCACTCATATTAAATTGTACCTACACGTGATACGTTTTTAGAAAACAACAAGAATTAGTAAAAACAATTATTAAGTTAGACTCGAAGCACAGCTCAATTGGAAATGACTGGAATTAAAATAATTCCTTTGTTTATAGTACGTTTCCTTGCTTTCTACCGCGCCGCCTCGCCACGTGCCGGCTCTATTAAAAGGATGCCGCCGCAAATCAAACGATGCCGCGTGCGGCGTACAAACACAGATTATTACCTACTTGTACAGACGCGACGCGTGAATAAAATATATGTAAAGAATTAGTGCCAATCACTATTCTTTACATATAAGTGAATGTTTTGGCGTACATCTATACTAATCTATACTAATATTATAAAGCTGAAGAGTTTGTTTGTATGTTTGATGACAGAAGTTTTAAAATAAATAAATAAATCCTGAACGTCACTATACCTCCAAAGTTACTATTCTTCGTGGGCGAAGTCGCGGGCACTGCTTGTAAATACTTTTTTTTTTTTTTTATTTATTTTTTTTTATTTATTTATTTCATATACAAGAAAAAAAAATACAAAGATACAATTTAGTCCCACAAAACCGACTTGTCGGTTTGACTGAGGGATCTTTAGTCTCTTAGCTTATAATTATAATTATGTAGGTATATAATACAACTATAACTGTATCAGGTAAAGTTAAGTGCACAATAATTGGATTTAGACTGAATTACAACAAACTGAAGGAAAATTTAGCGGTGATAATAATAAGATACAATTGTTGTAAGATATAAAATACGTGTGTAAAAAACAACCACGCCTCCGAGCCCTCAGATGGGCTCGGAGGCGTGGTTGTTTTTTACACACGTATTTTATATCTTATAGAAATATTGCATTGTGAATGCAAAAAAATAAATAAAAACATACAATTGTTGTGTTAAATAGTAGTCATCAGATAATCTTTTAATATTTTTTTAAATTTATTTTTATCCGTTTCACATCTAATAGTTTCGGGCAACGAATTAAGAAGATATGGTATACGCTTCTGTAAAGTTCTGTCACCAAAATAATTTTGAACCCTAGGAATTACAAATTTCTTTTTTGAAGTGGCTCTAGTGATCTGGTTATGATTTATGTATTCAAAAGTGGAGACACACTCTCGGCTGCCGTGATTATTTACTAATAATAAATCGCAGGCTTTTTATTTTATTAGTAGGTAAGTACCTACGCTTTTTATATTATTTTATTAATTATGTAGAATTTTTTTACACGTTTCAAGTATATTTAAAAGTGGCTACAATATTTATCAAACGGGTGATATTTGAACACTTTTTTGCTATTTTTTCTTGTAAAAACTTAAGAAATATAATGACTAAATGTACAATAATAGTACCTAAGTAATTAGTTTAAAACCATATAATCAATATTATAATATATACTTACTAGAATAAATTATTATGACATCTACTACCTATCCTTACCATTTTATTCTAATCATAATACTACTTGCGTGATCAGTATAATGTATTCATTTTCATTATAAGCACTCTGAAACTTATTTATTCTTTGGAACACCTGTAGGTACTCTTAAAATTCGAAATTATTTTGCATGAGTATACCTACGCCTACGCCCTGTGGCGGCAATCAAATAGTGTCAAATGTTGTGATTTCGGCGCGGCGGCAACGATTGTTGTATATGATTTCAAAAGAAGCCGCCGGCGCGTGTATTATAACCATGTGCTTCCGAAAAGCAGCAAATTTCTTTGAGAAGTAAGTACAAAACCTTTGATGCCGCATTATCAAAGTGCCGATGGTTAAAACATAACTATGCATGCACTCAGTTTGATTTTAATGGATATTTTTTTATTCGCTATGTAGGTATGTTTATGGCATGGGGTACCATTTCATACAAGAGTTTTTTAATTCTAAAAAACCGCAATAGATGTCACTACCATTAACATTTGTAAATTATAACATTTCACATGTTTAGAAATAAGACGAATTAAGTAGAAATATTGAGATTAAAATAAAGACTAGCATATTTTATATATACAACTTCACATCGACCTTAATTCGACTCCTAAATTTGAAGATAAGAAACACCATAAATAATCAATTGAGAATACGAAAGTATAGGCTACATGTGACTGCTTTTCAGCTATGAGGCTTACGAAGTGTTTTGCAATTGTAACGCTAGATGGCGTGTTTTATGGAAACAAAATAATTTACACCTTAAGGTTTTTGCATAAATCGATTATTTATAACCTAATAAAGGCAAGAGTTCAATTTCCAAATCACTTTTTTCAGTAAAAAACTATATGAAGTAGTAAAGTTTTTAAAATTTGCGCATATAAAAAATAACAATTTAATTTCTTCAAAAGACTTCCATCTCTCTTCTATCCAAAAAGGTTCCATATCTGTCCATGAGATATTTGCCACTTGATAATGAATTATTGAAGGCAAAATGTCGTAATTTTATTTTATTCATAAGTGTCCTACTTTCTGAGTAATACGTATTTTTTTAAATTTTGATTTTATTTTTTTTCTCCAAATATCGGCAAAAGTGGAACCTGGATTTAGTATAGAAAGGTTCTATAAACCAAATCCCACTTTTGCGGTTTTAAGAAGTTATGATAGAATTTACATAAAGGTCAACTTTCATGATCTGGGGTTGTCACAAAGATCAACTATGTGTTAAATGAAAATGTTTCATTTTTTGTTTGTTAATTGATACCGTCAATGAATTGAATAAATTAACAACACTTATAGACGAATACAATATACTTACATATACTACCTACCTAATGTAGATGTGATAATGTAGGAATACTTTATGTATGTTCGACCACATCTTTAATTTTATACCTTACACGCCAAATGGTCGAAAAAATAAACTATGTTGATTGAAATAATTTAACACATATACACACATCCTATACATTAAACGAGCAATTCTTGCATGTACCTATATAAATATGTTGGTATGTAATTGGTTTCTCGGAAACGGGTCTAACGATTGTGATGAATTTTAGATTTAGAAATTCATTCGATTTTAAAATCGATCTAGGTAAATCTCATCACCTGCTGGCACCTTTTTTGTGCACCACGTCTACTTTAACTTGACGCCAGAATTTATTTCAGGACTCAGTCCCCTTGTAATGAGGTGGATAGGCTGGGTATCCTCTCCTATTAAGATCTGCCCTTATTTGTTTACATGTCACTTAACTGTCTATCTATTATCATATTAAGAGCTTCTTTAGGCGTATAAGGTTGTGGCTTTGCCGCTTTAGAAGTAGGGTTATTGTGCCTTTCTACATCGCTCGAAAAAATACTAGTGGCTAAGGCTTTAATAATTTTACCAGTGGCTGAGATGGGCCCGGTGAGGTATAGTCTTTGGCTATGGCTCTCAGTAGGTTGGGTAAGCCCCTGCTGAGGCAATACGGTGCCATGGGTCTGTGACCCCGCGAAAAAGTAACTTCTCATACAAATCAATCTAATCAGTTGATCGCATCTTTAAAAAAAAATTGCATTCGATCAGAAAATAAAAGCATAGTACAAAGTCGTGGGCATAAATCGGTTAACAGGTATGTACCTATTTTTGTAACAAAAAACCTTAGAAGCAAGCAGGCATGAACTTGTGTCTAATTGGGTCTCCGAAACACACAAAACAAACAATTAACAGTTAACACCCAGACCCGAAAATCGATGTTCTCGTTCAAAAATAATACACATATTAATATTTAAAAAATTTTCGTCGAGATCAAGTTCGGTGACAACCCTAGCATAAAAATTTTAAAATGAATATATTCTAATCGCCGCAATAGTGGGACGTGGCTCATTTATGTATATTTCTATTTAAGTTGTAGGTTCCACTTTTTCGTTTTTAGGGAGAGAAAATAATAAATACGAAATAAAAAAAATGCTGCTCCCAAACCAATGGATTTTTAAGCTAAAGAAACGCGTTTATATGCGTGTGATTATGTCCGATTCACTCATCACTACATAGTATAAATCAAAGTCGCTTTCTCTGTCCCTATATCCCTTTGTATGCTTAAATCTTTAAAACAACGTAACGGATATTGATGCGGTTTTTTTTAATAGATAGAGTAATTCAAGAGGAAGGTTTATATGTATAATACATGCATAATATAGTAGAGCATTGCATCCGTGCGAAGCCGGGGCGGGTCGCTAGTATTTATTAAAATATATATTCTTTTAACTACTCTCACATCGTAAAATTCAAAATATTAAACTCAAAACGAGTTTATATTGACGAACTTTACAAATAGTATATCGTAATGAAATTAAAAAAAATTAATACAACACTATTTGTCTAACAAAATAATGTTATAATATTTTTTTTTTCATTACGTTTTGATTACAGACCATTGATATAATACTGCGCCAATTCGTATAGCACTGTTTCATTTTTTTCATTTTTTATCTGTGGCTGAGCACGCTTTGGCGCATGCGCGGTGATATCGGAAATTTTGGCGCTATAATACGTTTTCTTGCAATTCTTTGTTGTGTTTCGCTGGATAATTATTATTGTTTATTAAAATATCTGATACTGAAAGTGAAGAAAATTTAACGCCGCCCGACATTTTAGAGACTGCAGCAGCAGTCACTCTTAATCTACTACTAGTAAAGTCATTGTAATATACAAAATGTTAACACTTACAATAACCAATAAATAAACTGTATCAATCTCTATCTTTTATTTGATATATTCAATGTATGAGATTAGATAAAGTATTGTATGAAACTGCACATAACTAGGTTTTACACCCCTCATTATGTACCAATTTCATAAACTACTATTCTATTCACTCTCTATTCATTTTATAAAAAATATTTTAGATTTCATAGGTCAAAGGTCACGATAAGTTCATGATTTTTTTTCTCAAAAAGTATTGGAGTTAGACTTCTGGGAATTGAACTCATGCTTTTTTAGGGTATAAATAATATATTTATGTAAAAACCTCAATTTGTATTGTGTAAATTTTTTTGGTTCCATAAAACACTGTGCTATGTTAGACCAATCGGAAGTACATTAGTAGGCCCAATCATGAAATCCTGAAACCCTTTGAGATGGTCGACATTTTATCGACGAATAAAATAACTCTCAGTCACTGAAAAGTAGGTACGTACATGTGATAGTGACAAATGTTTTGTCCGTCAATAAAATGCAACCATACCTATTACGGCCACGGGTGTTTTCAGTAACAACTGCACCAGTTACTATTTAAAATACCTAAATCTCGATAGGTGTGCCTCTAATATTTTATTTCCCTCAATTTCTCCAGGATCACGTCACCTGGCCCTGACCTGATAACAAAGGAATAAACTAGAAAGTTTTTTTTTTAGTTTCATTTGAAACAAAAAAACAATTTTCCAAATAGGTAGGTATAATACGCGACACGTTCGTAAACCTGAGCCAAACATGAGTAAAAAATACATAGTTAGAATAGCTAAGAAAGTGGTTTCCTAAAATCGTTCGCAATGTTCCGTCAATACAGTAAAAGTTCCCCATTCACGGTTTCCTTATCCGAGAGAGAAAAAATTGCAACACAGTTCCTGTATTCGCGGCTAAAAATTTCATTATTCGAGGATGAAAACAGTAAATAGAAAGAGATTCAGTCTTTTATTAAAGTAGCGGCATTATTTGAGTTCTGGTATATGCCCAGGCGGCTTTCATGAAAGATTTGACCAAGTGGACTAATGTCAATTAAAACAAACCTTACCGACACAATACAAAAGCAAGTTAAAAAAAGAATATAACCCCTCGTGGTAATAGAGTGGTTCTACGTTCGTAGTACATCGACGAGGATCGAACTACTCATAGGTCCGCTTGGTAAGGAATACCTACATTAAATTTAAAAAGTCTGAGTGAAGGTTTATACGCAAATTAACTTTGTGATCATGAAAGCTGATCGATTTATGGAAAGGAGCCTTACTCTTAAAAGGTAAATTTATAATGCTACAGCTCAAATTGATTTTATTTTTATAAATATTCGTTTTATTTTGTAACTTGTAACGCATCCCCTATGATTCCATACTAATTACCATTCCATATTCACAGTTTCTATATGCGCGGCATATTTTTGGAACGTTAAACCCCGCGACCGTGAATAAAGATATTTTAATGTAGGTACTGTTACTGACATACGAAACTTCGATTGATTACGCATCCACCAACGTCTGTGAGTAGGCTATAACGAAGCGCCATCTAACAACAACAAGCGATAACCGTATTCTTAGTGTCTCACTAGATGGCAATACGTATCGTGTTATTTGTGTTCTCACTAGTGTCATCTATCGTAAAATAGAAGGAAAGCAATATAGCCAGTTGAATAACCAGTTTTAGGGTGTAACCATTTTCTTGTACTAAGTGGTGTCTCTGTATATTATCTACTTTGTGTTTATGGTATTAGTCGTAATGCGCATAGATCCAGTTTTTCATATTCTTTGATACAGTTTTTTGCGTCTCATAGAATTCCTAAGCGTACCTATACACCGAACTGTTACACCTAACTACTCCGTGAAATAGCGCTAAGTCCTAGCTGCAAGACGCAAGAGTCTTGCAGGCTTAGTCTTGTTCTTGCTCAAGTCTTGCACGGTCAGTCTTGGTCTTGGTCTTGCTAAAAATACGCGGTCTTGTTCTTGGTCTTGGTCTTGCAAAAACGCAAGAACAAGACCAAGACTGCAAGACCAAGACTGAATTTGGGCAACACTAGTGTTCTAAATTTCAGCGTAATCCTTTCAGTGGTTTGAGCTATGCGTTGATAGATCAGTCCAATCAGTCAGTAATGGTTGCCTTTTATATATACAGACAGAAGAAGATTTTTGACTATTTAATAATCCACAAGATTATTAACTAACGACAACTTCGTTTTGTTTTTTGGTAATCATTGATTGAGTAAAAATTTAAAAAAAACCTTACGATCTTTTGACAATAATTATTATGCTCATTTCAAAGATTGTATTGATATTAAATAAATCAATTGCTACATTCAGTGAATTTATTTTACAATAAATTTTCAAAGTGTCCTCCTTTCGCTGTATTACGTAGTCTTCAACGCCTTAAAAATGTTTTATTCTTCTTAAAGTACTTGAATTTTCCTTTATTTTTATTTCGGCCTGTATTAATTTTTCCCGCAGCTCCGCTTCGGTACTCGTTCCACTTGCATTAAGAGCCATCTTAGTAATTTCTCCAGGAAGAAAAATCTATGTTATTAATTTAGTAAACGTGTACGCCAAGGAATCAACCCTTATATCCATTCTATTCTTCGATTTATCATAATTTCTATAATTGTTGCAAGAACTCGAGTATAATATAAATATTCAATATTGTGCATGTGTTCACTCGTCTAAGGCACGCGTACACGTCATACGCGGTGATCTGAGTAACTACGATGTACTTAGACAATAGCATCCACTATTGTCTACTCCAAACGAATGTCCTAGTTCCAGACATTGATAATAGAATGTCAGAAACAGTCCATTTGTAATGCCTGCCAAATCCAATGCCTGCAACTTTATCTCCTTTTGTTGCATTTGCGAAGGTTTTACTTTCAGGCACCATCAAAGCTACTAGTAGCAGCCTATTTCCATTTGCATTGTACATTTTTCCGTGAAAATAAAAACTTATAATCGATCAAATTAATGCTAGTTAATTACAATTTATCGCATAATCTCAGTTATTTTATTGCGATAATATACTGTATTCAACAAATGATAAGGATTTTGGAAGTATCTATTTTAACTGAACAAAAAAAATGTTATTAATTTTGTATGATATTAATTACAACACGTACCCAGTTAGGTAGTTACTATATACCTAGAAACGTGTAAGATTTTTATAATTATATAAATACTTTTAATTTAACATAAGTACCTATGTTAAATTAAATATTTGAATTGTATTAAAAACTGGATTTTTTGGTTTGAACATAATAAAGGACAATGCCGATTTTTGTATGGACTTGTGACCGGAAATGACCACAGACGATACAAACAAATATAAGTAGCTAAAGCCTTCTAGATTAAGAATTCGTTGGTTTCAGTTTAATTTTCAGATTTGTAATGGAGAAAAACGAACTTTTCTGAAAACATAACCTAACATTTCAATACCTATTTTATAATACTTGAATTAGTATTTTGCCTATTATTTCGCTCTTATCTCATAATAATCATGTAAAAGAATCGAATAAAACACTATGTGGCTATAAACGTCTTCTTTTCATGACTCATGACTGGTTTAGAGATTTATATTTATGAAGATACCTATCCTAGTTTTTTATCCATTATAAAACTAATAATTATAATAACCATTACATTGCATGATGAATCTCCAGTCCATCCAGTCTCTGCCTACCCCTCCTACAGGACGGGTTTGGGAGGTTTCCCATAGGTACATACTTGAAAGTCTTTTTACATGCATACATACAGCTTACGCCCGTCCTGTAGGAGGGGTAGGCAGAGACTGGAGTCTTTTTATCAATGCAAAAGCATACTTGTTTTTACATTAAACTAAGTTCATAAAATCATACGGTTTATTTTTTGTAAAAAAAAAATAATTTTACGATTTCAAGTGATGGGTAGACCGAGTAAGGATGCTTCTCGAATGTGGAGACGACGGTTTTACGGTTAACAAGTTACAGGGAACTACACTAGAAAAAGCTATTATAGATCTAGGCAAGAAAATTGTCGCCAAAGGACACGTTATGTTGCTCTGAGTCGTGTTAAAACCTTGGAAGGAATAGCGTTGTCTAACTTAGATGCAAACAAATTTAAATTAAAAGAGCATTGCTAAAGGTGACGCGATTACGCAACTTAAATTCAGTCTCTTGATTTTCATTGATTGACGCATCAGCATGACGAGTATGTAGTGGTTGTCCTATGTTAAACTTCAATGATGTAAATCGTTGAGGAATTCCTTCGACTTTCTCTCAGATCCATGATCAGATCTACTCCAGACCTTTATTAAATTGTAGTGCTTTCAATTCATAAATAAATAAAATAAAAAATACTTATTATTAATGAAAAAAAAACACACTAGTCGTCCCTACGATTTCTGAAAGTTCCCCTCGATTTCTCTGGTCTGCCATCATCAAACCCTGATTTCTTTATCAGGGGACCATCTTTGAAATATCTTCTTTTGAACAAAAAAAGAATCATCAAAATCGGTTCAAAAACGACAAAGTAATCCGCGAACAAACATAAAAAAAAAACAAGCATATATACGGTCGAATTGAGAAACCTCCTCCTTTTTTTAAGTCGGTTAAAAAGAAAAGGTTTTATGTAACAGTATTTATGGCCAGACTAGTTATAATAGTGCCAAGCAAGGTTGACCAGCTTACATCTCCTCATCCTCTCTTGGGTAATCGCTTTTAAGAATTCAAGTTTAACGAATACCTAACTATTGTTTCATTAAAGATTCGATATTAACTAATGTAAAATAATATTCATTAATAAAAATTAAAAAATTAATTCTAAAGAAGACAACACTAAAATCAATGCATGGGGACTCCCCGAAATTCCTCGCACAGCGGCCAAGGCCAATGCGGCCATTCAACTTCGCGATAAAACTACTCTTGAAATGTTGATTATCAAATTGTACTAATATTAAAGTTTGTTGCCTCAAACTTAAATTTTGTCTTACCACATTTAATAGTAGAAGAGATTTTACTCTATTTTTTTTACTTTATAGATATACAGGAGTTACCTATGAATTTATTGTTACAATTTTTATCTAAAGATGGAAATTAATTATACCTTATTTTAGACTTAAAAACAACTGCTAAGTGTACAACGGTCGCGTACGTCAGTTGCTGACATCTATTGGCGCAGACAAGGTCACAGTGCATTATATAAAGACCGCTGTTTAGTGCAGTCGTATAAAGAACATCGCTTAATTTCAAGCTAGCTAGTACGTGATGATGACGGCTATTTTTAATTTTACATTTATTTGTTAAAGAGGATACTTTTTAGAATTAGGTATAATAGCTCAATATTTAATTGAAGACTTCATAAATAGGAGATATAGATACTGTTTTGATACTATTGAGGTTAGGAGCGAAATAAGAAGAGAATTAGTCGTAATATGCGATGAATAAAATATGCTTATTTGAATTTCGATCCATAACTTATTTCTAAATACCATATTTTATATCAAAATAAAACATCATTTCGGAAAATCGAGCAATCGATCATCAGCACTGATGATCGCAATAAACAAACTGCGTCTATGAGCAGTTTGGTCTATGGCAGGGAATTCCGATACAAAGCAAAGAAACTACTAACATTTCTCTCAGAGCCTTCAATGTTTATAGTGTTTTCTACTCATTTCTCAAATCACAGTGTGCTGCTCCTGGTCGAATCTCATTGTAACTTAAGTAAATATTTTTCTAATTTTATATCTAGCAAAACTGTTAATACACCAATGACGCAGTGTTTTACTTTCGTAAGATAGTCACTAACTGGATCACGAACTCACGATTCACCCGCAATTTTTATTAAACTCACTTGTCGATTTCCATTAGTACGGCCGAGCCAGAGAGTATAAATACAAAACACGAAGCAGTCCAGCCAGTGTCAGTCAATTAGTAAAATAAGCTAGGCTTTCTTTGATCGGCTGCGTCCTTGGTCTCTGTATCATTCAAAAAGTAAGTACTTATAAAATAATTTTATAGAAAGACCTTAAACTAAGACAAATAAGCAATAGATGGAAAAAATTGAAGTCTTTATTTTCACTGCCTTAAACATGTAGGTAATTGTGGTGTGTACGACACGATATGTAAGACGGCCATTTTGTGATAGAATATTCGAGTTCCTTATTCGGAAACAATTTCTTTTGTGTTTTATGTAACTGTTTATTTATGTATAAAATGATAAATCCCGTACACTGGTGCTGGTTTATACGATAAATAAAAGTAAATATCCTGCTGAATGTTGAAGCCTGGGGGTTTTGTGTTATACCGTTTATTAATAGTCATACATTAACATTTTTTGTTTCCTCCGCTCTTGCATGGCGTCTTATCGTCTCATATAAAATAATTCGTAATGCGTTGGACATTTGACTAATAAAGTTTGTAATGGATTTCCTGTCTCAAGCTAATTTTATCTATTTATATGCCGAAATGCTGACCCAAATAACAAGACTTTTTTTTAATCCTTAGGAAAAAAAGCGAATTCTGAAAATCCATAGGCCCTCTTGAGAAAGTCCCTAATATTTATCAAAGCAAAGCATTGTTTTAAATTTGTCTGCAGATAAAGTTATGTGTGTATTTGAGTAATTTTTGTTTTTATCATTAAAACGCGAAAACCCGTTAAAATATGGAAACATTATGTTAAATGAGTTTTCTTTAGGAAGGTTTCCAATCCAACCTATGTCTTCCTAGATAAATGGGACTGACTAGTAAACGCTTCGCTTCCGAGGGGGGCTAAGCCCCCCTTGAATTTTATGAACGCTACAAATTGTATACGAAATTTTAAGTTTAAATAAGATGGGTAAGTTTTTCACATACCAACTTTCTTAAAATAAGTCAACAACATAAAAGTAGCTTAAAAACTCCAGTCAAAGAAGATAAAATATTGGAAATATCTTAGATTTAGGTACACATTTTTCACAATAACTTTAGTAGTATGTATTTTTAATTTTGCAGTCAGTGTATAAGCATAGTTTTTATAGGCTCTGTATATTACATACCAGGCTCCGATCAATAGTGGACCTCTTTCTGCTGAGTGATGATCATGATTCAAATTAGATAGTGTTGGAAATAAATCACTAAGGTGACTGGTAAACCCCAATAGTCTAGCATTCACGGCGTCTAGCCCTGTAAGACAGAAAGGCATCGGTTCGAATCCCACCTGAAGTGATTTTTTTCCATTTTATAACCTATAAAAACAGTATTTAAGATTTTTTTTAATCAATGTGAAAAGAATTTTAAAAAATGCTTACTCTAGTGTTGGGGATATTAATTTGATAAATTTGTTGTATTTAATGCAGGCAAAATGGGTTTGCTAGCTGCAATTGCTGTGAATGCGATCGGAGGAGGAGTCATTTATTTGACGGGAGGGCTGGGTGCCGGTTTAGTGGCGCCAATGCTGGGTTTCGGCAGCGCCGGCATTGCCGCCGGCAGTACAGCTGCTGCTGCGCAAGCCTACTACGGCAACTTGGCCGCTGGGAGTATCATCTCCCAATTGACAGCCATTGCCATGGCAGCTCCCACGCCGTAAGAAAGACCTAAAATATTTTTATTTATAGTGTATATATTAGCTCAGCCCTAAATAAATTAAGTACTTACCACCTAAGTCTACAGTCTAAGGGTACTCGCGCCTTTTAAGGGCCATTTTTTGCAATATTGTAATAAATTAATAAAAGAAAAATAAGAAAACACATTTGATCGCTATATTACTAATGTATCCGTTAAAATAACGTACAACGTTTTTGATAAAACTATTTAAACAAAACAATTGTTTTTAAAAACCCTTAAAGCTTATCGTAAGTATATATACTTACAATATATCGCTTATAATTTCAATAGTTTATAATTTACGTAAATACCAACATTATTTACGTTAATTATAAACTCTATAATAATAAAAAATATGTATTCTGCAAAACCTAACTTAACATTTGAGATCCTTCGATAATATCAGTCTATTACAATAATATTTTTGGTCATTTTGGTAATTTTAGTATATGCAAAATTTAATCTAACTACAAAACCAAAATATTTTAAAAAAATCGATAAAGAACATTTTTGTGCCGTTATTTTAACATTATCTTTTTGTAATAACAAGATATATCAACATATTGAAATAAATAATCTTCACGATTTTGGTAGGCCTTTTCAGGAGTACCTATGAATAAAACCGAAAAAGCTAGTTATTAATAAATTTAATAAACTTTATAAAAAAATATATAAAAACTTCAATTTTAAGGAAAAGAATCTATTCTTTTTATTTAGTACCACGTTAAGTAGTAAAGTTTATCAAAGAAGATTACAAATTTAAATACGTGTTTAAGCTATTTTCAAACCTAAAGTAGATACTTGACTGTATCTGTTTAACTTACTAGTAACTATCTAAAAAATAACCAAAATGACTCATTTATTTTATAAGTTCAATATTTCTGGGCTTTAATACCCGGGCCATGTTCGGAGCCCATGTGTTTCCATTGCCTTTCCATTGTCACTCATTCAACTAATCGGTCATTTTGTACGGAGAGTTCATTTTTTTACGATTTCCATTTATTGACATTGAAGTAATTGAAAGTGCTCACACACACCATGCAGCATAGGTAAAGACGCCTCTGCCTATTTCCCGGACCATATAATAATCAAACAAAAATCAAAACGTTATGCCTAGTTTGATACGAAGTTTTGAATCATACGACCTCACTTCATTATTTATTTATTTAAACGTTATTAATCTGTATCTGTTCAAACATGATGCTTAACGGGTCTCAATAAAATACAAGTCTAGTCGAAACTCCACTGGAGGCATTGGTTTATCTTCTATTCCATTCACTTTTGATAGTAAATCGGATCCTGAAACGACAACTCCTTTTCTTACAAGTCCATTACGTGACGAAATATTGTGCCTGATTTGTCCAGATATTTTAAACAGACATCTGGTCCTTACTCATTTGTTGATAATAGTAATTCTGATAGTAAACCCGATAAATTCTGATAGTAAATAATAAATATAGTCCCCTTTAAAATTATACAAAATTGTGTTAGCTTTTTTTGCCTTTAAGGTATCGACATCCATAATTATTTTCTTTTCATCTTCAGCCTAAATGAATAGGGAAAGTACGTATACTTTCACATTGTCTAGTAGATATTTTATGAATATAATTACTTCCGCGAGCGAATAGTTCTGCAAGATGACTTCTAATAAACGGTGGGTTTTAAACCCCTAGTATCCGTGTCATTTTTTTTTTTTTAACGTGGAAATCCTTCAATGGCTAAGCCACACATCAAAGGTGTTATGTCAGGCTAGACTGACAAAAACCACGCCCTACCTAAGTAGTCTGTAAGTACCTTTAGCCGGAGAGGCTGTAAAAGGTTTCATCTAAGCGACCGCCTCGGCGAGGCTCCGGCGGCGCAGCGCCGCACTAGTTACAAACTAGCGCATGCGCGAGAAAGCGTCCCCCACCCCGAGTGGGTGGAGACCGTGTAATAGGGATTCATATCCGTGTCAGCAAGTAATCTGGTTTTATACAACACCCGGGCCGATGAGCCATCACTAGTATCAGTAGTTCGGTGATGGCGAAAACGATAATTGGTGATTGTTTTAAATAAGCTGACTCTAGATAAAGATTTTTATTCTATTAAAATAGTTTATTATAAAAGATTTTTACTATTATAGATTATATATTTATAGATATATTTAAATATATTCAATGAAAAGTAACATTAACTTTACCAGGAAACAAGTTAACGGAAAACATCATAATGAGAGATTTATTACAAGTGGCTCTTCTTGGTTTCTACACAAGTAGTAAATCGGTAGTATCTAAGCAAAAAAGGTTTTCGCCAACACCTAACTACTGATATCAGGAGGCGGTTCAACACTCCCGAGTAACGTACAACCGAACTACAGCGAAGGAAAAGTATTTTAGGCCATCCGGACTAGGGCTTCCATTCCCGCAGCCTGAATTCAATCGCGGTATTTGCCTGTAATACCGAGATCTCGGTATTGCGG
Source organism: Calamotropha paludella (assembly GCA_927399485.1). NCBI lineage: Eukaryota > Metazoa > Arthropoda > Insecta > Lepidoptera > Crambidae > Calamotropha > Calamotropha paludella. The sequence continues at coordinate 18,673,298 of OV656813.1, read as the reverse complement.
GCTTGGAAGCCCTAATCCGGACTAATAACCTAACGACAATAATATTAGGTAATATTATATGGGTTTTTAGAAACGAAAGTTAAATTCTTAAAATATTTACCATATCTCCAAAATATAAAAAGTTATTTTATATTTCAGGTAACTCGAATCTGGTTGATGCTATCTGCGCGACTCGAGGAAACTAACGATGTAATTTGTGATTGAATTACAATATTGTACGTACTTAATTGGAGTTTTAATTACAACTTCTAATTAGTATTACCTTTCTTTAAATATTGACAGAATTTTTTATTACTTGGTTAAGTCATGTTTAAATGTTTTATATTCTTTCTTAAAGGCAGTTCGCGTGCAAAGATTTTTCTACGTAAAATTCTCGCAGTTAATTAGTTAATTAAACCCTAATTTTATTGAAACTTACTGCCATACATGGAATGATTTTGTAGATTGTGTACCGAGCTCAACAAATTCACTACTCTTTTTTTCCATATGAACATTCGATCCACTTTAAAAAACTTCGCTAAACTCGAATATATTTTACAAAACTCTAAACGTGTTGTTCACATTGTTGTTTTATCAGAGGTGAATATAAACGAAGACCAAGTTCAGTTATTTCATTTACAAGACTACTCTGTTTACTCAGAGTTAAGATCAAACAGTCAATAAGACCGTTTCTTTCAATAGATCAAATGTAACTAGTTTGAGAGAATTTGAATGTATCTAGAATTTGAATCTATCATGAATCTGCCTATCTCATTGGCAAATAGTTTTGCTGCGGAGATTGAATATAACAATAAAAACATTTGCAACTTTTGCGATAAACCATTGCTGGACAAAAAATCACATCAGACGATCCCTGATAGATCTATCAGATTGCAACGCGCTTGCGAAAAATCTGTTGCGGATATTATTAGAATATGAAATGACAAAAAAAAGTCCTGGTTACGACGGCATCCATACCAAAGACATTAAAATAATTTCTAAACACATGGTACGACTTTTAACGCACCTAATCAATCAACGTATCGAAACTTCGCTATACTCTGACCTTCTTAAAATTGGTGTAGTAAGACCTATTTATAAGAAAGGCAAAAAAAAACGAATATAATAATTATCGACCGATTACAATCCTGTCGTGCTTAGACAAAATAATAGAAAGATTTTTAGGAGATCAAATAAATAATTATTTACAGCTAAATAACATTATTAGTAAAAATCAGTACGGATTTCAAAAACACAAATGTACATCCCTGCTCCTTAACTAATTTTCTGACGAAGTAAATGAATGTCTTAATAAAAAATGTATGTTTTGGACCTATTCATTGATTTTAGCAAGGCATTCGATATGCTTAATTATGATACGCTTTATGATAAACTATCCCGAAATGGAGTGCAGGGTCCACTGCTGAAATTGCCGATTAATTATCATAATAATAGGTACACGACTGTCAAAGTCAAGGATCAATTTAGTAAAAAAACCTTGACCACCAAAGGTACGGCCCATGGCTCCATAGTTGGTCCAACTGAGTACCTCCTTTACGTCAACATGAGCAACATAAACTCGAAGATAAAGAGAAAGATCTATTTTATTACTGTCGTGTTATTTTTTTTATTTATTTATTTATTATTAAAGGAAACAAACAGCTACTTAACATAATTTACATGTAACAGTGACAATGCATTAGCCAACACAGAGCATATATGATAAAATTAAATATCAAATTCTGAATGAATTTTATATAGGCATGCACTGTTTTTTACTGTTTTTTAGTACTTTTGTGACAACGACATGTGAATAACCCAGGGGTGAGACCTCGTGACCCGTAACACAGGTTTTCCTTCTTCGGGCAACAGATAATTTTACCAATTGTCTGTACTTCATTAAGTATGTATGAGAAGAATATTTTTTTTAATTTTATGTTTGCAAGTTTTGATGCATCAGGTAAAAGATGAAGATCTGAAGATTTCAAAGAATTAGCGACCCCTTCGAAAATTCTAATAATGTACTTAATAAGATATAATTATGTACCCAAGGTAAAATAAAACTAATAAATTTCATTACATGCGTGCGTTTTTCCTCGTTAAAAAGCACCCTATGTTTTATTGTATCGTTTAGTGATAGCCCACGACTATTGCTTGTCACCTATGACGTCACTTCCTGTCTTATATATCAGACTGATGTTGGTGGCCAAAGGTAAAAATCACTTCAGATTTATTAGGAAGGAATTTGTTTTTACGAAAATAAAAATTAAATAATGTAATGTCAATTTAGTTAACATTTATTTTCGTAAAAACAAAACCCTTTATATTGAAATACTTTCTGTAGAAAAGTTAAAACTTTCTGTAAAAAAGTCCTCGACGATATACTTATATCATCTATTGTAAGCCTTCGTGATTGAGTGGCACACATACCATTTTTTATGGTAACACCACTACGAGGCCCTGGGTTCGCTCCCCGGCCGAGTTAATGTAGTTAGTTAGTTTCCAACTTTTCTATATTGGCTTGGGAGTGAGTGTCGTTGTTCTAGGCGCGAATCGAACCCGCAACATTTGGAAGTCCAGTCCAATGCTCTCCTGATTGAGCTACCGAGCCTTGTGAACACCCGTCGATTTTTTCAGTACATTTCTAATTTTACGCTGTAGGCCAGCGTTGTCCCTTCAATGACAGAAACATCCTCTCATATCCGAAACAAACATTTTTACAAATGTTTGAGCAATCGATTAAGGCGAAAACATCCATTTAGTTTTATAATTTCATGTTTTTTTACATTTTATCAATGCTATTAGATGAAATCAATTGGGAGAGCATTGGACCGGACTTCCAAAGGTTACGGTTTTGATTCCCACCTGAAAATTAACTTGTGAGCCAAGTCGATCTTATCCAGTATTTTTCTATTAAAATAATTTATGTTATAATATAAGATATATTACATCGATGGCATTTTGAATAATATTTCCAATTAAATTTATACGCATGTCGAAATCTACTATAGATATTAGCTCAAAAATATCTATAGTTATTAGTCAAAAACCAGTTATTTTGGTTATCTGTGGAGAGATTGATTTATTCCAGACGAACCACATTTATAGAAGTTTATATATATATGACAGGCCTGTTATCATTGTAACTATCATTTCTTAATTCATCTATTTCAATAATATTTCTTTCCATTAGACGTTTGGCAATTTGCTCAAGAGGTTTGTTTCCTTGTCTTATCGTTCGTTTAATAGAACTTAATTTATTTTTGAAGGTATAGCATTGAACATTTGCAATTTTACAAACCTCTTAACTTCATTGACGAGATGAATTAAGTTATGGACGTTACTTGTGATATATTCTCCGTAATGCTCAACGAAATGTACTAACATCGCTTGTGCATCTGGTAAAAACTGACTGAAAATGGTGATAACTTGAACAAATATTAAAGTGCAAAATAAATTGAAGAAGTGGTGGTTTGGACCATTACCGAAAAAAAATTTTAGTATTATGAAACTATAATACATAGAAGAAATGTGCGATATTCGGTGGCTTTCCAGTTTGATAAATCAAGTAACCTCTTAAATTTCTGTAAATTTCCTTTGGCATATGACAGCTCAGTATAAATTGCGTCACTTTTGCTGTATTTATAGACGTTTCCATCTCTCCATCCAAACAGTAATCTCTTCATAATGCCTAAATCAAGCAAATGAAGGGAATCTCCAACCTAGTAATCTTCAATCATGTCTATTGGCAATTGGAGAAAAGGAGAATCGCGTTTGTGATGGTCGCCATATTTTTTGGCACGAAAATCTGCATCGTTTCTTCTTGCGCCATCCATTCATTCCATCCATTACATTTAGGACATCCAATTTTGCATTAAAATTACACACTCCTGAAGCTTATGATAAATGTTTGTCTACAAATAATAAGTAAGTTTCATTTAAGGATGATATTATTCTAAATAGTAACACTCTTAATAGGTATCCAATTTTTCTTATAAGATAGCATTGAAAAAATGCAAAAAAACAAAATTCTGATACTTGACTTTGATTAAGAACAATATATTTATAGTATATGATACGACCATTTCATCAAACGGTAAAGATCCTGCCTTTCGCATCGACGATCCCGGATGCATGTCCCGAATTTTGTGTGATGAATACGACGAGCATTTGTATTTGTTGGTCGTATATCACATCATTGTAACACATGAATGACATCCTTCGTCGGTCTTACTTGACAATTAACCAGCCTCCTTGAAACAGCCTTCAGTTGCATCTTTCGGGATGATAGAAAAACACCGGATGGAATGACAAGTGTCCCCTAGCGACAAGCAGTAGCGGCGTTAGGGAAAGGGCGCGCTGGGGCAATCGCCCAGGGTGCTGGACATAAAAGGGCGCTATAAAGCTGAAATCTTTTAACTGTTCGGCTAAAGTAGTAGGCTCATGAGAAACTTGAACGTCAGTTTTTTGTGCTTCAAGGTAATTGAAGCGGTTTGGATGGCAGTAATTTAACAACGGACTGCTTTAACACTGCTTAATCTTGCTTCCCAATGTGTATTACTCAGCTTTATTATAGTGTATAATCCCAAGTGATTGGTTAAGACGTCTTTTAATAAATAGTTATTTCTCTTAATGTTTTTTTTTTGTAATAAATGGGTATTTATTATATCCTTCGCTTTTTTTTGTATCTATACTATATGTTTGAATCGCAATTAGGGGGTGACGTAGAAATCTCGCACAGGTCGTTGGTAGTGCTAAAAACGGCACTGGCGACAAGGTCTATTTTTACTTACTAACTTTTACTGTCTTACTGCATGATTTAATATTTATAAACTTTGTCAATCTGGCCCCTATATGTGTAAATGTATAGCCTTCAATGCAAGAGTTAAATGACACAAGTTTAATTCCTTTGGCAAGTACGCACGGGAAACATCTCACGCGTGCAACAGCACGGGTAGTAAAATATATTTAAGATGAACAAATTGAAACAAAAATACAGTTAGAAATAGACAAAAGAAAATAGTTTTTATTCATGTGCACCAGAATTGTGGAGTTTATAATACAGTCCTTTTCTATCCATGAGCACAGAGTGTGTTCCGCTTTCGGCCACGCGCCCCTCGTTGATCACGCAAATGAGATCTGCGTCACGTACCGTGCTCAAACGGTGTGCTATGATCACGCAACTGCGACCAATCCTACCGTTATCCAGTGCTTCTTGTACAACCTAAAAAAATGTTCCAAGTCAAGTTTATACATACCGACCACTCGAAAACTAAGTACCTAGTTATGAAACCAAAAATTTAGTCAATAATACGTTGTTACATTTTTAAGATTTTAATGTAAGTACGTCTTGGTAGATTAATGTAAAAATGACCTTTCCTTTCTTCTATCATTATGTGATTACTTGATTAGTAATTCGACTCTATAGTGAATACTAATTCTATTATAAGACTGTACCTTACTAATTAATGACCACTTCTAATACGAATACCATTATTCATTCTTGTAGTCGCATGATGAAATTAGTGTTTGTTTTCTCATTACTTAGGAATTTTTGTACTAGTACACTACTCTAATTTTTAAACCAATTTTCAATAATAAAATAATAATCATTTTTAACTCATTTCAAACTAATCTACTAGTAGATCTAATCTACTAGTCATCCTGTGATCACGGCTCCTGTAAAGGAGTCGAAACGTCAGGATTAAATATAAAATAAAATAAAACATGCGCAAAAATCCGTAAAAAAGTATTTTATTCTGATGTGTAATGTGCGCGGAAGTGTAAGAACTAAATATATATTAAGAATCAGAAATGGTAATTAATCATAATAATAAATAAATAAATATTTTTTTACATTCACACCAGGGATGTTGCGGATGCATTTTTTTCACATCCGCGGACGCGGATGCAGATTTTAAGAGGCTCACATCCGCGGATGCGGATGCGGATCTGTATAAAAAACTTAAGTGTTGGTGTGGTATGGTAATATTTATCCTTTCTTTATTTAATAATAAAGTAAAGCTTATAAATGACGCATCTCCGTCTCACTGTGTAGCGTCACTATCTGTCTCGCTCGCTCATGGCAAACATGTCCACTATCCATCTCTCTCATCATTTTGCCGTAAAATTAAGAACCTACCAAGAGCTTGTGCGAATAATAAACATTTGAACTGAGTAAAATGGGTAAGCAAAAACTCGGGTTACTTCAGGTTTTTATTTTATTACTCGTTTTTTAATATAAAAATAAATAGTATTGCACCATTTTACAATCCAGATTAAATTCGCGACCTTTGGTGGCACTTGCCAAGGCAATTTAGTACATTTTTTTAAAGGAGGGCCTTTCAAAGTCGACAAATTTTAAACTCATAGTTTAACGAATAGTCTTAATTCTTGAAAACTTGGGGCAATTGTGTCATTATTTTTGACTGTGGTTCTAGAACTAACCAAAATAACCGAAAAATGGTTACAGTTTGACAAAATCTCTAGGTTTTTCTTAAATGCCCATAATACATAGGATAGATATTTTTTCTGATTTTTCTCAAGATGGTTACAACCAATCCTGTCTCGCCGTTTCGGCTTGACGTTGAGTTCCGGGACACTTTGTAATTAATGAAAAGTAGAATGGCCGTCTTTTCGGACTCCAGTCTGTTTCGCAAGGGTTCGTATATTAAACCTGCGCTACTAAATAACTGTTCACTAAGAACACTGGCTGGTGGCGCTGATAAGAACTTTCGGGCTTTTTTAAATAACAGTTTGAACTCACTTTGATTAACACTCCATCTTTTAAGAGGACTCTCATTAAAATTAATTCTTTTTTATTGCGGAAAGTAAGTAACTCCTTCTTGAGACTTGCGTCAGGGCTGACGATTTCTGGTGTTTCCTGACTCTCCTCAACGTCACTTGATAAATCGAGCATCATGGCAAGATCACTAATTAAACAGGACTGACGTCCTGTACCTGAGGTCTCTGGTCGTTCTGTATCTGTTTTCATGGAATCTGTCGTTCTCATTTTCTTCGCTCTTTCGGTACTTGAAGATATTGTTCGAGAAGCCAAGATGTCTTCGGTGTTTCTGCTAATCTTTAATATATGATCTTTAATCTTTTACTCGGTCGACACGCGCCACTCGCCGGCCCCTCCCCTTTCTTTCTTGTAGCGACCTGCTACACATCCGCATCCGCATCAGCTCCGCATCGATTTATACGGATGCGGATGCAGCTGCGGATGTCTAAAACGATGCGGATATTCCGCATATGCGGATGCGGATGCGAATATTCGCAACATCCCTGATTCACACCAATTAACCTAGCCCAAAGTAAGCACTTAGGCTTGTGTTATAGATACTAGGATAACGGATAGACATACATATATGATACATAGACATGTAATATTCATAGAAATATATATAAACACCCATGACTCAGGTACGAATGCTCGTCTTTATCATACAAACATCTGTTCCTTCCGGGTTTCGAACCTAGGAACGTCGGATCACTACCGTTGCACCAAACGGTCGTCAATAAATATTTAAAAATGGCGTGTGTGGCTTTAGTGAAGACGAAAAATAAAACTCAATAGTAGTCGAGACTAAGTATTGCTTTTATATTATTTGTTATGTCCAAGACTAGCGACGTTGGTCTCCATTGTGAACACACATAATTGAAATTCAAGTCAGAATTACCTTTTCGCTCTCCGAGTCAAGCGCGCTGGTGGCTTCGTCGAGTAGCAGTATCTTGGGATTACGTACGAGGGCGCGTGCAATAGCCACGCGCTGCTTCTGCCCACCAGATAGCTGCGTGCCCTTCGACCCTATATTCGTTTCATAACCCTGAGAGAACCGAAACTAAAAGTCGCATCAAGCTGATTACAGTTTAGTGCAATGAAAGAGTTGTAAAATCAGATAGAATAAGTATATCGTAGTCATCTAAAAAGTAGTATTAGTTAGCTTTGTAAGAACAGTCGGGCCAAGCCAACGCCTCTGATGGGACAGCTGCCCGAAGTCAGGTTTCGGAACGGCTTTTCTAATACTAGGAATGTTGCGTCCAGCCCCCAAAGGGACTGGCGATCCTGGACTAACTGACTGGCTGATTAAAAGATAACGCTTGCCCGTTCTATCGGTACCTATAGACAATTGGAGATCTTAAGATCGTATCCTGTAGAAATCGTCGCATAAAGGACTTTCGAGCTCATACATGCAAGACATACATTTCTTATCCTACTATATTTTATTAAAGATAACAAACGGTAACATAACGTAACAGTAAACTTCCAATGTACACTATCTAATATCAGTATTAATTAAGTGTAAAAAAACTATCCCAAATAAGTTTTCATGTATCAACCTTTTAAACGCATTGCTATAAATAAATTGCCGTGCCCTTCGATAAAATAATACCTACAATAAAAGAACGATCCAAGCTGCCAATTGCTTATATTTGTATTAAGCTTATTCACATGAAACAATTTTAAGTAATTTTTGTAAATTAAATCTCTAAATAATCGTTTTATTTGTTCCCCGCACTTCATAAGACGAATTTAGAAGAAAAAAACCATGCATGCTCTACGTCGCTAAAATACGACACGGGCGGTAGGGGCGCATCAATGCGAAATTACACATGAATAAATAACGGAACAGAATGAAAGCTTCACTTAACGCTGACCGTATACACGGGAACACTACTACACTACGCACAGCTATGTTTGCGTGAACTGTTACCATTTTAGAACGAGCAACCGGCCGGCGCGGCGCGGCGCCTACTCCGGGACAAATCGGTTTGCGTTGCGCCAGGTGGGTAAGGGGATAAAATAGGTACCTGAATTTTGCTGGCAGCACTTTTCAACTCTAAGCCACAAATCACTCAAACGAAACTGGACGTGCAGGAGTGGCTTTTAAGAAGCAGAACGAATATAAAACACAATGAGCAACGCCAGTTCATAAAATCTCACATACAAACAACCAAAGTAACAATAGACAACTGAACAGGAACATTCAACGTGTCTGAAATTTACTGCCCATCAAAACACAAAATAACAGAGGAACGATATGATGAACTATTTTACACTCTTGGCCCACGCGATTGGAATGCTAAAAACCTCCACCGGGATTCCCGACTACGACCAGAGCTAGAACACTTCAGAAATATCTGGAAAACAAATAACTTACCACGATTTCTACAGCAGAGCCCACGCACCGTGGTTTCTTTATTGCCTAGGGCCTATAAAAGCTATATCACAACATAGAATCATGCTTGGATGCGAACACTTACTATGTTATAATAATACTAACCATTAGAACCACAGTCGTTAATATAACAAGAACCATTAAGTCATACAAGACATGCAGTAGTACTGCACATCGTCAGGTATCATGCTCCCTTCGAAATGCAATGTGTACTCTGTAAGCGTACAACAAAAAATACAGAATAAAAGTAGACAGCGACGTGTGTGGCAAACCAGTACAAATCCAAGCAACGAAGATACTTAAGGATTGAAGATTCTTATTAGGGAAGCCAATGATATAACTCTACAAACTTAGTATCTATCTAAAGGAAATCACAGCAACATAAGAGACTTATTACTCAAGTAAAAAATTCGATCGGCCATCACACCATATGTCACACGCATAGGATGGAGAATGGGCTAGATCCAGACAAAGTAAGTCAAACTATTCGCGAGACATTTGAGCCAAGTCTTTTAGCCAAATAACGTGTCATCTACTTCAGATGAACCAGATATCGACTTAGTCCTCAACCAATATTTCCAGCTGGAGGTCCGTAAAAATTTGAAATCTATGGATAATAATAAAGCACCAGTATTTGACCTCTTTGACAAGACGATTCTAGAAGAATTACCATGTAATGCCGTAGTGTACTTTACCATGCTCTTTAACTCTATTGTGAAGGTAGGATGCTTCCCCAATCTGCGGAAAGTTTCCGTGATAATAATGATTCAAAAACATTGGAAACTGCCACATGAAGTAACTTCATATAGACCGATTAGCTTGCTGCCGGCGTTGTCCAAACTCTTTGAGAGTGTCTTCTTCATAGACTAAGCAATGACATAAATGAGAAGTCCATTGTTCCTGACCACCAATTTGGCTTCCGGAAAGAACATTCAACTTAGAACAGGTTCACAGAGTAGGTAGAACAATCAGAAAGTCCTTCGAACTGAGAGAATATTATTCGTCGGCGTTTCTAGATATACAGCGGACTTTCAACGAAGTATGGCACAGAGGATTGCTGTATAAATAAAATAAAGTCATTACGGCCCCAAACGGTTTACAATGTCCTGAGTTCCTATTATTCTGGCAGAATATTTCCAGTACAAAAAGACGATTATACATCTCAGTTTAATAAAATAAGTGCAAGAGTGCCACAACGCTCGATTCTTGGACCAGTCCTTTAGATTTTATTCACATCTGACTTACCTCAAAGATAAAATGTTACCATTGCACAGTCGCTGACGACACTGCTCTTTTTTTACTGATTACAGACAAGCCTGTACGAAATAGAGAAAGGGCTAGCCACTGCTGAATTGTGACCTTCACTCTCTGTAAGGTAGACTGTCCATCTGTCTTTTTGAATGGCTCCCAACTCCCACGAAGAACTCCCACAATAGAGATGAAATAAACAATTAGGTCAGAGGTCTTCATTGGATGATGGGCAGAAACTCATAAACTATCTTTCGACAATAAGATCCTCGTCTACAAAAGGTGATAAAGCCAATTTCGACATATGGCATTCAACTTTAGAGCGCTGCCAGTGTTAGCAACCATAGATTGGTTGTTATCTGCCAACTGCACTCTTAAAAAGAGTGCAGTATATTCAGACAGATATCGAATGTTACCATGGTTTCTTAAAACAAAAGAACTTCGTGAAATATCCAACATGCCGACGGTTAAAAAGGAAATTGGAACTTACGGTGACAAATGTATAGCAAGGTTATTAAATCATCAGAACCAACTTGCTCGGCAAGCCAACGATCCCATAAATAAATCCTCGCCTAAAAAAGAGACGAGACATTTGACAGGATAGTCAGCATGTAGACTAGAGATGGGCGTTTTGGCTATCTTTTGAAAACCCTTACGTAACGGTTTTTAAGTTTCCATAACGGTATTAAAAACCGTTTTCAGTTTTGGTTATCACTACCGCGGTTGTCGAGATGGTTTAACTACTGCAAAACGAATGAAAAGGAAAACGCTGTTAGCTAACGTAACGCAAGTTTTTGTTTTAGTTTTACATAATTATGGTTATGATGATATCCCTTCGTGCTTTTACTATGCTAAGGACTAGTTTCTTAAAACTTTAATATATGAATTAGTATTTTTTAATGTAATGTGAATAAATGGGAACTTAAAAGCTTTTCTGGCGCATTTAAAAATCGTCATATTTACAAAAAAATTTGGTTCGCATTTTTTTTGATAATATTTCTGATCATAATAGAAATGATCAGAAATATTATCAAAATAAATTACAAAATTATTCGTTTTATTATACTCTTTTGGTGCCTTTACCCGATCGTGGCGGCGTGGTTTTCAGTTTTGGTTGCATTGCGGTGGTTATGAGAAAAACGGTTTTATGTTTTGCGGTAACGTAACGTTTGTTTTGTTGGAATTCAAAACAGTTTTTAGTTACGTTTTGGTATAACGTTCTCATGCCTAGTATACGTATATAATAGGGTGGTAATCTGTTAGGTACCATATTAATAATATAATTGTCTCATGATGCGTGTCATCTGTATAAAATCCGGTTCAGTTCCTACAAGCATTGCGCTACGTTTATAAAATTATTGTATTTCACCTGAGGTAGTGCCACCACAAAACTGTGTATGTTGGCTTGCTTAGCAGCTTCCACGATGTCTGCGTGTGGCAATGTCCTCGAATTTTCCCCGTATGCAATGTTCTCGCCGATTGTGCGATCGAACAAGACGGGCTCCTGGGAAACCAAACCGAACGAAGCGCGCACATCCTGGATGCGTAACTGTTGCAACGGAACATCATCCAATGCCTGCAATAGGAAGCTTATGGTTATTTGCTTTGTGAATAGTTGTTTGTTAGTTACTAAGTGCTGCAGCCGTCTGCTTGAAAATATCGGAAGTCATTTAATATTTCATAGAAAATTAATACATAATAAATACAATATTTAATTTTACTTCTTTTATGATGACACTTAAAATGACAATCTACATATATCACCCGCAAAAACTTCAGTTCTTCCGTACATGGCATATGGTACTGCGCCGAAGTATTAGAGTCTCAAAGAATACATCCGTATTTAAAAACATAAGTAATTTAAAATACTTAATAATCATATTCTAGATCAAGACGGTTGTGCAAAGAAGTAATCCTCAAAATCGAACTTGACAATTACTCAAAGATAAAACGAAGGAACTAAAGGAGAATCTTTAATAATAATAATAATGTTTCTTAAATGAAAACCAATTAGCGAACTTTAAGATTTCATGTTAATAATCTGAATATTTTATGGAAAACTGACGCCTAATGAATTATTTTCGCGCCATTTGACATTGCCGGGACACAGACTATATCATCAGTTACTTTCCTAAATTGCCAACGCATGAGATACAATACGATTTAAAAAAAAAAAAATTAATATCGTACAATGCATACCAATTACTTAGCTCCAGACTAAGTAGAGCATATAATATAGATACATAATAACGAATAAAATACCTACATATAAAAGTACATTATTACTCGGGAACAAATGCTTTTGTTCATTACACGAACATATTACCCTAAGGTAAAACACCCAATCTTCGACAAGGCACCATTGTCCGACATTAAAAAAAAATTCAAAGAAAAATAAGAATACATTCTGACTTCTGAACGCATTTGAAGCGTAAAATATAGACGAGGATTATCAAGCTGTCATTGTGGATGACGTTTCACATTTTCGGCCATTTTGTACAAAATGGCGTAATGATATGTTTCGACCGCGGGAGATCTCGAACCAAATCCAGTTTTATTAGTAAAGTTGCTAAGGAGGTGAGTAAGATTTATTGCTCATAACTTTAAATGGTTTTGCTTTATCTATAACGTTAGCTATTTATTGCATTAGGATAGAAATTCACAACTGCTTAATAATTTCATTAGGAGGGTAAGGTTATATTAAAATGCTAAAACACGCCTGTCGGTAATTGGGGATTTTTTTTTGCTTTTTCCAATCTTCGACAAATGTCGAAATATTTTTTTATTTTATTTTGTGCACTTTATTATATTATTTAGCTAAGCTTGTTCAGCACTCTAAATGTATAGGTCTTCCATTTATATATTCAAACTGCTTCCAATGATCGACAGCCGTGTCGATGATTGGGTATTCCATACGTTCCAATGACCGACAGACGATATGTCGATGATTGGATATTCTATATGTTAGTCTACATGTTCCAGTAACCGACATTTTTTGCAGGCATGGCACCTAAAAAAAATTACACGCCTCTGCAAATGGCCCAGACCGTAGAAGCAGTCAGAAAAGGTGAGAAAACTGCAACTGCTGCAAAAAAGTTTAGTGTACCCAGAATTACAGTACACGATAAGATTTCCGGTAAGACTCCAGTTGAATGTTCCATGGGCCCTAAAACATATTTGTCAACGGAAGAGGAGGCTATTTTAGAAAAATGGATACTTGAAATGGCTGAAAAACACATTCCCGTTACTAGAGATGAGTTACTCGATAGCGTACAACGTATCATAATTGACCAGAATAAAACATCCCCATTTACTGACAATAGACTGGGCAAGAAATAGTACAATATGTTTCTTAATAAACATCCTATATTATCTGAGAGAATGGCACAACTCGAGGTGGAGGACAAGAAAAGGTGACAAACATATCTACCAATCTTCCGGAGATGAAAAAGATAATTTAACAGTATTAATTACTGGAAATGCCGCTGGACAATTGGCACCACCCATGGTAGTATTTGCATATGATAGAATTCCGTCCACAATTTCCTTCCAGTTTCCTGGAGATTGGGCAATTGGACGTTCACAGAGTGGCAGGATGTGTGGCAGCACGTTTTACGAATACGTTTTAAGATCTCATTAAGTTTTGTTGATTAGTATTAAGCAAGTAGATGAAACTTAGTAACCTAAGTAACAAAAGTTGACATAATAAATAAGAAATAAAACTATTTTATAATAATAGAGGATTTAAAAAAATTAAAACCATAGCGTTAAAAAAATATTAAGTACTTAAATTACCTACGCATTACATGCCAACATGCCCTTGTTTGTATACTTAGCTAATTAAAATGATTAAAAATTGAATAAGACTTTTTTTGGGAATGGTGTTTGAGGTTAGCGATAAATAGAACATGTTGATTACTAGATCACGATTATTGGAACATGTCGATTACAGGGTGTTGATATATGGAATTTTGCAGTCGATAACTAGGCTAAAAAAAGCCTCAATCTATCTTGTTTTTTTTTCCCAAGTTATTAGTATTACACTTCTGTTTGCTTTAAAATACTATAGAATTAACCCTAAAATTTTACCCCGTAAATTAAAAAATCATGTATTATCATAAACAAACCAGATATTTGAAAAATGCTCGAATTTCGACGTTAAAGGATTCGAAACCATAACAGACAACGCAGTAGGCAGGATCAATACCGTTCGTTCTATCACACTTTGCAATATATGACGACTTTAACGACATCCGTGATTCAGTGGCTCGCATACTGGCCTTCACGGTAACGCCAAACCCGAGATCTGGTTCGATACCCGGCTGAGCCAATTCAGAAAACAAATGCTGACAAATTATGCAGTTAACTGATCTTTTTAGCTATTAATTTATAATTTTTTTCACAATCCCGATTGTGAAGAAAATACGTATCTATGTGTGTTTTATAAATATATAGTCTAATAAAACAACTTTTTCACGGATTTTGTGTAAAACAGGTAGGAACGTGCCCAATTTAAATTCTGCGAAGGTAGTAGAAATTGTGTGAAAACCATTGCCTTAGTAGATTCTTACTTTAATCGTCGTATTGTACGCCGAGATCCCTCTCGCCCACTACAGCAAGAGGGTTCTGTTCGTGAAGGCGTCAAACGAAAATTATGCTAAGCTTGATTTTTCCGGTTCTTACTTTATAGTATTAAAGGAGCATAGTTTGGCACGATATGACGAATAATATTGACTCACCACGATACCTGCATCAGGATCATAGAACCTCTGAAGTAGTTGCACCACAGTGCTTTTGCCGCACCCGCTCTGCCCTACCAGCGCCACGGTAGTTCCGCGTGCCAACTGAGATGTAATGATTATTTTGTAAAATTATTTGTCAATGTGACATTTATAAGATCGCTTGCGAACACGGATGGCCATCTTACTGAATTAGGTGAGTAAAAATATAATACTTTATTATTTCTACCTAGCCAATCAATAATCAAAAAATAGTAACATATAGGAACTAGGCTAATAGTCATAACTAAAAACCATAACACTCCACCTAGTACCCGATGCATTATTTTTGATGAAAACTTGAATTAAAAAAATATTGCTAAATTTATAAGTTTTATTGTCTCTGGTATTATGTTATCGTTTGCTTTCAAATTGTGTGCTGGACCTCACTACTAAACATTAGGTGTTCTGAATAAAATTGGCTTTTAATTTTGACCCCGTATAAACCTTGCGATTGCCAATCCTAAACAGCAGCCGAAACAATGTTAATTTACAGCGAACATACAGAATACATATTTTTTACATATTAACAGTTGGTTAATAATAGGTCTTCACGTTTAAATGATATACTATATGCTTGAAGATGCTTGAATCGTGAGCATAGATTTAAGTAATTATTAGAATCATGGGCAATAGTCAAGACGATAACATAAAATTGTTATAAATTTTATTTGTTATCGTTCAATGCGATAAATATACTTGGAATATTGCGGATTCCAGATTTCCGACCCATATTCCAGGATGCTCCTAACAAATATACCTACAGTACAAGATCTTCATAATTTTAATCTACCTGAAATTGGTCGAGCTTCGCGCAGCAAATCCTATTGCCCTATATGCTTTTTAACAATATACTCAACATGAGTATCGAAGAGTCGTTTGGAGTCACGTAGATTTACCTGGTCTCGAGTTACATAACCTCTTTGCACGTTCTGGTTTCTCAAATAATACTGAGAAAGAGCAATACAACTGTACCTTGAGAAAGTAACTACTGAGCATTTTGAGGAGTTCAAGTCTAGTTTGGTTCGGGCACAATAATCATCCAATCTTAGCAGGTCTCGTGAGCTCGGTGGCAGATAAATACTTTCAACAAATTCCCAAGAGTTGTTCGACATCAAATGTTTTTCCGCAGTCCACCAAACTGCTGGCAGTCCACCGCAGTTAACCTCCAAATCTTAGATGCCGTCAACAAACGCTTGCACATGGATGGATTCAATGAATGACGGTGTAGATTTGTAAGCCTTGCGAACCAGCTTGTCAATCTCACTGCTGCGTTGTACTTGTTCTTTGAGTTGTACTCAGTACACGTGCTCCAAATGACAGTACCCATAGCGTTACTCCGAGGCTTTTTTCATCTGCTGGTATGTCGCATTCTCGTTGAGTGCTTCGATGATGAATTACGAGGTTGTCGTTACTCAGGGCAATAAAAAGTATTGCACACGCGTTAGCTTCTTTAACAGCTTCAAACTGACCCCTATAAGCCATCGCAGAAGATCCATTCCACAAGTGCCACTAAGGATCGGTGCGTTATACACTGCATCAAAGAGGATCCAGCCTTCATGACACGCAGACCCTACTTGATTGTGTACTCGATGTTTGCAAACTGCTTTTCATGTTAGTTTATACATGCGTCATTAATTTCCACATTCTCTTGTAGATCACCAACTTTTATTCATGTTGTGCGAGGCTTTCTTTGATGTTATGAAGTTTCTCTGTCTAAATCTAGAGAAGTTCTTCTTACCGCTTAATTTAATATTCAGTTTCTAGTTCTGTAAGTAATTCGCTGACACGCTTACAGAGCTCTTGTTGTGACTTAACCATTAATGTAACGCCTATGTATAAATCAAGATGCAATAAATACATATGAATTTGGTCACATGATTCCGATTATATTAAATTTTCACATTCAAACTA
This sequence comes from Calamotropha paludella, assembly GCA_927399485.1. NCBI lineage: Eukaryota > Metazoa > Arthropoda > Insecta > Lepidoptera > Crambidae > Calamotropha > Calamotropha paludella. The sequence goes on along the minus strand of OV656813.1, from coordinate 18,656,197 downwards.
CTAAAATTAATAATTAGTAAAAATGAAAACTTACATGTAAATCTAGACCACGTAATACTCGTGTATTTGGTCGATTCGGGTAGCTAAATTCCACTGCTTTGAAACTCGCTTCACCAGACGCTTTCTGAAAGATTATTAATTGTACGAACAACTATAGGTATACAATATTCCATTGCATTGGCTTTTAATTTGTTGATTAAGCTCAGAATTTTGGCATTTCAGTAAAAAAGGAAAAAACAAAACTATTACGTCCACGGATTGCTGTCCTTTAATTTTAATTTATATTTCTCAGTACACTGTTTAAGACAAACCACAAGACGCTGTTTTGTGTCATGTGACGTCATCCGAAGGTTAGTCATGGCCGCCTGCGTTTCGGTTCTTGTAATCCACATATAAATTAATCTCAGCATTATTTTTCAAAAAAAAATAATACCTTTCATTAGTTATTATTTTTTTGCAAAAAAAACATATTGAATACGAGGGTGGATCAAAAAGTTCACGAAATGGAGGGTAAAAAGTAAGAAATAAAACACAAAATTATTTTTCCTTCTCAATGTATTCCCCCTTAACTCTAATACATTTATTAGACCTATCAATTTGTTTTTTAAAACCTTCGAAAAAAAAATTATTTCTCTTTGTCGTCAAAATAGGCCGAAATTGCGCTCTTCACTTCTTCATCGCTGGAAAATTTCTTCCTTCGAAGTTCTTTTTTCATTTTTGGGAACAAATAATAATCACTTGGGGCTAAATATGGGCTATAGCGAGGATGTTCCAAGATTTCGAAGCCCACTCTTTGAACAGCAGCCTCAAACTGCGACTGCGCGAAACTCAATTTTCTCCATGTTGCAAATTTTCTTCCGGATTGACTTGTTGATTGATGTGTAGCTCAAGTAATTATGACCTATTTTTTTTAAACTTAGTATTTATACTCTTAATGAGTGTCACAACTAGTGCAGGTAGTAAAAAGTCACCTTTCCCCCCTCCATGCCCCTCATTCCGCGAACTTTTTCACCCGCCCTCGTAATTATTATTAACTAATAAGCTATGTTATTTAACATATTTCATTTTTTTTCCTAACAACTGTCAAGTCCGCAATAATTTATGGAAATGCTTTTTAACAACATTTTTAAGTTTCTGTTATTATGTGCAACCTTGTTATCAAATACGATAAGTATATCTACCCAAAAAAGACTTTAATTTATGTTATCTTATCACTGCGTTTTTAAGAACATAAAATATCAATATTTGCTATCTAAATATCAACCTGATGTGACTTTATAGTAGGTACCTATTCGCGTCGGTACTAAGTCACCAAGTAAGGGTAATAGTAGTAGGCGCCAACAAGGGAATTAAAGATTGTGTCCTTATAAGGGTTTCGTTCTGAAACTCTTGGAGTAACGGGACGCTCGTAAAAATGATCCTTCTCCTAACAAGTTCTTCTCTGAAGGACCTCCGAATTTCGAACTAATGTTAGATTTTTTTTTTTTCATTTTCTGGATTTGTTGCGTCTTAGGACATAGGATAGATTTCATTCTATTTTATGACACAGCAACACGTGATCGGGTCAGCTAGTAACTTAATAAAATTTACAATAAAAGAGTAAATAAACAAAAATGTAACACATTGGAAGCATTTTTTTTTAAACTGTCTAGAATTCGCTTTACGCGTCTAGAGATCTCGGTCATCCTATGGGCGTTATGCATCCGTGCTATTTCGAGGAAATGGGCCATCCTCTGTGCCGTAAACTCAGTAACAAGGCCGCAGAAGTTCTGGTTTCTGTGGCCCTCAAGCTAAACATTAACCATAAAGCTAATAGACATCGACAATTCAATCATTTTTTATCGTTCCAATAACTGATCACACTCCCTGGACTGTTCTTTTAATCCACGCTCTCTCGGGAGATGTGGTTGCCTTTTAGGTGGGTTCCGTTCTACCTAGGTGCTTTCCTCTGCGGGGTCAATTCTTTGACTCTCTTGCTCTCTTCTCCTTTAATTTGAAACAAGCCGTCTCACCTCATGAATACTACCTGAATGATACTCATGAATCTACCTACCTAAGCACTCAGGGTAGTCAATCAATCTTTTGTTACATATATTTATTGCCTATGAGAAACTTACTTAAACTAGATGTTCAAGTAACGTTAAATCGGTAAACTAAACAATATTTCTCTTACAAAGTCTGTGATAGGGTTTGCAGGATCGACGATCTGCGGCTTCGACTGGAGAAACTCTATGATCCTGGATGCTGCAGTTATGCCCTTCTGGAAGTCGGGAGCGAAGGTAAATGCATTCTGAGCTTGACCAGAAGCCATTTGTAGTGATTGAGTTGTGCTGTTGATGTTAACATAGATATGGTTAGTGTGATTGTAACCAGTGTTTATAAGTAAACCGCTTAAATGATCGGGCAAACTACGCGGTACAGGGGCGTGGGTAAATGGCGACAAAGGGGATCGAGAGAGGAACGGTGCGATAAATAGCTGAACGTACATTGAGGAGGTCAAACAGGATTCGTAAACGGAGCAGTCTTGATGTTCAAATCCAAATGTAAAACTGGTTATTATCACAATGATATGAATTTCGAAAACTTTAGTAAATGGACGAATGAAAAGCTCTTGCCTAATATACCACTAAATTATAATAATGCATAAGACAGCTTACGGTTCGGTTCGCGAAGCTGAAAAGCCAACTATGGCGTCTACCAAGCCATCTATACAAACATGATTACAACAACATAACGTGTCGTTTGACGATAAACTTAGAAAATGTGATTTACTACATATAATTAAAAGGCAGTTTACAGAAGATATTTACAAAATTGACGAGCTATTAAAGAAAACCGGACATGAAGTGTTGCTTTTGCCTCCAGACTACCCAAATCTAAACCCTTAAAATGTCAAACCTAATTTGGACCAAAAGAAAATTACATAAGAGGGATTATTTGCTGAATATTCCGCAGAGAAGTGGGAGCATCGTGATTAACCATGTGATTAAAATTGATGACAAATACTGTAAACATGACTTCTGTCATGTTTATGAATTCTAGATGATGTTGTTAATCAATTGATTATAGATCTAAAGGACGATTTTGATGATGAAGATAACTTCGAAATTAAAGAATCAAGTTCAAGTGATATTGTTATTAGTGATTTATTTTTAATATATGAATGACTTTCGAAGTTATCATCATGAGACTCGTACTTATAATGATTATAAATTAATATATGCATTAAATAAAAGTACATAAGTTAAATACCTCCTGTTTCATTTTGTTATGTTTCTTTATAGTTTCATAACCTTTTCATTAAATTTATCGTCTTAATTTTTTTTTCTCATTAAACAACACCATCTTTTAAGCGCTATAATGTCCCAAAACCTGTCCAGTGCACATTTCACTTACTATGTATCATACTATGTGAGCCTGCTGCCCGCTCCTCTCTCGATCCCCTTTGTCGCTGTAGTCTCACGCCCCTGTACCGCACTGGCGCAGTTATTTGAGCGTTCTACATATAGCAAAGTTAAGTACCTGATTGGGTAGGAAAACAGTAATATTTTATGTTATTAAAAAAGACTTTACTACTATTCCCTTATTTTCATATTGTTGAGACTCGCAACAACAAAAAACTGCCTCAAAATAGTAAGAAGGGTAGCGTAAGAGCAACTGAATGTTTTTTTGTTAAATGGTTAATTAATTAACTATTAGATTTAAGTAAAAATAGTGCAATAAAGTGCATCAAATATATCAGATTTTTACTTTTTTAAGTTTAGTGTAGTTTTTATTTTAGTTGGATAATATAATCAGGTACACAATCGTATTCAAAAGGTCTAATTTTGTTTAGTAGTTCAAAGAGATATTTTCAATTCGTTTAAGGGATTTCTTTTTATATTTCAATACGTCATTATCACAGTTTCCTGTATTGGAGAGGCAAATCTTTAATTCTCTTTACGATTACTACCAAGTGTGAAAAAAAAATATCATACCTCGACATTTGTAACTGTTCATTAAAAACAAAATTATTTTCGTTATTTCCTGTAAAATGGGGTTAAATGATAACTTTTAACTTTTCAGTTCAATAACTATGCAGCGCAGTTGTCTCTAAATACTTTTGAAAATGTTGTATTATTTTCTTTATAATAGAATCTCATTTTTTAAAACCTTACAAAATTTTTATAACATACTTATAGAACGTTAATTAAATTTTAAAGATTTATAGGTCCTTTAAATTAAACAGAATTAATCAATTCTACTAGGATTTGCGGCAGATCGAGAGAGATAGTTGGTCACAATATCACAAGCCGTGTTTGAATAAATAAATAGACTGGTTGAAATTTGTTTTGGACAAATCCACATCTACCTCTGCTAAGTATATACATAAAACTAACAATGTCATTATAATAAAGAATGAAGCAGTTGAATCAACTGGTAACTTGCGCTGGTGCAATGCTACTTGACGAGAAGTTGTTCACTTGTGGTTACGGCAGGACTTTTAAAAATCAATCAATTACTCACATTTATTATCACAACACACACAAAATAACCGGAAATATAGAGAATTACGATAATTTCGTAAGACGACGTATTTACTTTAACCGCAAAAACACTAATCGGCCTGTGTAGACTCGTGCTTCGCACCGTCTTTACGTCTAATAACATAACAGTAACTACATATTATAACAGCTTGAAAAGAATTCAATAAGAGCAAGCACACATTAATAGTGCGAGACTTATTTATAGACTTGTTTTCTACCCTACAGGTAAAAAAACACAGAAACTACAGGTAAAAAAACACCCATGATATGAAGAATGTCATAATCTTTTACGAAGATAGTATCGACCGACCTTATGTTTAATAATATTATGTCAACTCACATGAGAATGTCTTCATACGCTACGCCATCATTAACAATGAGATGTCCGCCGTAAGTGAGAGCAGCAGCATTAATGAAGTTGAACATAGAGCGAGAAAGGCCGGCGACCACTCCGCGACAGTGCGCCGAGCGGCGGGCGGGCGCCAACGCCGGCCTCAGCCGCGCCGCGTACTCGGACAGAACCTGCCGCTCACGGCCCAGCGATGCCACCGTACGAATGTTTGACACCGCTTCTATTGCTATCTACTAAAAAATATCACATTTCGTCTTTTAAGTTTTAAAGCCGCAGAAGTAAACACTCAGTAATTTTTCCACTGCTTTTCCACAGAATATGTATCTAATGGGTGCGTGAGGAAAAATTCCACCCATAGCCACGTGATGCCTAAAAAGAAAATATTCATATCTTTATGTATATTTTATCCAAAGAAATTACACTAGAAAATTCAACTTGTCTCACGTATCATATAGCAATGAAAGTATTTTTTCTCATGCTCCACTTAGCTACCTCACTAAGAATGACTTACAAGGCCTCCCAAGTCTCAACAGACAGACGTAGGCATGACATGTGTACCTAACCATGCCAAATTGTCACCAAAAGTTTCCATGGACAGACAGACACACAAAAGGGGCTTGTTGTTTTATTACGGAACATTGAAAAGCAAAGATCACTGCATTTTTTTTAATAAACAACTTTATATGGGCAATGCATAATGCCAATACTTCAGACGGTACACGAAATAATGTTCGAAAATTGTCGTATTATAAGGTAAGCCTTTAAAATCTCACCGTCTATACTGTTACGATTAATTGGTGGTAAAAAATTCGTATTTCCTTTGTCAATCATATTAAAAAGCAATATATATGATAAAAATTCGACTTTACCATAGTGCTATCTTCAAGAATTCTAGCATTGCCTCGTGATTCTTCGCCAATTGCTTTGCCTTGGTAGTAGATCACGACCGCGACAACAGGGAAGAACGAAAAAGCTAGCAAACCAACGCGCCACTCGAATACCATCGCCAGAAGTACTGATAGACCGATCGAGCCTATACCTTGTAAGACAACGCCTATTCGTTGCCCCGTGGCCTGAAAATAACTGAAGTGGTCAGTAAATTTCCTTTTGTTGTAAAGTGCTGATGATAATTATGGATTATTAACCATTCAGTTCAAGTGTTGGAAAATGAAACAAGAAAGCGGAAGATGTCTATTTACGTTTGGCGTAGCATAATAAAAAGGCGGGGTGTTATTTAGTTAGTTTGACGGGGCTATATCCGCACTTGGCCTCATGATTGAACCATAGTGCGTGGGGCGGAGTGTTATTCATACACATAACATGTATAAGGATAGCCTTCGTGATCGATCATGTAAGCAAAAATGCAATTAGCTAAAAAGCATATCCAAGTAAAAAAGTTTAATTTCAATATTATTTACCAAAATCCAATGCTCAGATGTACTCATAAGAAGTAGCATTTTGATTTAGGAATATTTATTGGAGCGGAGCGAGCGAAGCTCCCATTGATCAGCTTCAATGGCGCAATGTCTGTTACGCCATAACTTCCAGAGTTCTTAACCGATTTTAATATTTTTAAAATCGTGAATGTGTGGAATCGAATCAACAGGTTTAGGACCAGGTGGTGACGGATTTTGAAATTCGAAAAAAATCCCATCGAAGCAAATTTTTTTTTTCCTTTTTAGGTACTGCGCCCCGCTCCAATATATGGTGCTAGCGTAGCTTTATGCTTAGCGACTGCATCGACTAGTTACTTCTGGTACTAACCGCCTGAACTTGAGCTGCCTCTCCCGAAAGCCGGGCACACAACGCGCCAGTAGAGTTAACCCGATTATCGAAGAATGCCACGTGTTGTCGCAACATGTGTTTAAACATGAGAACGCGCAGTCTCTCTGTTAGATACGCGCCTGCCGCACCAAACGACGTTGCCTAAAATATAATTATAGTTTCAGTCATCTACAACATGATTCTATATAAATAAAAATTTAATTAAATACAAAAAAATGATGCGTTTTAAAAATAAAATATTATTTATTTCTAACACTTTAGGAAGAATGCCTTTTTCATATGACTTTCTTCAAGACCACTTTATGCTTGTAAACAACGTTTGAGTACCTAAGACCTATTTTTTGATGGAATGTTTCGCCGACTTAAATCATTGACTTTGTAACCAACTCTAAAAATTAATTCCTGTACCAACAAACTCACTTTTAATATAGGTACAGCGCCAGCGTAGTCGGAATTGAGATATAAAATATACTATAAGAAAACTTACTTACCTCGATTAAATTCGTTATTCCCATCACAAATCCTATTATAACACAGGATAAAGAAACGAACTTTACTTTTCCCATCAATTCGTCAGGGTTCGGATTCGACATAGACTGAAATAAAATAACGATATTTGAAAAACGTTTAACTTTTATATAATTTGTTTTTTTTTTTGCTAGAAAGTAGCAAAAGCATGTATCCGTTATATTATACATCAACATTTTTATATGATTCCTGCCCGCCTAGCATACGCACCACGACAAAATTTTGTCTACCCATTTTCTCGTGTTTTAGTCATTTGTCGTCAGTCGTCTCTAACATGGCTGCGCTTAGAAGTCGATTTCTTATGTCAAACGTGTTTTTTTACTTAGCCGCGGATTTTTGTCTTCAAACTCTAACATGGCAATTGCGTTTTGTCGACATTTTAACCGATATTGTCGACATATATCTCGTCTTTGTGTCAGTACGTAGAGAAGAGACGACAAGTGGTTTCTGTGCTATTTCGATTGGAGCGATGGCGGTGTTTTATTACAATTATGTACTGAAAGTATATTAAGGGCGAACAAAACGTAAAAATATGTTCTATAGTTATATAGTTATATATTTTATTTATGCACATATAAATATATTGGCAAAGGTAAATTTCTATAAGTATAAATATATTCCTATAATTATAAGAAGATATGTATTATATATATATATATATATATATATATATATATATATATATATATATATATATACTATACATACATATATGTATATATATACTATATATGTAAAAATATGTTTTATAGTTATATACTTATACTAGCTGAGCCGGCTACGCGTTGCTGTGCCGACTGCAGTGCCATCTGCCGGACTGATTTGTGAATCTAAACCATTCTCAGATCCCCTTGAACACACACAAAAAAATTCATTCAAATCGGTCTAGCCGTTTAGGAGGAGTTCAGTGACATACACACTCACAGAAGAATTATATATATAAAGATATTTTATTTATGCCCATATAAATATATTCCTATAATTATGAGTATATAATTATATATATATATATATACTTATATAGGCATAGATAAAATATATATTTATAATACATATGTTTACGTTTCGTTCACCCTTAATACACTTTGAGTACAAAATTGTAATATAGATGTAGGGAAGTCGGGCCAGCGCAATCGCAATTGCGCATCTACGGCAAGCGTAGGTACCAGTGGCTACCCAGCTTCGTTAATAAGTTTCTCTACTTATTGACCATCTACCTTTCAAAATCAATTTCAACCTAATAATATTAAAACTGTAACAATATTTTATATATCAATCGGATTAGTAATAGTAACAATAATATTTTTTTTGTGTAGTTACATTTATCAATCTACTTGTAAAACTCGTTGCATTTTTTACAAATCTTAGTCGCTTAGTATATTGCGTCGACTAAATGTACTCGTTTATACTTTTTTAAATATTAGATTGTAAAAAGAATAAACTTATAGCAAAGAATAAACAGCAAAAACTTTCGGCGATTTAAAAAAAAACATCCACCGTTGACTTCGCGAGAAACTTAGCGCGAAACGATCAACCACAGATCATGTCAGACAACGTCAAAATTGATGTTATCCACATTTCCAAAAAGTAAATATATGGTAAAACACGCAACACAAATTAAATGAACGATATCGGTGTTGCTATGTTATAAAATAAAGTAGTTAATAATCATATATCAAGAGGCAACATCCGTTTGTCCACAACGAGATATTATGTCGATGTCGACAAACTTCTCTTCAATCGTGCGCGAGATAGCTCGAGTAGCGCATGCTAAGCGGGCTGGGAGAAGCATTCTTCGAGACAGTTCAGTCTTCTAATCTCCGGCGAAAACTAAACTTTCACGGCAAAGGTGGCTTTAAAAACTAGTCGAACTGTCATTAAGGCATTTACTAGAACATAATAGTTCATGATAAAAAAATATTTGTTTTTTTTCTTACCAAGGATCTGACCCAATGGGCCACGTATCTGACCTTGTGTATTCAACATATTACTCTTAATACTCAAAGACTAAAAATTGGTTTAATATAGAATTTTTTTGTTAGAAACACATCAATATAATAGTAGCAATTTAAGTTTTATTTGCCGAAATTAATTGAACGCTGATCTTAACACGTTTGTGTGCCAATAATAAAGATATTGTTGCGTGCTAGGGTTCGCTGGATTTGGAAAGAAAGACCTGCTGACTCTTGAAGACTTTATTCACGAAGCACTAGGTCCAACACAAAGCACTAGGTCCAAACACTAAGCACTAACGATGTCCTAGGTCGTAGCCAAGTCGTAGGTTTCACTAGTATCACTCTTGATCACTGGTTTTCACCTCGAAGTCGCCTCGAAGGTAGCTCAAACTGAACTGACTGGCTCGCCTCTCTGCGGTTATTTATATGGGCCGAGACGAGCCCCAGACCATTCCAGTACGTTCCTTTCTGGAACGTACCCGACTCGCGCGAACGTGATCGGCCGTGTCTGGAAAGTTCGCGCATGTACCCGGTTTTCGAGACTATACTTCTAAGTAGTTCCGCGCTCGTTTGTTTGCGCTTTGTGTGTTCGTAACAATATTAATTATCATTTTAAAAAAAATAAAAAATCCTGAAGTCAAGATACCACGATTTCGTTCCTAACATACCAGGCCATCCAAAAAGTTTTGTGAAAAAAGTTTTTATGTATGAGGCCTCGGCCTATTATAATTACGTAATTTAAAATAGGTGGTCATTTAGGTTTTCTTATTAAAATTTGTGTTGAGGTGAATATCAGTGGTCGAATAATGGTAGATTATGATTATGAACCACTGAGTATTTGTTAAAGTGTTGGCAAGTAAAACCGTTACCGTACGCCGCCGTACAGTACCAAATAAAAGTTCGAATTTGAATTTCCCTACATATTTGAGAGAGATTCCCTAGAGAGATAATTTAATTTAGGGTGTTTTTTACTTTACAATACATATATTACGCTTTGCGTCTTTCAAATAAGTGACCCAGAATAATTGCAAAACTACGCATTTTATGGCAAGTGCCTATGTCCAGTGATGTTATTATATAATAAGAAAATAAGCTACTGAGCAACCAAAATATCCATGACTCACGCCAAAGAGATCTCCAAAGACAACTATGAACAATGGCATCGAAAATCCAATGATAACGGAGCAGATACAGCCAAGAGTAATAGACTTCCACTCAGGGGCATTGAGGGAAATAACACGCCGAAATGAAACCTTTTGCGTATGACCTTTGTCTTCATCCAGTGACTAAAAAGAAATATTTATTATTCACCTACTTTCTGCAACAGGTCCTAATAAAAAATATAGATATATTATTACCTCAATAGCACCGGTACTTGCAACGCTATGTTCGGAAACTTTTGATTCTTCTCGTTCTAGGTCAGCCTCTTCTAATAAAGAACATTTTAGTTTAGTGACAAATATGTTAGTAAATAGTTAGGGTATTGCCAACATCAATTTTTTGCAATGATATTATATAAAAAAATGCATTTTCTATTTTATCGACTGGCAATATATTAATATATTGCCAATAAAAAAATAAAATGTATCTAGTAGGTATATTACAATATAGGTAATACAGTAAAGTAACAAATAATGAAACAATCGGTACCAATAATACTAGAAACTAGACAAAGCGTCAGGTTCAGATGAAATATCTAACAAACTGTTTCAAATAATACCGATAATTGCTTGAAAACTGACAGCATTCATTCCACAATGTTCATTGCCACGATAAGCAACCGTGCTTAAGATGGGTTTTGACTCACTTTAATAATGTTATTAGTATAATTAGTCCCATAAATAATAGTTGACGTTATGCTATTTTAATTAACGTCTAGATACTTAATGACAGAATATTATAGCAAGTTCATATACCTCCAGTAGTCACCGGTTCGTGTCGTTCTTGCAACGCCACCATTTCCGAATAGCATCCCTGGAGAGCCATCAGCTCCTCGTGGCTGCCCTTCTCAACAACGGAGCCGTCTTGCATTACATAGATCATATGCGCATTACGTATAGTCGATAGGCGATGAGCCACAATAATCGTAGTTCGACCTTTTGCAGCCTAATAAAAATCTTATTAAAACAAGAAAAGTGGCTTAATAACTAGTCAAAAACCTATACAATCAGTTTGAGGGTATGCTATACCCGAGTTTATGAACACGCGATATCAGGGTACGTACAAGAAAGCATAGTTTTACGGGGCATTTTCAGTACTTAGCCTCTTGAACAACTTCTTTCAACTTTAGTTGAAAAACTATTATTTGGCTCTGTGCAACATCAATGGGCGTATTTTTAGTCGGTTCCATCTTAGTGGGTTATTTGAGATAACAAATAAAACAATTATTTTGAATATACTAAGTTGACAAGTCACTAACAACAAACTTTATGAATAACAACACTAAAAGAAAAACATTAAGTCACTATCACCACACTATTTACGTATATCTTAAATCTATGGTAAGAGTCAGTAGGCTAAATAAATTTATCAAAGTGTCACAGAATAGATGCGTCTTTGCGTGGTGTGTACCGATTGGACTAACTTTCTTCTCTTCCCTCGAATCCCTCCGCGCACAACCGTATCCAAGCGATAGCATAAAGGCAGCGCTTGCGTTCTGACGATAAGGAATCATCTTTTCCGATATATATATTCTATTCACAGTGTTCGTCTGCGATGAACCCTGAAACTACTCAACGGATTTTGATGTTTTTTTTTATATATTTGTTTCGTGACCTGAGGGCCTACCATGACCTTTGAGCGCGATGCAAGTTCGATTGTCAAAGTGAGACACCGCTATACGCGGTCTTATAAGACGTGATGGTAGGGCCTCTGGTCAGCTAGTATACATTTAGAAATTCCCTGTCACAGTGCTTACTTTGGGCTTAGGCTAAATGTAAGGAATATTATTATTATTATTGAAACCGTTATGGCAATTGTTAAAACTATGGTGCAGCTACACGCTTAGCGTTCCTGCGCGTGACCGATATTTTAACCGATTATTATCGGCGACTACTGGTGACTGACTCAACGCAGAAGTCCATTGTCCATCATTCTCTGTAGACTCATGACACGCACCTCCCTCGGGAGGTATCGACATAGTTTCGCAAATTCGAAAAATCGGTTAAAAAGTCAATGGTGTGCATGTAGCAACAACACAGTTTTACGGTTGCGATAACGATTTTAATAGTTTTTCATGTTTCATTGTACGAATCGTGACGTCGTGTGTTCATAGGCTGCGGGTACTACTTGCCCGCAGGTGTTATTTTACACGTATTATCCCGATATTGCACGTTAAGCATAGTACAGTTACAAATACTAATGCATGAACAGGACTACAATTCTGAAGTATGTATACGCATAAGCAAGCAATTTATGAACAGTTAGGTGTCATTAAAAATTAAATCATTCAATTGATAACATCACAAATATCATATATCAGGAAAAGAGTAACACTGTAAATTGAATTACAATAATTTTTTATATTTTTTATTAATTTATTTAACAGGGGAAAATTGAAAATTTTAGTAGTAAATTTTATAATTATAATAATATTAAAAGCTTAATTAAATTTATATTAAAAAAACGAATATATAAAGAAAGTCTTGGAATATTGGGGATTGACTGCAGAATGACAGAGAATAGTCCTTGCGGTCAAACTATAATTCTTTTACACACAAATAGTTTAATGTTACAAATGCACGGAAAAATACATACTTCGTTGAACAAATAGAAATAAAGTCTCGTCTTTATTACTTGCTGCTACTTTAATCCTGTGATCTTTCAACGATTTCTTAGAGTAATCAATGGTTGTTATGTTTTAAGTAAAATGCGATTAAAATAGGCATAGCGAAAGGAATTAACTTATTCTGTTCGACAATATTGGAAATATTAAGACTTGCCTTATCTAAAGCTTTCTGTACTTTAGCCTCAGAAGATAGGTCAAGTGCGCTTGTTGCCTCATCTAGCAGAAGGATTTTAGGGTTTCTTATCAAGGCCCTCGCTATAGCTATCCTTTGCTTCTGACCACCAGATAATGCTGCACCACGTTCACCAACTAACGTGTCATAGCCCTGTCAACACAGCATACGACATCCTTCTCTTCAACAATCTCATATATTATATTGTTTTAAACTTTCATGGTCACTAACATTATAGTAATATAAGTTATTTACGGGATTGTTACCATGTACCTTGTTTTAAGCGAGTTTCTGATATTTTGGAGCAACTGAGCTCCGTGATCATGGCGCTTGCAACAGTGCCGAAATATCGGAAACTCGCTAAAAACAAAGTACATGGTAACAATCCCGTAAATAACTTATCTTTATATATATAATTCTTCTGTGAGTGTGTATGTCACTGAACTCCTCCTAAACGGCTGGACCGATTTGAATGAATTTTTTTGTGTGTGTTCAAGGGGATCTGAGAATGGTTTAGATTCACAAATCAGTCCGGCAGATGACGCTGCAGTCGGCACAGCAACGCGTGGCCGGGTCAACTAGTATTACTATAATCTCATATATTGATACAAAAATATTTTCTCCTATACTCCTCTCCTATCCACTCCTCTTAATATATCTATAATTTTTTTTTTGGATCTATGCAAAGCTAGCTCTATAAATGGCAAATACAGAATACTCACTGGTATTGTAATGTTTCCGCTTTAATCTATTATTGTTGTCTGGAATTCTCTTACTTTTTAAGGAAGCTGAAGTCATTGACATTGTTTTAGTTGACATAAGTATTATTAATTTGTTTCTATCGTTTATATTGCTGTTATACTTTATTATTATCATTAACATAAATTCAATGTTATAATAGTTAATATATTAGCGAAATAACATCATGAATGTTGCCAATGATGAATACTTATTTGATAATATTAAACAATGTTTTTTGTTTCCTGTTAAGTGTTTTATTTTGTTGGTATGGTCACCGTACGCTGCTAGTTTTATATAATGCGGCTAAAGGTGAGCCACACTATTAGAAGAACGTATTGCAGTGACAGAGCGACTGATTTATTGATCCCCTACGTCGTATTACAAAACGGCTAGCCGGTTTGTAATATCGCAAAATAATCACTCCAACTGTGACATATATACCAAACATTAGAAACTTGGCGTTTTTTTGACAATAATTTTTGTAGTAGAAAAAAGTAGATTACTTACCTTTGGCATCTTAGTTATAAACCGATGCGCATAAGCTTGGTCAGCGGCAGCCTCGACCTCGTCGTCGGAAGCATTATCACGACCATAGCGTAGGTATATTGTCGCGAATGGAGGCATTGAACAGCACAGGTTCTTGACCAACCAGTCCGATTTGGCTGCGAAGCCAACTAACTGACAACTTGCGCACATCATTACCATCTACGCAAACCTGTTAAGAAAAAACTTACTTCTTATTTTTAAGTATCATATTAAAAGGTATAAATTTATCATGCTGACTACACTCTTACAGAGACAGCAAGCGTATGTAAAATTAATTTTACCTACTTTATTCCAAGTAGATCTAATGTTGTGTTAAACAATTGGAAGACCCTATTTATAAGCCGTATTTTTATTAGACATGGCATGAAATTAAGACAGATTATTAGTTAAATATACGTAGGTTACTCAGAAAGTATTGTATAACAACTGTATTGTACTGTACTGTAGGACGACTGCGCTTGAATTAATTATATCAACTGTAGATGGTCCGCCAGTTGCAGTCGATCTAATGACGCGTCCAGTTTTAGGCTACATTTTTAATCATAAAAAATTTACTCACGAAAAACCGACGCTGATCAATTTTTCAATTAGACACGATAATTCAATTAAACTCTCAAAAGACCTGTGCATGTGTAATTATAATCAGCTAGGACGTCATACATAATAACTTTTTTCGCAAAACTAATATATAATATTCCATTACCTGCATTGTTCAGATGTGTTTTTAAAGTTGTATTATACTATATTAAACATGCATCTGTTCTTGGGTCAAAACAATTATAATTCAAAACATAAGAGGGAATGTGTTTCTTGGCCATTTAATTGTAAACGGTGTTGTTGTGAAAGTTAACACTCCGCAATTTACTGGCAAGCTTAATTTTACAGAGGTACTCGAAAACAAATTAAAATAAAAAAAAAACAAGTACCGTGCTTTGCTTTATATCACTTCTACATCCGGATTTCCGTTCATTACTCATAAATTAAGTCAAGCTTATTTATTTATAGATTCAGTAGCCCGTCTTACATAATAATACTCAGAAACTAAAATTTAATTACATTGCCGTCAACGACGTCGTAGTAGCGGGAAATGAGTTGTATGATGGTAGATTTCCCGCAGCCTGACTGTCCTACCAGGGCTACCGTCTGTCCACACTTCACAGTCAGACTCACGCCTTTTAAAATCTGCAACAATTTACTTAAAGAATCCTCACAATGTCGATTGTAGGTTTTAAGGGTTTAATATGGCTAAAAAAGCATAACTTAATTTTCTTACCATTCTTAGAGTCGCTAGTTTACGAAATACAGCGCGATAACCCTTTGCACCCCTTTTTCCAAAATGGCGGCGGGGGACAAAGGTTGAACTTTAGCTTAACACATAAAAAAAAATTATTTCTTTTGAAAAACGCACGCATAGACCTAAAATATGTAACATTTAAATGGACTAGAGATGCTCTTACTTTAGGACAGGCAATTAGAAGCTCTTTGGTTTGACTCAGAAGGCATTTTTTTATTTAAAAAAGACGAAGTTACTTACAGACACTTCTGGACGTGAGGGATAATGAAACACGACATCATTAAAGTCAACATTCCCTTCACAGAATTCAGGTTTCAGTCCACGGTTGTCCAATGGGTTTATGGTAGGCACGTTGTCCAGAAGATGAAATATTTGCGCACCTGCGCCTTTCGCCGATCCAAAAGTCGACATTAGAGAACCAAGCATCCCCAAATTCGATAATGCCGTCATTATTCCAAAAAATACCTTTGACACAGAAATCTTAATATATTTAACCGTTAACGCTGATATTAAAGTAAAGATTTATTAAAACACTAACGGAGAACATCACATCAGCATTGTAATTCTGAGGATCATTAACAATAAGATAAATGCCGGTGTAGAATGACAACGCATAGGAGCAGAAGATACAGATGAATAAAGATCCCATTGAAAGTCCAGTGAATATATCTGTAAATCATAGATTTTTTTTCTATTTACTACGAAATGGGAAGTGAAGATGGAATTGTTATGTAATTATCGTGAATGGTAAGTATTGAGAATGTGCTCCCAGAGCCAAATGTAATGAATATCATATTGTTAAGTACGTTACTCATTGACATTAATATTTGTTACTTTTTAGCTGCCTGTCTCTTGCTTTCATTGAGTGACCTTGCAAAATGACCTGATAACAGCAATAGTTTAAACTTTTCTTTCTGTACATAAATATTAATGTCAATTACGTAACAATATGATATTCATTACATTTGGCTCTGGAGGCACATTCCCAATACTTAACCTGCTATACCCTTTTATGTGGTAGTATTATTATTATATTCTAGATGATTTAGCCACGCGTTTGTGGCTTTTTTTATTTTATTATAAATTAATTAAAAACCTCAAGTCACAGTTCGAAATTAATCCAGCAAAATGAAAAAAATCATCAATATCGATTCACTAGTTCGGTGTCCATCGCTGTCAAACACTGTGACAGGAAATTTTTATATTTATAGATAAGATTGAGCAAGAAGTACCATAGACCTTTCTTGATGTATATTCGTCGGGCCCTGCTTAAGGGCAAACGGTATCGTTCTATTTCCATCTTTTGGCCGCTGAATGCGTATACTGTGCGGATTGAACTTAACACTTCCTCCGCAACAGCACTTGCATGACCCTTTTCCAATGCACCCTTTTTTGATAGATTATCGGCAATCTATAATAAATTGAAATTATAGGTATAATACGTTCATACTTTATTGTACAGCACAATACGATTTAAGACAGTAGGGGAAGGTGGGGTATGACGGGGAAGCGAGGTAAGATGGGGACCGTACAAAAATAGATGATAGAATGTCGCCAGAAAATTTGTTATAATGCCATCTAACGGCATTTAGCAAAAGTTTTTAGTGACACAAACAGTTTGGTCGATAGTGTGCACGATATAATTTCGTAAGTATTTTTTTTTATTTTGAGTGGTTTTATCTAATTTTTGATGTTTACTAAGTGCGTGACTGTTCATAATGTATGGTACACAAGATGTGTGTTATATTTTTTTATTGATAGTTGCTTATTTTACTACTCTAAACTCATAAAATCGTTACGGCTTTGTTGTTTTTATAACCTCAAAATATTTATCGCATCTTGCGAGACTACTTTGGGAAATATGGGGTACCTACCTGAGGGCAAGGGTGGTACCCCATCTTACCCGCTCATGGGTCACTTCTTTTATTTCGATATATGTAATTAAATATGTTCGTCACTAGTTATGTTAATTTTTTTTTATAGATTATGGTTCGAAATTACCAAAGAAAAACTAACAGAGGAGGGTGGAGTGAAAATCAAATGAAGTTAGCTATTCAAGAGGTTTTAGATGGAAAAAGGGTTATAAATTAGCTAGTAAGACTTATAATGTACCACAAACGACTCTCGAGCGCAAAGTTAATCAAGCAAGAAAAAATTAGAATAGTGTACAAAATGTCAAAGTTCCCTTGGGTCCAATTTCCACTGTTTTTTCCGCAGAAGAAGAACAAGAACTTGTAACTTATTTAAAGGAAATGGAAGGAAGGTTATTTGGTTTGACAACTTCTGAATTGCAGAAATTAGCTTATGAATTAGCTTATGAATTAGCAGTTCGTAACAACAAACAGCATAAATTCGATCAATTTAAGGAAAAAGCTGGCAAGGACTGGCTGCGTGGATTCCTTAACCGCCATCCCGACTTGAGTTTGCGAAAGCCGGAAAATACATCAGCGGCTCGTGCTGCTGGTTTTAATAAAGTGTCTGTTGGTAAATTTTCGAACTGCTAGGCAAATCACTTGATGATATACCTTTCACTCCGGACAGGATTTACAATACCTTTCACTCCGGACAGGATTTATAATTGTGACGAGACAGGAATTTCGGTTGTGCCAAAATCGCGGTCCAAAGTGATCGCTGCAACTGGAAAAAAGCAAGTGGGAGCTTTGACTTCGGCCGAACGAGGCACAACTATAACTATAGAAATTTGTTTCAACGCTTCAGGGACATACATTCCACCTATGTTTATTTATCCTAGAAAACGTATGAAGCCCGAATTGCTTAACGGAGCTCCACCAAACTCATGGGCTGAATGTTCAGATTCTGGGTGGATTACTGCCGAAATTTTCTTAAGATGGTTTCAGAAGTTCATTAAACTCACCAACGCTTCTAAAACCAACCCAGTCATGCTTATTTTAGATGGCCATGCCTCTCCCACCCAAAATTTGCATCTAATCGATGAAGCACGTGAACATGGTGTGACAATAATATGCTTCCCACCGCACACCACGCACAAACTTCAACCAGCAGATGTTGGTTTTATACGACCGTTGAGTATCTTTTATGATCAGGCCATAACAGCATGGTTGAGGTCAAATCCTGGGAAAGTAGTGACCCAACTTCAAGAAGCTGAACTCTTCGGGCAAGCATTCATTCGAGCAGCAACAATGCCAACTGCAATCAATGCATTTAAAGCATGTGGAATTTCGCCTTACAATGCACACATTTTTACTGAAGACGACTTTATTACTGCAGAGGCCACCGATATCATATTGGATGCTAAAATAGAACCCGTGGCTGATATATCTTCGTCACTATTGCTAGCAGCAACATCACAACCAACACTGACAGTCATACCATCAGTAACATCGTCAGCTCATGATAACCAAACTGCCACCTGCACCGCCTCAAATTCTACAACGAACACAGCAACACCTCAACCAACTCCACAATCCTCATCTTCAGTACAGCGAGCTCAGTACAATGATGCTCTGGATAATGCAGCATTTCATTTGGTTAGCCCAAAACAGTTAATGCCTTATCCACGAATAGAAAAAAGGACAAGACAAGTTAGAAGAAGAGGAAAAGCGGCCATTATCACTGCTTCACCTTATAAAGCCGAGTTGGAAGAAAGACAAAACAATAAAAAACAGAAGCCAAACAAAAAGAAATTGAAAAAACCAAATAAAAGAACCAAGAAAGCTGACGAAGAACCTCAGACATCAGATGATGAAGATACTACAGAATGCCTGTACTGTCACGGCCTATATTCAGAGTCTATTGAAGGTTGGATCACATGCCAGACTTGCGGTAAGTGGGCGCATTGTGGATGTGCAGGAGTGGAAGATAACGACGATGAAGCCGTCCATGTTTGCCCTGTTTGTGAAGATAAAGGCGATTGAATATGTCATACCCCATCTTACCCTAGGGGGTACCCTGTCTTGCCCTAGAGGTGGGGCAAGACGGTTTATTTTCTTATTTTTTTTAAGTTGATATTTCTAACAGAAGACTTTTATATTTTTGTTTTGACTGATTATGGTTGAAAAAAGAAAGACTGATTATTTACGTAATAAATTTTCCTGATTTGTGCAATTAAAAATAGAGGTTTTATTGATGAATTTCCTTAAAGTCCCGTCTTACCCACCTTCCCCTACAACAAAGAATTTAAATAAAAACGCTAAGTAGTACAGAAAGCGACCTTAAAACTTAAAGCGATTTATACCAGACAACCCTTGGATAAAAATCGTACGGTTTAACTTAACTTACAAAAATAAAACTAAAGACGACAGTTTGTTGCAACGGCAGCGATCCTGCCTTTCGCACCAAAGGTCCTCGGTTCGAATCCCGAAAGGGACAGATATGATGTGATGTCTGTGATGAATACGAGTATTTATACCTGAGTCATGGGTTTTTTATATATATTTCTATGTATATCCGTCACCCTAGTATCCATTGCACAAGCCTTAGTGCTTACTTTGAGCTAGAATAATTGGTGTGATTGTAAGACATGTCATAATATACATTATTATTATTATTAAAGATATTCGCATCAAAGTAAAACAGTAAGTTTATACAAATGTAAAAGTATATTAAATAATATTTAAAACACGAGCATTGACATACATATTGTGATGGGGCTGTTAAAAGTCATACTTTAAAAAAACTAAAAAACGCGCTTTTTTGGTAAACCGAACTGAAAAGGAAAAAATTAATTTCAATAACAACTAAGTAGATAACGACAAAATTAATTTCATTGTAAGAATTGAAGTAAGTGCGGGGTGCTCGATGGCGACTGTTGTATTTTTTTATTCACTTATTACCAACATACTTTACTATTTTTATTTCGTAATGCAGAATTAGTGTAAGAAGAATGACGTAAGAACCACCCCACGCTTTTCTTACAATGACATTATTTTTCTCGTTAATTACTTTGTTGCTATATTGAATTTATTTTTGTCGATGTCGGAGATCGGAGTTGCCCTCATTGAAGGAGATTTCGGAGAACGTGAGGCGCTCCGAAACGGGAGAGCGGTTGCGAGAGCCTCGCGAAAAAGCCTAGGGCGTCCTCGCAGGCGCAAGGGCGGAAGGGTTGCCCTGACCGTTGATATCGTACATCATGCCCTGCATGTCGGGTGGATGTCCGGTACGTACCCGGCATCGACCAGAGGGGAGAGGCCGTTAAGGCCGACCCGTGGAGGAGCCGAAAGGTCAACCATCCGTCAGTGGCCGAGGTGATGCATGATAACAAGGTCCTACCATAGACCCTGACGGATAGTGGTGATACGTCGCAGTGCTTTTTAGCCTATACCCAAGGCTCACACCTACTCTCCGTGAGCAACGGCGTAGGAGAGACTTGTACTAGCCCGTCCATCCGTAATGGATTTTGACCACTGCGTTAACAAATAAAAGGTGAGTCCCACATTTTCAAAGATAAGATAATGTTTATGACCAAATTTTTGAAGATAGGCAATTATTTGATATGTATGATAAGACTCCGGCGGCACATTCCAAAGACTGACTGCCTCTTTCGTGAACAATTAGCGTAAAACTGCGAAATAGAATTCAAAACGATCCTTGAGATAGGGTGGAGAGTGAGGAAGAAACAAAATATTGTCTAAGAGATAGCGGATATAAGTAATTCTTAATCAAACTTTTGTTTGGGGTTGCAGACCAACCTTTGATTTTTAACCTAGTAGAGCGCCTACTAATTTTTAAGCATGTATGTAAAATAACGATAAACGTAAATAGTGTCAGGAGACTATAAAGACGTCACCAGTAGAGACAGCATTATTTATCTCTAAATTAACGATTCCAAAAATATTCAGGCAAAGATTTTGTGGTTTATATGATTATAATACAATTTATCTCAATAATTTTTACAGCTGTTATTCAATATCACTTCAACGTTTAAACGTATTCCATCTGTTTTTTTTTTTATAATTGATTGTTCAATTGTTTGATGTCAAACCTATTATTGTTGGTTAATTAGGCACGGAAACTTCATCATCGGCCAATTAATCTCCGTACTGTTGGGGTGTGGGACTTCTCAATAGATAAAAACACGTGAACCAGAAATAAATTGAATGATGGTCTACCACGCCGTGTGTAGTAAAGATTCATCATCATTTCAGTTATGGTTCAGTGTTGGCATCAGGAATACGCTCGACTGACTTACGAACGCATCGAAGATTTGTTTTTAATTTGTTTATTTAACGAATTCTTGATTATATTTTATTTCTTGCCAACTTTCGTGATTCTCAGATTTCTATAGATTTTTTCTTTTTTTGATAAATTTCAGACAACTTACAACAATAACTTTGTCCCAAAGTAAGCAGGGCTTGTGCTGTGAGTATTAAATAATGTGAAGAATATATAAGTGGGTATAAAGTAAATGTTTGTGTTCATCACAAAAATATAAGACGCTACCAGGATTCGAATCTGGGACCTTTAGCGCAAGTAAGGATTGCATCCGTTACATTAAGCGGGCGTTAAAAATTTACTTCGTCTTATTATTATATCTTAAAACCTTGATACCTTAGAAGTTCCTATGCACAAAGGTCTTAACAAAAAGGCAGATGAACGAAGTGATTCTCTTAGGGTTCCATCTAAGTTACAGAAATCTAAAAATAGTATTATACCTCGTTTTTTAAGAAAACATAAATAAAATCTCACTCTTCCTGTGAGTCCGACCAGTAGAAAGGTGATCGGTGCTGTGGAGAGGCATAAAAGTGCCAGTTTCCATCCCTTAAGCATGGCCATTATAACGCAACCCACGGCTATAGATAGGTTGAACACGAACGAAGATACTTTATCACCAATTCCTTCTTCGACTTTTATGATGTCACTGTTAAATAAGTTTTATATATTTATTTAATCTTCATTTCCTACAAAATGGCGATCTCTCTACAGTTATATACTGTCTAATATACACTTTACAGTTAAAGACATTCTGTTTTGTTGCTTCTGAAGTTGATTGTAAATCTTAAATATATAATTCTTCTGTGAGTGTGTATGTCACTGAACTCCTCCTAAACGGCTGGACCGATTTGAATGAATTTTTTTGTGTGTGTTCAAGGGGATCTGAGAATGGTTTAGATTCACAAATCAGTCCGGCAGATGGCACTGCAGTCGGCACAGCAACGCGTGGCCGGGACAGCTAGCATCTTATAAATACAAAATGCCTATAGCATTCTATGGAACATGACGTCATTAGACAAAACGATACTGTTAAATTATTATAATAGAAAAAATACTAGAAAAAATCGACTCGGGTCACAAGTGAATTCCCGCCTGAGAATTCACTTGTGACACTTGTATTTTTCTATTATAATAATTTATCTTAAAGATCGCATTGAAAATGCATAAAATATATAAAAAAAATACTGTTTTTTCTCTATATATTCCATAGCACTACATACTCCCGTTTCCTGAGTTCAATGCCATAAAACAAAATGGGGATCATATTTTCCCAAAATCTTCCATGAGATCATTCAATTACGACATTGATAATAAAAAAAATCTGTCATATCAATGTTAACAATTTGGAGACTAAAAGTATAAAATGTACAACAAAATAAAAAAAAACTTTTTGTCAATTTCCAAATATCCATCAAAAAAGACGTTCTAAAGAACAAACGAAACGCTCGATTTTTAAAGTAAATTCTCGTGATTGTGTAATGATTGACTGCGTGTTTATTTGTTAAAATAAGTGAAATAAAATCTTTTAAATAAAATCTGCATGCAGTCTTGTATTATTGTCAGATTTTTAAGGGTGCTTTTTGCAGGATGAGTTGATGGGTACTTATACTTACTCTGCTATTTTAGAAGCAAAATCGCCAGTTTGATAAAGATCGAAGTAAGCAAAATCTTGAATCAAAGCGCATCTTAAATATTCTTGCCTTAATTTAAAAACCTGAAATGTAAATAATTTTTAGAAACATACCTTAATACCGGAAACCAAAACGCATATTTACGCATTATATAGTTAGTTTACCCTTGACTTTTCTGCTTTTTTACGACCTTCTTTCGGTATGCAGTAAAATATTTTATATTAATTAGATGTGAAAGTAAATGTAAGTTAGTTTAGGTACTAGATCGATGCCGAACGATAGTGAATGATCGATAATTAATCCATAGTCTATCGATAGCCATTAGATAACAGGACTAACGATCGTAGTATCAATACTATCGACAAAATCGATCCCACCGACACTATCAATAGCTTGAGACGTTTCAATACAATTGCAAAAGTACGATGCTATTGATAGAATTGTTGCTCGTAATTAACAAACTATCGATGCTATCGATAGTATCGGTATTAGCTAGGTTCTTGGTAACAATGGTATTGATGGTATCGAGACTATCGATTGTCTTAGACTGTCGATAGTTTGTCAATTTTTCAGTTACGATTCTACCGATAGTATTGTTACCAAAAACATAGATAGTATCGATACTATCCATATTTTCTATAAGTATTTCCCAGCAGCAATACTATCTAAACTATCGATAGTATTGCTTTCTTTCGATAGTATTTACATGTTTTGAGTTATCGATAGTATCAACTGGACGTTATTATTCAGATGAAAAAATCGATAGAAATACTATTCATAGTCTGGCAGCACTGTTAGGTATTGTCCCAGGCAAATAATTATTCACTACTGCGCATGTCACGTGATTTCAAAATCATGTTCAACTTATATGCCGGACACTATACGCGCGACAGCATCGACGATGCGGTCAGCAGCTATCTTTGTCACTCTAGCAAATGAAGCGTCATTTGCTAGATCAAGAAAGAAGCCTGGGTGAAAACGATACATAATATGGACAGAACGTCAGTTGAACCACATCTGTCAACGTCCTGACATAAAATGTGTTTGCACCCTTATAATACAGGTCTCCGATTTTCTTTGATCTTCTCTAATCTTTACCAAATGAAGTGTCATTTGCTAGATCGAGAAAGAAGCCTGGGTGAAAACGATACATAATATAGAAAGAACGTCAGTTGAACCACATCTATCAACGTCCTGACATAATATGTGTTTCCACCCTTATAATACAGGTCTCCAATTTTCTTTAACAATGCCGTATATTTTTGCACTATGAAAATTGGCGGGTAAGTAATAAATCTAATAATCAAAAACAATTAAATACCTGATTTAAAGCTGCTATCTTAGCCAGTGCAGTGCCTAAATATCCACCCATAAACAAAACCAGACCGACGGCAGAATAATTAATGCCAAAAGCGTGCATTGTCATCAAAAATTTATCTTTATCCGCAATGCCTTTTTGCGAATCCTGTGCGTATGATATCATGTTTTGGAAAACAGCCGCCACTAGAGTTATAGCAAAAGGTAAAATAGTGCCGGCCACAAAAGTCGCCAGAACTGATACTGCGATTAAAAATTTGTCCCATCTTGATGCAAACCTATACTGAAAGTGAAAGAAGTCGAAGTTATTGAGGATGCTTTCACCTGATTCGGACAGAAAAAAACTGGATTTACTCTATCCCGATGGATCATTTTCATGGATCATTATATATGTTCGCATGCAACGAACGTGCCTTAAGAAGTGAAAAGGTCAGAATCGGTTAGGTTTGATTAGAACTGTAACCAAAAAAGCGCGAGCAAACGAAGCGGCCGGTCATGCGCCAGAAACGATAGCATTAAATCGAGATAAACTATTTCGGTTTCGCCTTCTGTCAGTCTATTGCAGCTCGAAAAAAATATGTTGGAATAGTGTTTATCGAGATTTTGTCTGTCGGAATAAAGTGGAAGATTCAGGTGATTAGCTTAATGATAGTATTGCCCTCGCTTGTTTAATAGTTGATTCCTGTAATGAAAGCAATTCACTAGCCATTTTTTCACTTTGGATATAAAAAGTTGTAGGTATACATAAACAAGCAGTGATGTATAAGATACCCTATACAAAGTATCTGAAATACAAGATGCAAGATACTTAAAAAAAAGTATTTCAGATACCAGATACAAATAATTTTCTAAAAAGGTATCTGAAATACTGGATACAAAATACCTATCTTTCAAATACTTTTTAAAGATAAAATACTTTTGTAAGAAAACAACATTTAATTGAATTTAAGTTTATTTGTTCGAGAAAACAATTTTCGAATAGATCGCGTTGATAACAAGGATCAGGCAAATGTGACAAGACAAAATATGAAGGTACCTAATTAAAATTAAGACTTTTAATGTTTTAGTTGAGATTTGAGTAAAACTAATTCTTCCTTCGATGAGGCCAGGAGAAGGTTCGCTCTACAGAGGCAGAGCTGGGGCAAACAGGTGTTATATTTTGGAAATATTTTTTTTATTGTAGGATAAGAATTTAACGAAACGAGCTAACACAGAAAATGCCTATTCACCCTGGCTTTAAAAATAGACGGGTTATACATACGCAGGGAGGGAGTTCCACTCCTTTGCTGTGCGCATTATAAAGGATGTTGAAAAGCGCTTGGTGCGACAGGTAGGAATAGCAACCAAGAAAGGGTGGTAGCCTGCAGTGCGTCTGGATGTCCGATGGAAAAAAGGAGATGGCGGTATGAGGGTTAATAAGGGGGTTTTCGGCCCCTTTCATTTTTGACCTAAAAATTAAAATAAAAAAAATTTATCTACTATATGGACTAACAAATCGATTCCACCCCAAACGAAACCACCCTCAACCCCCCACCCAAAGAAGAAGCAGAATAATCATATATGAATTAATACATAAAAAAATATTTTTATAGCTCAAAAATAATATAACCTTTCAAAACTCTGTACCTACTACAGAAGAAAAAAGGAGATGGCGGAATGAGCAAATTCAGCTCTTGAGCCCACTCTCCAAATTGCAGTCTGTAGAACACCGAGAAACAGGCAACTTTGCGACGATGAGCTAAGGTGTGAAGCTTGCTCTTCATCAATTTGCTGTCACCGATGAGCTTCTCAGCTCTGCACTGAATCGAGTCCAGTCTAGCAAGTTGGTATTTTGCTAAGCCATCCAAAAGGTGGCTGCAATATTCCATGCAAGATCGGACATGAGCTTTATAGAAAGTTAAAAGCTATCCCGGCCGGCGTGAAATATGGCTTGACCTTATTTAAGACGCCCAGCTTTTTGGTTGCAATTTAACCTTTCGATTCGATGTTGGCGCCGAAGTTGAGGTCTGAAGACAACTCCATGCGAAGAAGCTCGAGGCCGTCGGTCACAGGTACAGATGTACCTCGGAAAGTAGGAGTGAGGTGGAAGGAACTCCTTTTTGCCGTGAAAAGATATGCTTGTGTTTTGGGGGCGGAGGTATATTCGCTCAACCATCAACTCTCTCATCAACATGACGTCGACACCGCTAGCTTTTGCGCTAGACAGGTATCTCTCTACAACAGTGCTGTCATCTGCACACCCAACAATTCCTGGTATTAACAAGTCATCAGCAGGAAAAGCGTCGCAGAAAGAACAGACCCCTGAGGAACTCCGGCATCAATAGCCACTGAGTCAGAGGAGCAGTCATCGACAACTACTCTGATCGATCATTGAGTCATGAAATCGGCTATTCAACTGCAAAAGTCAGCGGAGATACCGTACGCAGGAAGCTTACGGAGCATAGCGTGCCAGACCCTGTCAAAAACCTTCGAGATGTCAAGTGACACGGCAAGTGCTTCGCCGAGCATCTCGAGGGCCTCGCCTCAGGCATGCGTCATAAACTAGAAGATCCCCAGTTAAGCATCCTCGGCGAAAGCCATATTGACGGACAGTGAGGAGATCGTTGTCTTCTAGAGATGAGAGCAACTTGCTGTTCAGCACTCTTTCCATAACCTTACAGAGTATGGAAGCGATGGCGATCGATCGGTAATTGCATGGGTCGGCACGACTACCCTTTTTGGGTACTGGTTGCACATTGGCAAGCTTCCAGGATTTTGGGACGTCCGTCAAGAAGAATAGGTGCGGCTTCTCGGTCTTCAGATGGTGATGGACCGAATGGAGATTTGAGTGCAGTCCTCTTATGTTCGCAAGGTGAACTTTAAATGAAAGGAAGTGCAGCCGTTGTTTAAAATTCTTCCTATTCCTTCTTTTCATGATGGTGAATGTTGGGGGGTAAGATTTTTAGTCGAGACGCTACTTAGTCGACCAATGGCAGTTTTCTTGGGCTAAGCTAACCAAAAAAGGGAACTCACCTGGAGACTGCGGGGACGCCCGAATCCTTCCGAAATGGCCACCGGGTCCTCCCGTCTAGTCGCCAACTGGCACGGTGGAGCATTTTGGGATTTTTCGCGAGTTGGCGGGGCAGCCTTCCACGCGTGGCTAGCGCGCTAGTTACGCCCCCTGCTAACTGCGGTCGGCCAGGGGCTAAAACCGTACTTCGGATCCCCTCCAGAATGAGTTACAGGAGTGACGGTGGGTGGGACATCTTAACCGATGATATTTGTAGATAGATAGTGTCGCCATCTGTCATTTAGTTCCCGACAATATCGACTATTTTCTTTATTTATGGTTTGCACAATTTGTGCATTTAGCCAGTGTCAAGTAAGTATAATCTTTCTTATATGTTCTTGAGTAATTTCCTAGGTTTCAGTAAAGAAGTGGGGTTTTACTGAAACCTCCTCGTGGCCTTCTTGAGAGAGCCCGAAAAGAGAGCCTTCCATCCTGTTTTGTAACACTTGCCAACACTCATGCATATTCAGAAACACTCGGTGGTTAATAACACGCCATTATTACACTAATATCCACCACAACACAAAATTTAACAAGAAAACCAAAACCATTAAAGTGACGCTTCGCGCTTCCGCCAAAAAGTCCAATGTCGACTATTTAAATAAACAATGCACTGCGTTCAGTTGCGTTCGGAAAGAAAACTGGAAAGTTTATTTTAGTAAAAGTATCTTAGGCAACAAAGTATCTTCAAAATACTAAGATACCAGGAAAATGTATCTAAATATAAGATACAAAATACAAAATTTAAAAAGTATTTCAAATACAAGATGTAAATACGTATTTTGTATCTTGTATCTATATTTCAGATACTTTTATCTAAGATAAGTCACATCACTGTAAACAAGTACGTAATCTACCATGGCTAGGACAGAAAGGTTTATGCGCAGCACATAAACATTATATCTCTTCGAGAGTTTAAACCCTTTTTTACTCATAAGTATCCTACCATTTATTTTCTATCCGTTGCTAACGCTGCAACAACCGGTCCTCGAATAGAATTAAATAGTCCACCGGTGCCTAATATACTTACGTTACTCACCCACATATCTCATTTTTTTATGCAAAATGCACCCTCCGGGCACCGGGGAGGGAGGTGGTGAATCCTCCATGGATACTTCGGGCCGGCCCGAGAGTTATGTCAGACTCGTACTGAATAAACACCCCCTGAGATTGGCTTGCACCCGGCAAAGGTCATAAGCCTTCGTCGGCGACCACCCCTCCAGAAAGGAGTGGCGCAAGCGCTACTCACCTAGGTGAGAGAGCGCATAGATAAATCGACCGGCTCCCAGAAGGGGGATCGGTCGTGATAATGAAATTAAGTCGGCTGGCTCCCAGAAGGGGGGCCAGTCGGCAACTGAGAGGACTGGGGTAGACATGAAGAGTCTGTAGTGACTCTACGTTTGGCTGATTCCTGTGCCTCTAAGAGGAGGTTCAGGTCAGCCGACAATCGGTTGGGTTAACCATATCTCAATGGTTGAATTAAACATTTCTACATAAACACCTTTCAAGGGCAGGAAAGAATATAGGTATCTATATCTATATAAGAGTACTCACCAGTGTAAAATAAGATATACTAGGAACTACTTTGCTAGGTGCTTTCACATCATCTCTGAAATATAAAAAGTAGTTTTACTTTTAATAAGCATTAAAGCATAAGAACAATTTGCCTATTTGAATCTAATCACAATTTTAAGACTTCAAATTTTTTGCACAGAACTATAAGATAAAAGTAGCTTAAGTTACTTAATATAAAATCAACTAAATGCCAGTGAGTCGTATCAAATATTCAAACAAAAATTTTTTTTTTTCATTTCAATACCGTACTACCTATTTACTTTATGTGCATTTCCGAAAATAATAATATTTTAACATTGCACACAAACATTTAAATTTTATTTATTTGTATAAATTTTACCATAGGAAAAGCTTGGCCAACATTTTGCCTGATGTCTTACGGTGATTACAAATACTTATGTTGCAAATAGGATATTCAACTAATCTTTACTAATATTTGTAAGTATACAGTCAAGGGTTAAAATATGCATACAGCGAATATTAAAAAAGAGGTATTAATGCGACAATGTGTCTATGAGTCAACTGCCATTCAGCTTCAAAGTCAGTTTTGGCTAAATGAAAAATATCGGTTAGGTACGTAATTTTGAAATCAAGATGCGTTGCCTATTACCGTAGCTTCCTTAGTCCATGCGTCAACTATTTCATTGTCCTATAGTTATGCCTCTAAATTTTGCATGAACTTTTTGTTTACCAATGCCAATTGATAATATTTTCCTATTCCAAAAGACAAGATAATTTTAGGAATTAAAGTAAGAGCATCAAAATTTGATAGAAATAAAGGATAGGAACCAAATTTTACAATAGGTTGGAACAGAGATGACTGCTTCCTGTAACTATAAAGACGGAATGAATTTGAAGGATTCATAAGCACAGTGGGTGAGACTCAATTTGCAAAACCTTAAATATAAATCTAACCGAAAAAACTGACACCTCCGATCTAAAGGGGGACCCACAGATTCAACCTGAAGTTGTAATATTAGGAGAAGATTTCATGGCACCCAAAATGATACGCAGGTATTTTAATTGTTGTCCAGTTTACTGAGGGTTTTTTTATTGCAGGACACTAGCAAAAATCTAAAGCTATTCCACAACCCTCCGGGACGCCAACCGAGCTAATAAACTCAAGTGATCAGTCAATTCTAACAATACCCATCCGTGTAATAATACATGTGAGTATAGACACTATATTTTTGGAGCGGAGCGAACGAAGTGAGCGAAGCTCCCATGGATCAGCTTCAATGGCGCAATGTCTGTTACGCCATAACTTCCAGAGTTCTTAACCGATTTCAATATTTTTTGTGTGGAATCGAATCAACTGGTTTAGGACCAGATTGTGACGGAGCCCTAATTTTGAAATTCGCAAAAATTCCCATCGAAAAAAATTTTTTTTTTCGTTTTTTAGGTGTTACACTCCGCTCCAATATATGGTGCTAGCGTAGCTTTATGCTTAGCGACTGCACCGCCTAGTATTTTTTCCAAAATTGGACGAGATAAATTTGTTTACGTCGGAGCCACTATACGACCTATTAAATTCGAACAATTAGTCTTTAAACACAATATCGTCAAATGTGGAATCAAGAATGTACTAGATTTTATTTCATAAGTTATCATTCTATAGTAGCACGAATGAAAGTGACAATGCAGTGATGGTAATATTTTTACCTTTGACTATACATACTTGTGTACATGTATCATTGTAAGTATATTTATTCATTACCCGATTTTATCCTTTTTTCTTCGATGCATTTTCATGTGCCATTCATAGATATCAGCAATTTCATAATATCCACAATAATAAATTTATAATTTTTGTTTATTCAATTGTCCACAATGATCATACAATCACATTGTAACAGTGGGTGTATTATAATTGTAATCTTTGGTCTGGTTATAGCATAGAGTAATTTGACTTATTTTTGACAAGTTTAAAGTAGGGTCGAGTGGGTTTAGTGTAAGGAAAATGCCATTTGTATAAAAATAAATCATTTAAAGTATCGTTTTATAATTATTTGCCATTAGGTCAGCAGTTCTGAACCTTCACATCATGCTTGAAGTAGGATATCAAAATTAAACTTTGAAACCACAATTTATTTTATGTTTCTGAGATCACAAATTTATTAAAATATATCCCAAGGGTGGGGGTACAAAGGGTAGGATTTAACAGCAATCGAGGTACAGTATATAGATGGGGTATACTATTACAGCAAACGAAACATACATCAAAAAAGATAAAATACCAAAAAAATCTAAAACCTCAAATCTCAATTATGATTTATCCACTATTGACCCGCCCCGACTCCGCAGAGACAGTAGATTATTAATAGTTAAAATTTATGCTTAATTAATAATTCCTACATTTAAAAAAACTTTCAAATAAACTAACATTTTAATTTTGCACACATTGAAGATTTTATCCGCAAGTAATATCGTTACATGGGGTATGTGAAAAACTACTTTCAGATATACACGAACTTTGGATGGCTGCTCCATACAAGTTTTTTGAAAAAAAACATAACTCAAATGTTTTTTTGCAAAATGAACTCGGATGACTTATTTGGACTTAAATAAAAGAAATAATAAACAATTATTTCAGAATTAACTATATTTCCATCTTTTTGTTAGTAACAATGCACTTTGCTGTGATAATAAAATTTTATTATTAAATAATAAATTATTTAATTAAAATTAATAACAATATAATTATTTGGCAGCACGTACTAACACAATAACATGAGCTAAAACCCAATGTTTCAGCATCGGGCCATCCACTCTTTGATATAACGAGCACGATGCAAAAAAATTTATTAAACTTTGATGTCCGCGACCCTAATTTGTGCGAGACCGTGTATTTCTAGCGGGGATTATTAATTTTATGATTTACTAAAATACTCATTTGATTCATTTTAGGGCTAAGGCTAGTACTAAACGCTTAAGGCAACTAACCTATTTAACTTTGGACGTTTTAGTGAAAACAAAAGGGTTTCATTGTCATCTGAACCGATAGATAGATTATCTGAAAACCTAAAAATTTAATTGGTAAAATTTTCAAGTTTCGTCTTTAGTTTTATAATTCCTGTATTTCAGGTTTTCCTCTTACCTTCTTGTCATTTTCTTTTAGTCGCTTCTTCAATTTCCTCTTTAATTGATGTATCGGTGGCGATACAACGTTTTCCTATTTTTAAGGTCAATTTCCGTCTTCTGAATCCGAACTATTTTCGATAAAACACGCCAAGGAAAAATATTCAAAAGTGGCAGACTAGAACATGTTACACTGTACCTACCCCGTTACGTCGTACTCCATAAACTATTGTATAAACCAAAAATTCGTTATACACATTATTTCCTATTGAGACACTTACTAATTGAAGACTACTTACCAAAAATCAGTAGTTTTCTAACAAGAAAAAAACTTCAGTAGCCAAAGAAGGATGCCAATTTATGACCTGTCAAAATTAAAAAAATATTTGTCTTCTATAAGGACATAAAAAACAAGGAACGTAGATCAAGCTCAACGTTGCTTTGTAGTTTTACTTATTAAACTTATTTAGCGAATGTATGTGTGTGTGTGTGTAAGCGTGTGTGTGTGGGTGTATGTGAGAAAGAGTGAGAGGTAAGGCAAGGAAATTCCAATAATTTTAAGGTGAAATCAATGCGTTCCAAGTAAAGTATCTGAAGGAACTAGATTTTATCATTAAGGAAAGCTCCGACAAGAGATAAGAGAAATATTCAATCGAGAGATAAGCTAGATTCTTCTTAAATTTATAGTTAAATAGATATTATAATTAATCAAATTGCTCAGATTCCAACCTAAGGAGCCTACTTACCACAAAAACACAAATCCGAGACACGTACATTATTGTATTGAGTTATTACTACACTACTTGAGCAGGTACATAGTAAAAATTATAAAATTTTCATTTACTTTAGGACTACTTCAAGTAGTTATATACAGATTTACAACTATTTTAAGTAAAATAAATAAAATGCCAATGTAAAAATCGTTTAAAATACAGTGAAACATGAAAATTAACATAGAAAATAATTCGAAAAATCATCAGTAACACTATAAAATCAAGCACCAACAGTTGGTAGAGTAAGCGCCAAACTTCTAGTCCGCTCTGAAGTTGCTTCGCGCAGGGGTACACGCGCAAAATTAAGTTGAATTGAAACACAAAACCTCCACCATGACTAAAGAATTTTGCTGCAATAGAATATTATAATAATATTAGTTATTATTACATTGTTACAACGTTTTGCTTATTCGTACATTGGATATAAGTACGAATAAGCAAAACACAGGTTTTATTGCAATATAGTTTTATTTTAAAGTTTATAATTGTTTAACACCTGCAACATGCAACACCTACAACGGTTTACAATGTTGATAGGTAGTATTAGTGATGTAACGAATATAAAGTACTAGCTTTCCGCCCGCGGCTTCACCCGCGTGGAATTCGGTTATATTGCGGTATAAAGCACAACTATAAGAAAACTTCTCATTCCCACGGAAAAATCTAAGAAGCGCGATGTAAGGTACACTATATTATATGTTTTCCCTTGTGGAGCAAAAACATGCGGATTTTGGGCACTGGAAACCCGGGAACACGCTACATAGAGCTGACCATGCGAAAAACAATATTTTTCCAAGTGTACTCCAGCAACCCTTAGAGTTTGGCCTTGTGCTTTATTAATGGTCATAAAGGAATTTGTTGTCTTTTAAATTGAAATGGGAGGTCTGTTGGAATAATCGGAATCCGAGGAATGAGTACACTTTCACCCTTTACTGCGCCAGTTAAAATAGTGGCTGTAATAATGTTCCGCCCAAGCTGAGTGACACGCAGCCTAGTACCATTACACAGTCTAGGGGCATCGAGATTACGCATGAGCATCTATCATTCTACTATCTTTATTATCTACCATTCCACTTCTTACGTATTTTAAAAAACACATCGTTACCATGTTTTAAAAACACCCAGCGCCATCTATCGCATACCTCAAGAACTAAATAGCGTAAGCTATCATTCCACTTCTTATGTATTTTAAAAAACACATCGTTACCATGTTTTAAAAAACATGCGATAGATATCGCATACCTCAAGAACTAAATAACGTAACTAATACTTATACCAATTAGTAATTCGTTGACTTTAGTGATTTCGGGATAAGTAGATGTAAAAAAAAACAATTTAGACGATAAAACAAATTGTACGTCATCCCTCGAGAATTCCTCATTTTCGAGGATTCATTTTCGTATCATTTAGCTTCAAAATTTACATGTTCATATTCGTTTGCAACATAAAAGTAGATGTAAAAAAAACAGTTTAGACGATAAAACAAATTGTACGTCATCCCTCGGGAATTCCTCATTTTCGGGGATTCATTATCGTATCATTTAGCTTCTAAATTTACATGTTAATATTCGTTTGCAATATTTTATCTTGTTTTAAACGCCATCTACAATCCATCTATCAAGCAAACAATATTTTTGTTTTTCCTCGGGAATATCATTTTTTTTTCGGGATAAAAAGTACCCTATTATTTAATCCGGACTTTTATCTTTACGTCTGCAAAATTTCAAAGCAATCGGTTCAGTAGTTACGCCGTGAAAGCGGAACAAACAAACAAACTCACTTTCCGATTTATAATATTAGTAAGGATTTGCGAATGCGAGTATTCAATTTTAATCTTGGCGCCATTTGTCTATATTTCTGCTTTGACAGCTGACTTGGCGCGCGCGTCGCGTACACTCACTTGTCAATTTGTCATGGTTGGCTTGTCATAAAGAGTAGGTACTTTTTACTTGGAGATAATTTGTTAGTAAAACATTTTTGAGGTTAGTGATATTATTGATTTTTAACATAAGTAAACCATTAGTGAAAATGGACCTATTTTACCACGTTTTTCTTAACTTGCTTTCTTGTATATTTGTTTGGGTCAAATCTTGCGATCGATTTTTCGACCACTTTCAGACATTCAATGGGGACCAGTCGCGTTTTATGTTATGAATGCAGTTCTATAGACATTGAGAAACTAAAACATAAAGTGCAAAAATTTTTGTTCTACGACCAAAATTGACAAAGTTATGAGCAAAATACCGAACGAGGTTCACAGACCGCGCGAACGCATGCGATGACGTCACAATGACCCAGCGCATGCCGCCGAACCTCTGCGCGGTTTTATTCTGTTTGCGATATACGTCCAACAGGGAGCGTAACGTCACCAGTTTATACCCAATCGATTAATAACTGATTTTATTTGTTTAATATGAGAAGGTTGTTATTATAATGTAACAAATAAGTGAAATAAGGTAGATATCGGTATTGAGCAAACGTAATCCGATAATCTACCTTAAGTGGATACCTTCATGGTATTTGATTATCTTAGTAATCATTTAAACTAGACAAGCTCTGAAATTCGTGGTTGGAGACTCAGAGGTAGGCAAATCTCATTATCAACCTAATCAGAACAGCAGGATAATAAGTAGGTAGGTACACGTACTTGGACTAGCCTATAAAATACCCAAAAGGTTTAGGTTAGTCTGCCAGGGCAGTTGTGTTTGTTGTTGTAACTACCTACGCCGTTATTTTAACATTGTTATGTAGATGAGTATGTAGAAACTTTACTGTTCAAAAATATTATGTATACAATAAATAAAATTAGAGTTAAATACTTCATTTGACAGGAATGTACCTACGTTCTTTGGACACGTAATTTTGAGCTATGAATAAACGAAATCGCTTGGTTAAGTCTTAGTATTGTTTCT
Source organism: Calamotropha paludella (assembly GCA_927399485.1). NCBI lineage: Eukaryota > Metazoa > Arthropoda > Insecta > Lepidoptera > Crambidae > Calamotropha > Calamotropha paludella. The sequence goes on along the minus strand of OV656813.1, from coordinate 18,619,984 downwards.
AGGTAGGTACTACTTTCTTAAATCCGGTTTTTTTATTATAATCTTAGTACCTACTATATTTACAGCAAGTTTCGTGGTGATAGCAGCAAGAAAACTTACTTCTCCATACAAACTTCACTTGTGGTCTTCCTAGTCCCTTGGGGTCAAGGCGTGATTATTGTACAAAATTATTTTTAAGAGGCAGAAGCACACTCGAATGCAAAAAGTTTTATTTAAATACGTCTAACTGTTTTCACATGGAAAGCGTACAACAGACAGACAGACAAGAAATTCAATGACAATGTTTTTGGTTTCTATTGCGTGTATGGAGCCCTCCTAACACGATTATTCAAAAAAATATTCAATGTACAGAATTCACTTTGGCTACAGTTTAATTACATGTATAGATAGATATATATTTATTCTCTAAGGCGGGAATATTCCCCTATGTTCCGGGGAGCTTCAATTTTATTGTAGTTAGACCTTAGTAAGACCCTGGTTTTTACCCGTGGAAGGGTTATTAGAAACTTCACTACTTACACTTTTTATCATTAATTTACTCATTAAAATATACATAATACAACCCTGTATTTTTTTTAAGATTCGTAAACAAGTTGTAACTAAGTTACCTACCCACTTGTTTACCACACGAGTAATGATGATAAAAGTTGGTATACAATTGTTGTGTTGTATACAAGGTAATGGTTGGTAGGGAGGTATTTACATCAAAATGATCCTCGCAACAAAATCTTAAAGCTTGGCACGAAAGCGGAATTTTGTCATCCCTCTTCATGACAGTACACCATTTTTTGCGTACTTTTGAGTCCTTTGGCACATTGAAAAACAGTTTTTCAGGTGTACTAAATGAAGTATTAGTACATTTCGGTATTATACAGTTCTTATAATCCGGCATATTTTCACTTAAAAACTGCAAAACCACAACATCACCCGCGCAGATCGAGGGAATCTTAATAAATGAATTGCGGAGAGTGCGCGCGCGGGCGAAAAGGTAATCGTGACGTCACATAAGTTATTCGGCCGCCCCGCGGTCGGCTTGTACAAAATGTGTAATATCTTCGCAACCAATGGACCGATTTCAATGATTTAAAAAGTATCGTACCTAAACGAGTTAAAGGAACAGCATTATATAGATAATATATGCATTTTCCGACTTGATACGGGGACCCATTGAGCTGACATTTTTTATATAGCCTTGCTTACGATGACAATACAATATTTTAAAGATTTAATACTAAAAAGTGTTAAATAAATTATCATAAAAAATATTTTAAAAAACCACGTTTTTCTCTTGTTACAAATGCACTAAAAAGGGTAAAATAAGTTTTTTTTTCTCTAGGCTATGTGGATCCGTAAATATGTTTAGTTTAAACTAACTGTAAAATTATACAATTAAAAACGTGGGGCGTATTTTAAAACGAACCATTCAACATGACTTAAAAGTTCTTCAAAAATTCCCAACTACACCATATCACGCCCCACATTTTTAATTGTATAACGTGGTTTTTTGAAATATTTTTTATGATAATTTTTGCTCTTTGCGACGCTGAACGAGCTAGATTTAAACTTTGTAACAATGATCTCTCGAAAAGGAAGAACTACAACGTCTTTATGTTTATAACCGAATTTTCTGAGAAGAAAAAATGCTAAAAAGAAAAATAGGATTCAATTAGTATTACTGGTAAAAGTTTCAAAGAAGAATTGAATTCTTTTTGTTAGTATCTTTCTTTGGAATGTCCAATTTAAAATTGGTTTATTATAATTCCATACCAAAAGCAAATTTTAATTGCAAGACTGATAACTTAAAATGATAATGACTTATCATAAAAATCCTATTTCTATGTTTAATTTACCTAAAGCTATTAACTTTTTTTTCTCACGTTTATTTTCGCAAAATATTCGCATAAATTAAGCAATTTTAATATTAAATAATATGCGAATACTCACGAATTTAAATTCGTTACATCACTAATATAGGTCATCCTATAAAAAAAACGGAATTACAGGTCAACGAAACTATCGGCGTTGGTGATTGTTCTTTTTCACATTAATTTTACATAAAACATATTCGATCGTTGTTCCATTCACCCAACAATTTGCTGCCCGATGACAACTGTTGGTTGCGGCGCATGAGATTGACAAAACACATAAACACTATAGACCATTGAAAAAACGCAAAAACTAATCTTGATTTTAAGTGGGCCCACTGTTGCCCAATTGACCCTAATCTTCTTTTACTCGTCTGAGTGGACCCTTCACAGAGAATGTATAGGTAATGAAAAGACGCAAATGTAAAAGGTTTATTATGTGCTATACTTATTACTTACTTGATTATCTATGACAGTTTTATAGTGACCTCCTTTTGAAAATCTAGCAATGTGATAAAAGTAACCAGGATTTTCAAATATTTACATCGGCTGCTATGCTGGACACCATATCCATTTCTACTCTTTCTAATAGACCAGCCAATTGTTCACGCACATCACGCGCTCTTTTCATCAATCTATCTATACTGTATGAAGTTTTTGTAACATTGTACTGAGTATTCTGATTCATCCCATTGATTGTATATATTCATAAGGGTTAGGTAATCTATAAGTGTCCTTATATCATAGACGTCATAATAGGTACTAATGAAAATGAAAACAAGATCATTGTGTATTTTTAGCACAAAAACCAAATTTAATTTACAAACTTGGTGCAAAAACGAAATTAAAATAAATTCTAAAGTAATATAAAGTACGATATTTAGCAACAATATATTATTGCGACAAACTCGTAAGGGCGCAGACATACGGCGTATTTTAGTGGCGCACAGGTGACACGTCTTAACGTCTCAAAATTTACGAGACCCGCTAAATTAGCGCTACCGGTTAAAAATATTCAATTAGAGAAGTAAAAAGTAACAAAATGTATACCAAATGAAATGGGATTGCCATAATCTCCACGCTTGCTAGGCATGTTGGCAATCGCAGTAAAAGGTCATAACTAAGAAAACGCAGCTGCTTATTTTGTAGTCTACCCAAAGTGTACCTATGGTGATAACCTCCAGTATCATAAAAGAGTTTTTACGACACTCTTAAATGTGAAGGTTTTTTGATGCTATTCCACTTAACCGAACACCACTGTGGCGTATTAATAAAAGTGCAAGCGACACACGCCCTTACGCACGGCCTACAGAGGTAGAGGGTCATTTCTCTCTCGACCGTCTGCCGGTGCGGACGTGCGTGTAGTACAGCCAATCTGCAATTTTTGCTCCTAAAAATGACAAACCGGGATTTGACGACGCGAATCGTTAGGGGAGCAAGTAATCAACTTAATGTCAGATTTCCGAAGTCCTCCCTCCTGCTGTTTCTGAGAAAATCCAAAAAATAATTGAAATGCATTTATCTCAGCAAGTATAAGTGCTAGCGACCCGTTTTTAAATTAAAGAGGACACTGAAAACTACATTTTCTTTCATTGAAGTGACGTCATCCGAATTGAAATGCAAAAGCTAGGTGGCGCTAAAGTTTCAAAAAAGTGGTTTTTTGATATTTTCATTATAAAATAACAATTTTTTTGCAATAATGTTAATAAGAAAGTTGTTTGTCACAAAATTAGCTACAACTTTTGTTTAAAACTTTTTTTCATAAAACTATAATCATACTATACTATACAGTATACATATACTATATCATAATTATTATTTAGACGAACGCTGCAACTCTTTATGGATAATAAAGAGCATTCTGATGACCTGCGCGAGGCCTCGCCGTCATATACAGTGTGTCTTGTCATGGACTAGCGATATTCTAAAGTCTGTTGAACAACTATTCTAATACACAAATACACTACATAGTTAAGTCCAAATTACATATCAGCTATGTGGCAGCCATTTTGTTTTTTTTCTTGAAATATTCTCTACTTGGACACAAAAAAAATCATATCTCCCAAAGTGTAGGCGTTAATGGTATAAAAATAGGCTTATTCGAAAACTCTAGTCTATCGTATAAAAATTTGAAACAGGGAGTTGTTACGTTCATAATTTGAAAAAATAATTTAATTCGTATTAAATACTGCTCGAGAATAGTGGGCGGGTGCACCATCAAGCCGGACCAACATATGTTGCCGGTATGACAGAGGTAGCACCATGAGACTATCTGGAAATTGTGTTTGCAGGAACTGCAGGAATCTAGCCCCATTTAATGTTGGAGGCAATTCCAAGGGCCCTATCAAACGATCGTTGATTATGCCTGCCCACACATTAACTGAAAATTCATGTTGAAATGAACTTTGGCGTACCGCATTTGGGTTCTCGGAGCACCAGAGATGATCATTTCGGTGATTTGTAATGCCAGCTCTCATGAATTAGCCTCCTCAGTCCACAGTATCTTCTGCAGAAAACGACGGTTGTGTCTTGCACTTCGATTAAGCCACGAACAGAATACAGATCTAGCTGCATAATCTACTTCGATTATCTCTTGGACCCGTCGAAAATGTAAGGGATGTAATCCTTCTCGTTTTAAAATTTTCCATACACTAAACCTAGATAGCTGCAGTTGCGCAGCAATGCACCTGACACTTAGTCTGGGATTATTGGCTATTAGCCTAAGTACTCCTTCTTCATTTCATGTGATATCAAACAAGCGCGTCTATTAACAGGTCTCTGTATGCCTCTTTCCGCTAACCTTGAATTCACGTCGATAAATGTTTGGCGACTCGGTGTAGGCCTGTTAGGGTATCTTCGTCGATATTCTTGTACAGCAAGATTGGCACTTCCATTGCAATAACCGTGTACGAAATGAATGTTGGCAATATGTTGCGATGAATACTGTCGATTTTCCATATTTGTATCACACTGTTAAAAATTAACAGTAATACACAGCACGTAAATAGAACGGAGAATATGTGAAAGTAGCAATCACAACGCAGGGCGAGGGACAACTAAACTATTCAGGTAAAGGATCAGGTAAAGGATCTGTACCTTCCATCTCGCTTACTCACGGTAGTACCGAGCAGTATTTCTGGCCTGCTCTCGCATGGAATGCAGTGAGCGCCAGATGTTACTTTACAAGGGCCTTTTGTGCTTGCGCATAGGCTATGTTCAAACAACAATAACTTTTAAAGTAATAGACATACAGCTGTAAATTAAATGTCGTATTGTAGCTTAGATAAAACCCTATCAATCTAGTGGAAAAAATAAAGGAGTTATCGGGGTTACTTTAGCAGTAATTTACAATAATTAGTTTATTTTTTTTTTTTTTTTTATATTTTACATGAAATTCAATTATTTTTTTCAAATTATGAACGTATCAACTCACTGTTTCGAATAAGCCTATTTTTATACCATTAACGCCTACACTTTGGGAGATATGATTTTTTTGTGTCCAAGTAGAGAATATTTCAAGAAAAAAAACAAAATGGCTGCCATGTAGCTGATAAGTAGTTTGGACTTAACTATGTAGTGTATTTGTGTATTAGAATAGCTGTTCTAAAAGACTTTAGAATATTGCTAGTCCATGACCAGACACACTGTATATAAAAAATCTTGTATACCCGTGTGGAAATATTTTTCAGAAATAATTTCTGATTTACTCCGAAAAAATCAGAAAATATCTTATAATGATACGAAATATTCAGCATCTTTCTCAAATTTGAAACATGTTTTTTTAGAAAGTTTCGGGAAGAAGAAGAGTAAATCGGAAGAAAAAATTATTGTATATTTGAAACTTTCTGATTATTTCACACTAAATTTGAGTAAATTTGAAGCGTAAGTTTGGCCAGTTCCTGAGCTTTTCGGAGTTTCAGAATAAAATAAGGATAAATTTAGTCTGAAACTCTCTGAAATTCTCTAAAAGCTGAGAGACTTTTCTTAGCGAATAAAGATTCTCTGAAACTCTCAGAAACCTTCTTGAAATATTCAAACTTAGTCATGTTTTATCCTAGCTTTATTCTACACTCTTTGAATTGTTAAAAAAATCATCAAACCGAATTTTCCCATTTTCTCAAATTTAGTCTGAAATTATCAGAAAGTTTCAAATATACAAAATATTTTTCTTCCGATTTACTCTTCTTCTCCCCGAAACTTTCTAAAAAAACATGTTTCAAATTTGAGAAAGATTCTAAATATTTCGTATCATTATAAGAAAATTTCTGATTTTTTCGGAGTAAATCAGAAATTATTTCTGAAAAATATTTCCACACGGGTATAAATTAAAAGTTATCAAACTACAGTCAATCTAGATGATTTAATGTTATCGGCAGAGTATGTAATTTGGAAATGGTATAAAATGAATTATCGCTGGTTAATTTATTTCTGAATACACTCTTAGAGCCTGTCCGCGTTGCGATATTTCACCGCGCGTTTTTCTTCTCGCAATTCTGTAACATATTTAATCTTTATAGGAGTAGCCGCACTGGCTTATAAAAATCTCTGAATTGCTGCAAATCGAACGTGATGCGATGCGATATATTTCCGCGAGAATGTTTTGTACAGTATGAAATAGCTATGGCTATGGCCGCATTGCGTAATAAAATTCGCGCGAATCACTCAGTCATGCATCAAAGTATATGTAATCATTACGCTTTATCATGCTTTTCTGCTATTGATAGGATGTCACGCACTTCATCCCTCGTCCTCTCGGCGGCCGCGCAGCCGTTAACAGAAAATGAGGACATTGATATAGAACAATTAATCAAGCAGATGCATTGGAGACCGCCCCTGTGGGACAAATTTGACCCAGGTATCACGGCAGAATATTGAATCTTTTGATATGTCTGTTACGCCGCCGTTCGTCTCTGCCGGGAACCACATTGAACTTACAAAAATCGTATGAAATATTATTCGCAATGCGTATTAGCTATAATTCCGATAATGGAATATAATACGCGCGAAAAAATATCGCGCGGTGAAATATCGCAGTGCGGACAAGCCCTTACCGTAAGGGACTAGACATGCGTAAGGTGACTCCGGAAAAAGATTGGAGTTATTCTATATTCTTCCTAAAAAAGATATAGATCCAGTTAGTATATCCATATCCATCAAATATATCCGGACTAGTAGTTTAATTCTTTCAAACCATATCAAATCATACCATATATCCAACTAACGTGTAATTATATATATTAATCAATATCCGCATCTGTTTATTAAATCCGGACTAATAAGACTTCGCAAAATAAGAGCGCATTATGCGTTTCAAATTTGCTACCGTTTTATAGAAACAAAACTTTATGTAGGTAGCGCTTGTTTCGCTAATAATGACGCTAGCCACCTCAGTCAGAGCGAACGCAGCATCAGCAGTATTGCTGTGCCAGTGCGTTTTAAAGAATTTTACCGTTCATCGGAAAATACAGAAAACATAAAAAGCGTTTTCGGCGCTCTATGTCTCTCGCTGTCGATATCTGTTATGAAGTTAGTCAGCCGGTGTTTGACCAAATGATTTGGAGTTGATCCATGTGATTGGATTGGATATACTGAATATGCTAAGAATTTGGAACGGAATGATTAGATATATATCCGGAGTGGCATATAGCTCCAGGATATAACTGAGTTACACAAGTCTATAAGAGACAATAAATAAACAAAAATACCAATACATTTTATTTATTAGCATCAGATATCATTATTAAAATAACTTACAGTAGGAAAACACATATACTAGGCGATGCATTCGCTAAGCATAAAGCTACGCTAGCACCATATATTGGAGCGGAGCGTAATACCTAAAAAAAGAAAAAAAAATCCATGGGAATTTTTGTGAATTTCTAAATTCGGGCTCCGTCACAATCTGGTCATTAACCTGTTGATTCGATTCCACACAAAAAATATTAAAATCGGTTAAGAACTCGGGAAGTTATGGCGTAGGTAACAGACATTGCGCCATTGAAGCTGATCCATGGGAGCTTCGCTTCGCTCCGCTCCAACTAGGCGATGCAGTCACTAAGCATAAAGCTACGCTAGCACCATATATTGGAGCGGAGCGTAATACCTAAAAAAAGGTTTTTTTTTCCGATGGGAATTTTTGCGAATTTCAAAATTCGGGCTCCGTCACAATCTGGTCCTTAACCTGTTGATTCGATTGCACACAAAAATATTAAAATCAGTTAAGAACTCTGGAAGTTATGGCGTAGGTAACAGACATTGCGCCATTGAAGCTGATCCATGGGAGCTTCCAATAAAGGAAAAAATTACATACAAGGTGTATTTATACACTATACAAATTTTGGAATTTATAAGAAGTAGGTACAAGAAGGAAAAGAGTAAATGGTGTTAGATAACATTTATTATAGTAAAAATAGGTCTCTTGTTGTGAAACACAAAACCAAACAATAAATAATACAATACCAGTACCTATGCATAGAAGTCAAGTTACAGGTACAGACTGCTGATAACATGTTAATTCTTTTCAAGTTGGGTGTGTTACCGTTAAATTCGTTATAATGCATAGGTATAAATCTGACACACCATATTCAATGGCGCTAAGGGCACAAAGGCGTACAGACATTGTTCTGGGTTGCCTAAAATGTTCAGCCTGCCATCGTAGAACCATTGCAATGCGATGAAAATTCGATGTCACTGGGGTCACGCTGGGACAAATGGATGACGACCCTGGGTATATATCTTTTGACAACGGGGGTAGATACAACAGTCAAGAAAAGAGCTACTCTTCTCTTTATAGGATGATAGTGAGTCAAGCTTATTGCTTTCCGTGTGGAAATATTTTTCAGAAATAATTTCTGATTTATTCCGAAAAAATCAAAAATTTTTATATAATGATACGAAATATTCATAATCTTTCTCAAAATTAAAACATGTTTTTTAAGAAAGTTTCGGGAAGAAGAAGAGTAAATCGGAAGAAAAAAATTTTGTATATTTGAAACTTTCTGATAATTTCAGACTAAATTTGAGAAAATGAGAAAATTCGGTTTGATGAATTTTTTAACAATTCAAAGAGTGTTAGAATAAAGCTAGGATAAAACATGACTAAGTTTGAATATTTCAAGAAGGTTTCTGAGAGTTTCAGAGAAACTTTATTCGCTAAGAAAAGTCTCTCAGGTTTTAGAGAATGTCTGTCAGACTAAATTTATCCTTATTTTATTCTGAAACGACAATGACAACGGGGGTAGATACAACAGTCAAGAAAAGAGCTGCTCTTCTCTTTATAGGATGATAGTGAGTCAAGCTTATTGCTTTCCGTGTGGAAATATTTTTCAGAAATAATTTCTGATTTATTCCGAAAAAATCAAAAATTTTTATATAATGATACGAAATATTCATAATCTTTCTCAAAATTAAAACATGTTTTTTCAAGAAATTTTCGGGAAGAAGAAGAGTAAATCGGAAGAAAAAAATTTTGTATATTTGAAACTTTCTGATAATTTCAGACTAAATTTGAGAAAATGAGAAAATTCGGTTTGATGAATTTTTTAACAATTCAAAGAGTGTTAGAATAAAGCTAGGATAAAACATGACTAAGTTTGAATATTTCAAGAAGGTTTCTGAGAGTTTCAGAGAAACTTTATTCGCTAAGAAAAGTCTCTCAGGTTTTAGAGAATGTCTGTCAGACTAAATTTATCCTTATTTTATTCTGAAACTCTCCGAAAAGCTCAGGATCTGGCCAAACTTACGCTTCAAATTTACTCAAATTTAGTCTGAAATTATCAGAACTTTTTCAAATATACAAAAGTTTTTTCTTCCGATTTACTCTTCTTCTTCCCGAAACTTTCTAAAAAAACATGTTTCAAATTTGAGAAAGATTCTGAATATTTCGTATCATTAAGTATAAGGAATTTTCTGATTTTTTCAGAGTAAATCAGAAATTATTTCTGAAAAATATTTCCACACGGGTTATTATAAAATTGTAAGCAATAAGCTTGACGAGTTTCTGTTATCGAAACAAAGTAAGGCACTATACCTACCATTTTGTTAGTGAGATACAACACCTACATCTCACTGATGATGAAACTATGGCTAGATTCGATGTTCAATCTCTATTCACAAGCTCAGCTCAAACAAGATTGCATTGATGTCACTATGGAATTAAAGACAAACAATAAAATAGCCTTCCTAGATGTTCAAATCAGCAGGCATCTAAATCAAACCCTTAATCATACAGTGTATAAACAGGCAACTCATACAGATAGATATTTAAATGGTGACTCTCACCACCATCCTATATTACAGTTGGCTACCGTAGGGAAATCTTTGTTTCAGAGAGCTCGCGGCATCTGTGGCTAACAACATCAGACTGCTGAGCTTCAACATGTCAAGCGAGTACTACAAGATGACAAGTTGCGAGTACCAAGACTACGTCACAGAGGCCGCACCAACCAGCCACAGTAGAACGTCAACCTGCTGTCCTTCCCTACATGAAGAAGATCACTGACAAGATTGGGAACATTCTGAAGCGGTTTCCATTAATACTTACTTTAAACCAGCCAGGAAGATTAACAATTCTTACGACCGGTCAAATCCAGGCAGCAGGTGTCTACAAAATCGATTGTGACTGCGTTCTCTCATACATCGGACAAACAAAGAGAAGTATAGGGACGTGCATTATAGAACACGTAGCCGACATAAAACATAGGAGCGATAATAGGTCTGCAGTGTGTGTGTGAGCATGCTTTTGAGGGTCCAAACTACTACATTCGTATCGATAAACCTCAAATTCTCGCTAGAGAACAAAGATTTGTTCCTAGGACACTACGCGAGGCTATTGAAATCAGGAAACATCAAAATTTCAATAGAGACGAAGGTTGGAGCGTTCCACCTGCTTGGGATCCAATAATTAATAAATTAATACCTACAAAAACACACATTGCATGACCTGATGATGTAGTTAGCTCTTTTTGCAAATAATAACAGTAAGATGAAAGTCGGTCCCCCTGCCCGAGTTTCTTTCGCCAGTTCTTCTCGGAAGGGCCTCCCAATTTCCGAACTGGTAGTAGACTCAGTAGTATTGTACACTACTGTAATCGAAGTGAGAATTTAATAACTAAATAAAAATATAAAAAAATTAAACAATTTAACAATAAAGAAAATGCAATGTGGAGAATAGTTCACAAAAGAACTAATAAAAGACGATTAAACAAAATGTAATGTAAAACTTTAAGTACCTAAGTGAATAATAAGGAAATAACATTCGGACCGACAAGATATCGTAAAAATATTTAATAACTTCTTTGCATCAATCGGCGAAGCAATATTACTAGTTAGCGGCTGCGGTGCCCTCGTGCTTCATTGCAGCCAAAATACAAAGAAACTAACCCCGGTAGATATACATTAAATACAAAAAAAATAATTGTATCAAAAAAATATATATAGAAGTGACGGTTTTGATGAACTACGCTCACATTTGATTAGAGAATGTGAGATCGAACTTACCTTCTCTTTCACTGTCAATCAATCTTTGCAAGTAGAAGTTTATCCTGACTCATTAAAAAACAACAGTGATTACCATTTCATGAGAATAACCAAAGGAGTGACCTAAATTGATTGAATTGATCGTCCGAGATTCGAATAGATAACAGTCGTATTACTTTGCTCCATCATTTTTATTAGTTTTTAGTAGTTAAAAGTTATAATTAGCGATCGTGTTTATAACCAATTTATAGCTTGTGAAGTGGGCTATCCATTGGTGCAATCAGATTTGACATTGGTGAAGAACTGTGCTTTTTACAGCATAAAACATTTCAAAATATTTAATACAACCGTTACGGACCTGACCTACGACAACCCGTGGAGCGCCCGCTGAAGCGAAGTGAGGTGAGTCATCGTGTGCGCGGCGCCTCGCCCGCTGCGACGGTGTTGTACTGTGAGCCACAACGCAAGCATGACACCAAGGGTTACTCGCTGTGCGGGATGCCGTGGCAGAGTCAGTGAAGAAGATGCATATATGAAGTGTGCAAAATGTAAGCAAATTTTTGATTTACTATGCGCTAACATCAGTCAGGAATTATTTGTGACTCTGACAGTGGAATTTAAAAAATCATGGATTTGTGTGGAATGCCGAAGTAAGCTACCCAAAGGTGACAACTCATGCACACCTGTACGTCAACGTGTGGGTCACGATGTGAGCACGGTTAGCGGGTGTCATGATATTTCAATGACTAGCCCCAAAAATGTGGCTGAAAGCGTTGGAACACGCCTCTCTCAAACTTCAGAAATAAATTCTGAAAATGTAACTTTACGTCATAAAACACGTACAGTACAACCTTCTACCACTGTCGAATATGACGTTATAAATAATACCCACACTTTGAAGGCTTCCCTCGTCGAAGAAGTGAAAAAGCTTAATAGCGAATTTGAAAGGCAACTTACCGAGAAAATTAAAGTGATAGTCTTTGAACAGTTTTCTGCATTTAGAAAGGAGCTCTTTGGTAAAATAGACCTATTAACCGAAAAGTTCGAGGAATTTAATCGAAAATATCACTCCAAAATGACAATAAATAACGAACCTGGATTGAGTTTGGCTGTTAACAGTGCTCCGACTCGAAATGAAAACACTCCTACTCACACTAAACAAAAACAACATACAGCACCTAAGCTGCAGAGACGTCCTGGTGCGGGGGAGCGGGGTCTCGGGCCCACGCGGGGGGCATCTTCTGCTTCGGTTTCACCTGTAAACGACTGTCAAGAAGTCAACAAGAATGAATGGGTGGAAGTGGGGCGAAGACGAACACGCGCCTCTCATCCTGGAATGCTGAGGGGTACTGCTGCTCCTGGCACTACGTCGCTGCGAGCCGCTGAAAAATGGAAGTATCTTCATCTTTACTACGTCCAGGAAGGTACCACAGTTCAACAGGTTTGCGACCATCTTAAATCTATCTGTGGCAGCGATATCTGCACCGTAGAGGAGTTAAAAGCGCGGGGGCGTTATGCCTCCTTTAAGCTAGGAGTACCACTGAATACTGCAGACGCCGTCATGTGTTCCACTAGCTGGGCCGAAGGTATATCTATCAAGCCTTGGCGTCAAAATCAGAACTTTCGTTCCAAAGAAAGGCAAACGTAATAGACAGTCATCATCAAAAAAAGTTCATCTGTTTTACCAAAATGTACGTGGCCTTCGGTCAAAGACTAGTGTGTTTCAAATAATGTAGTAAAAAACAAATTTGATATTATCGCATTAACAGAAACATTTTTGACAAGTTCTGTGTGTGATGGTGAATTGTTTCCTCCTGGGTACACAGTGGTGCGAAAAGACAGAGCTGGAGACGTCGGTTGGGTTAGGTTAGGTTAGGTTAGGTTTCTGGGTTAACCATCTTCCCCTCAACAGTGACAAATGTAAGGTTATCACATGTTCTCGCAAGCGACTGCCGCTACATGCAACTTATTATATATCTGACGCACCTTTGGAAAGAGTAAATAATATTAGAGATTTAGGTTTAGAAGTAGATACCGAATTTGACTTTCATTCGCATATGACAATAATCTGCAAACAAGCTAGCAAAATGTTGGGCTTTGTTATAAGAACCGTGGCCCAATTTGACAACCCGAAGGTTGCAGTAGTTTTATACACTGCATTCGTTCGGAGCAAATTAGAATATGGCGCTGAGATTTGGGATCCGCTTGAGAATAAATATGCTCTATTAGTGGAAAAAATTCAACGCAAGTTTGCACGCTGGCTTTACAAAAAACGTTATGGTTATTACCCGTATCTATATCCGTCAATGTTTGTTTCGGGTATGGTGGATATGGAGACCCTGAAATTCAGAAGACTAATGCTGCTCTTGAAACACTATCTGTCTATCATACACCACAAAGTAGATAGTCCGGTAATATTGGAACAAATACGGCTAATAGTTCCCAGAAATGTTCCTCGGGATGCTGATGGTCTAATTGCCCCGCGCCGCATGCCGCGACTGCTGGCCCGGCCAACGACGCGCACGAAGCGCGCCGAGAACGCGCCCACCACCCGCGCATTGCGCTGTATAGGAGACTTGCTCGCCCAGCACAATGATATTGACATTTTCTTTGACAAATTAGGATATATCATGAATAAATTCCATTTTTATCTCAATGACGTGCATGTTGACTGACATATAATAACTGTATATATATTGTAATTTTGACATTTATCTAAATCTTGTGTATGTATAATATTTTGTTTCATTGTTTTGTATTCGTGATTTTGATAACATTTGACTAATTAATTTTTTATTATTGTTAGATTAAGCTTACTGGCGTTTTGGATCATTCTGTCAGCCAATAAGTATTTTAAATAAATAAATAATAATAATAAATAAATAATTACAGTCTCAACTTTATTAGCTTTTCTCAAATACATTCAAAAGATAATAAGTTATTGGACATTAAAAATATGCTATTCGAATATTGCAACATAATGAAATGAAAATGAAAATGAAATGAAAATGAAAATAACTTTATTCAAATGCACTTAAAAATAAGTAGTTTTGAATCGTCCAACATTTTTTCCTACCACCTACATATGTATGTATAAAGGCGTATGACCGTGTGCAACATAAAATATTAATAAACTGGTTGTATCCCAAATACAGCTCACAAATGGTTTATCTCTTATTCAAAAGATAGACAGCAATATGTCCAAATCGAATATTATAATCATATGAGTAGAAAAGTTTATAGAGTTCGATTTGATATTAAAAATAATAATGCCTTAACACCACAAGGGAGTGCCTAAGACTCTCTTAAGTTTTTAGTTTACATTAACGATCTGCCGAAGGTTATGAATGAATAGTGTATTTTGTTCGTTGATGACGTAACAATATATTGAATAAAATCCTTAATTGGTTAATTTAACATAACTTACGAGAGAAAATTACATAAAACAAAATTAATTTCTTTTCACCCACATCAAAAAAACTTAATTAAAACTTAATTATAAATTTAATGACAAATCAGAATGTGTCAATCATTTCAATTTACTAGGCTTAAACATAGACACCAATTTAAATTGGATATAGACATAGACAAATTAAAAACAAAATTGTTCTATTAATTTGTGACTCCCTAATTAGGAGATAGCCAAATAAAACGACATTTTATCATTCACAATCATTTATCTTAATAGGGTAGTTGGCATTAAGTTACTACAATAGAGGTGACAATACACTGAGTGAGCTCACTTTAATAATACCTAGACCAATTTTTCCGTGTGAATCCTTTATTAGCATTTTGAGTTATATAGCTTGTAATTAAACAATATTGTAAGCTGATGATTCGTCAAAAACTAAATAAATAAATATAAAAAAAACTTATACACCTAAAAAAAGGTAATAGGAGAGTAGCGTATTCAAAGGAAAATAGAGGACACGAAAGAGTAAAGTATTTGGCTGCAAGTAATAAAATATAATTAAAAAAAAAATACTTCTTAGTTGAATAACAATTCAAGATATACTATTTAAGAATATTAGTTACATAAATGTATTTAAAATTATTTTTCATTGTCTCAAATTATTCGAATCAGTTGAAAAGGAAGAGGTGTGATGTATTAATAAAGCGCAAGCGACACACGCCCGTACGCACGGCCTACAGCTCTCACGACCGTCGGCCGGTGCGGACGTACCTGTGCTGCTTGGTGAAACTACTTCTGCTATCATTTGATGGATACCCTGACAGCAATTGAGGACACAACAAATACCATGGCTAAAAACAAGTAGGGGAGAGTGGGTAAATACGAACGCTGGGTAATTGCAAACACCCATATTTGGCTATGTTAGAAGGGGTGGAAACATTTTCTCAGTAATGCAATCGGAAGTCGATCCCAAATGCAAAGCATCAGGCTTTGCATTCGGGATCGGGATTAAACAGAAGTAAAGTGACAACGCGCTTGATGTACAAAATATGTCGACTTCATTATTTTACAATTTACGTAATTTTTGAGTAAAATGGAATGGATGTCTAACATTGTGACGAAAAGCATGAAGATCCTCCCAATGACGATTGGGTAAAATGTTACAAATGTAATCTATGGGACCCCCGAAAACTTTATGATGAGTGAAAGTTCATCAAAGGATTTATCTGTGATTTAAATAATGATAGAATCCACACTATCCATAATAACCCCATGTGCTGTGAGGTAATCCCGAACACCAAGATTTTGTTTATTTAAAATTAAAATCAGTAAATTGCCCTTGATTTAAAGGAACTATTAACGATGGTTGATAGTAATCAACATTTACTATGACCTGTATAGGTTCCATGGATATATTATTAATTTCCTGAATTTTATTGCTATTAAAGATTATAGTAGGCTCCTTTTTAGAGAACATGTTAAGTGAATCTAGTTCTTTTAGCTGATACTCAATGACTTGATCAATTTGCTGAGGGCATGATAGATCTTTAGAAAATGTTGAAGGGAAGCAAAAAGATTTCTATTTACATTAGCCCTTTACCCCTGAAAACATACATTCGTGAGAGTATAACACTAGTGAGACTTGCAAAGTTATACCGAAGTCTCACTATCGTGAGGGCAACTTTTCAGGAAAACTGTAAATAAAAAAAACTGAAGTATTTTTCTAATCTTATTTAAGCTCCAAGATAACCCCTAAGTGAAGTTATTGAAGAATTTTTAACTTTTCTTTCTCGGGTGTAAAGTGTTAGGCTGTTTTTGGTCCTTTAAATTATTGTTGTTGCTGATCAGTGGCTTAACAGACCTCATGTGTGACTCACACTCTTCTTGTTTTATAGGTATATCAATCCATATGAATCCATCTGTTTTCTCTTCAGAGACATCCATATTGACCAAAAAATTTATATATTTCATAGACAAAGTTGCGTTTTTATCTATATATGAAGTGTCTGGTTCAATATCATTTAATACCAGGTAAGCTCTTTCTGCAGCTTTTCTATTTACATTTGTTTCTTTACTTGAATCACAGTAAGGTCCATCTTCAGTGGGAACAACATCAAAAATAAGCTTCTCTTTCTGTAATCAATATATAAAAATTGCAACCACTACTTTATATAACACACTTTAAAATGAATCTATTTCTATTTATATTAAGTAAGTAAAATCAAATATATTGGTGGTTGAAAACAGTAGTGGATCATTTCAAAATGAGTTGTTCTGAGATAATGTAATAATTTTGAACTAGAGTGTGCATGGAGCAAAAGGGGAACTTATATTTTTAATACTTATTTTAATTCTTTACATGGAGTTAGAATTATTCTGATACTGAACATAAAACTGCATTGAAGTTGTATTGTGCCACACCTAAAAAGTAAATTTAGGAGATGTTCTACCACTGTTTTCAACAGACTATATTTCCTCCTGTGATAAAAATATTATTTAAGAATACTTGTTTCTTGAATCAACTCAATCTTCATAATGAGGAGAAAAAGATCAATGTAACAAATAAAGAGCAAATGTTACTTACCTTATAATTCATAAAACATTCATCTTTAAAATGATGTTGACACACAAATCTATTTCGAAGTTGGGAAACAGTTAGATCAAGAAAATCATATCTAAGTGAATTGATAATCCACTTATAACAGCGTAATTTTTCAAATACAGGGAAATGAAACATGTGAGTTTTCTTGCCAGATATCACAGTGCAGTTACGATAACTGCAGCGACAGCCTCCCATTTTTAACCAGGATCTGAAAATACAAATTTAGCTAAAAAACTCATTTAGCTAAAAAACTAGTTTTTGCGCCATGATGACATCGAACTCTGTTCTATGGATAAGTCGATTTTTTAATTTAATTTAATGAGATAAGGTCTCATTTAGCTAAAAAACTAGGTTTGCGTCATGTTCACATCAAACTCTGTTCTATGGATAAGTCGATATAAAGCAAAAGTTACAAAGGAGTTTGTAGTTACGTACTTGATTAAGCTATGTCATACTAAGGGAAAATTACTATCTTAATATATATAAATCTCGTGTCACAATGTTTGTACTTAACCAATTTTGATCAAACTTCGTAACTATCTGTTATTTGATCCAACTTAAAAGATAGGATAGATTTGATTTTAATTTATAACACAGCAACGCGTGGCCGGGGCAGCTAGTTTGATATATATTTATGAATAACACAGAGCTAAGCTTAGGGTACGGATGCACCTAACATTTTAAAATTCTTTAAATAAAGACCAAACCTTAACACATGCTGCTGACAATAGGAAAATAGTAGGTAATGGTTTCACAATAATCGTATAATATGAATATGGGAAAATTCCAATTTCAAGTACCTTTACTATACCTCCAATGTTACCTATTTAGACACAGTCGTTATTAAAGTGCAGCCTGAGGTTTACAAACCACATCAAGTCAATTCTATGAAAATGTAGCTTTTTTCTCTAAAATACTGCATCAATAAATAAAACAGAACGTAACAACACACTATATAATATTATAGCGTCTGATTCACTGAGCAGAGCAAGGAATCACTACCAGGGGGGGTCAACTTCCTTAGGAGCCAATGCAAACATATGGAACGATTTGCAAATAGAGATGGGTTTACGTGAAAGAAAGAGATAGAGCAATGTATCTGACAATAAGAATGATGACAAGACCACGGCCTCCATACAGCCAAATCCTTAGTTATAGTTTCTTCATAACGTTAGTCAAATGCTGCAGAATTAAGTCTGCCCGATAGGTGTTCAATATATGAGGCCTCATTGTAATCCACTTGCAATCCAAAGGCTCTTTTGAGTATGGCCTATTCGGAAAAAAATGTTACTTTTAACTTTTTGGCTGTATATGATCACCTCTTTGCTTTCCCTAAAATTAAAGGAATAAAAAAAAGAAATAAAATGGCTACCTGTTTTTACCCAATTGTTATCATCATTGTTTTTCTTTAAATCCCTGAGCGTGTATTGGCCTCTTACGCGAAATTGGCAGAATTTTGCGAAAAGCGCAACAGAGCTATTAATCCAAAAGAAGAAGTAGAACTTTTTTGCAATGGTTGCGAAAAAAAATGCTGTAAGTGCGGCATAACTTCTAAAGAAGATACTCCCTAAAACTTTCATAGATTCCCTCGCCCGTCAATGCATGGGTCACTCAAGTAAGTACCTATCTATACTACATAATTTTATGATACTGCCAAATCAACTCACCCCACCTCCCATTGAACAACAATGGGCTGTCGCTGGTGTGTTTGTGCGTGTAGTTTCAAACCCTATAGTTAGTGTTTAACTATAATTTGTCATAAAATTGAGATACCCAGGTATACAGGTATTTTTGACATTACTGGCAATCACAAAAATTGGGTTGAATAAAAATATGATGCATAATACTTGTTTTGTTTTAGGGCTAAAGTATGGGCCACATCCTGTTTTCTTAATCAAGATTGGTCCACTGAAGAATCATTGTCAAGGCTATATGCACAGCATAAGGTGCTCTGCAGCAAGCATTTCGATGCAACATCATATACCAGCGGCAATATGAAAAGTTTGCATAAATTTGCTATACCAACTGGAGCTGAAAATATACTGTCCCAGTTACCAGAGGAACAATTAAAAGCAAACCACCAAGTAGAAGTAACACGGGTAAGATTTTGAATCATTCCTTAAATCCCTAATACAGGATAGCACAATCATTTTTGTACTGGAGTTGTTATTAGTTAGTTGATTTAATTCATAAGTTTGGATTCTTTTCAGAGTCCTTACCTCAAGAAGCTATTGGCACAGGAATTATAGCTTCCAACATGGACAAGCTCTTTGGTGCTGTCAATGAAAATACAGCAGATAGAAAAAGAGGGAACCATTTCTTACAAATTTATCCGAAAATAGTTTGCATTTGAAGATTTTCAAAAAAATGAAATTGTTTTTTAATGAAATGTAATGTATGCCTAAAACGTTTCTGCAGATTAAAGAACTTAGAGTTTGTTGAGGAAGCCTCCAAAAAAACTCTCATGAACAAAATTAATTTATTAAAACACGTGTAAATTTTAAAATCTTGTATTATTTCTTTTTTCAATATTGCAGTTTTTGTTTTGCAGCTAATTTTGACTGTACCTAGCTTGGTATGTACCCCTATATGTAGTTTTTATTTCGCAACCAATTTTATGTAAAATTGGTTGCGAAATAGAAACTACATTAATTTTTGTACCTAACCAAGAAATTAAATAGTATTTAAAATTCGCGCCCTATTTTAGTTCTGGTGGAACAAACTGGAGCGCTAGTGAGCTTCCATGTTTGCAATTTTTTTGTATGAAGTTGACGTTCTTGGACCTAGATGTATTCTATGATCACTACGTTACGTTTTCTGATTGACACAATTATTTTGTTATTAGATTCGCCAAAAGGCAGGCAAAGGTACTAAGCCATACAGCCTTGTCTTCTTTTAATTTTCTTGTTTTCTTCGTAAATACCATGTCGAATTTTCAATATGTCAAAGCCATGTCTTATTTCCAAAATACCAAAGGCCGAAGCCAAGTCTGTTTTCTTTATAAAGGGTCGAAGCCAAGTCTTATTTTGAAATAATCAAAAGTCAGAAGCCATGTCTATTTTTCTTTCTTCATATCAGTCAATTAGTCACATCGATTTCAAAGATAGTCAAGTCCATGTTTTCTTAGCCGTGTAGAGTAGTCTCAAAATTAAATTTCTTTAACAGTTCTTAATATAAATTTATAAAGGGGCATATAGGTGTTCGTATTCTTTAAAATGTCTTGCAGAGCACGCGGGAAGCTATCAGGTTCTCCATAAATATTCATTAATTCTTCAATCAACAACATTCTTTCTAGTGAGAATGCAGGGCAGTTGAAAATTATGTGATCTATAGTTTGGTCACATTTAGGGTTAGAGAAGTTACAATTTGGTGATGCGATAATTCTCATTCTGGCTAGGGATCCGCAAAAAGTATCGATACCTGAGTATACTCGATGCTTTGGTTACGATACCAAGTAATTTAGTATTCAATACTTTTTAATACGATACTGAGTAAGAATCGATAATTTTCATGGTACTCGATACTTTTTATTGTTCTTATTAGTCAAATAATCATTGCTTGTGGTTTCTATGTAAAGTTTAATTATAAAATCTTTTGGGGACATCCCAAATGATGTAGAGAAGGTCCCAGAGATGCACGGAAGGTAAAGGATTGCAATATCAGAATCCTCTGCGATAGCAAGCGGTTCTACAAGTTCCGTGTAGCCACCGAGGCACCTTTTAAATCTAGTTATCCCCGACTGCCGTTTATGCACAGGATGCATGGTAGTGGAAAAAACAGCCGCCCGTCTTAATATAATATGAAGGAGTAGCCCACTATCGGCCGAAATATCTCGGGTCGCTACTCCGGGAAGTTTTGACCAAAGTGATGGTGCTTTTTTAAGTGCGTTTATTGATTTGAGGTTAACTGTCGGTATGTATTCGTTTTATTTGTCTATGATATAAATTATTATAATTTTTACATTATAATTGGTTAAACAGTTTAATTTCATGGTTTTTGATATATTTCTTACTAGCTTTCCGCCCGCGGCTTCGCCCGCGTGGAATTCGGTTATATTGCGGTATAAAGCACAACTATAAGAAAACTTCTCATTCCCACGGAAAAATCTAAGAAGCGCGATGTAGCGCTGGATACAATTAGTTGTTAAACCAAAACTTAATGGTACACTATATTATATGTTTTCCCTTGTGGAGCAAAAACATGCAGATTTTGGACACCCAGCGCCATCTATAGCATACCTCAAGAACTAAATAGCGTAAGCTATCATTCCACTTCTTATGTATTTTAAAAAACACATCGTTACCATGTTTTAAAAAACACCCAGCGCCATCTATCGCATACCTTAAGAACTAAATAACGTAACTAATACTTATACCAATTAGTAATTCGTTGACTTTAGTGATTTCAGGATAAGTAGATGTAAAAAAAAACAATTTAGACGATAAAACAAATTGTACGTCATCCCTCGGGAATTCCTCATTTTCGGGGATTCATTATCGTATCGTTCGCAATATTTTACCTTGTTTTAAACGACACACAGCGCCATCTACAATCCATCCATCAAGCAAACAATATTTTTGTTTTCCCTCGGGAATATCATTTTTTCCAGGATAAAAAGTACCCTATTATTTAATCCGGACTTTTATCTTTACGTCTGCAAAATTTCAAAGCAATCGGTTCAGTAGTTACGGCGTGAAAGCGGAACAAACAAACAAACAAACAAACTCACTTTCCCATTTATAATATTAGTAAGGATTCTTTATACAGATATACAGTAAATCTATTCTAAACGTGTTTCGAGCAGTGCTCGTTATTGCAAGGTCTAACAGCTCCTGATGATGCTCCGTGTGGGGGCGAAACACGTGTAGAGTAGTTGGTGAAGGTGCCGGTGTCTGCGGTTACTGCACTTATTACTAAGTAAACACAATACAGTGGAGCCCCGGTAATCCGGCCCCTGGCTAATGCGGCGCCCCCTATAATCCGACATCGTCTATTACATACAAGTATTCGCTAATTCACGATTGAACAAGTTACAACTTGTACGCACCATCACTATTGTGCTCGACACGTAGGGTATTGTTTTTATTCTGATTGCTTAATTTGACTCCATACATACATGCGAGAGGATTGCGTTGCGGCCTAGCGTGTGTTCATTGTTTACTTAAATTTGACATACCTAACGAAGTATGATTTGTAATCTTATCATTGGATCTGTAATTTGTCGGATTACAAGGTACCCTTTTGTGAAAAAATTCGGACTATAGGGGGTCTTAGGCAGTACTCTATAATCCGACAAATTCGATAGTTCGACACTGCCCTGCAAAATGTTTGTCGGACTACCGGGGATCCACTGTATTATTAAATATATCAAAGCAATTACAAAACAGTATAGGAAAAATGTATGAATTGGTACCTACTAACTATCAAAGTAACTTTTTAAATATGATGTACCTAAGTACTGACTTGAAAAACTACTAGTAAGATTGATAATATTTATACACTGTTATTGTTTTACTTGGCACCGACTTCCAAATGATCAAATAATTATTTAATAATTTCTATTTAATTTAATGAAATTACATATTACATTGTGCGAAATAATTTTTTGCTTTTTAGTTTACTTTTTGAAGTCGGTTTTTTTGTTATTTATACTGAATGTCAAACAAAATGTACTCGATACCTGAGTTAGTATACTTTTGATGCAAGTACGATACCGGTATCGATTAACTTTTTTGCTATTGTACTCATGAGTATGGTATCAATACTTTGGTTTCGATACCATATCCCTAATTCTGGCAAGGTGTGCGTATAAACGATAATGACCAAATCTGAGTCTACATATTGTAGTGTAAAACTTTCTGTCGATGAATTTTTCACGAGAAAACCAAGGAGTGGATAGAATTTCTGGATTTATTGATGAGTACCACAGGCCTTTTCCACCTTCCAAAAAAAAGAGTGCGTCGGCCGGGAAACGAACTAATAATTTTTTTGTAAAGTTTTCCCATAAGGAGAGGCAAAGGGTACAAATCTCATACAGCCTAGTCATAAGTTATTTCTTTCTTAAGATTATAACATAATGAATAATGATGAGAGTTGCTTCATGAATGATAAATTATCAATGGACGATTACTGAATAGTGAAACTAAAAGTGTAGAGTTTTACTAAACCTCCTCGGGTACTTCTTGAGAGAGCGCGAAAAGATACCTTTTACTGTTTTGTTTCACTTGCCTACACTCATGCGTGGTCAGAAACACTTAGTGATTAATAACACTCCATTATAACTCACTTATATCAACCACAACACAAAATTTAGCAAGAAAACCAAGCTATTAAAGTGACGCTTCGCGCTCCCGCCAAAATACCTGGCATAGTTTTTATTATTAGGTTTAGGAAGGGAAAGGGCACACTTACAGCCACATCTTTAGTAGTTTCATATTTGGATAATTTTAAATGATGATGAGACCTGCTTCATAACTGATGGATGATGAATGAATTATGCCTTATTAACACGCTTCCGTCATATGGACTTCCCATCGATTTGTGTGTCTGGATATCGGACTTCCGGAGGGATCGGTCTATACGAGTTTTTTTTCGAGTTATACGTCGAACCATTTGGCAATCAATGCCGGCGTCCCTCAGGGTTCCGTGCTATCTGCAACAATTTTTCTGCTTCATATTAGCGACTTGCTTATGCCCGTTATTTAAGAGTACGCAGATGACAGCATGGTTGTTTACACGCAGATGTACGCAGATGACAGAGCTATATTTCTAATGCACGAGCCAGTGCTGAACAGATCCAGCGTCAAAGGGAAGTAATGATTAGCCGCATGAACCTTCCTCTGCAGGCAGTCTTCGACTTGAGCGATGCCAATCTGGTAAGGTTCAATCCAGCAAAGATGTCTCGGCATGTCATTGTCACCAACTCTCAATTTTGGCTCTTACATTGAAAGTAAGGCTCAATTAGTTTAAAAATAACTTGGCATTCTAGCGAAGGTGAGAAGGTTATCACGCCGGAACAGTTGTTCAATCTGTACCAAGCGCAAGTTCGATCGTGTATGGTGTACTGTTCTCATATTTGGGACGGTTCCGCCCAATATCAACCCCAGACCTTTGAGTCCATTGAAAGGAGGGCCAAGAAACTCATCGGCAATGACGATCTTTTTAATAATAAGCTGAAAAGCCTCGAACATAGACAGAAGGTAGCCAGCCTATCCGTTTTTTATAGGATACATTTTGGAGAGTGTGCAGCAGAATTGCACAGCCTTGTTCCACCGTCCCCATTTTTTCATAGGACAACCAAACTTACGAATAGCGATAAGTCGCACTAAGCCTTTTGATTCCGATTTTGTAATCCGTACCACTAAAGCGCGGAACTCTTTGCCTGAGTTTGTGTTTCCCGATAAATACAATTTAGGGGTCTTCTAGGCAAGCGCGTTACATCCTAGATCGCATCGTCGCTTACCATCAAGCGAGATAGCGGTCAAGCACCTTCCTATTCACGAAAAAAAAATGAAAAGGATGTTGGGATTTACTGAAAAATCCGTAGATTTTTCGAGAGAGCGTTATAAGACACTCGGTTGATTCAAATTCCAATATTTGTTTTTGTTTGGGTTAGTAGTTAATAATAAAATATGTTAACATTCCTTTGCAATAATCTTTTAAATTCATAATAAATATTATAAAAAATAGACAAACAACAAAATATTAGAAAGAATATAATAATAAAAATGTAGAAATAGAAAATTTGTATTAGCACAAAATGATTTGAAACTACACTGTCAGTTTAAGACCATCTCCGAAAGACCTGCCGCCAATGTCCATAATGCATAGGCAAATATGAGCATAGCGCAAACCGGAAATGGTAAGGATGGAAACGGGTGTAACTGTTATATAAAGCTATTAACTTTTTTTTTCTAACGTTTATTTTCGCAAAATATTCGCATAAATTTAGCGATTTTAATATTAAAAAATATGCGAATACTCACGAATTTCAATTCGTTACATCGCTAATATAGGTCATCTATAAAAAAACCGGAATTACAGGTCAACGAGGCTATCGGCGCTGGTGATTGTTCTTTTTCACATTAATTTTACATAAAACATATTCGATCGTTGTTCCATTCACCCAACAATTTGCTGCCCGACGACAATTGTTAAGGTTGCGGCGCATGAGATTGACAAAACACAAAAACACTATAGACCATTGAAAAACGAAAAAACTAATCTTGATTTTAATTGTGCCCACTGTTGCCCAATTGACCCTAATCTTCTTTTGATCGTTTGAGTGGACACTTCACAGAGAAAGTATAGGTAATCAAAAGACGCCAATGTAAAAGGTTTATTATGTGCTATACTTATTACTTACTTGATTATCTATGACAGTTTTATAGTGACCTCCTTTTGAAAATCTCGCAATGTGATAAAAGCTCAGAGTAAACTGTTTACTCTGAGGATAAAAGTAACCAGCAGTTATGGATTTTTAAATATTTACATCGGCTGCTATGCTGGACACCATATCCATTTTTACTCTCTCTAATAGACCAGCCAATTGTTCACGCACATCACGCGCTCTTTTCATCAATCTATACTGTATGAAGTTTTCGTAACATTACACTGAGTATTCTGATTCAACCCATTGATTGTATACATTCATAAGGGTTAGGTAATCTATAACACTGTGTCCTTATATTATAGACGTCATAATAGGTACTAATGAAAATAAAAACAAGATCATTGTGTACTTTTAGCACAAAAACCAAATTTAATTTACAAACTTGGTGTAAAAACTAAATTAAAATAAATTCTTAAGTAATATAAACTACGATATTTAGAAACAATATATTATTGCGACATACTCGTAAGAGCGCAGACATACGGCGTATTTTAGCGGCGCACAGATGACACGTCTTCAAGGGCGGATCCAGGGGGAGGGTCATGGGGGTTATGACCCCCCCCCCCCCCCCCCCTGGGCTGGGTCCAGGACCTAGGTAGACCACTAATTAAAATTGTTAAACAATGTATTTTGTGACAAAATGTTTTTTGTCACAAAATACATTGTTACTTACTTACTAACTTACTGGAAAAAATTAAGGGATCAAAAAAATATTCCAAATTTTTGGGCAATTTTCAACAGGCCATAACTTCGAGAAAAATGGTCGTACAGGAAATCAAAAAAAAGGTAATTGTAGCTCCAAGTGTCTAGTTTTTGAATTAGAACTTTAAAATTTAGTTGCCTCCGCGGTTTTTGAGTAATCTTAGAAAAACCAGCAACAAAAAAAAACTTTTTTTTAGTTTTATTTTTCGGATACTTTGTTCATTTAGATAAAATTTATTTTTTTATAGATCTTGATACGACCACTTCTCGCCAAAATATCGGTCTTTAAATGGAAAAGAATCTTTTATCTTTGATTATCGATATCTCAGCAACCAATGATCGCGCAGAAAGTTAAAGGTGGGTATCAAGAACTTTAATGAATTCTCTTTAAAGAATGCTTTCCATTGCTTCTGTGAAAATTTTTTTTTTCTTTTTGTGATATGAATTTGAAAATGCAACAAAAAAGGGCTTTTGGTGGTTTTTTGGAAGATCAAGCGCTGGATCGAAAATATTGAGAAAACCACTAATGTTGACTGTGACTTTTGCAGTTCAATATGTCCACAAAAACCCTACAAAGAACCAAATTAATCCAGCCAGCCGTTTTTTAGTTTCACTTGATCGAATTTTTGAAAAAAACAAAGGATTACTTTTTTGCTCTAAAAATCTCATAATTTTTTAATATTGAGAAAAAAAAATTTTTTCCGAGCTTTATCCACATTTTTGTTCCAGAAAATTCTTAAATTTTATCGACGAAAGGTTGTCGACGAACTTCTCTAACAATTGCCCCATCAACGCGGGCATTAGTGACTTGATATTAACTTTTTTTTTAAGTTAATTAAAAGGAGATAAGTAGAATAAAGGCATGCAACGGTGGAAACGCGTTAAAAATGATTGGGCGATGGTTTCTTCAATTCCCTTAACTTTCTGGAACAAAAATACTGGAACTGTAAAATGTATTTACAAATAATGCTCACTGACTGATATTTTAGCGCGATTACACACTGCTTTGTAATGGCAGACTGGACGCAAATTTATTTGTGCCATAGTTAGTACATTGCGAGTCCATTGGTATACTTAGTCTGAGGTTTCGACTTACCTCTAGCAAGACCTACCTAACCTCAATCGGAACGACTAAACTTACTTCAATCAACTATTAAAGTTATAGACTTCATTATTTTACAATTTACGTAATTTTTGAGTAAAATGGAATGGATGCCTAACATTGTGACGAAAAGCATGAAGATCCTCCCAATGACGATTGGGTAAAATGTTACAAATGTAATCTTTGGGACCCCCGAAAACTTTATGATGAGTGAAAGTTCATCAAAGGATTTATCTGTGATTTAAATAATGATAGAATTCACACTATCCATAATTACCCCATGAGCTGTGGGTAATCCCGAAAACCAAGATTTTGGTTTTTTATCAGTATTTCATTTTTTTTTTAATTCATCCACGTTGACTGTGAGACTTTAAGCTTTATTAATTTGAGTAAACTTTCAATAATAAATAACATCCATAACTTTGACTCCTTCTGTTTTATTGCAATTCTCCCTTAGGTGTTCGCCATAACCCACTCTCCCCTACCTACCTTCCTTTATAAGAAAACCCTCTCTTTTTGAGTGTTATTTACGGAATAACACGATTTTCAATATTACAAAAACATTTCGTCCATGTCGGCATATAAAGTCATATTTCTTATCAGTCAATACAAGGCGAAGTTGTACTATCTATTCAAACGATAAAACGTAAAAATAATCTTTATCTTATCTAACGTCTTAATAATATTTCAACTCTCAATTCATAGGAGAAAAATATTCGATATTAATAATAAAGCTTTCTGTCAATAATCCAGTCGCCAGTTTCCATGGAATTTCTTATTCATATTCAGAATTTTAATATTTGCGCCTAACTTTAAGAGTTATGTTAGGTTATGTTATAAAAAACACGCCATAGCCAGTCGGTCCAGTTCAGTGCGCAGTAGCCATAGGCAGTAGCCAATTGGCTGGTTGTCAATATGGTTGTCGCAAAGAAATACGAAGTTCTGAACCCTTTCAATGGAGAACCAAAGAAAAGCGACTTTCAAATTAAAGAAGAAATTTTACCGGCGATACAAGAAAACGGTAAGATCCCTATTAATACCAAAGGGTATTATTTTATATATTAGTAATAACATTAATAAATTGGTTCGATAAGTGAAATAAACAAATATTATTACAAAAAGTAAAAAAAAGCTACAAATGCCACTACTTACATAACAAGATATAATACAAGAAACAAGCATCCGATTTTAGTTTTCTTGTCGACAAAATATTGATTTTATAAATATTGTTTACTTTTTAGAACAGGTAACAAAACATTGTAAACAAAAGCTTAGACCGTTAACAACATGGTAAATTCATCCATCAATAACAATATTAATGCTGTTTTCAGCTTTATTTGTGCCACTGCGAATATTATGTGGAAGCTTTTATTTTTCACACATAGGTATAAAATAAGTAGGTACATAACTTTTTCCTGATTGCTTTTCCATCCATTGATTTATAAGTTGCTGTGTATGTAAGTAAAAGGGGCAGGTAAATAATATCTAAATTTGCTTTAAAGTTTAATGTTTGTTACAGAGTTCTTGGCAAAAGCATCATTCCTAAGCGTAAATCCATACCAACGAATGAAATTGGGTGAAACTTACCCATGCGATATGATTGGAGGGCAAATTGCAAAGTAAGAATGTCCTCTAATAAATATAATTGTATGTCCTACACTGTGGGTCTTAGGTTAGGTAAGGTTAGGAGAATTCTCCAACCTACCGATTTTTTGGAAGAGCTACTAATTTAAAGTGAATCTTCTGATCTTCAGAACTTTTGCTTATTAGTGGAAGCACGTACGTATCCTTATTTAACTTTGTAAATATTCGGAACCAACGATGCACTAAGGGCCGATTTCACCGTTGAAATTAAACGCGATCAATTCGAGCTAAACTCAGTTTAGGCGTTAAACGGCGTTCCGTTCTCAACTTTGGGTTTCACGGACATAAACTAAACGGCGTTTAAGCTAAACTTGGTTCAATTCCTGAACGGCCAATTTTCGACGTTTAAGGTATCTAAACGCGTTTAAGAGCGCTGTCAAATCAAATTGTCAGATCCAGCTGATCATAATTGTGCAGTGTTTGTTTTTTTCGTTCTTGTTTTATCGAAGATGAAAAGAGCATTGGAGCTCGCTTTTGACGAAACCTTCGATGAGGATGAGTTTGTTGTTCGTCGCTCCAGGTGGATACGCGAGAGAGAGGAACATTTTGAAACTCTTGATGATAAAGATTTTGTAACTAGATTTCGCCTTACAAAACCAACTGTTTTTTCGGTATTGGAATCAATTGAAGATAAATTGGAATTTCCTACTAATATGTAAGTAGCAATACGTAACTACTTTGTTGTGTTGTTGTGTGGTGATTTTCGTAGCTGATGTTTCTTGTGGTAAATCTTATTATAACCCCTAGTTTATACAAGTAACCTGTGAACTGTTCTTCCGACTTTTGATAACTAGATGTTTTTTTACTTTTTTTTCAATCAGATTGCATTAAGCTTGAGTTATTCTAAGGTTTGTAAAGTAAACAATTCGGTCGGAGAATTGTTGTAAAGTTTGATTTGCCATGATTCATCTGTACATTAACATTATTTGTATTACCTAATACCTACTCATATGATTTACCTAATCAATGATTATTTTGTTTTAGAAATAACAGCGTGTCTCCCATTAACCAGTTGTTATGTGCTCTTCGTTTCTATGCTACTGGGTGCTATCAAATTACTGCTGCAGATTTGTGTGGTTTTAGCACTTCTACTGCGCATAGAATTGTGCACAAAGTTAGTGCTGCTATTGCTTCACTCAGACCACGGCACATATATTTTCCCGAGTTACAGGGTGAGATCCACCAAACCCAACTAGACTTTTATAAGAGAGCTAGATTTCCATATGTCATAGGTGCCATAGACTGCACTCATGTTAAGTTTATAAAATCACCAGGTTCGTTTAATTTAAACCTATATTTCAATAAAGTGTGCCAAAATACATTAATTAAAAATATGTTATTAAAATATTTTTAGGTGGAGAAAATCCAGGGATTTTTCGTAACAGAAAAAATTACTTTTCACTCAATGTTCAAGCCATCTGTAATGCAAAATTGGAATTTACTGATATTGTTGCTCGTTGGCCAGGGGGGACACATGACTCATATATTTTTAATAACTGTTATAGAAGAGCAATGTTTGAACAAGGTCATTATGGAAGTGCTGTTCTTGTTGGAGATGCAGGCTATGCATGTAACAGTTATATGATGACTCCATTAGATCAATGCAATACTGTGGCTGAAAACTTGTACAATGAATCTCAAATACGGACAAGAAATTGTGTAGAAAGATTGTTTGGAGTCTGGAAAAGACGTTTCCCTGCCATGGCTATTGGTTTAGGGGTTTCAGTACAAAATTCATTTCCAATAATCATTGCCACAGCTGTATTACATAATATTGCTAGAAGAGGAGGTGAATCTATGCCACCTAATGATAACCAAGTGATCAATCCAGCTTCTTGGGATACTATATTAGCACAAGGCAATATTAATAATGGAAACATGGACACAGGAAGAGCACAAAGAACCAACCCCAGTCAAAGAAGGCGCTATGAATTTATAAATAACTATTTTGCTCAGTAAGTTGATGACAAATTTTATTGTTTTATGTAAATCTGCAAATGGAAACTAACACAACTACTTATCTGGAGATATTTTCTGATTTGTTTGTTAACTCATGGTTTCAGTGCAGTACATTCAATACATTGAAATTAATAGACCAACAAGACTAAAAGACGCTTTAAAGCATGTAGCATATAGATATTAAAACCAACTACTTTTAAAATGTGTATTACAATATTGCTTTTTTTATACTTTCAGATTACCAAGATAAATAATAGTTCATTGAATCAAATTCGAAATGGAAATATAACCTGACAATCTAATAATTATATTCATGTAATTGTTCAAAAATGATATTGAAATTGATACATTTTCAAAATAAATCTATATAAATAAAAATTAGTCACCGAAATGTATGTAAGTGCATAATTTTAGAGTGACTGCACCAAATTAAAGAATTATTTTTTTGTTGTTTGTTATTATCAGGTGGTTATCAGGTTATTATCACAAACCTTGTGGTTTGTATAAAAGAAATTTAAAAAAAATGAAGTTCACCGGGTCCACTATAATTTTTTATGGCAAAAAAATGTTTGCCGGGTCAGCTAGTTCAATATAATTTCTACTTACAAAACTAAAATATTTGTATATATCTGTGAAATGAAATTTAGATGAATGGATTTTTGTGTACAATAAGGAAAAATAATAAAACAATGTTGTGAAAATTAATTATTCTTTTAATTTCTTTAATTGTATCTCCAGCATTTCTAATTTGACTTTTTCCTGGAGCATTATTAGTTTCTCTCGCTCTAAAATCTCCCGTTCCCTGGCTTCTTTAATTTTTAGAATACTCATGTTTATTTTATGCTCTTCTTCGGCTTGTGTATTGCATTTTAAAAGAGTATTAATTCTTTCCCTTGTCAGGGAACGGGCATCCCTTTCCCGTGTTGATTCGGGGCGCCTTCGACTAGTAGTAGCAATGTATTGCTCATATTTTATTTTCCAACATCATGAGGAGCAATTTCTTAAATTGCAACACTTCAAACACAATTCGATATGTCATTCATTCATTCATTCTATGTCAAAGTTAAATATTTTTCAGAGTTGGAAACACTGAGTTTAAACTGCGATTATGGAAACGAGATTAATTATGGCCGGTGAAATCGGTGCGACGTAAACTAAGATTTAAATTATCTTCTAATCTCGATTAATCTTAAACGCGTTTTCTTAAACTCGGTTTCTATTGCAAATGGTGAAATCGGCACTAAGAGAGTTTTCTCGTTTCTTATTACACGTTCGGGCTAAATAAGGAAGCGAAATATAGACATCTCTGTTCAACAATCTCAACTGGGCAATCACTGAATCGACTGTGTGAACTTGCACTAAAATACCTGAAGTCCTTCCTCTGAAGCTATAAGTCGTGAATTCAATTCCTGTAGGTACCAACGATTACACTCCTTTATCAACTAAAAATCTATCTTCAAATAAAACATCATAACTGATATTTGAATATTATATGGTGTTGAGATTTGTTTGTGTTAGGCTTATGTCCTGTAGTCCGTACTTGAGTGTGCTTTCTTGAGTCGGTGAAATCATTAAGGGGTTTGGAGATTTTTGTATGGAGGGTGGCCCTAACGTCGGCCGCCATTTTGATTTTTTTTCAAAATCGCGGTACACAACGAAAGTTTTATATTTAGATGGAGGACACTTATACAAACAAAAAATGTTATATAACATGATATCCTAAAGCGCCACGTTTCGGAGTTATTCACCAAATCCATGAGAAAAGCTGTCATATGGTCCAACGACCAACGTAAGCGCCAAGGCTCTTACGACATTGTTCTTATTATAAGTATTAAGCGCCCATATTGGCCATACCATCAGGTACATTTTCTTGTGGTCAGATATTTTAGTTATGAGCGATAGATATAGTATTATATGGTACATGGCATGGGCGCGACACCAAGAATATCCTATTCAGCCTCCCGCTGCCTTCTTGGATGATATTATTTACACCGAATATAATTAATAAATCTTATGTTGTATTCTATCGTTTTCAATTATATTTATGGTTACCTACAAACAACTCATTATAATTAAACACATTTTATCTGATTCCTATACTGAATTGTATTAAAAATGTATTAATGAACTAAATCTTTTAATACTAATAATTGATTTTTTTAATTTGTTTTCTTTCTTTGGCTGATTCAGATTCAAAATAAAAACTTAAACAACATGAAATAACTACAAAATAAATAAATTCGTTATAACAACTGTTATTTTTATCTTTGAATAACTCAGAAACGTGACGCTTTATGATGTTATGTTATATAACATTTATTTTACAATATTTACTTGTATAAGTATCCCCTATCCAAATATATGACATTTAATGTGCACCGCGATTTTGAGAAAAAAAATCAAAATGGCGGCTGATGTTAGGGCCAAAACCTTCAAACCCCTTTCTAGTATCGTGCAAGACATGATTACTCAATTCACTCATGCATCAAACTGAAGTTCTTTGCATTTGCATCTATTTACAGAGTAATAGAAAGTAAAAATAGCGATTACCCGGTTGGTACATGGGTGATGGGGCATTTTGGCTGGAGAACTTATACAATCGTAGACCCTGACAATGAGAAATATTGTAAGCAAAAGCCTTACCTATATGTCCTACCTGACTTTGGGTCCCTGCCCGTCTCTTTGGGTTTAGGAGTCTGTGGAAGAGTGGGGTAAGACCTTTCCTTAATAATTGGTTAAACATATTTATTACATCCGGGTTGTAACAACTCCCATTTAAATTATTTATTAACCTTGCTACTTGACAATAAGTATACTAAAAAAACCATACCATAGAAATCTTCCTTAAAATATTTCTAATTTTTTATAGGAATACCGCTTACTTCGGTTTGACTGATATTTGCAAGCCAAAACCCGGGGAGACTTTGGTGATATCTGGAGCTGCGGGAGCTGTTGGATCGCACGTTGGTCAAATCGCCAAAATTCTAGGTAGTTCTTAGTACCTCAAAACCAATCAATATGTTAGCCGAAAATAAGCTGAAGCTTTTTAAGGCTTATTCATCATACATAGTATCAATTGAAAGCTGTCCACTGCTGGATGGAAGCTTCGCTCACAAATGGGGTTGTGCCATAATCTTTACGCTTTGCAGGCGGTTTACAGATCGCTGTAAGAGACCATAATTCGGAAAACCTCCACCAGTGTCTGGAGTCTCTTATGTCTCCATTGTCTAACAGTGCTCGATATTGCACGGTCTCCGAGCAACAGCACAGGAACACAGCTCCTGACCATGCTCCGTGTGGATGCGAAACACAGTAGTTCAGGAAGGTGCAAGACTTGTGTCTGTATTTGTTAGCGGGCGGTGCATTTTACTCGTTTTTTGCGGAAGTAAGATATATATTTTTGTTTTAATAATGGATATGGCTCCCGCTAAGTAACGACTGATACTATTCAGTGTCATAAGTCAATTTTACGAAACCGTTAAAGGTACCTATAATTCACTCTTTGTTAAAGTAACATAACATCATCCAGGTTGCCGTGTCATCGGATTCGCCGGTACAGACGAAAAGTGCAATTGGTTGGTGAGGGAACTGGGATTTGACGCTGCTGGCAATTACAAAACAGTAAATATTGAGCAATTTTTGATCACAAATGCCCCAAATGGTGTAGACTGTTACTTCGACAACGTCGGTGGCGAAATCAGCAGTCAAATTATTTCAAAAATGAATATTTATGGTAGAGTTGCAGTATGCGGATCAATATCGAGTTATAATGAAACGGATCCAGATAAAAGAAAAGGTACTTTTAAACAACACACATTAGTATAGGTCCTAAGTAGAATTTTTATAATACTTTTTTTACAGCCACCGCATTGCAATTGTATATAGTTGGGAAACAATTAAGAATTGAAGGATTTCAAGTTAACAGATTTGCTGATAGAACTATGGAAGGAATACTTCAAAATCTACAATGGGTGAAAAAAGGGGATTTAAAGTACAAAGAACACATATATAATGGATTTGATAACGCTATTTATGCTTTTATAGGATTATTTAGAGGAGCCAATATTGGAAAATGTCTTGTAAAGGTGTAAACCTATAATATATTTACAATATCATTAAATAATGGAACATCATGCAATTACAAATAATAAAATCATTTTAAATCATCTATGTCGTTTTCTTTTTGGTTTAAGTTGCTGGTCAGCAACATTATCTGCATATTTGTAAATGAATAATTCTTCATAAATTAAGTCTTTCGCTTTAGAGCTTAAAAATTTTGATATTTCCTCATAAAGATATATCTTATAGGCGTGGTCACTATTGGGGGTTTGTGTATAAACAGAACTACGCTTGTGAGGGGCTATGCAATTCTTCAAATCTGCAATTCTATTAGAATTTTGTTCAATTTTTTTCAACAAAACATTTTCCATTTTCTGCATTCTCGCCTCTAAGTATGTTAAAGCGTAATCTTGTGACCTTGATGAGACATTATCTTTGGAAAGGTATGTGTCAACATTTTCAGTATCTTTAATTGTTAAGACATTAGATCTATTTAAGACTTCTTCTCTGTCATCTGGCTTTTCCAAACAAGACTCCACAATATCTCTAAGCCTTTTATTAAACAGTCTTTTCTTTTCAATAGCAGCAAGGCGCTCTGGAGATACCTTATTTTTCAAAAGTGATAGCTTTGTTACTGATTCAGTGTTTTTACTTTGTAATTTAGGTATTGGTTTAAAATCGTCTTCTTTTGACTCCAAAATACTTTCTTGTAATTTTTCAACTGGTACCTCAACATTATTATTCTGTTTTGAACTTGAATGTTTCTGTGTAGATGATTCTATCTCTAATATATCTATTTTTGGTGGAACCTTAATGACAATATCATTATTCTTCAAATCTTCAAAAGTTTCATTTCCGCAATAGCTAGGTTTTAGATCAGCTTCTATTGACTCAATTTCTTTGCTTAACATAGATGTCTGAATTATTTGATTGTCATTTTGTCTCTGTTTCATTCTATTTGGTACTTGCAAGACAAGAGATGGCAAAACTGGAACAAACTGCCCTATAGAGAGAGGCAGAGGTTCATATATTGTCTTTTCAGAGAGAATTTTCACTCTTTCATTATTGTTATGTGACTGAACTGAATTTTGAGTGTTATTTACAGTTGAATTAATATCATTGATCTTATTGGTTGTTGATAATTGACATTGTTCATTATTACTAAAATAAATCAGGTTTGATGAATTAAAATCAGTAAATTGCCCTTGATTTAAAGGAACTATTAGCGGTGGTTGATAGTGGTCAACATTTTCTATGACCTGTATAGGTTCCATGGATATATTATTAATTTCCTGAATTTTATTGCTATTAAAGATTATAGTAGGCTCCTTTTTAGAGAACATGTTAAGTGAATCTAGTTCTTTTGGCTGTAACTCAATGACTTGATCAATTTGCTGAGGGCATGATAGTTCTTTAGAAAATGTTGTAGGAGAGCAAAAAAGATTTCTATTTACATTAGGCTGTTTTTTGTCCTTTAAATTATTATTGTTGCTGATCAGTGGCTTAACAGACCTCACGTGTGACTCACACTTTTCTTGTTTAATAGGTATATCAATCCACATATCTGTTTTCCCTTCAGAGACATCCATATTGAGCAAAAAATTTATATATTTCAAAGACAAAGTTGCTTTTTTATCTATATATGAAGAGTCTGGTTCAATATTATTTAGTAGCAGGTAAGCTTTTTCTGCAGCTTTTCTATTTACATTTGTTTCTTTACTTGAATCACAGTAAGGTCCATCTTCAGTGGGAACAACATCAAAAATAAGCTTCTCTTTCTGTAATCAATATATAAAAATTGCAACTACTACTTTATAGAACACACTTTAAAATGAATCTATTTCTATTTATATTAAGTAAGTAAAATCAAATATATTGGTGGTTGAAAACAGTAGTGGATCATTTAAAAATGAGTTGTTCTGAGATAATGCAATAATTTTGAACTAGAGTGTGCATGGAGCAAAAGGGGAACTTATATTTTTAATACTTATTTTAATTCTTTACATGGAGTTAGACTTATTCTGATACCGAACCAAAAACTGTATTGAAGTTGTATTGTGCCACACCTAAAAAGTAAATTTGGAGATGTTCTACCACTGTTTCCAACAGGCTATATTTCCACCTGTGATAAAAATATTTTTTAAGAATACTTGTTTCTTGAATCAACTCAATCTCAATGAGGAGAAAAAGATTTATCAATCTAACAAATAAAGAGCAAATGTTACTTACCTTATAATTCATAAAACATTCATCTTTAAAATGATGCTGACAAACAACTCTATTTCGAAGTTGGGAAACAGTTAGATCTAGAAAATCATATCTGAGTGAATTTATAATCCACTTATAACAGCGTAATTTTTCAAATACAGGGAAATGAAACATGTGAGTCTTCTTGTCAGATTTCACAGTGCAGTTACGATAACTGCAGCGACAGCCTCCCATTTTTAACCAGGATCTGAAAATAGATATTTACATATTTGTTTAAATATATAAAGCAAAAGTTACAAAGGTGTTTGAAGTTACGTACTTGATAAAGCTATGTCATACTAAGGGAAAATTACTACTTGATATATTCTTATGAATAACAGACAGCTAAGCTTAGGGTACTGCTGCACCTAACATTTTAAAATTGTTTAAATAAAGACCAAACCTTAAGACATGCTGCTGACAATAGAAAAATAGTAATAGTTTCACAATAATCGTATAATATGAATATGGGGAAATTCCAATTTTAAGTATCTTAACTTTACTCTACCTCCACTGTTACCTATTTAGACACACTCGTTATTAAAGTGCAGCCTGACGTTTACAAATCATATCAAGTCGATTCTATGAAAATATAGCTTTTTTCTCTAAAATACTGCATGAATAAATAAAACAGAACGTAACAAACATCATACTATATATATTATAGCGTCTGATTGACACATAATGATTTTTTTATAAAGTTTTCCCATTAGGAAAGGCAAAGGGTGCAAATCTCATACAGCCTAGTTATTAATTATTCTTTCTTTGAATCATAAAATAATGAATAATGATGAGAGTTGATTCATGAATAATAAATTATCAATGGACGATTAATGAATAGTGAAACTAAAGGTGTAGAGTTTTACTAAACCTCCTCGGGTACTTCTTGAGAAAACGCGAAATGATACCTTTTACTGTTTTGTTTTACTTGCCAACACTCATGCATGTTCAGAAACAGTTAGTGATTAATAACCCTCCATTGCTCACTAATATCAACCACAACACAAAATTAAGCAAGAAAACCAAAACCATTAAAATGACGCTTTGCGCTCCCGTCAAAATACCTGGCATAGTTTTTATTATTAGGTTTTTCATAAGGGAAGGCAAAGGGAATACATACAGCCACATCTTTAGTAGTTTCATATTTGGATAATTTTAAATGATGATGAAAACTGCTTCATAAATGATGGATGATGAATGAATTATGTCTTATTAGCACGCTTCCGTCATATGGACTTCCCATCGATTTGTGTGTCTGGATATCGGACTTCCGGAGCGATGGGTCTATACGAGTTAACATTGATGGTAGCTCGTCGGTCAATTTGGCAATCAATACTGGCGTCCCTCAGGGTTCCGTACTCTCTGCAACAATTCCACTGCTTCATATTAGCGACCTTATGCCCGTTATTTGCCCGTGCAGATGACAGCACAGTTGTAGAGAGCTATATTTCTGATGCACGAGCCAGTGCT
This sequence comes from Calamotropha paludella, assembly GCA_927399485.1. NCBI lineage: Eukaryota > Metazoa > Arthropoda > Insecta > Lepidoptera > Crambidae > Calamotropha > Calamotropha paludella. The sequence goes on along the minus strand of OV656813.1, from coordinate 18,581,053 downwards.
GAACAGATCCAGCTTCATAGGGAAGCAATGATTAGCCGCATGAACCTTCCTGTGCAGGCAGTCTTGGAATTGGGCGATACCAATCTGGTAAGGTTCAATCCAGCAAAGATGTCTCGGCATGTCATTGTCACCAACTCTCAATTTTGGCTCTTACATTGAAAGTAAGGCTCAATTAGTTAAAAAATAACTTGGCATTCTGGCGAAGGTGAGAAGGTTATCACTTCGGAACAGTTGTTCAAGCGCAAATTCGATCATGTATGGTGTACTGTTCTCATATTTGGGACGGTTCCGCGCAATATCAACTCCAGACCTTTGATTCCATTGAAATTTTTCGAGAGAGCGTTATAAGACACTCGGTTGATTCAATTTCCAATATTTGTTTTTGTTTGGGTTAGTAGTTAATAATAAAATATGTTAACATTCCTTTGCAATAATTTTTATATTCATACTAAATATTATAAAAAATAGACAAACAACGAAATATTAGAAAGGGCATAATAATAAAAATGTAGAAATAGAAAATTTGTATTAGCACAAAATGATTTGAAACTACCCACCCTGTCAGCGTTTTTGGAAGTTTAGGACCATCTCCGAAAGAGCTGCCGCCAATGTCCATAATGCATAGGCAAATATGAGCATTACTTATAAATTTAGCGCAAACCGGTAATAATAAGGATGGAAACGGGTGTAACTATTATATTTATATATATTTTAAGATGTTTAGTTCTTACAATTCCGCGCACATTACACATTTAAAATAAGACTATTTGCTTTCGGTTTTTTGTCCATAATTTATATTTAATCCTGAAGTTTCGAGCCTTTACAGGAGCTGTGGTCACAGGATAGCTAAGGCAAAGATGGTCATATAGTTTCTACTAAGTTTACAATATTTTAATCGGGCACTTACGTAACTGTTAATAAACTTAAATCAAAATGATGTTCCCGAATCAAACTGATCAGTAGTTTTTTGCTTGCCTGTTGCAAGATCTAAAGATAAGTTTTATTTTTCTGTTCTATGCGTATCATTATTTATTATTATAGTTTGTGTATTTTGTTATTGCGATAGTGGAAGATCACTAAAAACGTCGCATTCAACAGCGAGCGATTGCGAGATATCACTTCTTCGAAAAAAAAGTGGCTTCGTGAAGTTTATGATATGCAGGAAGCTATGCATCAATCAACTGCTAAGAGCGGTAGCTGTTTGTGATGCCCCAGAAAAGAAGAAGATATAGCTTACTGCCAGGGCCCGATCTAGCTAGGTACTTTGCCGCTCAGGGCAAATATCATTTTCGCCGCCCTTTACATACAGAAAACCATATAAGTCAGGAGCTAGTTTTGTTGGGGGATGCTAAGTATACAAGTACCTACATAAAATACGTCATACTGTTAGGGTTATACCTACCTACAATATTCACGTCAGTATTTTGGGCCTTCTGAAGAAGTAACCTATACGAAAGTTGATAAGTGTTTCTATGTTACTATAAGGATGTTACTATTTCACAGGAACTATTGAATGGATGGAGAGATATATTTTTTTATCGACATAGTTATGTACCTTTCAACTTTATCATCATCATCGACCTATTGCGATTCACTGCTGCGTATGGGCCTTTTTTCCCTTGTGCTATATTAGCAAAAGCAAGAGCAACAGTAAAAAAGTAAATTTAGGATTAAACTGTATTGAATCATTTTTTAGTTAATTGACCAAAATAAATCTACTAAATAAGAGAATAGGTACCAATCACGAGAAACTGGCAACACACGCTCTAAACATAAACCATTGTCTATAGAAGGGTAATCCGCTACGATCTAAATCTAATGAAAGTATCGATACCTCAAAAATATCGGAACAAAGTATCGTATCCAAATATACTTAGTATCGATGAATAAATAAATATATAATAAATATTGGACAACATCACATACATTACTTTGATCCCAATGTAAGTAGCTAAAGCACTTGTGTTATAAGAAGTAATGACGATATCACAAACACCCAGACCCAAAACAACATAGAAAACTAATGAAATTTTTCTACATCGACTCGGCCGGGAATCAAACCCGGGGCCTCGGAGTGGCGTACCCATGAAAACTGGTGAACACACTACTCGACCACGGAGGTCGTCCATACTTGTAGAAAAGAGGTTGTAGGTCCATAACCTGTAGAAAATACCCGGATTTAAGTAGATTGTTTATATTGAACTCGGTTTATTACTGAGGTTTATTAGAATGTAAATTTTAGACAGACAGATGACGAAATCATACAATACTTTTTATAAATATAATCTATCAAAACACAAAAGAGGTTGTGTTTATTCCAGCAATATTACTCAGGTTTCGGTACTTTTTGCGGATCCCTACTCTTTCTTTTTTTCTTTCGAACAAACATAATTCAGTTAAGTAAAATACTTAAATATTTCCACTATTCAATCTGAAGTAGGTTGGAATGTGGCGCATAAAATTCTCAAACTTGGGTGGTAAATGGCTAGTGGCTAAGTTGGAAAATAAGAATAAGTCAATTTTGCCGCCCTGCATTTTTGGCGCTCTGGGCAAATGCCCGGCTTGCCCCCCCTTAGATCGGGCCCTGCTTACTGCATTAAATGAAGAATATATGAATCTGCTGTTGAACCTGAATAGTATTTTTCGAAGTTGATCTCGTTTTTACAAAAATATAAAGTTTTAACAGGCAGTAGAAGTTTTTTTGTGTTTTAATTATTTAGAGTCAAAGTTATGTTTTTGTATCTGTATTTTGATTGTAACAAAACGGTTAAATGCTTTGTATTATACCTACTTCATTTTATTTATTTCTTGCGCTCTATTTTAAATTTTTTAAGGTCAGTAATGACCTCATGCGATTATTTGTGTTATTTTCTTAATGCGCGTCATTAAGGGTTACTGGATGCACTTGTCGTAAACAGTTTTGACATAACTTATATTTGGCAATAAAATTATATTAGTCAATTATCCTTTAATTTATGATTAAAATAAAAAATCATTTAAGTTGTGGCCAATCATAAATTGTGTGATTGCTATTACAAATAATACACACAAACGATAAACTATTTTTATAAGTTTTTATAGAACTAAATGCAATAACGTTTTTATTATTATCATGTTTTCTACTCAATGTATTTTTAATATTAATGTGGGTTTGACGTGATTCTAATATTGTTGCTAGCGCCGCACCGCCCTTATTTGCCAACTTATTGCTATTTAATGCCTCAAGGACATCAGCACGATCAACAAAAGAAATATTAGATTGTTCTTATATGGGTATATCATATATGATACATAAATAAGTAATATTAATAGAAATATCTATAAATACCCACGAATCAGGTAGGAATGCTCGTATTCATCACTTTTTTCCATCGGACATCCAGACGCACAGCAGGCTACCACCCTTTTTTGGTTGCTATTCCTCCCTATCGCACCAAGTGCTTTTCAACATCCTTCATAATGCGCACAGCAAAGGAGTGGATCTCCCTCTTTGCGTCTGTATTTCCTAGAACTTATAAGCTGTCCATTTTCAAAACCAGGGTGAATAGGCACCTTCTGGGTTAGCTCGTTCCATCATGGATTCTGTCTTGGCCCCCGGGCTTGATTAGGATCAAGAACAAACCCATCCTAAAATAAAAAAATAAAAAACATTTGCTCCTTCCGGGACTCGAACCCAGGACCGTCAATGCTAAAGGCAGGATGGCTACCATTGCACCAAAAGTCGTCACTATTAAGTGCGCGAAGATTTTTAGTTAATTAAGTGATCAACTAAGAACTGTAATGATTTTTTTGATTCACGGGTTATAGGATGAATTTTGAACAATGCATCTAAATGATAATTTATAAAAGTGCTTTTATATTGGGGTCTATAACTTAATTCGTGCGGGTTTTTTTCAAAATTTGAACGTTTATTTAAGAAAAACATGTACAACAGTATTATTAAAAGTATTGCCCATCTGAAGCTATGACCTTTTCCCATCTTTCTGGCAATCTGTGATCCCTATCCCAAAAGAACTGCGCCGGCTTGGTAGCCAAGAATGAATAAAGCAAATTTTTGATATCCTGCTCTGAAGGGCATTCCATTGAGGGCGTTCTGCATCGATCGGAACAAATGGTAGTCAGAAGGGGCAAGGTCTGGGCTAAAAGGCGGGTGGGGTAAAATTTCCCATCCACTGTTTTCCAAATAGTTCTTAACCGGAAAAGCAACGTGAGGCCGAGCGTTGTCATGATGGAAAATTATTGCCTCGTGTCTGGTCGCATATTCCGGGCGTTTTTCGGCTACTGCTCTCTTCAAACGGATTAATTGTGTTCGGTAGCGTATTCCATTGATATTTTCACCCGGTTTTAGCAGCTCATAATACACCACACCCTTCTGATCCCACCAAATACAGAGCATTACCTTCGCGCCATGGATATCCGGCTTTGCCGTTGATTTGGCTGGTTGGCCGGATTTCACATATGATTTTTTTTTGCTTATAGTTGTCGTAATGGATCCATTTTTCATCACCAGTAACAATCCGATGCAAAAATGACTTCCTTTTGTGGCGTTCCATCAGCATTTCGGACATGCAAAACCGCCTTTAGACGTCTCGCAGCTTGAGTTCATGTGGAACCCAATTTCCTTGCTTTTGAATATATTCAGCTGCTTTTAAACGTTCGGAAATGGCTGCTTGAGTGACACCCAAAGATTATGCGAGCTCTTCTTGTGTTTGGCAACAATCTTTCTCGAGTAATGCTTCCGGTTCTTTATCTTCAAACTTTTTTGGCTGCCCAGGACGTTCATCGTCTTCCAAGCTAAAATCACCACTTTTAAATCGCGCAAACCACTTTTGGCAGGTTCACTTAGCTAGAGCATGTTCATCATAATCTTCCACCAAAATACGATGACTTTCGGCAACAGTTTTCTTCATATTAAAGTAATGAAGAAGAACTTCCCGCAAAAACACTTTTTCAGGAACAAAGTTCGACATTTTGAGTGAAAAAAAAATATTGTTGTTAACGCTTCAAATGAATAACATACACTGAAAAGACGTACAATGAAAGTAGCTTTCCAACAAATATTGGAACGATGTAATATTATACAAGTTACGCCATCTCTTAGCAAACCGCACGAATTAAGTTATAGACCCAATAATTATAGCGCGCAAATAGCAGTTACCAGTCCTCTTTATAATTATTAAATGACACTCCTAAATTTGCAATAAATCGCCTTCGAGGTACGAGATCAAATATGTAATGAAACTTGTGTATATCCGAAATATTCGTTTTGTTATGAATTATATTCGTAAATGTGTCACGAAACTCAAGCTTTAGTAATATGATCCGTCGAATTTTGTAATTAGTATTTGTGGCAATTTTATACCAAAGTTTGTGTTAGGACACCCATGAACTGATTTTTTGATGCTAACTAATTTTGTTTAATTATAGCTTTAACTGCTACAATGCACTGAATAAGTTCGTTTTCAATTAACTTCCTATCGTCGACCTCAGACGCAGCAAATTATGAAACCTGACTAATAAACTTTCTATTTTATTTAATTCAGCTAGTTCAATGTCACTTTGGTTCGATACTTCTATTTCATATTTCTAAATATTTATGAATTTTGTAATTTGTCCCTCTATTGTACTTCTTTTAGTATATGGTGTTAGGTCGTACCGCCGCCAGGCGCAGTATTGTATTGTACCAACGACGATGCATGACGCGGGCGCAATTCGCGTGTATCCGCCGCGGGCAGGGATTTAAGCGGTATCCGAATAGTGTTCTGAACACTGTTTTTCATTTCTGTTTTAAAAGTTAAACAGAAAAAAAACTGTAACACTTTGAATCTATTTTAGAAAATACCGGTTCATAAGTGTTAATATCTGTTACAGTCAATAAGGTTCACATTGGCATAACTATGCGACAGCTCACTCATGATTTGGGTACTTTGAAATGCCTATATATGTGTACTGTGTGTACACATGTATAGTTAAACGTAAAACAGTTTCTAACAGATTGGTAACAGAAAACATTATATCTGTTACACTTTTATAAGTGTTCGACGCAAAACAGGTTCAAAACACCTAAAATAAGTGATACAGGAATAATTCTGTAACAGATTCAATGTGTAACCCTTATGAAAGTGTATCCTCATAAAGGTGTTTTTGAATCCCTGGCCGCGAGTCCAGGGCCCGCGTCGGACGACCGGAGCGGACGCCCGCGGCGTGCGCCCGCGCAATGTTCAGCGTACGCCTTATTAAACCAGGGAAAATTTCAAATTGCGGAATCATATTCAATACTGATGGATGAGGCGAAAGAGGTTAGTAATTTTTGGTAATAGTATTTAGTCCACATGTAAGTATATAAATGTATGTATGTAATGTATCAATGTTTTATGAACCATAAATAAGCTTAAGCTTGATTTCAATTTTAATTACCAGTAAAGAGTCAACAAGGTTTAATGTTATAACTAATTTGAATATTATTTGTTTGTTTAAAATCCTTAATCCACATTTTAAATAACTGATTAAGTGAAAAAATAACTAACGGGCTTATCTGCCGTTTTGATGTTGGTGGAATGACTCAACACTCAGCTGGTATCGCCGCCGTCGCGCAAAGGGCCGAGTAGGTCCTACGGTTGACCGGCCTCTATGTTCGGTCACTGCATACAAAGTGACGCAGCTGGAAATAATAGATTAAATCGAGTCAGATAATGCAAAATAAATATGATATCGATCAATAAATCCTCGTATAATAAATATACAAACTAATTTTTATAACAAACTTAATATTTAGGTGCAAAGTTATTAAAAACCACTATGTACTCACTAATGTATCCGCTGATGTGACACAACTTATTATATTTATAGATTTACACTTGAATTTAAATATTAATTAGAAAAATTACAAGAAATTTCTTTGACTAAATCAAGTAAAATGAAGGTAGGATAAGTATCTACGATTTTGTCGTTGATTTTCTCAAATTATTTAAGATATTTAAGAACCTGTTTACAAAATTTATACACACAAGTTTACACAATTTATTTATTTAGTAATATAAATATATATATAAATATATAAATTTTTGTATGGAACAAAGGATGGCACTTAACTTTGGAAAAAAAACGCAGCAACCAAGCACGATTCTTTTGATGATTCCTTGATCTAGCACACAAACGTCAATCTTTCCGTCGTCAAGGTAATTATTTCACCAAAAAAAAACATGTTTTTGGCAATAAGCTGATGCTGTTAGCTTTAATGTGTTTTTACAATATTTAGTGGAGCACATAGTTTCGTCTGAGGCTTAAATTGTGAGTGAGAAAAAAAAAATAATCGCGGACACCCGCAATTAAGTTACCAATAAAAAATAATGGAAATTGGATCTAATTGCGCACACGGGCTGGAAGAGTAGTGATTAAAATGTACATTTACAAAAATAGGAAACGTACAATTTATATCTAATATATTTAGCACTATATACTTAGATACATATAAAATGAGTTGGATCACATAAATAAGTCAAAACACATTGCCTTGTTTTTATACAATAAATGAGTGAGAGTTCTATAAAAGTTAAGAATGTCGAACTCTGTTCGGAAGTTTTCATTGTTTTCCGTTTATTTATTCATGTAGTATTACATTTAGTGGTGGGAAATATACCGCATAGCTCTCAAAAATAACGGCTATTTCAAATAACGATATTATATAATATTCCTTTATAATCTTTGGAGCTATACGTTATAAATGGTATAAAGTGTTATACTTAATAATGAAATAACAAAGGCGATTAGAAACAGCTTTATTATTTATTAGTTATCAATAAGCTTTATAACGTCAGTCATTCGTTACGTCGTTTCGTTCAAGTACTAATCGGTGTTTGTATTGTGACATCTAGCTAAACTAGCCGTAAGTATATAATAGAATAGGATAGGATAATAGAGAGATAGGTAGTACAGACTGGACAGGGCAGGACAAAAATATTGAAGCTCATGTTTTAAACACTAGGGAAAAGGATATTCATACATATAGGTATGGTCCCTACATAGAGAAGTAATATTCATAGAAATATATATTTGAGTCATGGGTATTACGTAACTCAAATAGAAATGCTCGTATTCATCAGTTTTATCACACCAACATCTGCCCCTTCCGAGACTCGAACCCAGAACCGTGGGTCCGAAAGGCAGGATCGCTATCGTTGCACCAAATGGTCCTACAATCCGCTTTTTTACTTATTTAAAATAAATTTAACGAAATGGCTAATTGAATGATATATGTTGTATTTTTTTGTTTTTAGACTTAGTTTTGATAAAATAATTGCATGCTTATAATTTCTGGCAAAATATGAGGAACTGTAAATACAAAATTTAATGTATAATTTAATAGTAAATACATAATAATTTTCTATAATTTTTTATCATATAAGATACCAAAAAAAATGCAAAATATAAAAAAAAGATAAATAAATTGGCTGTTTCATGTTAATCGACTGTCAAATATATGTAAAAATGTTTCATTCGATTGCAAGAATATTCCTCTCATTGATGAAGCAACGCTATTACGTAAAAACTACTCGAAAATTTTGACGGGTATAATCTACTCACAAGGGTCGGTAGCTCAATTGGGAGAGTCAACCGGATATCCAAATGGTGCGGGTTCATGTCCCGCCTGAGAATAACTTGTGAGCCAAGTCTTTTTTTCTATTAAAATTTATAATTTAAGTTAAATGATAACACATCGCACATACGGTGCTATAACCTCACTTATGAAAATGGTGTAATATTTCAATTGAACATCCTTACAACGTATATTTCTTCTCGGTTAAACAAATAAAATAATTAAGCTAAAACTTTGAACTTCATTTTAAAGTAAAAACAAACAAAGTAAAGACGTAGAGCAGAGCACTTGCCTTCGTTAATAAAACAGTAATAATGTCCTTTCATAATTACGTTAAATTAACTCGATAACACAAACAAAGAATTTAATTTATTTAAAACCTCACATGTAGAACACGAATAAACTAATTAGTTATCCGTTCCTGTCGTTACTCGACTAATAATCTATTTCAATATCATCCAGCGTGGAGGACAGACGTTAGTGTGCCAATTAAATTCTTCATCACTTTTATTATCGCTGAGCCTTTTCATAAGATGAGAGTTACTGATTATAACATAAACAAGAAAGGAACAAGCGACGATTCAAATCAATGTCAAACAGTTGCCCTTCTCAATGTTCTATTAAATGTGTTTGGATTAAAGTGTGATCTAGAGCCGCGCAAACACTTGAAACTATTCCTAACACGAATCATTTTGACTGCAACATTTTTAGGCTCTTTAATAGTGTATGTAATTCATTACAAGATACATCACTTAAACATCGTTCTGAATATTTCTATTAGAATAACAGATACAATCCAAACGTTATTTGATTATTTGCAATATATCACTGATCTAGTCTACGTGTATATATATGGCAGATTAGTTTATTGTGAATACTATAAACAGTACGCAATCATTGACGACATCATCGGGACAAAAAACTATGCCAGTGCAATCAACAGCAGACTGGGCAAAATATCTAGCATTTTCCTTTTAGTTTGGTTGACTAGCACAATTTGCGACTACACAGCATGGACTTTGACGTTGGGGTGGAAAACTACATTACTTTTTTCTCTGACGTATCTGTTTTTATTAATAAGAATGTTAACTACTTTGGACATTATCTCCCAAATCCTAAATGTGCAATGTCGATTAAACATGATCTGTGCCATTGTCTTCGATTATTATATATCCGCTGATAATTCAACTGGAACAACATGTGATATTATACAAAATAAACACTGGTTCTATACGAAAAATAATTTGAGTAAGGTTAAAAAAATAATAACAGACTGCCACCGAGAAAAAAAACTCAGTAAGTGTTATTTAATACTAACGGAACAGTGCACTTACATCAACCAGATGTTTGGAGTTCGGGTAAGTTTAATTAAATCAATTTTATGATACTCGGGCTCCTCTTAATTAAAATTTATTTCCAAGAATATGGTACATCTGTGGTTCTTTAACAATTTACAAGTTCAGTATATTCCGCCTTCGTCAGCGGCATAGAAATTATTATTCGTAATTGAAATTACAACGCTACAATGTCAATACATCAAATAAGTTAATGTAAAAATAATTCATAATTATGTAAAAAAAACCCTAAATTAATAAAAACTATCAGATTATATAGATTAAGGATCATATTACTTATAAAAATAAAAACACATTAAAATAAATTTAATGTGTTATGATTAGTTATGAATCAATTCAGTTAAACATATTAATAATAATTTTAATTGAAATATTGTTGATACCCACCCAGAACCCGCTAATATTACATTAAATTTGTCCCATTTACGGAGAAGATGAGAATAACATAAATCCAGAACTTTAATTTTTTTCAGATCCTACTAAACGCTCTCAGTTCATTTATTGATATGGTGAGATTTACAAATGTCACTGTTCGGCTCATAATAGGGACTCAGGTACGCTTTATCTTTTTTTAAATATTTCACTTTCATAAATCTTGTAAAAATACTTGTATGATTAATCATAATATAATTATTGCAACTGTTCTGTCGACGAGTAAAAGTAAAATTACCGAGCTTTCACAGACTATCCTGTACAACACGAGGTATTTCCCGATTGCATCTACTATCACTAGATTGCTTACCTGCGTGCTAGTCCTTGTCACTCTAGTCGTCCATTGCGAGAACGCATACAGGCAGAATGAAAAAATAATATTCATCATCGATCATATGTTTATCAATAAAAATCCAGGTAACAATTTTTTTACACTATCTGTCAGCTCTAATTTATTTGATATCTTTAAATTTTGTGAATATTTACTGTATTTGATAAGAAATACCTATATTATTTGATGGATAAACGTTTTGAACACATGTAACCTACATGTAAATATTTAGATTTTTTTTTCTTTAGGTCCAGAATTAAGAACTTCCATGTCGGATCTTCGGGGACTGGTACAATCACGACCTGTAAACTTCCATTTGGCGAACTTCTTTCGGTTGGACTATTCGCTACTAGTGTCTACCGCGTCTGTAGTTGCCACCTATTCTATAATCTTGCTCCAGAATATTAATTAGTTGCAGTAAGCTTCGATGCGGCCAATGAATTACATGTTACATTGCACCGAGTTTATCTCTATTAATGTATCGTTTAGTTTTGGTTCACTCCCTCTGAAGCACAAAAGACAGATTAAAAGGGTACTTGTAACGAAACTAATGGATGTTGAATGTAATCTGATCGTATGCACGGATATGGGTAAAACTTCTGGAGATAATATTTGGTTTTATCTGTCTGGTTCTGAAGATAAAAAACATTCATGTGAGCCAGTGCTTATAAACAGGACGAAGCAGTTACTTTATTAAAATTTTAAATATTTTCTTTGATAATATTTTTTAATTATTTGCTTAGTTAGGCATGTATATAGAGATGTATTCTTACATCTCTATTCATTTTTGAAAGCATCATCGGATGGATGTTAGGGTTACTCTACTCTACCTGATTATGCCACAACTACCTACCTCATTTATCAAAACGTAACGTGTTAGGATTGCTGAAAACAAGTCAAGATGAATATATTAATTATGACGTGTGTTAGGAAAATGTTTTAGGGCCAACCTTATTTGTCAAATATCCCTTTTTTTATCTATTCCTGAATTTGCCGCCATATTTATAGTATTGCACCGATATAAATATAAATGCACCGCTGTTACCTAGGAAATATTATTATTATTATGTAGTGTAAAAAGGTTAAATAGTTAGTGATTCTAAGAGATGTACAAGGCGCACAATGAAAAATAAGGATAACGCGAGCGGGTACCGCTAAATTAAACGTACATATGTGTAAATGTTATTGTTTTATTTCATTTTTCTCGTCATTTGTTTAGTTTTATTCTTAATGTTTCTATATTTCTGAATATTTTATGTATTAATTTTAATAAACTTAGTTTTCAAGTGTTTCTAAAGCTAATATACCATACATGCAACATCGATACTTTTACGAGTATCCAACAATCCATAAAGAAAAAACAACTATGTTTTTGTTATGTAAATGTTTAAACTCTCTCGATACCTCAATTGAAAGAGTAATCACTGAAATAGCGAAAGCGCCTATCTTATGAAAATTACAAACAAAAACGGTACCATAACCCAGATCAGAGTCTTGAAAATTCTACATTGATCTGACCGGGGATTGAAACCGGCTCCTCGGAGTGAGGTCACCATGAAAAACAGTTACACGACAAGGGGTCATCCATGAATTACGTCACACGTAAAAGGGGGGGATGGTATCACCCACCAGAATGTGACATTGTATTACAAGGGGCAGGGGGGTCACATGTTAAAATTTAAAATATTTAGTATTTTTACGCAAAGATTATATGAATAAAAAATTCTAAACATTAACGAACTACATTTGTTAATACTTTAGAAATGAAAAATTGAAAAATCTATAAAGTCACATCAGGGAGGAGGGGTTCTAAAAATGTGACAACCTGTCACAGTTCACAAGGATGGGGGAAGGGGCTAAAAAGTCCTAAAGTTCGTGTGCCGTAATTTAAGGATGGCCTCCAACTTAGTTAATATTCGTCCTTTTATAGTAATTATAGATGAGCATTCAACTTAGTTTATTTCTTTTTATACTATAGCATATGTGGTGAAGACAGTTGAGTTCTAGTTAAGGCACGCCGGTCACTCCCATAAAAAAGTAGGGAAAAGTGGCCGACACACAGAATAACGAAATCATACAAAATAACACTTTAATTTGTCTCTAATTTTGTATATTTCCCGACAAAATTTCCAATTTTCTAATACTGAAAAAGGAACCGATACAAATCCGATTTCCCTACATACCTAACGAAAATTTAATTTAATTGAAAGCTCATACGATGAATTGCCCTATGATCATGATTTATAATTCATATCGGGTCGATATTTATTAATTCACTAGATTATATGACTGTTGCTTGATTATCTGTTTGTTTGTTAACCTTCAATAAAGTAAAAACTAAAAATATATGGTGCGCTTTGGGAATCTAAAGGATTTTTTAATTAAATATACTTGTTTTATGAAACAAAACTTACTAGTAAGACTAGATTAAAAATTTATCGATACACTCCTCGAATTCCGCAAAATTGGATCAGAAAATGTGAATATTCAAATGTAACGGAAACATAACATTTATACCGAAAATAAATAGTATAGCTTAACAAAGATTGGTATAAGCACATTTAATATGAATATAAAATAACAGATGCAGTCAGCAAAACATTAACCTATGAAAAACTGTAAAATTTCTCCATTCTATTTTCAGCTTAAAATCTGACACTTAAAGTTCAATATTAATTGAGAAACATTGACAGTTTGTAGTCGGTTATCGTGTCCCACATCTGTTTTCCCTATCTTTTTACATCCATAATTTATAAGTTAATCAAACCAATTAATACCCAGTGCGCGTAAATAATAGATGTTGGTGCGCGGTATAAACAAATTAATTAAATATGCAGATATTAAATTACTAGCCAATGCTCACCTACCAAACAAACCAGTAGCCAACACGCGTTTACAGTTAAATCACTTTATTCGCGGGGTACCTATGTGTTCCGAAAATATGACGCGAATACAGAAACCGAGGATAAGGAATGGAATCATAGGGGCCGCGTTCCAAGGTTCCAAAATAAAATTAATATACATCAAAATAAAATCAATTTATTCAGAAATTCGCAATTTTAATCAATCGCCATTTAAAGCAAGCAAGTTTTCAAAGAGTTAGATGTTTTTTTTCTTCTTGCTTTGCCGCTTTTAAAATGTCTTAATTTAGATAGATAATGAGTTGTAGCATTTATCATTTGCCTTTTAAAAATAAGGCTCATTTCCATAGATCAACTTTCATGAAGAAACCACAAAGTTCATTTGCTATACGAAAACCTTCACTTTTTCAACTTAAATGTCCTCTTTTCCAAGTGGACCTAATTCCTCGCCGATGTTCTACGGACGTACAACTACTCTATTACCACGAGGGGTTAATAGGAATAATATTAGTAATGTAACGCATTATAAATGTTTTTTTAAACTTACTTTTATGTAGTGACGGTAAGGTTTGTTTATTTTATTAGTTTATTTATTACATTAATCCACTCAGTTAAATCTCTAATAAAAGCCTACATGCATACCAGCACTCGAATGATGTCTTTACATTAATAAATGACAACTGAATCTCTTTCTTTTTACCGGTTGCATCCGCAAATAATGAAATTTGTAGCCGTGACTACGGGAACTGGGTTACAATTTTTTCACCCGCGAATAATGAAAACGAGAATAAGGAAACCAAAATGTATACTTTTTTGTTATAAGTTCGAATATTTATAAAAAATATTCTTAATACAAAAACAATAAAAAGTCGCGAGGCCGTCCCCGACATTTTAAAAACAATTTTTAATGACTGTGAATTCTAAGTTTATGTTGGACTTTGAGCTAAAAATTTATAGGAGAAATTTAACATTTTCGTATAGATAAATGTGCACTGTACAACGACTATCGGTATAGGATAGGATACATAATTTAGATACATACAGCGTTTAAGTTTAACTACTTTTAGATTTCGGTAAAAAAAAATACATATTTGTTACAGTTAAAAAGGTAAATTAACTTTATATATGGTTAAGAAAAATAAGTTTTAGGTAAGTTTAAACTCGTAATTTTGAAGTGATAACTTGTTATGGGAGTGTAAACCGCTTCGTTACGTAACGCGTTACGGCGCCAGTCTGTCTGGCTTCCCTTCCTCTCACGCATACAGCAGCGGTAGGCAGGCTCTTCCTCTCTCACTCTAACCCGCAGCGCTGGCTGTATTACGGACCGACGCGCGACGATGCTTTCCCCTCTCTGTATTCATTGTTTCGTGTGCGTTATAACCGTGAGCATATAACCTAAAACTATCACCGTTTTTGAGTAATTATAGAAATATGAAAAAAAATAGCTAAACTTTTCTCTAGTTAAACAATTTCAATATTAAATAGTTCAACTTGGATTTAATTTAAGTTATCACTTGTGTCGTGCGTCCCGAGACGCGCACGCTCTTTTTTTATACCATCTATTTAAATTTTGATTAACCAAATTCAAAAATGGTGTAATCACGGCGCGTTTTGTGTAATTGAATAATTTCACAACATTCCGTTGATCAGATAATTTAAATGAGGTATATTGTATCGACTGCTTTATCTGTCGCTCTACTGCGTTAACTGATATCAATGCCCAACAGAAAATCAATGTGTAAAACAAGATAATAACTTCGAAAGTTACTGTCAAACCAGGAAATGGAACCACGCGGTTGTTAAAACCTAAATATATATTAATAGCACGCAACGTTTTACGACATTGAACTAGTAAATGCGTAAACTAGGCCATGAGAACACGCGCGGTAACTATTGGCCCCATTTTTCAGAAGTGAAATCAAGCTTACCGTACGAAAGTTTAGGAACTATCGTGTTTTATAAGACCCGCATGAAAGATTTGCTAAAAAGACATCAGCAAATCGGTAATATCTGTAAAAGCAAAAAATGCGAAAACTTAATAAAAACCTATTCCTTTGCTAACTGTAGAATTATATTAAAGCTTATTCTAGTCAAGCGCTTTGAAATGTGCCATTTTCATATGATTGCGTAACATTACACCAATATATACTTCGTGTCACATTGTTAATCTTTCTTTCATCGTGCCCATTTCTAATCGGCGAATGTATAGGATATGTCATTAGTCTTAGCTGATAATTTTGTAAATATTTATGATTGTTAAACCAGCTACTACGCATCCAGTAGTCTGAGGCGTCTACGTGTGTAGCTAACTGTAGGCTCTTGAACCGACATGACCCAGCTACGACGTAGTCTTTATCTACGAACTACGAAGACTCACTACGCTCAATATTTATTGTAAAAACTACTATTCATTATTCATCCTGTGAATTGAAGAAGTTAAAAAGTTGTTGCTTAATATGAATAACATAAGTAGTGTGGGAAACAAACCAATGTAAGACGTTTATATCCCAAACATATCTGAGTGGGAACTTTATAGTAGGTACCTACTAATAGTTAGTAATCTGGCTATAACTATGTAATAGCCAATTTTGTCGCTTACATTATTAAATGCATGCGTTTCTTCAATTGAATTTTCTACTACTATAATACTACCTGTAGGTAGGTAGGTTTTTTTTAATAAAAATCAATTTATTAATTTTATCAATTCGCAAAGCAGTCAGTCTGTTAAGAAAATTGTATTTAAGAAAAGCATACCTAATAGATTATAAGGAAACATTCTCAAATTATCCGATAAGAGCATCTATTCTACAATAGCGTCGTAGGTACAAACGGAATATTTTAGCTGTATAACAATTACCCAGAAGTCTGATGACATAAACATAATAAGTGTTTTAAACATTTATAACAATACTATACAGCAATACGGTAAGTAACTGAATCTTGAACTTCACATAGGCAATTAATTTATTCATTTTCAACCAAAATCAAATAAATTGTCTGTGCCGAAAATAAGCAAATCTTCTATGTGTAATCATTGTAATAACATAGGTAAGTTAAAAGTTAATTCACGTAATAGAATTGAATCAGCTGTACTTATAAGTGAGATATTATCTTTTTTACTTACAGGTTAAGGTATAAAATTGATTAACATGCAACACAAGGTAACATTTGGGTACGTGTGATATATACGCATCTGTATAAAATTACAGTTATCAAAGTGATAGATAACACATATCATTGATAGTTTAGTCGGATCAGTATTGGACAGTTCGATCAGTATTGAACGTTCGCACATTGAGCAAATAGAAGGGTTCGTTAAAATACAATAATCACAACTGTGATTATTAGTGGAAAGTGACAGTTCAATACAATGAAGAATAAAACTTACGATTTAAACGGAACGAAGGATATAAGATTCGTCGATAAAGAGAAGTTAAAAACGAAAGCGGACACAAAAAAATAGTAAGTATCTAGTAATGTTTACATTATGCATTACATTACTATTTGTTCCATATAATAGCAGCATTGAACACATAGAAGAAAAAGTTACCTACTAAAAATTGTATAGAAATAGTGCAGTCTTTGAAGCGAAAAACCTCAAATATTTTTTACTGTGAACCGATTTACATGAAATTTTGGAATTAAGCTCATCTTACCCTTAACTTCAAAAGTGAAAATGATCTGAGCTCCGCCTATTATTTTTAAGGGGTGTAAACAATCCCTTAATGGAAATATTGAAATTGAGCCATTTTATCGCTAGAAAACGTGTTTAATATTAATGGGTGAAATTGTAAAGGGTTCAACATAATTACCTCCTAATAAAATCATTTTCAACCCCCTGAAAACCTTACAACCCTTGCAAACAACCCCTAAATTGAAAAAATCCCAAAAAAATACTTTGGTATGACATAAAAAGATTTAAGTATAGAGTAAATAATATGTTATGTGCTTTATCTTAATTATCGAATTCTTAACCCCCTTTCTACCCTTAAAAACAACCTCTTGATAAAAAATTGTTTCAAAAAAATATTTTGATGAAATGAAAAGTATATAAATATTATTCCACATTCTCGAAAATGATTATCATGTTCTCAAGCTTTTCAACCCTTAAAACTACCCCTGAATTAAAACAGTAAGTATATATGATTACACATTTAACAATAATTTATTTATTTTTATATATGTATAGGTACACATAAGACAATAGTTTTAGGTCTCTATTACTGTGTACTTTCACTTTGCTCCAAATATTCACACTCCGAAATTTTCAGTTTACTAAGTAGAAAAAGATACTACTAGTTTTTTGACCATAACTCATTCAATTTTGATGCTATCACAACTTATAAAAAACCATTTTAAATTGCCAATAACTTGAATAGTATTGAGTTTTTAAAAAAAAACTTTATAGAACATTTTTTTCTTAAAATTAGGCCTTCTTTCGATATCAGAGGTCATTTTGAAAAAAAAATTACACCACCGAAAAGGGGTGGCAACCACCCCAGGGTGGGTGCGGAATTTAGATCATTTTCACTTTTGAAGTTAAGGGTAAGATGAGCCTGATTCCAAAATTTCATGCAAATCGGTTCACAGTAAAAATATTCAGAGCAATAACGCTTCAATGACTACATTAAAAAGAAAAAAGAATTTTGTGTTAGACCGTCCTTATAGGCTATTTCTACACATAGATCAAAATCATATCAAAACATCGTCTTTCGTTGTTCTACATTAGAATAATAGTGCTTATATATATAATAATAATAGTACGTTATATCAAGTATCAATTTTTAAATTAAATTATTGATTCTTCACTTTTTGAGAAACATAATTCACTAAGAATAAATCAAACACAAGCATCCGGATAAACAACTACACTAACAATAACAACCTACCTTTTAAATTGATATTGAATTCTATAACTTGGACTTTAATGATGAAATTTACAATCGTATATAGATGTGATTTGTTGTTAACTGTACATAATAATCGTAATAATATGAACTAAAGTAGAGAAGCTAGCTTGAAATGATTTTACCAGACTGCCTTGCTTACTATGAAAACAACTTATAATTATTATAATATTGCTTCTAGCTTTTCTACTAATAGAGCTACCGAAACCTTGACAGGCTCGTCGAATTTTCTATGTATTTCTTAAGCTGACGCCAGCGGCATCTGTTCATGTTATAGGTATTACAACATCGAATGTAATAACTTAATTTTGGAAAAAATATTTTATTCGAAAACCATTTAAAGTTTATTTAATACAGATCTTATAAAACATGTCCATGGACCTTTGATTTTTTTTTTTGATATTGAAATTCTGCGAAATTTGGTATTATAGGGTAAATCTTAACATACTGTTAATTAAAAAAGTAACTTGTCTAATATATGTAGTCTGTCCAGTGTGCCATCGATGTCATACAGAATTGGCATTGCGCAATTTCTAATGCCTACTCGAACTTTATTCCAACTTCAACATAATTATTGGCAACACACTTATGGAGGTAGAAAATAAAGGTTTTCCCAGTGTTGCCCCCTTACTTTTTGTATAAGGACTAACTACGAGGCTATGGGGCTAGAGTTTTCGTAAATGGAGTTTTTCAAAATGGATTGCAAGGGCCAAAAAAATTTAAATGTGTGTTAAAATGGTAAATAATTTATTATAATATAACACAAAAATTAATCTGAATCAGTCACTGCCGCTGAAGCAGCTGAGGATATTGATGGCTGCGGTTTTTTTTACGGCTATAGTGCTGCTTATAAACAGTTTTTTAGTCAAGGGCAAGTCCATTATGAATTTTGAGTTTTTTAATTCACTAATGCAGTATATTTAACATGCGATCCCAAGGAGAAATCCCAACCTGCTAGAACGTTCTGCACAAAGACGCATCAAGTCATAAAGCCTAACAAGAAGCCCAACTTAAACTTTATTTAATAGTTATATAGGTAAAATTTCAATATAAGAATAATTAAAATTTAAAAAAAACTGGTTGGTTGCCTGTAAAGTCGGTATACGGGCGAAAGTTTTACGTGACAACGACTTTGAGTGGTAAAATAATTTTAATGTGAATATTCATTCGTATAGTAGGAAGAAGGATGAAATAATAGTAACAATTTAAAACATTTATTTATACAAAGAATTATATTTAAAACATTAATTTATAGGCACGCGTCCCTTCCACTTTTTATGTCTGTCTCTCTCGCTCTTAGGCGGGCTAACCATGCCCGAGTGGAAGGGACGCGTGCCTCTCACTCGCTCTCATTGTAAGCGCATAACGTGAGCGGAGCGTAACGCAGTTTCTTGAAGTGTCACCCGGCAAACCAATTTATAAGACGTTGTCACGTCAAAAACTAAATTTGGTTAGATTATTTTAACTCGTGCACTTAACTGAAAGAGAAAATAAACTATTCGACACACTACTTAAATTTAACTACGCTGTATTATTAGAGTTCGTAACATTTGACTTCTCTTTTATTACCCGTTAATGCAGGGAGCTTCTTCAAATATAGCAGACATACTGAGAAAGAAAGACTTTTGACGTGATAACGTCTTATAAAACGATGAACGCCGGCTGCAGAGAGTCGGAACTGTGGGATTTTAAGCTGAAAATCGAATAGAGTTCGACAGTTTAATACAGGTTCATGTGCTGTGTATCTTCAATATTGATTGACAACGAAGCCAAGAAGTAGAAAAATAATCTATGCAATTTTTAGATGCGTTTTCTCTCATCACACGGAAAATAAAAAATCCACAATGTAAATTATTTTCTTTAATACAAAGAAGGAATTAATTGAAAAAAAAACATTTTACGATAAATTAACATTGACTTGTAATAAACAATGGAATCCACATTAACTTTTCATGACATGAAGTAGAAGAGAGATAGATGCGCCACAAGTCGAACGCTTAAGCCGATCGTACCTCTCTATCGCTAGTTCCACGCTCTCGCTTGCACGCCCGGATCAGGCGGAACGTTACACTTTTTCGTGCGTGTAGCCGATGAGGACTAACGTCTTATAAATCGATGAGCATCGAAGTGAACATCACGTCAAAAAATATTTTCAATTAACTCCTGCTTTGTATTATACAAAATAATGTTAATTCAGTGATAATAATTCAATTCAATTCATGTAATTTTTCATCAGTGTTTTCTTATCACGTAAAATTATCGTCCGTAAACTACTTTACACACAACCAAATTTTTTGTGTTCTCAACACGTGAAGGTTGTAATCGTGGTCACGTTGCTTGGTAACTAAATACAAGCTCGTAATGAATCAACAAAAACTTAAATATTGTATAACTTTTTACCTTTTATATAATTAATCATTATTATCCTTCTGCAAAACTTTGTTTTATATAGACAGGCAGAGCTTATATTATAAATAAATTATTTTTAATTTATTCTGTTCTGTTTACCCTTTTGTCTATAGCTAACGCTACTAGGTGATGCAGTCACTAAGCATAAAGCTACGCTAGCACCATATATTGGAGCGGAGCGAAATACCTAAAGAAAGAAAAAAAAATGGTTTGTTGCGATGGGAATTTTTGCGAATTTCAAAATTCGGGCACCACCGTCACAATTTGGTCCTAAACCCGTTGAATCGACTCCACACAAAAAATATTATTTTTATTGAAATTATGGTGTAACAGACATTGCGCTATTGAAGCTGATCCATGGGAGCTTCGCTCGCTCCGCTCCAATAAAACAGTTTTTAAGTAAAAAATAACCGATATTCCTGAATCGATAATATTGTCTCATCCCTACCAAGTATTTATTTAGTCTGTGCGGATTGTTTACTTTTCGCGGAATTATTGGAAATGTTTCAAACGCAAGTTAATATGTATCTTAATGTCTGACAAGGAAGACTTCCTTTGGGCCCAGTAAATAGTAGAATGCCCAGCTCACCTTCTGTTTGCTATAATAAGGCTAATTTAGATATTACACGCGATAAGACAAATTATCATCATGTAGCATTCAACGAATTTCCGATTGTGAAGACCCCTTTAAAAAAAAGAAAAAGGAAATTGTGGGAAAAAGTTCACAACGAAAGTGAGGAGTAAGTATGCACATCATATTTCTGAAGGAAGGTTATCAAGAAAACTTTCAAAGTTCATAACCTCTAAAAGTTAAAAAGTAAAATATAACGTTTTATCGCATATAAATTTAAAACTGATAATTTGTGACTGGTCGTCGTTTTGTAATATTTGAGATTTTATTGCTTTACATTTCGTTCTAGTGGGTTTTCTATATTACTGCATATTCGTTTGTTTTGTATTAAGACGTAAACATAAAAATAATGTCGCGCCTGCTATAATGCATACTAACTTTAATTATCAAATATAATTTCTTTCTATTTACTTGCAATTTTTTTTATAAGTATGTTTTTCAACTTTATTACACGAATTCACATTTGAATTTTTCAAAATATTATGACATATTTTTTTAATGCTTAACATGCCCGGTGCGGTCACAATGACCGCACTAGGTGGCAACACTACCAATTTTGGCACCACTACCTCCTGGTACCTTCCTAACTCAAGCGGTTAGTACAAGGCAAGGCTTAGTAATAGTCGCATGCCTCTTTCGTTTTAAGTATTTACGGTTTAAAAGTTTGCAGCGGTCACGGTGACCTCACCCAGCCTGTTTTGTGATTTTATTTAATATATTCCTCTTGGTGTAGTCGACATTTTCCTAACAAAATGGATCATTTCGAATGACAAGTACAAGAGTTGATGAATCTTCAACTCCAAAAAACGACCTATTATATATGTTTTTGTTGTAGAAAGCCGATATGTATCGAATGTAGCAAAAGATGTGCTGCGATTGTAGTGAAAGAAGAGCATGAATGATGGTTGTCAATTTTTCATTTGTAATATAGTTTATGATTATCTTTTATTTTCTCTATGTTATATGATCTATTAAGACACCAAAACCAATTTTTTTTCCAAAAATTACTTTAGATTTTTTTTCTAAGAATTTTTCATAGTAGCTTAGAGATTTTGTTTAGTTCTAGCGTCTAAATAATGTTTTTTTTTTATTTACCAATAATAAAAGTTATATTTCGTATTTTTTTCTTTTCTATCTAAAAGTAAATACCATCAGTAACACTGTGTATTTTTATTTATTTATTATTTACTTCTATATTTCAATGGCAAAAACAACACTGTTATTAATCATAATGAATTCACAGTCTACTAGATACTAAAATTACTCCTTGATTGGAATTGATTGGTAACAATTTTATGTACACACATATCAGTGTATGTACTATCATATCTATGATAAAATTTATATTGTAAAAATTGTTTCAGTGATAATGATGAAGAAACAAATGCAAAAACTAAGGAAGTACCAAGTGTCTCCTTCTTTACTTTGGTAAGTCATCACTAGCCTATAAGTCAGTAGAAATGAACAATTTAACATCGGCAGATTGGTGGGTGCTGGTATCTGAAAACGACTGCAAATGCAACTGGAATGGAAGTATGACGGAGATCAAGAAAATAAACTATAAACTAATAATGTAAAAAAACTATAAAATAATCACGTCCCGCAAGTCTCAGTGGGAAATTCCATAGCCGACCCACATGAAAGACAAACATTACTATTATTGCTTCAACTTGATTCAAAGTTCAGTTTACCCAACAATGAGCTATCACAATAGATACTTTAGGGCTCGGCCTCGGTGGCCTTGGCAGTCGTTCAATGACTATAGTATACATTATGTACCTAGGCACCTGCTGAAAACTGTTTACAAATTAAATCAGTTATTATACTAATAATTTGAGCTAAAACCAGACCTCTCACTTTATTTTAATTAGGATGGTGAGACTCGTCGGTTGGGCATGATTTTATTCAATACCGTATAGGGCCTAGTTGGGAAAGAATTAAAGAAGTGTAGTTACAAGACTATCTTAAATTATACTTTTATGATTATCTTCATTTTCCGCCATGAAGGAAAAGGCAACTTATAGGACCATTTCGTTTTTTGTCTGTGTATCAAAACTCCAGTGTCTTTTCTCAGAATCGCGTAAACGTATCAGGTTGTATTTGATCTCAAAACCCAAAATATTTATTTCAGTATCTTAATCTAATACAATAATAAGTAGTTGGAACTGCCTTTTAAGCAAAAATTTTACTTGTGTTAGGCAGCACCCTTCTTCCATAGAATGATTACAATAGACCAACATAAACCACCTTAGACTCTATAAATACAATTTATAACACTACTTTTCTTCCTTTTGTATATATAAAAACAAGAAATCAAAACGACAGAAAGCTATGAAATATAGATATTCCACAATTTGAGTTCGGCACATTATATTATGATAAATTATGTTATATATGTGAATATTTAGGTGAATGTCTATACTTGTGTGTGTATGCGCGCGTTTGCGTGCGTGTGTATGTGTGTGGGAAAATGAGTATCTGGTATGTTTAATTGCCCTAGGACAATGTCTTGGGATCGCAAACTATGAAGTTACCACAGCTGGTCTTACGGCCAGTGAGATAGCTTACCACCAGTTTAAATGGATTCCCTCGAATGTCTACGTCCTCGAGATTACACAAAAGAATTGGTACGGACACTGTCGAAGGCTTTTTTCAAGTCGAGAAAATCCCCCAAACCAGCATCAATATTTTGGGAAATGGAGATCAAACCCAAATCCAAAACAGCGTCTTCAGTAGATAAGTTTTTACGAAATTCGTATTGTGACGTAGAAATAATATTATAATTAGAGAGAGAACTCAAGAGCCGGTGGTTTATTAATTTTCCAAAATCATTGCTATCACAGATATAACCGATATCGGTCTAACATTAGATGGATCTGTTTTTTCGTTATTTTTACGGACAGATGTTATAATTGTTTGTTTAAGTGCGGTTGGAAAGATCCCACTCTCAAAACACCAATTAGTAACTGAACTAGGATAGGTACGATATCATGACATGCAAGTTTTAAAAAGCTAATAATTATTAGATAAGATAATTATCCCACCCAGGAGCACTGTCAGACTTCATAGACATAACAATAGAGTCAACTTCTTCAAGATCTGTATTGATAAGTACAAATGATGCCTTTAGGGGAAAGCTTTGATGATGTTCATCACAAACTGTCGCTTCGGGAGCGGAAATATTTTCAGCCAACTTTTTTCCAATAGTAGCGAAATACGTATGGACCATATCCAGAGACTTGTGGAATGGTTGCAATGCTGAGAAGCTCTTGGTTTTTTGATTTGGGTGATTTACGTTAAGTGATTCTGCTTATTGTGCTCTACAGCTTTTTGGGGTTTTTAATAGCATTTTCTAATTGCAACCGATCATAATCATGTTTTAACTTTTTAATAATTTTAGTGCAAAGATTGCGATATTTTTTAAATGTTACTTTAAGTGCCTAATTATCTGATTTCAACCTTAGTCCATTTTCCATATAATTTCTATTCCGAATACAGCGCAGTGAACCCACATCCAAAGCTTAATAATTCGATCTCTAACCAGGAACTCTATCCGCTAAGGTATTCAAAGCAAGGCTTTGTTGTAAAGATAGAAAAGATTGATAACAATCCTTCAGTTATCTGAATAGGATCAGTTAGAGCTAGTAAGTTATTTAATTTTTCGCTTTTTAGATATTCAATTGCTTTATCGTAATTTATTACTTTCTTGATTTTTTGGTTTCGTTTGAAAAAATATTTTTGAAATTACATATTTTTAAGAAAATCATAGAGTGATCAGTTATGGTTGAATCCAGTACAGCAATGGCAGCAATTCTCTATCAAGCCTTATTATAAAAATATCAAGGCAGTTAGTACCCCTAGTCGGTAAAACGTGTCCTGAAAACATACCATGGGTGGCAAGCATATTTAAATAATGAAATCTGTTATCGCCCGTAAGAATTACGTTTTTATTTCGTTTATAGGGAATCTTTAAAGAATATATGAAGTCATCCGTATTTGTTATTGACGGAGAACGATATATACCAATAAAAATATTATTTTCTAAAGTAATCTGCAGGCCCGATGCATGGTTCAATTTTATTTCCTTGTTGACATGTTTGATTGTATGATACGATGTATAACTCTGTATTTGAGGTACATTTTTATTCGAGGCTAACCTACATTAACATAAAATAAAGGTTTCAAAATTAAAGTAAATTAGGTTTAATCGCAAATCATTTAAATAAGCATAAATACCGTGTATATTTTGTGAAACTACTGTAAGATCCGATATTTGTATTGTGATGGCAGACGAGAGGTTGTTGATTTGACATTTAAATGATATCGCTACATCTGTTTGGTCTATTTCATCAATATTTGGTAGAGAAAGATTCATTTAGATGAAATAAGGTTAAAGTTGCTGCTTGTGTAGTGACCATTAAATCATTATGAGTTAGTACCACAACAATTTGGAAGAAAACCCATGCGGATAAACATCTAAGAATGAATAGATGTTAAAATAGGCAAAGTTATGTGTGATATGAATTTTGCAAGTGTGTGAAATATCTTAATACAATAAATAAAGTAAATGTGTGATGTGTTTGTTTGTGTAAGAGTATTGTAATAAATGGCGTGGTTTTATATAAAACTAGGTTCAAATAAGTATACATGACAATGAAAAGACGTGTAAAAATATCAGATATTTAATAATAATAATTAGGGTCCCTTGTACCTGTAATATCAAGAAATAAAGTCAAGTTTAATAATGATCTTCATGAATGTTAAAGATACCAATATTATACTTACCTTTTTGTGTCAGAAACTATTATTAGGATATGCTAATAATAGTATTATTATATATATAGGTATGTACTCAAAACATATGATGATCTTATGGACCAACTATCTGCATATAAGTTTATTATTAATAAACAATGCGTTAATATAAAAAGGGCGATGTGTTAGTCTCGAAAGAGTACGGCGGGCGCGGGTTGATATCATGTTTGAAAATTCAACTTGCCTCCGTTACACCCGCAACTGTAGTTCAGGATTAAAACTCGTACGCGTTTTACAATTATACTATTTTTATTGATTCTTGTTTAAATACTGAAAGGTGTATATATTTGTGTGTACTCTATGATCGAATATTATACTAATATTTCTACTATTTAAGTACCTGAGTTGGCAATTTATTGGGTTGGGGAATAAGTTCGTTCGGTTTTTTCAAAGTGCTTTCTTTCAACAAAAACCAATAATTATAACAATAAATTGATCAATAATGTATTCGCCGTTACTGTTTACAACCTCCTCCCACCTCTCGACTAATTTGTTGATGCCGTTCCGCCAAAAATCGTCCGGTCTGGTGTCGAAGAAGTTGATGAGCCAGTTTTTGAGGTCCTCTTCGCCGTCGAAGATAACACCCCTCATTTGATTCGACAAGGAATGGAAAAGCTGATAATCTGTTGGCGCAAGGTTCGGAAAGTACGGTGGATGCTGAAGAACCTCCCATTCGAGTTCTTGGAGTGCGGTTTTGACGACTTGTGCAACATGGGGTCTGGCGTTGTCGTGGAGCAAGATGACTTGGCCTTGTCGGTCAGGTCTTTTCAGTCGCATAGCCTCATTTACACGGCGTAGAGCTCCTTGTTGACTGTTGCGTTCCGTTCAAGCATTTCCCCGTGTATCGCACCTCAAGGCGATGAAGACATCGAATTCTGCAGGTCGTCCACTGCGAGGCATGTCTTCGAGATCAAAGTCACCATTTTTGAACTTTGCAAATCATTTCTGTGCTGCGCGCTCACCTATGACACCTTCTCCATACACGTTGCATATGTCACGAGCGGCTTCAGCTGCTTTTTGACCCCGATGAAAAGCGAAGAAACGTAGATGTCGAAAATGCTGATTTTTGTCACCTGGGTATTCCATTTCGAAGCCCAGAAAATAGGAAAAACTAAAAATATTCGAAAAACAAATAACACAGTTCTGTAGAGCAGAAAAGGCACTGTCTAATGAATACAAACACTTTGCTCAACAACAAACAAATACTTTAAATAATCCTCTTCGAAAAAAACCGAACGAACTTATTCCCCAACCTAATACAATTGATTCTTTATCCTCCATGCTAAGGTAAATGGTTCCGTAACCATTCATTCATTTATTGGTTCCGCAGGGTTTAGTTACCCTTCATGCGTAAATCGAACTTCATTTGTCTGTACTTTTTTAATCAAAAAAGACCCCGCTAACGGGTGAAAAGGGGCTAATATGACCAATTCACACAGAATTTGCAAGACATACGTACTTCCTCATTGTTTACGTTACGTTATCTAAAACAATACGCCACATGCAAAATAAGATATCATAAAAATCAATAACGTATAGTAACGCAATGTATTCTCTGGCGACAGTTTTACGGCACGGGATTAAATTCCCACCATTGAAAACATCGAAAACATTGATGTCTACATAGTTTTAACCAAATAATAAATGCATAAATACAGCTCGGCATAGTAAATAAGTCATATTAGTTAGTTTCAAGTTGGGCATATTCAGCCTACGATCGGCAGAATTATTATTAAGTACAGTTTCTATATTTTTTACATTAAAAAAAACGGTAAAAATTTCATATAATTATTTCATTAATATAATTAAGTATAGCACAATGTCTTTTGTATCAACTCTCGACTACTGCAATCATTGTATAATAAAAAATTAAAAACAGCTATGAGTCATCGTGATTCGACACTATTTTACTGACATGATAATTATTTTCCCAATCGGACGTCACATACTTGTTATAAACAATGAAACTAACTTATTACTTGATTACAAGAATTAAAGTTTTTCTTTTTAAAACAATTTTGTCTTATATTATATGTCTATTTTTTTCTTTGCAGTTCAGATTTGCAACTACGAGAGACAAATGTTACATAGTAATAGGGTTGCTATGTTCAATAGCAGCAGGATGCACGACTCCTTTAAATACGTTGTTGTTCGCGGCTTTACTTCAGGCCATGGTGGACTACGGAGTCTCTCTTATCATCGGGGATCCGCAAGGAGATGTATTCATGCAAGCAGTCATAGATTTCGCTATTTACAATAGCATTGTCGGAACTGCCCTCGTTATCTTATCTTACACAGCCACGGTGCTTATGAATATCGCAGCATACAATCAGGTAAATGTAATATAATTTTTAATCTGATCCTAATTTAACACGCTTGTGCAGCGCCGTCTAGACACATGCGGTTGCAAATGTATAGGATAGCACTCACTTTTTTGCTGTCACCCTAAAAACGCGCTGCAGCAAGTTCTAACCCGATGCTATTTTTAATCTCGCGCATCTGACAGTACATCCTAATCGTACAACTACGAACGTAGCCTAATATAAAAAAATAAACCTCACTCATGGCCAGATAAGCGTATTATATATAGGTATTTAACAATCATAGTATTTTTTATATTCACATATTTTATATTTTATATAATAAATATAATAATAGACGCTATTTTTGAAAAGTGTATTTTTGAAACAGTTACGACATAGATGAAGAACTGGAAATTGACCACAAGCTGGGTACACAAAAAAGGTCGATATTTGGGTGCCACACGAGCTCTCTGAAAGAAACTAAATGAACCGTGTACTCATTTGCGATTCTTTACTAAGACGTAAGACGTAATGAAACCTACACCTTCAGACTTCCACCTGTTTCGGTCTCTTCAAAATTCTTTAGGCAGTTTCAAGTTAACATCAAGAGAAGACTGCCAAAACTACTTGTTGCGTTTTTTTTTATCAGATTTCCCAAAATTTCTACAGAAAGTCTACGAACAAAATGGCACATATACAAGGTTATTTTATAAACACCATCCAAATTTTTTCTAGGCATTAGATATCATTCAAACACTTCATTTATGAAAAAAAATTGGTAGGTAAAATTTCCGCAAAAAAAAATTTTGTCCGAGCGAATTATTACAACAGTTGGTTACTGGCAAAATAGGTACTTACAGTTGAACGACCGACCGCCCGAAGCGCCTCACCGAGCTGCGCGCGCAAGTTGTAACTACATCGGCGCAATGAAATCAGTCAGCCGCGGGCTTTCCGCGATGTACAATGTTGCGTTCACGCATTTACGTCGCATAATTATCTACCTAACGAAATGTGTTCACACTTGCAATTGAAATCGAGGGCGAAATTGAACGACGGGTTTATGTGAAGAAGGCCCAAAGCCTCGAGAACTTAATATAAATATAATCCGTGCATTTAACGAAGTGACAAAGTGAAAAAACAAGTAATACAATAAAAGACAATGTTCATAAACGTGCAAGACTGTTTAGAGAGAAATTACCTACACTTTAAGGTAAAGTGATTGTTTTCAAACTTCATGTAAGTGTATTTTTTTTGGATTTTTAATTAATTATTTTGTTGGAGTAAAGCAAAATGTGTGCAGGGCGGCTAAGACTTGTGAAATTTTTCACAAAAATATAGAACTATTAATTATACATTTCTTTATCCTATCGTGTAAAATAGACAAAAATAACTTAGGTAGGTAGGTACTAAGGTTTTGGCACTGCATTTGTTTTTGCGATTTTCGAATTGCCTTTGCGATCCCTGTGTTTTTTTAGATTCTGTGGTTAATAAACACCCTTTGCTTTACTCCAACCAATTATTCTACATAAGTTGATTAAATTTAAAAAAATGCGACGTAAGTGCCTAAGGTGTGGTTTACTTTTATGTTCATTTTTTATTTATTAAAAGTGTTATCGATTAATATTGTTATAATCAAAGAACAAATCAACTTATCTCTTCTTCAATTTGACGTTCCTATTTTTTTTCGTTTAAATTTGCAACTTATGAAAATCATTGTAATGAATCAATGAAATACGGGAGGGCGGGGCGGGGGTTGTGTAATCATCTGCTACAACACCGTGCGTAGCGTGACTGTGACAGCAATCGGTAGTTTTCCTCGGATAACTTTGTGTAGGCTTAACTTAATATTTTAGTACTGAGTGATATTAAAAGAAAAAAATCTTGTTTCGTTATTTTCTTCAAAGAATATAATATATAAATTTGGATGGTGTTTATAAAATGACCTTGTATACTGTAATTAAATGTAAATTGGAAAAAAAATCCTTGAATTTTCATATAAAATGAGAAGAAACTTTTTCCCCAACCTATTATTATAACTAACTAAAAAACAGAAAGTACGTTTTAAATGTAACTTTAAGTTAATCCCATAATAACAGATAAAAATTAAATAAATCATCCACTACTACAGGACCGCGAATCTGGGACCTTGACTGTCGGCTACGGACTATCGTGGCATATATTACCTAGTCGTGGCAGTATATTTTTAATTAAATCTCCGAATAATTACTATAACAAACGTACGTCGTTCTTAGCCGA
Organism: Calamotropha paludella; assembly: GCA_927399485.1. Classification (NCBI taxonomy): domain Eukaryota; kingdom Metazoa; phylum Arthropoda; class Insecta; order Lepidoptera; family Crambidae; genus Calamotropha; species Calamotropha paludella. The sequence goes on along the minus strand of OV656813.1, from coordinate 18,550,157 downwards.
GCATGACTAGTGGAAACAATAATAAATATTCAGGAACTTGATTATAGCAAATGGCTTATGTATAAACTTTGTTGTTTTCCAAACATACAAAAAACAAATAATTTCAACGAAAATTACAAAATAAAAACTAATTTAAATATTCTCATTACTAAAAACTTCTCAAAACTTTACAATTTTATTTGATATTCCTTATTATTTCCTATTTCGCTGTCCACCACGCTTAAATATATTTGAACATTTATTTTAAATGATAAATTTCAAGTCTTTACAATTTTTTATTCTTGAATACTACTAGCAGCTACTCGCTACAAGTTATTTATGAACGAGCTAACCAAATAAGCGAAATTTCACCCATTCAAATATTATTTCTTATATCTTTAGGTGTACAAAATTCGTCAAGAATATCTTAGAGCAGCATTGAACCAGGACTTTGCTTATTTCGATGCGCATCAAACTGGAGACATTGCTTCTAAAATGACTGGGTAAGTACCAGAAGAAAGGTTGGTTGTGTACCCTCTATATTATGTCTTTAATTATCATGTTTAGAATAGGAAAGGATTGACATATCTTGTTAGATAAATGTCCTTTATTTATATAGAAAATAGGCATGCGCTTGACCACTATCTCGCCTGATGGTAAGCGTCGATGTGATTTAGGATGTGATGTCCTTTAAAAAAACCCAAGTATAAAGTGTACTGGGGGACTCAACAGCATGTCAACCTACTACAGACCGTCAAATATTCTCAATGAATATTGAACATAACATGTAAAATTTTTAGGTGAGTTGGAATTATTTGACAGTTTTGTATGGGTTAATGTGACTGTGCATAAAATAAGTTATCATTATGCTATCTTATCGTCATAATAAAAATTTTAACAAACATTTACATATAATTTTCTGACGATAACAATTCCTACTCACGCGTTTATAAATCAATAACAACACCTGATATGATTACGATAAATACTTAGATGTATATCGATTAATTTATAAAGTATGTGATATGTCTGTTTCTTAGTTTTTCGCTTACGTCATGGACCATTCTCCATATGCCGTTTGAAAATGTCACGTCTAATATGTGTATCTTTCAAGCTACCCAGATTTTTTAATAAAGTACAGAATACGCCTATAAAAAACAACCACACCTTTGAGCTCTCAGGTAGGGTCTGAACTGTGGTTGTTTTTATAGGCGTATTATAATTTTATAGAATATGGTATTGCAAATACAAAAAATAAAATAAATACAAAATACAGAAATTTTCCTAATAAATCCTTTAATGATTTTTTTGCAAGTTTATATATAACATGTATTTTTCGTATCATTTATTCTTATAAACCATATTATTTTATGTTTATTATTTGATGACGACGCTCACACAGATTCGCATTTCAAATCAAACGTTGTCATGTTCCTTTTAAAACTTGTCGTTTAATTTCGATATCTGTTGGTGAGGTGAACTATTAATATGTGGAGGATTAACAGAAATACAATACTGTACCTCCTAAATATAAATAAAAAAAAACAAGAGCAGAAGCACTTTTTTTTCTTCTTTATGTTGTAGATTCTTAGCTTAGAAAATTTTACTATACCCTGAACCTCTTCAAACTATAGATATTAAACATGTTTATATAGTTAGCAAACAATGTTGCATTTACCATGTACCCATCAATGTTAAATAGAAAAATCTTATAAATGTTTAATAGAAAAATCTCCTTTAGAATTTCATGTCAATGAAAAAAGTTGACTAATTAAATTTTGTTATATTTTTCCTAAATTTACTTATTTAAATTTACCTACTAACATTATAAAATCTAACTATTTTGAGCATTCTTTCACGCAAAAACTACAGAACAAATTTTGATAAAAAAAATTAGTTATTAACTTAACCATTACTTAACAGATTAACCAAATGAGAAAGATCTGCATCCATATATACAAGTATGTCCATAAAGATTATCATCAGGCTATAATTACGTGTGGGCTGTAGGAAAATTGTCTTCTATCATGATGTTATGTACCTTATTGTGTATTTCAATATAATGACCGTTTGAGCCAAAATAATAAAATAACTAGCGGCCCGTCCCGGCTTGGCACGGGTGGACAAAATTCTTTAAATTTTTTCTAGCATTCAATATAGCCTATGACACTCAGCAATAATGTGCCTTTCTATTGGTGAAAGAATCGGTTCAGTAGAACCCGAGATTACCCCTTACAATTTAACAAATATACAAACACACAAACTTTACTTCTTTATAATATTAGTATAAATATAGGGAAAGCGGAATGTTAAAAACAATGAACTATCGTAAACGAGTCAACAAATGGCGCTGTTTGGTAAATACTGTTTGTACACGCTATCATTTTTTAATTATTAATAAAAGCTTTCAAAACAAGGGAAGTGTCGAAAAACAATAGACGCCGCGTATAGACACCGCAAGGCGTGCGCTGCGAATTATTAGACACGCATACTTGAACTTAAGACATGCATGTAACATTTAAAGCATGCGTTTTGAATAGCATATGCTTAACTGGAAACAATCTAGAACGATGTTCTACAGTTAATAAAAAAAATCAGGAATAAAATGGTGGTAAAACGTATTTTTAATTCATATTCTTTTTTATATTTATTATAATAGGATGTCTAAAGTCCCAAAACAGGGTCGGCCTTCATGAAGCTTGCTCACTCTACACAAAAATATTGTCCATACGCGCGGCTCGCACTGCCGGCTTGCGTTCATTGCCTTGCAAAGGCTATGCGGCGAATGCTCACAGTGAGCATACACGCCCACATACCCTGAGGTTTAACAAACCATGATAAGCCGCGTACAGACATCACACTCATTACAATGTCTAAATGCGGCTAAAAATATATGTGAGTGAAACCGCAGGGGTGAACCATCTAGAATAAGAAACCATATTATCAAAGGGATAATTTTAAAGTCTTATTAATGGAACTTTGATAATCTAGAATTAAGAATTTGTCGCCGATATCAATTTGATACACAATTATCAGCTTTATCTTTTTTCAGGGATGTAGTAAAATTAGAGGACGGTATTGGTGAAAAATTAGGGACATTTGTTTTCTACCAAGCGGCATTCGTGAGTTCTATTATAATGGCGTTAGTGAAGGGATGGAAGTTAGCACTACTGTGTCTTATATCGTTTCCAATCACCTTAACGCTCGTTGGAATCGCAGGATTGGTAAGAACTATTTCATTGATTTGTGTTCTTAACTTGCATCAGGATACTTTGTTCTCACGATTAATACCTATTTCTAATGGGGTGTAAATAAGCCTTATATTACGCGTCGTCTTACTTCGCCGGTCGATAGTAACCTTCAAAGTGTAAATTCCGAAAATTTATGTTCTCAATTTTCCTCGTCATTATTCCTTTTTTCTTATTATTAATTTCACGAATGAACATCTGATTGCCCATAAAAATTATATGAAAATTGTTTAACAGCGCATGAATGTAAATTTTAGTAATCTAGAACATTATAATACAATTTATAAAAGCTTGGTATTTTTATGAATATTCACCATAAGTCAATGTCCCCAACCATAAACCTACCATGAAGCTAGGTATACCACCAATGCAAATTGATGCATGCTCACGCCTGCAGATGGCTAGCACGACTGCAAAGGTAACGTGATTTCCGAAAAATGTAAGAGCACGAGATTAATATTTTTTTTAGTAACCTGCCCCTTTATGCAAATGTTGCTTAACCTTCGTAGCCATAACCCCAACAAGCTAATCACTGCAAAACCAAGCTCCTCTTGAATAATGCAAGAGAACATCCATAACTGTAACATAACATAACAAGCCAGATTACAGCAAGTTAAAGTTCAACCATAGGTGGCCTCTAAGCTGTCTAAGAAAGAAGCTGTAGCCTCGGGTAAAGCGGGTTCCATCGCGGAGGAGGTCATATCAGCGATTCGTACGGTGTATGCATTCAGTGGACAACAAAAAGAATCTGAAAGATACGAAACGCATCTTATCGATGTTAGAAAAATCAATATTAAAAAAGGTCAGTTTCTGTGTAAAATTAATTATCTTTAATAATATTATGACAATACTTTGTGTGTGTTTGTTACCATAACAGCAACGCGTAGCCGGGTTATACCAACAACGCGTGGCCGGGTTATACCAGCAACGCGTGGCCGGGTTATACCAGCAACGCGTGGCCGGGTTAGCTAGTGTTATAAAATAATTTTATTGCATAAACTTATACATACATAAAATCACGCCTTTTTCCCACAGGGGTAGGCAGAGATCACCGATTTCCACTTACTACGATCCCCTCATACATCTCTAGCTTCTTCAACTCTCATCAGCCTTTTCATACAAGCTTGTCGGTTAAGGGTACTTTTGACCTGGCCTTGTTTCAGGACATCCGCTATTTGGTCCCTGAAATTTCGCCTTGCTCTGCCGTTACCGACTTGCCCATGCACACTTGCCTCATACATAAGTCTTGCTAATCTGCTTTCATCTATCCTCTTTAGATGTCCAAACCATCTAAGCATCCCGTTTTCTATCTTTGTCACTATATCTTCTTCCACACTACACCACTCTCGTATGTGAAAAAAAATTCCACATTTCCAAATTTTTTCTATATCAAGGTTTTAACACAAACTTAAAAATATATTTTTAAGGCTAAGCAAATGCTACAAACTAGAAATTAATTGGATAAATTAAGACTTTGACCATAAAAAAAGGACACTGTGGGCGAGTTTTATTTGGGCAGGGTGAATTTATGAGCTATTATAAATTGGCCAATCATCAATTACAAAGTAACTAATAAATTCGGTGATAGCTTGTCAGACGTGAATGGCTGTGAGGGAAGAAGAAAAGGAAATCGCCATGCTAACTTTAAACAAAATTATTAACTTAAACATTTTTCTAATGTCGATTTGTGAGAATACAAATTATATTAGGCCACTCATGTGACATCTTCATAGATTCCAACCTAAACAGATCTTGTCATTAATATAGAAAATAACGTTAAAACTACTATGTCTAAACTTAAAAACTAAAAACCTTAAAAAATATAATATAATATCTAAAATATATTACTAAAAGGAGTCTCTTTAGGCAAGGTTCCAAAGATACTGGCAGAATTCCCCCTTTGAATAGCTAAACTAATTCTTTGTCCGAGGTAGCTGCCAGCTCTTCGGTCTCCTGTGATGTCGACTAACCTTTTTGATATTTCTTTATAAATTGCGCTAGGACCCCACGGACCAAGGGTCTCGACACCAAATGGGACAAAATCATATTCGGAGCCTAGACCCTTGTATTTGCATGCTTTAGCTTTTTCAGCCGCTTCACATGCCGCACCAGCTCTGTTGTTGGTTCCATGTAGATGGGAAGGGGCCAGTGTGTCTGAACAGGTTGCATCCCATACCAGCACCCGGCCCATCTTCCATGGAATCAAACTCATACCGTCCGGTCTCTTGCCATCGTCTCTTGCAATTCCAGACGGCTCAAGTAGACTTGGCACGTTGACGGTGGCAAGGGACCGGCGTATGATATCGTTAAGTGCGGCATGTCTCGAGAAGCGGCCTGCACTTTTTTGGCATGACAGTCCGTGATGTCCTAGCTTGTCGACATCACTGCCACAGGGACATTTATGAGGAGCGCAGACCGGAACCCCAAGCCGTAGACAGGTTGCGATTCGCAGCGTGTCAGGCGCAAGAAATGTTCCTGTATTTGACGAAGGGTACGCGTGAAGCCAGTAACCGGCCTCATGCGCACCCACGGCCAAAAGCCTAGCACGCGCCGAACCGGTACTACAGCTTAAAAGATTGTCAAAAGTAAATTTACAGTTTATGTCGTCCCAGCTCCTCTGTGAATTTGGAGAATCTGGAAAATTTTGACCTGGGCATACAATTGAGAAAGCGTTTCTAGCTTCTTCCAAGCCAGAAATCTCAAAGTTTGAAGGCAATGCCCTTAAAATTTTACTTATGAGATTTGCTGAACTATGGACAGAAGATAGAAAGGCTGGTAAAGCGACACTGGAAATTTTGCGAATCCCTAAACCACCATAACGGATGGGCAGGGATGCTTGGGTCCAAGATATTATACTCTCGTATTACATCATTCCTTATTTTATACATCAAATTCACTTCAGCTATACTTCTTAAAGCTCTTATTTCCACTGCATTAATCATAGATTTCACGTCCATACAATAGAGGCGGTGCCAACACGCCTCCATACACAGCCATATACTTTTTCAACATTAAAATCCTACAAAACGTTGCTTATATAAAAAGTACAAAGCTCAACAGTAATTCCATAGTTTTAAAGAGTTATAGCGTATTAACAAAAAAAATATCTTAAGTGAAAGGTATTTTTTAAATATATAAAAACGTTTCATAAAAATCCGCCTGAAAGCATATATACCTGTCTTGCGCTGCTTGCTTTTATTCTCTTAATTTTTCTTTAATGTTGCAGGATTATTTAACGGATTGGCTATGGGAACCCTCTTCTTCTGCATTTTCTGTGCCTATGCATTGTCATTGTGGTTCGGTTTCAGACTAATAGTGGATGAGGGTTATGACGTACAGACCATGATTGCTGTGAGTATTTCCTATTTTATCGTTTATTATTTGTAATTCAATAACTGTCCTATTTTATGTTATCTTCAAATGATATTACATAATATGTATATATTTATTATGAATTCTTTAATTTATCCTACTATACATTAAAAATTTGTGACAGTACAGCTTTTTGAGCGCCTTCTGTCAGCGCTTAAAAACAATCTGTTATTTTTATTTAATTAGCTTCCATAAATAACAAAACTGACAGCAGTGTTCTGAATTATGATTTTAATCACCACAATAGTTGCTAGATACCTGTATTATTGATCTGTGCAGGTATTCTTCGGAGTTATGATGGGTTCCGCCAACTTTGGCATATCATCCACACTCATGGAGGTGTTTGGCGTAGCACGAGGTGCAGGCGCTCAAATATTTAACCTGATCGACAACGTGCCCACGATCAACCCATTACTGGACGCTGGGGCCAAGCCATCATCTATCGCTGGGAACATAGATCTAAAGAACGTAGTATTTCACTACCCATCCCGTCCTGATGTCCAGGTAAGAATTAATTCAGACATCAGGTGATTTGGCTCTGGCCTTCTATATTTTATTCACTTCATCTTCAACTTTCCTATAATAAACCCAATATTAGGGGCTCAGCCAACTTCTATTTCTAGGATTTTCTGCCGTAATTATTATACATAAAATATGTATGTTTTCAGGTGTTAAAAGGTGTCAGCTTCAATGTGAAGCGCGGACAGACTGTGGCACTGGTGGGCCACTCCGGCTGTGGCAAATCTACTATCATCCAACTGATCTGCCGCTACTATGACGTAATCGACGGCAGTGTAAGTATATTTTACACCAGGCAACACTCATGCGACATAGTTTAATTTATAGTATAACTTTGTTTCTACAAAAAGCCATGCAGCTAATTAATAGAAGCTTATGAAAATTTTAACACGGAATGAAATCATCATTATAACATTATCGTATTTACTACTAAACTTCTCAGAAAGTAAGTTCTCAATTTCTGCTTCCGGTGGCGATTTTATAAAAGATCACTTTGACTACTAGATGACATCTTGAATACTCATTTAAGAATGTAATACCATTACATAGAAAATATTAAATGTAAAAGAAAACCAACAAATTATTGCTCAATTCGCATTTTTAGGGTTCCGAAGTAAACAAGGAACCTTTTGTAGATTCGCCATGTCCGTTCATCTGTTTATCTGACTACTTAGCTCAGAGATTATCGGCACTAAGAAACTTGTCCTTCGACATGAAGATACATTTTAATCATGCCGACAAAAAATTATATAAAAGTATTTATTTACTTGTAGAGTTTAGAATGTGAGGTCTCAATTACTGCATTTTTAAGTCTACCACAGTTTGTACATTGGCAAGGTTAGAACACGAAACACTAAATGACCTACGACCAACCGCTTTCATATTTCTACTTCAAAAAGATAAGAAAAAGAAAAAAATAACATCATGCTCATGACTCATTAAAATATCTTAGCTTACTGCCGTAAACAACCAGATAATAAACATCTATTGATCCTTAAAGGATGTGTAAAAAATGTGGTTTAGATTATTGACAAAAAAGTATGTTTGTCATTTTTAACTCTATCGAACTTTGTTTGGAAGAATAGATTAAAATTTCGATCTCATACCTAAAATATTGTATAAAACATACCATTGACAGGTGACACTGGACGGTAATGACGTGCGTGATCTGTCCGTCCGTTGGCTTCGAGAGCAGATTGGCTTAGTGGGCCAAGAACCCGTGCTGTTCAACACGACAGTGCGCCAGAACATCCGCTATGGCCGTGAAGACGTCACTGACGAGGAGATAGAAGCTGCAGCAAAGGAGGCCTACGCCCACCAGTTCATTATGAAGCTGCCAAAGGTGTGGAACTAGAGTTTGCTTAAATAGACTTACTTTCCGGTTCCCTATTGAATTTCATAAAATCACATGCCATAATATATCGTGACGTACTTTCAGTTGCCATGATCGAAATTATTATAATCTTAGTTCTTTCTTTGAATTTTAGTTCTTTGTTCTAGTTTATAAATCATCCCTTTTCAGGGAGAGGTGTAGGGATCTTATGGCTGAGATGATGATTAGTTATTAACTCCTAAAATTTGAAAAATCCATTATTATACAATCTTACATCATTAGTCGTTACGAGTCCACTACTTGACAGTATATTATCTATGTATATGTAAAATAAACATCCTCGAGGCTTAAGAGTAGCCCAAGGGCAGCTTCCACCGCAAACCTATTGTCGAAACCGTAACTATGACTTAAACGAGACAATAAATACGACTTTAAAAAATTATGACCAACTTGTTATGACAATATACAATACATCCTAATATTACAGAGTGAGTAATAACGGATTTTGTGTTTGTTATCTATGGTAAATTCTGGATTTTAAAATTAAATTCTAAATTCTGGATAATTCTGGACCGAAAAATATGTCATTCCAGAGAGACAAAGGCCAAAGAGAAAAAATAGAACGATATTACCGACAACAACATTCGCTTTCTGGAATTCAATCACTCTCAGGCTCTTCGCATATTACGATACTTACTCATATTTGGTTAGCACCCTATATGAATTTTGATATTGTGTCGCCTTCTTCTGTACTATTTTCTGTAATTCGTCAAAAAAAAGTACGTCGTTTCCATTCATATTCAATACCAAAGACAATATCTTATCGAGTCAAAGGTAATCGATAATAACAATATCCATATCACTTGAACTCGATATATTAATAGGATGGGTGTTTATAAGGCATTCGGTCGATACAAGGTCAAGGACGGTGCAACGAATTTTGGCGTAGAACTTTCGAAGACATTTCTTTAACCTCTTTTTATGTTTTTTTGCGTTTCTTCAATGCTATCATCTTATAAGATAAATTGTTTGAATAGAAAAAAACGACTCGACTCACAAGTGAAAAAAAATAATGGCTGTTTCATCTTATCGATTGTCCAAACATTTATAAAAATGTTTCTTTCGAATACGAGAGGATGTTCCTCTTATTGATGAGACAACGCTGGCCTACAGCGTAAAACCGGAAAGGTACTAGAAAATGTGGACGGATGTTCACAAGGCTCGGTAGCTCAATTAGAAGAGCAGTGGACCGGACTTCCAAAGGTTGCGGGTTCGATTCCCACCTGAGAATTCACTTGTGAGCCAAATCCAATTTTTTTATTCAAATTATTTATTTCGAAGACATGATATTGCTTTAGCGTTCAATACACGCATTGTAAATATAATACTGATATTATAAATGTGAAAGTTTAATGTTTAGATGTTTGTTCCTCAATTATTCCTCCATAAACTGATTCGGATGAAATACATACATTTTTCAAACGACCCTTTATGGGGCCATGGCTGAATCTTTTGCAAGTGTTTGCATTAATGTGGTTTACGGTGTATCGCATTATTCATTTGAATGAAATTATTATTCGCATTTTTATTGACAAACTTTATTTAAACGCACATAAGAAGATCAAATAAATTACATAGCAGATACCTGGGTGACCGAGCTTCTCTCGTTAGTCACAATCAACTTCACATGAAAAATTAATCATATGAGTTTCTTGGTCTAACCAAAATAAAACATTCAACATTGACTTGATTTCAATCGCCCAATTTTTAATAACCTATCTCTAGTCACAGCTAGGGCAACTATGATTTTGTTGCTTAGAGATTTCATGTTAATAGCGGGAAACAAGAAGGATTACTTAGCAAGTGAATAAAAGTAGGCCTTTCTTTTTTACAAATAATGTTAAAATTCGAATAATATCAATAGCGCAATCTTATAATTTATAGGTAACAATTAGATTATCACGTTATCAACCATCGGCAACAATAGAAGTGCCTACCACTTTTTGGCTAAAATACAACTATATAAGTAAACTTAAAAAGCAAAACAAATACAAAATTTCAATCGAATCGTTAGAAAGGTTACCGAAATACGCGACCATAATCAGTAATGTTCAATTACTGTGCATATTCTTCCTTTACTTGTTAAGGATGAAAAAAATGAACAAATATTACACGTATAATCAATGTATTTTATTTACGTTATTTGAGATTATTAAAAAAACTACCTAGAGGAAGTATCTAGTTGAAATTTCCTAAAGTCAAATAACAGCGGACAGAAGCTAGTGGTGAAGAATGTTTTATTGAAGTGATAACTTCTTATGGGAAGGTAAACCGCTTCGTTACGTAACAGTCTGTCTGACTTCCCTTTTTTAAATGTAGGTTAAGAATTTAAATTATTTTTATAATCCAAAAAGTTTATATTTCTAAATTTATAGATATTGACTGCTTGTTTATTTATGAGTCGTAAATTAACCTTTTTTTATTTATAAAGTAATAATTAGTAGTAGGCTAGGCTAATTGGTGTGAATGTAAGAAATATTTATTATTTATTTATTTAATTGCGCTAATTTTGTTGGTTGACTTTATCACTTCTGTCGGCACTCCCGGAGTGCCATTTTTTTTTCTTAAACTTGCTTGTCGTCAGGGATACGACACGTTGGTAGGCGAGCGCGGCGCCTCCTTGTCTGGCGGGCAGAAGCAGCGAGTGGCAATCGCGCGCGCGCTCGTGCGCAACCCTAGCATACTGCTGCTCGATGAGGCGACCAGCGCGCTCGATCTTAACTCCGAAGCCAGAGTACAGAAAGCTCTTGACAGGGTTTGTATATCCAAATTTTTATAATAATATTACGATATAAGACAACATTTGATATATTTAGTTCTTACACTTCCGCGCACATTACACATCAGAATAAAACACTTTTTTACGGATTTTTGCGCATGTTTTATTTTATTTTATATTTAATCCTGACGTTTCGACTCCTTACAGGAGCCGTGATCACAGGATGACTAAGATGATGGTTGTCATGTATTTTCTACTACCTTCACAATATTTTAATCGGGCACGTTCCTAATTATTAAATTATTTTATATAAATCAAATTGTTTTAATTTATTTTAAATTATTTTAAAAGACTATAATACCACCACAGACCATAGAGTTCCGAACCAATCCCGCGCAGTTGTCAATTTATCAAAACAAACATTGGATGAACCTACTTTAAAAGTTTTAGAAAAAGGATTAAACTTCGCTGTTGCCCCTCGCAGGATACCGTATGAGGACATTATATGTAACGTTGAGGATTGTTTGGTTAAAAATAACTTCAAAAAGGAGGATATGGAGGCAATCCGTCAAGACATTTCATCTGTTCTACGACGTAGTAAACCGCCGAAACCTAACCTCTCTTATAATGAATATAACGCTTTAAAAAACCTGCGAAATAAATCAGATCTTACAATCCTCCGAGCAGACAAAGGCAATGCCACGGTAGTAATGGATACGTCAGATTATAATGATAAAATGCTCCAGCTCTTGTCGGATGAGAACACATACAAAAAAGTTAAAAACGACCAAACTTCTAAGGTACTGAAGAAAACCAGTGAACTCATTAAGACGCATTCCGAGGTATTAGATCTTGACGTCAACCATCTTATTCCTTCCTGCCCTAAACCGCCGAAGTTGTATGGGTTGCCGAAAATACACAAACTAGATGTACCGCTACGTCCAATTGTTAGCCAAATTGACTCACCAACCTACCGTTTGGCTAAACACGTAGCTAAAATACTATCACCACTAAGGGGCAAAACAACAGCCTATGTAAAGGATTCCTACCATTTTGTTAGTGAGATACAACACCTACGTCTCACTGATGATGAAACTATGGTTAGCTTCGATGTCCAATCTTTATTCACAAGCTTACCTGTTCAAGATTGCATTGATGTCACTAGGAAGAGACTAGAGAAACACAATAATTACCAAGTGAATATTCAAAATTACTGGAACACTGCCTAACATCGGGCTATCTCTTGTGGAATGATGAATTCTACCTACAAGTGGATGGTGTAGCAATGGGCTCTCCTGTATCACCCATAGTCGCCGACATATTCATGGAGGACTTTGAGGAAAGGGCCCTAGCGACGGCACCGGTGTGTCCACGCTTTTACAAAAGGTATGTAGATGACACATTCGCTGTATTACCAAGAGATATGGTTTCTGTCTTTTTAAGTCACCTTAATTCCGTTCATCCTAACATACAATTTACTATGGAATTAGAGACAGACAATAAAATAGCCTTCCTAGATATTCAAATCAGCAGGAATCCAAATCAAACCCTTAGTCATACAGTGTACAGAAAGGCAACTCATACAGGTAGATATTTAAATGGTGACTCTCACCACCATCCTATACAGTTAGCTACCGTAGGGAAATCATTGTTTCAGAGAGCTCGCGGCATCTGTGACCAACAACATCTGACTGCTGAGCTTCAGCATGTCAAGCGAGTACTACAAGATAACAAGTTGCGAGTACCAAGACTGTGTCACAGAAGCCGCGCCAAACCAGCCACAGTAGAGCGCCAACCTGCTGTCCTTCCCTACATGAAGGGGGTCACTGACAAGATTGGGAATATTCTGAAGCGGGTTTCTATTAAAACTTACTTTAAACCAGCCAGGAAGATTGACCAATTCTTACGATCGGTCAAGTGTAATATACCCCTTCAGGCAGCGGGTGTCTACAAAATCGATTGTGACTGTGGGCTCTCATACATCGGGCAAACAAAGAGAAGTATAGGGACGCGCATTAAAGAACACGTAGCTGACATGAAACATAGGCGCGATAATAGGTCTGCAGTGTGTGAGCATGCTTTTGAGGGGCCAAACAACTATATTCGTTTCGATAAACCACAAATTCTCGCTAGAGAACAAAGATTTGTTCCTAGGATGCTACGCGAGGCTATTGAAATTAGGAAACATGCTAATTTCAATAGAGACGAAGGTTGGAGCGTTCCACCTGCTTGGGACCCCATAATTAATACCTACAAAAACACACACTGCAAGACATGATGATGTAGTTAGCTCTTTTTGCAAATAATTAAACAGTAAGATGGAGGTCGGTCCCCCTGCCCGAGTTTCTTTCGCCAGTTCTTCTCGGAAGGCCCTCCCAATTTCCGAACTGGTAGTAGACTCAGTAGTATACAATGTAATCGTAGTGAGAATTAATTAAATAACTAAATAATCTTTTAAAATAAATTAAAACAATTTGATTTATATAAAATAATTTAATAATTAGGAACGTGCCCGATTAAAATATTGTGAAGGTAGTAGAAAATACATGACAACCATCATCTTAGTCATCCTGTGATCACGGCTCCTGTAAAGGAGTCGAAACGTCAGGATTAAATATAAAATAAAATAAAACATGCGCAAAATCCGTAAAAAAGTGTTTTATTCTGAAACATTTGATATTTTAATGACTCCCTTGCATCGGTCAAGCATTGTCTAAAAATGGCTTTTATTGTTTCTGGTAATATTAAAGTTTAAATTTAGTATTTTAAAATAGAGTAGTTACATATTATATAGACGTCCTTTTCGATTTGTAACTAAGCAGGCTGTGTTTAAGTAAAATGGATTGTAGCCAGGTTTGTGAGCCAGATAGCAAAAAAGAAAGTAAGGCCATAGGACGATAAGAATACCGAATCCGCCCCAGAGAGGTATCTGGCTCATAATTTTAGGGAATGTTGGTACACATAAGATACTTCGATGCTGAAAGTATCAGCTTTTTATCTATTACCGTTTCTGAATAAATCTAAAAATACTGAATATCAGTAAAAAATTTTATTCTCAGCACCTTGTGAATCGATTGATCTAAATACAGGATATGTTTTGGGGCATGGTGGTAGATTCTAAGAAAAAAAATATAAGCAATATCGGTTCATAAGAACCTATAAAAAAACGAGGTTATTTTCTTGATTTTAATTTTTAATCATGTTACGGGAACGCTAAAAATATGAATCAATTTTTTTTAAATTCCTCATTCAATTTTCGATAAAACTGTGATCTTGGGAATTTTTTTAAAACGTTACGCCATATTGAAAAAAATATAAAAACCGATTAGCTGCTCAAAAATTAATTTCTTATTATGATTTAACTCTTGCAATGATAATCTCATTAATACTCTTGCAATACAGAACGTTTGCAATTATTGTACTAGTGAAAACAACAGAATAAATTATGAAGACTCATATAAAAACAATTGTTCTTCATATAATGAACTATAATCATTATCATAAACTTTATTTATCACTATAATGATTAAATCAGTATAAAATAATATTGTTTACATAATTCAACTACGTTTTAGGGAATTTAAACTTTCCCGCTCAATTATTAGTTAATTCAGCACCCATAAGATGGCACTGTAATTCAAAACTGGTAACACTGTTTTCTATTTTTTTATTCTACCCACCAGATTTAAAAATAACTTTAAAATTATTTGTTGATATTCTAAATAAGTATTGGTCGTACTTTTTTCTGTATTTAATAATTAATTTTATCTAATTATAATATTATATAAGTGAAAATATGTCGTCATCTAAAAAATATAATCTAAAGTGCTGTATTGGTTCAAAATTCATTAAACAAACGCGAGGTACTCCAAAATATATACAATCTGATGAAGATGCTGAAGACTTTTCAACGATCTTTGATCATCCAATTGTAGTTGGTTATGTTTTGTGGAAGAATTGTCGATCAAAAAATATAAGAAAACGAAACTTGACGACGAGGATCAGGATACATCGTTGGAGAATGAATTACCTTCAGATACAAGTGAATTGTTGGAAAGAACTGAATCGAACTTATCTTCGATGACTTTGTCTCAATCAAGTACTGATGATTCATCATTTAATTTAGAGGTTGTATGTGATTATGATACAGAAGAATGTATTGAAGTTCAAATTAAAAGAACTGTTGCAACTCACAAATACTGTTGTGGATTAAGGACAATTGGTTGTTGTTTACACGTAGCTGCAATAATTTTTTACCTGGTGCATGGACGATATTTGGCTAAAATTCCCAAACCAGCAGCAATAGCAGACTAGTCACAAATTCATCAGAAGATTTTATTATTAACACATTAATATAATTAATTCATTTTGAATAGTTTATAATTAAATATTAATATTAAAGTTATTGAATAAAGAAAAATTATTTTTATATGACTGTTCATAATTTATTCTGTTGTTTTTACTAGTACAATAATTGCAAACGTTCTGTATTTTATCAATGCAAGAGTTAAATCATAATAAGAAATCAATTTTTGAGCAGCTAATCGGTTTTTATTTTTTTTTCAATATGGCGTAACGTTTTAAAAAAATTCCCAAGATCACAGTTTTATCGAAAATTGAATGAGGAATTTAAAAAAAATTGATTCATATTTTTAGCGTTCCCGTAACATGATTAAAAATTAAAATCAAGAAAATAACCGCGTTTTTTTATAGGTTCTTATGAACCGATATTGCTTATATTTTTTTTCTTAGAATCTACCACCATGCCCCAAAACATATCCTGTATTTAGATCAATCGATTCACAAGGTGCTGAGAATAAAAATTTTTACTGATATTCAGTATTTTTAGATTTATTCAGAAACGGTAATAGATAAAAAGCTGATACTTTCAGCATCGAAGTATCTTATGAGTACCAACATTCCCTAAAATTATGAGCCAGATACCTCTCTGGGGCGGATTCGGTATTCTTATCGTCCTATGGCCTTTACACAACATTCATGCATAGATAATAGATGAATGAGTGTTATTAACACATGCAATACTGTAAAGTCAGGTATTTATTTAAGGCGCCCTTAGCAGCTTATCGATTAGATGTCTGTCTTGAACCGAGCAGCTCGTGGTCGAACCTCACCGGTATGCTAGACGTGGAGTCGTACCAGTATAGAGTTACACTCTATTGGTACGCCTGACTATAATTATTCATTCGAAATTGTTCACCACAAAAATAAAAGAAAACATGATAGAATGCCGTTTTAATGAATAAATGAATTTTAATGAGCATGAAACGTTACAACAATATATGACCAAAATTATACTCGTTCTATGTTTGTAATTTAATTTTATAATATTGCTTATTTTCTACTTTTTATCTAATAATTTCCATCACTCCCTCCCAAATTTAAAACTATATGGGGTTTTAATGTTTTTTTTATTGCTTGCAGGCCCAAGAAGGAAGGACGACAATTGTAATAGCTCATAGGTTATCAACCATAAGGAACGTTGACGTCATTTATGTTTTCAAGGATGGTATAATAGTGGAAAACGGAAATCACGAGGAGCTAATGAAGAAGAAAGGCCACTTTTATGACATGGTCATGTTACAGACATACCCAGGATCTGAACGTGATGGAAATGGTACATAATTTTCTGGTTTCCTATAAACTCAATTCTCAAATTGTATATCTTATTATATCTATAAATTATTTTTTCACAGAACCTAATAAACTCACTAGAGAAATCTCAGTCAAAAGTGAACTCGACGATGAAGAGGAAATCGAATACGAATCTGGGGTAAGCTAAGTCTCAAGTACATTTACCATGTCGAGAATTAAGCAAAATACAAGGAAATAATTGTTTTATATTTTTTTTTGTATACATATATATTTTTTGGATTTTTTCAATGCTATCTTACAAGATAAATTATTTAAATAGAAAAATACTAGAAAATATTGACTAGGCGCGCAAGTGAATTCTCAAACGGATATCGAACCCGCAAACCTTTGGAACTCCGGTCCAATGCTTTCCTAATTGAGCTACCGAGCCTTGTGAACACGCGTCGACATTTTTTTAGTACCTTTCTAATTCCCGCCTAAGAATTCATTTGTGACCCGAGTCGATTTTTTTCTAGTATTTTTCTATTTAAATAATTTATCAAATAATTGTTCCTGATTATCGTTTAATTACTACATCGATTAGTGATACTGTACTTCTATCCGGCGCGAAGGGCCAAACTAAATAAACAGACTGTAATATAAATCTCGTGTACAAGATATGTATTTTAGAAATCCATAAGGCAATCACCATAGATGACTCTTTGCACAGATAAATTCGCGCCATGCCTGACAACTCTATAGCAACTCATTTCTACTGAATCAGATGGGATTGTGTTAATATATCATAAAACATTGATTTAGGATATCGCCGCATCTGAACCTGAAACTAGAGACGTGTCATTCTGGAATGTACTGAAACTAAACGCACCAGAATGGAGATCTGTAACTGCTGCAAGTCTCTCGTCGTTTATCAGTGGTTTTGCAATGCCTCTCCTCGCTGTGATTTTGGGGGACTTCGTGAATGTAAGAATTCTTTCGGGTTTTTTTTTCTTAGTATTTTATTTTTATATATAGTCATTTGTTTAAAATTTATTTTAGGCGCTGTCAAATCCAAATGTAGAAGAGGCTGAAAGCGAAGTACGACGTTACGCACTTATTTTTGTTGGCATCGGTGTATTTTCTGGTATCGCAAACTTCGTTACGGTATGTGATAAATAATAAAATAATAAGGAATCAATAATAAAGTAAAGTTAATAGAAACCCACAAAATTGTAACTCTCCCTTGACACTGTGTTTTGTTGTTGTTTTGTTTTACTAAATCAATATATCCAAATAAAAAACGTGAATGGGTTTTCAAACCATTTGGATTAAACAATTACTCATTTACAATATTTTAAACATTTCAGGTATTTTTCTACGGCATTGCTGGTGAGCATTTAACTGCCAGACTGAGGAAACTGATGTTTGAGAAAATACTACAGTTAGAAGTTGCATTCTTTGATGATAAAGAACATTCAACTGGGGCCTTATGTGCTCGTCTTTCCGGAGAGGCTGCTGCAGTACAAGGGGTATAGTAACAACATTCAAAGTTATAAAAGATTTAATCGATAATTAACAGATTTTTATAACATTACAAACGAATCTATAATCTAAGAACACAAATTTGTTGTTTGTGTGTTTGTCTGTCCGCTCTTTTTCCATTGTATACGCGTTACCATAGCAACGCGTTACCGGGTCAGCTAGTTGTTTCTACTTTATTAAAAAGCTAAAAACAATTAAATTGTTAGATACTAATAAGTAAAATATAAACCAAACTGAGAAGTTATGTTAAGATTTTAAGATGTTGAATCTTTATTAGATATTTACAATAAATTGTCAATACTGGTATTTGGTTAGATATTATATACGGATACGGATACGGGTACGGGTTAGATATTATAGATTAGAGAAGTTATGTTAAGATTTTAAGATGTTGAATCTTTATTAGATATTTACAATAAATTGTCAATACTGGTATTTGGTCATTATTAACAATCTAAACATTAATAAAAAAGACATGCTGTAATATCTTACTATCCTATAATTTACCAATTTAGTTGAAATAATGTTTTGATTACACTGCTGTGTTCATTTAACCCCTTGACGCCCAGCTATGTGTTAAATGCGTTCTTTCTCTCTCTATCGGGGAAAAATATCATTCAATCAAAAAGAACCATTTCCAAAACCGTAATAAGGATTAAATTAGACTGCGCGCTATAGAGCATTATATAATGCTTGCGGATTTTAGGTATAGTTGTCGCACGCATGATATAATGCTATCGGGTTTTAAGGAGTTAAAACACTTCAGATGTAGCACTTTTCCACTAGTGCTTTTTAAGCAGGAACCTTTTGGGTGATTCTTTTATACTATACATTCCTACATTATACCTGATATAGTCATTAAAGAGCGGCTGTAAAGTATTTTGACTATGTCAATCAATAAAGCTTTTACTTGTTGATCGTCCGCAGGCGACTGGTCAGCGTATTGGAACAGTTTTGCAAGCAATTGGCACGTTCGTATTCGCCCTCGTACTAGCACTTGTGTACGAATGGCGAGTCGCACTGGTCGCGATGACATTCGTGCCTGTGATGGCCGGAGTCTTGTACAAGCAGGGTAGAATGGTTAGCGCTGAAAGTTTTGGAACGGCCAAAACAATGGAAGCTAGCTCTAAGGTAATCTATAATCTAAGATCACAGTGGTTTGTGTTTGTCTGTCCGCTCTTTTTCCATTGCATCAATAACGTTACCATAGCAACGCGTTAACCGCAAGTAGTTCGTCTACCGGACGCTAGATGGCGCTAACGGAAAAATATTTAATAATAGAAAAAATTTAAAGAATTTTGTCCACCCCTGCGAAGCCGGGACGGGCCGCTAGTATTTATTAATCATCATATATCCACATATCAGTCCACGGTAGCAATTGCTACTGATAGCTAACACCCCTCGTCAGTAACTTTCAAATTTCCGCGTGGCTTGCTGTTTTTATTACAATAAATTTTTGAGTGACAGAGATCCAAATATTCTGTGATGGTTTTCCTTATTTAATCAGCTTTACGGTAGTATATTTTGTGTCGCCGTAGCTTCATTATTGTGCGAGAAAATGGCATTTTTATCTAAGAGTCCGACATGTATTTTCACAATTCGCGCAGCATTGGGATTGTTGAGTTGGGGTGGGCGTGCGGAAGCGGACTCACAAGTGGATATTTATCAATTAGATAACATTTGTTCTTGTTGTCCCGAATGACCTGTAAAACTTTTATAACTATAAAAATTATATGGATTAATAAAAAAATATGTACCTAAGATAAAACGCGCGAAACGAGGGAAACTGTTTTACCGTATATACTATATGTTTTTATTTATATATATATCTCCTCACGAATTTACTCATAGAAGGTTGGAAATAAAAGCCCAATTTGCCACTGAATTGCGTGTGTTATTATTGTCCTGAAACGAAAAAATGTCTTAGTTAACCCCTTGAAGCCCAGCTTTGTGTTAAATGCGTTATTCCTCTCTCTCTATCGAGGAAAAAATATCATTCAATCAAAAAGAACCATTACCAAAGCCGTAATAAGGATTAAATCAGACTGCGCGCTATAGAGCATTATATAATGCTCGCGAATTTTAGGTATCGTTGTCGCGTGCATGATATAATGCTCTCGGGTTTTAAGGGGTTAAGCTATATAAGGCTACTGCCAAAAATGTTTCTAACTACTATAAATGAAAGACAAACGATAATACTTAATGTTTGTAGAGTAAGTAAGTATTATATTACTTACGTCTGCCATACTGCGAACTAAAGCTTTAGGTCATATCTTATACTTTCGACTCTGCCCTCGAACAAGGAAAATATCGTAACCGTTCCTAGTTACGAACGTGCAAATGTAAACGCTGAACTATATTTAAATAGCGTACAAAGTCGGGTTAAGATTTCTTTTCGTTTTACAGATCGCAGTCGAAGCAGTAACCAACGTGCGGACTGTTGCATCTCTCGGTAGAGAAGAGACCTTCCTCAAAGATTATGCTAATCAACTTCTTCCCGCGCTCTTTTTAGCGAAACGAAGCGCGCACTGGCGCGGTATTGTCTTTGGTCTCTCAAGGGGACTTTTCAATTTTATCTACGCTGTGGCAATGTACTATGGAGGAATTCGCATCGTTTATTACGACGTTGATTTCGCTCTAGTACTCAAGTCTGTATAGTTTTGAAATATTTAATACATTTTACGTGTACAGCTCGCCTTTAAATTAATGCCCGCTATGAATATTATTTTATTTTTACATACGTATATATCGTATCGTGGGTAGTTCTTAAAAGTACGATTGTAATACTGGGAGTAAAACCCACGAACCGAATTTCAAATAGTTTTAACTGGACAAATTTAAAATAAGTTTATTTGCGTCCGTGTGAATGTTTAACTTGTTTATTGTCCAAATAATCTTCACGATCACGGCATACAACAATAAATAACTTTTTCTGATTGGTGTCTTTTATCGAATGAACAACGCATTTTTATTTTGTGATTAATAAAATTATGTAATTTTTTAGGCTTTATAGATAAGATAGTTAATATTGGACATATCACGTAGCCTATTTCGCGGTACTAGAGCGGTCATAAATTTTGGTGTGAGCTGTAAGTTATCTTATTAACGAATATAAACATTATGATTGCAGGTCAGCACAAGCCCTTTTGATGGGCGCTTCTTCAGCTGCTCAGGCATTCGCTTTTGCCCCTAACTTCCAGAAGGGCATCAAAGCAGCTGAACGAGTGATCGTTCTTATGGAAAGAGAATCTAAAATCACAGATCCTGCGAAACCTGCGATTGAAAACTTTGTATGTTCTGACTGATTTTAAATTACTATAAGTATTTGCTAGCTGTACGGTTAAGTGAAAAATACATTGAAAAGAACGCGTCTATAGTGTTCCTTAATATTGTCTTGCTTAAGTGATGGCAGGTCGGGCTATTAGACAGTCTAAAAATAATATCTCTAATAATAACCGATATAACTTAATTTAAAAGTAATAAATCATCCCACTTGAGGGCTCACAGGCGTAGTTGTTTTTTACAAAAAAAATAAAACCTAGTAATAAATAAATTATATTGTTATATAATGAAACTATTTAAATAAAACAACTTTTAAACGCATACTAGCGCATATTTTATATTTAAGCCTGACGTTTGGATTCCTTTACAGGAGCTGTGATCACAGGATGACTAAATTCATGACCATCATACATGTCTTACATGATTAACCACGCGTCAAGGTTAAATATTAAGAATGCGCTCGTATCCGTAAAAAAGTTGTTTTGATTAAATATATAATGTACACAGAAGTGTAGGAACTAAATGTAATTAAACTTTACAATACAAGTTCCGACATTTTTGAAATGTCGGAACAATGCATTTTTAATTGCTATCAATGAAAAAAAGACTCAAAGTAATTGTTACCAAAAATTTCTTTTCGTAGGCTCTACCGAAATGATTTTGTTAGGATGACTTCTATAAACTAGTCAAATGGCCAATTATACTGTAATCGGGACGCTCGCTCCACGTGTCGTAGGCATGTGTGCAAATTCTACGAGTTTCATCACCGTTAAGTGCATTTCTATTGTTTCTCACGCGTTCGAGTTAATTTGTTTTTATTATTTTATTCAAGGTTATTTTTAAAGTTTAACAATTCTTTAATTTCCAATTATATAGATACGAATTGTCTCAAACCATTGAGTCCATTGCTCCATTGAGAGAAGGTAGTTTGATCTAACGTAACGAAATTAAATCCAATCTTTAATCTAACTTTAAATTCCACCAATCATAGAGATAAGATAATATTGAAGTGGAGTTTTATTCTAATGAGTGGAAGCGAAAAATTTTACGACTAAATATAATTAAATATTTGCAGAAGGGTACGGGAGAGGCGAGCCTACAAAGCGTTATGTTTAGGTACCCAACACGACCGATGATACAAGTCCTAAACAATCTAAACCTAGAGATTCAACGCGGTAAGACTATCGCGTTAGTAGGAAGCAGCGGCTGCGGCAAGAGCACTGTGATACAGCTGCTACAAAGATATTACGACACTGACTCTGGAGTAGTGGTAAGTATAATAATTAGTTACTTATTATCAATAGTCAATTCTAATTCTCAGTGTCAAACAAAATTTACATACTCAGGTCCAGCAACTGGTCAATTTATGTTGAAGGCTAGAACGCAGGGACTGAGGGTAACTAAAAACTGTAAATTTTAATGTCTCATATGGCATGAAAGGAAAGAGAAATTAGTTTAATTTCCGGACTGTGCTCTTTTTGACCTTAGCTGCTCAATGCAGTGAACCTATGAAAACAAATATGACTCTAATAGATATTTCCTATGAACCAGCACACAATACTTTGGCATGGCGGTCCGAGAAAAGCTTAATCGTTAAGCCTAAGGCGGCTTGAATGCTAAATCAGCCCCTGCCCAAATGTTCATCATCTCAGATAAAATACGTCTACTGCTACGACAAATGTCTACCTCAGCAACATCTGTTGCTAATCCTAAATTGACTGAAGCAATTATGTTACTTAGCTGACTCCAGTACATTAGCAAGTGAAATTATAAGTCTCATAAAATGGGTTTTCAAATTTAACTTTTTGCACCGACCGTCCAGGGTTCTATTTGGGCAGATGTTTGTGTGATGAATAAGGTATTTTGTACATATCTATATCATAGCAATTCAATGAATAGTACGTATCTATGTATCATATATGTACGTTTATCCATTATTCTAGTAGCCTTACAATGCCTAATAGAGGGTAGGCTAAGGTGTCAATGTGAGAAATATTATTATTAAATTTACATTATATTTTTTATGAAATCAAATCTTGTTTTAAAGCAATTTTAACACTAAATTCAAGCACAGAACTTAAAAGTCAGTCGTTCTATAAATATAAAACTTATTTTACGAGCTTGTTATTGTTTCAGTTTGTAAAAATGCACTTAATTTGGAAATAAGAATAGCCTCCTGCACTGAGGCCAGCTCCTTTAAGGAAACAAAACCGCATCTATTTTTAGCCGCAACCGCGAAACTACTATAATTGCTTTAAAAATTTCAAGCATTCCAAGCTTATGGAACTTTCATTTACAACTACAATTTAATTAATAATAAATATTTAATTTTAGGCTCAAGACGGTATTCCCCTGCCGAAGCTACGATTAGCCGATGCGAGAAGTACTATCGGTTTCGTGCAGCAAGAGCCGATTCTATTCGATCGCACAATCGGCGATAATATAGCTTACGGGGACAACTCCAGGCGAGTGACAATGGACGAGATTATAGACGCTGCACAGCAAGCAAACATTCACAACTTCATCACTTCTTTGCCACTGGTAAGCATTCGTTATAAAAAGTTTTATTCTGATAAAACCTTAGCGCCTCATTGCAATTATGTCCCATTATATCAACATCTAACCCAGCTTTACACTTTTAAAATGAAGTCTCTATAACAAAACAAGTTTGGGATAATATTTTATTAACACCAATCTGATGACCGGCCCTTACAAACGTTGCCTAAACTCTGCAGTCGCAGGCGTAACTAGGGAATGCAAATCTCGCGAGATTGGGGCTAAAGCGAGATCCCGCGAGTTTATGAATATCAATACAGCGAGATCTCGCCAATTTCGAGATCTCGCGAGCTTAGCAGTTTGGTGTTTTTTTGCAAATAATATTTGAATAAATTAGGAAAAAAAAATATAAATATTATAAGTATTATAAGATAAACATTTATTTTCACGATTTTTTTCAATAGACTTTTATGCATCAATCAAACATTGTTTGACGTATCTGTCTATAATTTTTTAATAAACTTAGCGCCTTTCGAGTGCTTCAAATTTCATTTCTCTTTTATATATTTATGTGTATGTATATATCAGTATCAGTACATTATTTAATAATAATACTTTGTGTCTTTATTACCATATATAGTTACCGTAAGCCTAAGAATAACATTTTTTATAATCAAGTAACGTTACCATAGCAACGCGTGGCCGGGTCATCAATTATATTATGACAATACTTTGTGTGTGTTTGTTACCATATTATTAGTAAAAGCCTAAAAACAACATTCATAACACTGAATTATGACCTTGATTTCCGATTTCCGTAAGCGAATGTTATCTTTTTGATTGATTTGGCCGAGTCAGCTAGTCTATATAAATAAAAATCAATGTAGATTTGTTCCATATAGAAACCATTAATCAGGTTGTGATGGTAAAGCTGTTGTATGCATGTCAGGAAAGTTTATATTAGACATGCGCCAAACAGTACGTTAGAACGTACTGCCATATGACATGACATTTCGTATCGCGTAATATGACATTAGAACAGTACGCAGTACTCCATATAACTTCGAATGACGCGCTATACGAACGGCCTGCTATTACTTACTGTACTAGATATGCCCTCCCGAACAGTCGCTATGTTCCATTGCACGCTATACAGTTCACTTTAGTCTGTCATCGCAGTTCACCTGATTTGTGTTCTAAATTCAAAAGTATTTGCACACATTTTTTCTATTGGTAGAATATATATCAATGTGCGCGGAATTGTTTGTACTGAGTGTAATGGAAAAGCGATAGGTTGTTATTGTTAGCTAGACCCTTTATTAAAACAGATCATATTACGTTCTTCATAACACATGCGATTACATCGCATCACGATTTGCGACATGACATGATGAATGAAGAACATTGTGTCCGATCATCGCCATGCCGAATTTAAACAAATAAAGTTATTTACTTACACACACTAGCACTACTGTTTCTATTTATTTACAGTTTACACAACAATTTTACACATAATTTACTATTAACCTTTTTTTATCTGTATTGCATACAATAAACCTTGACCGTGTAATTGCTAAATTGAATGAAAACTATGCATGCATTTTTACAAATCAAAAACAATTATACGAAAAAAGCTCGCAAGGTTTATGACCTACGTTCTACACGACACGGGGCAGTGCAACAGAAATATGATCCTTACCGCGAACGCAATACTGTTCTAAATATATTTTTTCCAAATAACATGGCATGACAGAGACAAACCGTCCGGCCGAACGACTAGCCGTGCAGAGAGCATGTCATGTCATAGTATAACGCGACCACAGAACGTCGAACACTGTTCGACAGGCGCTAGACTCTCAGGTACTGTGACATGACGTGTCATGCAAAATTTTGCCAGGTAATACGTACTGTTTCAGTACGCGCTCGGGTTATATATCGCGTAATACATTACTCACAGTACTTACACACCTCTAGTTTATATGTATAGTTGATAAAAAAAATCAGGAAACAAAAGCATTGCAAAGCATGCCGTTTGCAGTTAAAATATATATCTTCTGTCGGTGTGATTGTTTTTAAACTGCTCTTAATCGACTGGATTGATTTAGATGAAAATTTTTCTGTGTGCATAAGTTAAGTTTCTATATAAGTTTAATTCGACTTGGTATGTGCCGCTTTGATAAGGCAGAAAAACGTCTAACAAGTCTGCTAGTATAAATATAAAAATGTTGAAATGACCTATAATTATCATATTATGTTTTTAATTTCTAAACAACCAGGTCCCTTTTGTCTGAATTGTAAAAAAGGTTATTCAGTTATCTTCCAATTAATCTTTGACCATTTTATACTTTTACTATATGCAGCAGTAAATACTGAATTTGGTGTGGTATGATAGGAGTAGCTGAAAAATGGAATCCATCCAAGTACTTTGATAATGTGCATGTTATATGTGCAGGGTTACGAGACAAATATTGGGTCGAAAGGTATGCAGCTATCTGGGGGACAAAAGCAGCGCGTGGCAATCGCACGTGCGCTTCTACGACGCCCCCGAATGCTGCTACTAGATGAAGCTACTAGTGCGCTCGACACAGAGAGCGAGAAGGTAGAAATTTCAAATAACTATTACGACCTTAAAACTTGCTTGCTAACTATATTTATTTCCACAAAAATATTAAAAATATGTTGCATAATTACTACTACTTTTTCATAATTGCGAGCGAGCCAACTTTCAGTTGTTTTTTAGAAAAAACATTATTAGAATAAAACACATTTTTGCGCATGTTTTATGACTTAGTCATCCTGTGATCACGGCTCCTGTAAAGGAGTCGAAACGTCAGGATTAAATATAAAATAAAACATGCGAAAAAATCCGTAAAAAAGTGTTTTATTCTAATGTGTAATGTGCGCGGAAGTGTAAGAACTAAACACATTATTAATATTCCCGCAAAACCGCTCATGCCAAGCTAAATATCCTTGTGTTACGTGTCAGTCTTTGTCCGTAGTATGTAGGCGAGGATCATACTCGGTCTGCATGGGTAAAAGCTAACCTCAGAATGGATAGGCTCCTACTAACGAAAGTAAATTATTACGAATTTATTTTGGAGCCGAGATATGTCCACTTTATTTGAATAACTAACTTTAATGTTTAATTTCAATAGTATAAGTGATGACCGATTGTATATCGACAGTTGTGGTGTTTTCATTTTATAAGTTTAATTTAATGTATTTCTATACGTCATAAAGATCATCATAATATAAATTTATCTTACTCAAGCCATACAATCTATGCAACCTAATGAAGTTTTAAACTGAGCAGTATAATTGTGATATCCAGGTGGTACAAGAAGCTTTAGACGCAGCGAAAGCGGGTCGCACTTGCTTACTGATAGCCCATCGACTGAGTACGGTACGCGACGCCGACGTTATCTGCGTCATAAGTGAGGGTATTGTGGCAGAGAGTGGCACGCACGCAGAACTAATCGCGCTTAAAGGACTGTACTATAACCTCAACAGAAGTGGGTACACGTAGATTTAAATCTAATGGAAAGTGTTATGTATAAGTGAAAAACATAATGAATGTTCGAGAGGGAAGAATACCTTCATTGTGATTTTTATTCATAATAATGAAAGAGAGATTGCCTTATTTTTATAGCTATTTTTTCAAGCATTTTTTATTGGTCACTATTTACAAGATTTGTTTATAATGCTTTTATTTATTGCTTATAGTATTAAAATCGTAAGTTAGGTTAGTATACAGGTTGTATTGCCATAAATGACATAAAATTTAAAACGTGAGTGACCATTGACTTGATAACATAAAACAATCATCGTTAAACACTAGCTGACCTGGTAACGCGTTGCTATGGTAACGTTAATCTATAATCTAAGAACACAAATTTGTTGTTTATGTGTTTGTCTGTCCGCTCTTTTTCCATTGTATCAACTAGCTGACCCGGTAACGCGTTGCTATGGTAACGTTAATTAATACAATGGAAAACGCACAAACAACAAATTTGTGTTCTTAGATTATAGATTATTTTCATTATACACATTTTTGCGGACAAGGATTTCGTATTTTATATTTCTATCCTTAAGCTTTTGCACTCACATTTTATATTTTAAGGTAGTAACTTGTAAGGACTTTTAATAGTCCTTAAAAAAATTGAAACTATAATCATCAGTGCCTATGTTAACTATAAGTGAAAGCACAATAATAATCACAATTTGTAATAGGTAAATAATGCTTGTAAGCAAAGTAGTGAGATATGAGATTGTACCGAGTGTAATTTTATTTTAAGAATAACATATGGAAGATTTTATTTAAAATGCTGTGTTTTATACTGTGATTTAAGAAAAAGAATGTGTGACACATAAACTCGTGCATGTAATGTGCCATTGAATGCAGATTATAAACTATACCTACGAAATACCAAACCAATGTTTAGTGTTACCACAGTTTTATGGATTGTAAAACTGTAGTGTTACATTGATAAGATTTTAACATATTATTTATCTGCCTTCAGAATTACATTTACACTGACCAATGCTGAATATGTAGAATAACTGTTATTATATTTATAAAATATACTACTGGTACTAATACTGTGATAAATAAAATAGGTAGCTACTTAAGCAATTTGTTGAATTTCCACATTTAAAAAGAAGAATGTGGCGGGTTCAGTGCTTGTTTTAAACAGACTTCAGCGCTTTTCTGTACTTATATAGTAACATTTTGTACTTAGTATTATAATTTAGGTGCCTGCTAAGGCTACAGTAAAAAAATAATACAGATCCCGTCATATTGACGCACCAAGATAAAGCTAAGGCTTTACATGGAAATTACTAAACATTCAATTTGCTTCTTTTAAATAAGAAAATATTTAAAATTATTGAAACACCAATACTAGCTGTACTAGTGTATGGTACTTCACTACCAATTTATTTAACTGAGTCTTTGCTCTGCTCAGTCAGGAAGGCATCCTAGCTTACTATCCATTGATATAATGTGTTTTGGGGACACAGAGTCACTGAGTAGTCAGTTTAATAAATGTTTTGAAATTTAGACATAAAGCCATGATTCTAATTTGTCAGTTCCGAAATGAGAGATACCTACTGTACTTAAATTTTATTTAAGGTTAAACTAGGACACATACTAAGTAGAGGCACAACTTTTTTATTCTTGTTATTAGTACTATAATAGTAAGGTTTTTGTATTATAAAATACATTTATTCTACTTTTTACAGTTTATATAAATATCATGTCTATAAGCAACGTTGACATAATTTTTATTCTATTGATTTGTTATTAAATACCAGTACTTGTGTTTTCTATTAAAATGTTATAATTTCTAAATGTCAAGTATCATTCATTCCCTTGTGTATAATTTAAAAGTTTCATGATGAATATTTCTTCTCATGTTGCAATAACCACTCTTTTCTGTCAATACCGGAACTAAATCCACCTTTGGAATTAGTAGCAACTAATCGGTGACAAGGAATGACCAATAAATGACTGTTGGCACCACAAGCTGCACCTACTGCTCGAGCATGACTTGGTGACCGACCAAGAGACTTTGCAAGATCTCCATAAGTCTGTGTTGACCCATATGGTATTTCTTGAAGTTTATTCCATACATCCTGTAAAAAAATTAGACAATTTATCAGGTAGCTTTCAAGGCGTATTATCAATTTCTTTTTTTGTTAATTATTTTCATTTATTTTTTATGTTGATTGATGAAAAAATTTACCACATCACAATAAATGCGGGGAATTCGTTTATTCTTGTTAATGCATATGGATATCAATGCAAAAAATCCAAGACCTAATGGTTTAGTAGTGTAGCTGTCAGATAATGATAACAACACATTTTCTAAAACGATTGTGTTTTTACACAGAAAGTCTTAGTAAAATGTCTATCAGTCATAAAATGTTTCTTTCTTATAATGTCTTTTTTGCAGAATACCTCTTTCACATAATGCCTCTTTCGCAAAATATCACGATAGAAAATTAAGAGTAAGATTTCTATTTTTAAAGAGAAATCATTAAATCATTTTAGTATTTATATTTACTTTTTACAAATTTCAATATTTTGAATATTGTAAAGAATAAATATGTGATTATCAAACAAAGGAATCAAAATTCATTTTAGGCATATTTCAAATGTGAGGCTTCTTCAAAAAAATCTTTTAAAGACATTATAGAGGCCATGTAAGTCTTATTTGAATGTACACCGGCTACAACATAATAGTTGTGATGATGGGCAAAGTAAAAATGCAAATTTGGTATTTGCAATATGATTAGCAAAGAAAATTTTGAAGAATATACATACAGACAGTATATTTATCTCAGCGCTACCACTTTATCAGTTCCATGTCTTGCTTTTGGACATTAATACTAATAAAAAGTTTACGGAGAGACATATACTCTGTCTTCATAACATATTAAAGCAAAAATTGGGCATAATCAATATAACATTTAAGATTGCTGTTGAAATAGTGCAAATGAATGCTGTTAAATAATTTATAACTATATCATGGTAGTGTGGTACCAGTGCACTGTGGGACATCCATAGGTCATAAATCTTAAAAACCTGCTTTCTAGTTTTACATTTTATTCCTTGTCGTTACATTGGATAGTTGCGGTACCTTCTGAAACTATAAATAGGTCAGTAATTAGAGTGCGCCTTCATTATCTATTGTGCATTCAAAGAGAGCGCATCGCCAATCGTAAATACTGTTATCAGTGAGTCATTAAAAAGCGTGACGACATTTGTTGTTATTGCGAGACCTGTGAGTGCTGTGTGTGTTTTTTCTGAAATGGATATCCAAGAACAGGGTATGTAATAATTAATATTTTTATTTTAATTGTATCTTAGTATATATTTTCTTTAGTATGTCATTGCTACGAGGCGACTTTTCTTGGAGTATTATATTTTAATATTCAAAGTTTGAATAAACTTTTAAATATGTTCCCACTCGCTCCGACTATGGAGGTATATTGCACCATAATCTTTAGACTTTCTTTTCTTAGGAAAATTAAAACTTGGCTGCCCTTATCTGCCCTTTTGGCGATGACAAGGGTGCTACGGTTGCCAGATTATCTCGTAGCATTTGCTACGAAATTAGTTTATTTAGTCTTAGTGCTTTGTGTAGGTTTTGTGACTGAATTTTAACCGTTTTTTTTTTGTTTTAGGTAATTTATATATATGCTCGTTTTGAAGAATGCATATTCTTGAAATATGGCTAACTGTCAATACCGATAATGACTCGGAAAAGTGTCGTCAAGTCCTACAAAGTTTGTTGACTACTCTGAACGATGCTGAGAACATTGATATTCATTATTTAGAGAAAATTGTTGATAATTTATGTAAAGCTATTGCTCGATTCTGGAAAAAATGTAATAGGGATAAAACCAAGCTTTTATATAAGAATTCCGATTGGTTTAATGTTATTGAAAAAATTCAACTTGTGAAAAACAATAAGCAATGTACTCCGTCTGAAACGTCGCCGTGTCATTCACGTGGTCGTCCTCGAAAACCTTTTACGCAATGTAGTAAAAGGACTAAACGTCGGAGAGTAGCTGATTTGTCAAAGTCTGATGATTCTACTGTGAGTGCATTGCTTGATGTTTCAGACTGTTCATTCGATTCGTGTATATCTAGAGTTAGCACTGATGATGTCTTGTCACTTGTGACTGATGCTCACAAATTTTCAACTTTTATCAAATTTTCAAAATTCAACTTGTGAAAAACAATAAGCAATGTACTCCGTCTGAAACGTCGCACAGAGGGGTATTTCGTTAATTTAGCTGGCCAAAAATATTTGTTTGGGTTTTTCGAGTTGCTAATGACGGAAATAAAACAAGCGTAATATAATCAGTAATAAATAATGTTTTTTTTTTCACAATTTTCATAAATAAAGAAAAAAACTACAAAAAATAATAAAAATTAAAAAAATGTGATTCGGTCACATGCCTACACTAATATTACATAATGATGATTATTACACATATGATTTTATTAATTTTACTAACTATAAGTATTTATTAAATCAATCAATAATCAGTTTATCTCATCCTCACTTTTTGATGGAAGTGCGTCTGTTGGGTTTGGTGTTGCAGATACAAGCAAATTCAATGTTTCAGGAAGAACAGAAGACTTCTTATTTCTCTTTATTACCCTTGAGGCACTAAAAAAGGGATCTGAGCTTAAAGTAGCCTATTCAAAATGTCTAATAACATTTCTTTTTGGCTTCTTGAATTAAGCTATAAGACGGAAAAAACTTCTTGTTCGTGTTTCTTATAACGTAATACTGTCCTCGTGTTAAATCTGCATCTATAAACATTTTAAAGCTTCCATGGGCGTTAGACGCGACTATTTTCCACACTAAGAGGTATCGAAAGCTTTTTTGTACTTCGTTGCACGGGTCGGAGAGCTTGTTATATTTTGGAGTACGCGGAAAGCATCACGTTTTCCCGATTTTCTTAATTCAACTTGAGCTGCGTGAACTATAACACCATTTTTACTCTCTACATTGGAGCGGATCTCTTCAGTTTTTCTTCTTTTGCTCCTTTCGTTAGATTCACCAAATGGTTAAAGAGGGCGACCTGGACGATTTGTGGTTGTGACTGGAATTTCGAAAATACCTTCCAGATAAAAATGGTTGTTTTTTAAGACCTTTGCTTCATTTCTGATTTGAAATGTGCAAAATTGTGTTTCAGTTTATTTTACTGACATTCAGTAAGGTTACTTGAGCAAAAAGGTGGTTCTTCAAAAAACATAGCTTTTCTTCTAAATAACGTAAATTTTCATTCTTCATCTTATCAAAGAGTTATATACGAGTCACTATTCTCACTCTTAGAGGTACCCCCTGAACCTAGAACAACATTTAAACATAAATTAATATTTCACTAATTTCGACTGAAAAAGATCAAATTACTCTGCTTTAATGTATCCGCGCTATTCCGCGGCTAATTTATATACCATTCGTTACTTAAGAACCTAAATTTTAAACATGAATAACAAAAAAAGCCGGATCTACCCCGATACTAAAACAAAAACATCTTTAAAGATAAATTTCTGTAAAAAAATCTTCTCATTTTAGACATTACTTCTCGACCACTTAAAATATATCAAACGGAATCAAATCGCATTAAAAATATTACGTTTAGATTGCCACATACCTGTAGTCTCCGAGTCCATTGATTCTTTCCACCAGATTAACACAGTAAACTGCAGTTTAGCTCACAGTGTTGACACTTTCTAAAAATCGCCGACAACTGACACGTACACAAAGTTCGATGATCATGTACCGACTGAGTTTGCCGGGTAACGCGCAACGGGAGAGGGGCGGGGATGGCAGCCTATTGTTCGTTGGTGTGTCCCCTGCCTCAGATAGTCGAATGCAGTAGCATTTCTTTAACTTTGTTATTTTGACTTTTGGCCGCGTAGATAATTAAAATACCCCTATGTGCGTCGCCGTGTCATTCACGTGGTCGTCCTCGAAAACCTTTTACGCAATGTAATAAAAGGACTAAACGTCGGAGAGTAGCTGATTTGTCAAAGTCTGATGATTCTACTGTGAGTGCATTGCTTGATGTTTCAGACTGTTCATTCGATTCGTGTATATCTAGAGTTAGCACTGATGATGTCTTGTCACTTGTGACTGATGCTCAGTTGACAAAACATCAGTATTTATTAATTAAAAACTTTGTTAATAGTAAGATTTCTCCTAATGTATTACCATGTTACCAACAAATTACTAAAGCGAAACAGAGATGTTACCCTTCTAATATAACTGTTTCCGAGTCTTCAGCTGAAGTTGAATTACAAAGTCTTTTTGATCACACAGCTTCTCGAATCCTTGAATCTCAAAAAGAGGTCTTAGATCAGATTCCTGATGATTGTTTGTCTAATATCTCTTTACTTGGGAAATAGGGATTCGATGGCAGCACTGGACATAGTGTATACAAAAAATTTTTTTCAGATTCAACTTTAGAAGATAGTAGTTTGTTTGTAACATCTTATGTACCCCTTCAAATTATTGTAAAATTAGCTGAAGATAATTGTAAAATTTTATGGAAAAATCCTCGACCCTCTTCCACTAGGTACTGCCATCCTATTCGATTTCAATTTTTGAAAGAAAGCACAGCAGTGTCTTTGCAAGAGGAAGCTTATTTTAAGGATAAAATTGAAAGTTTGCAACCTACTTTTATTCAGATCGACAATCGTGAATTGGTCGTTTCTCATAAGTTGCAGCTTTCAATGGTAGATGGTAAAATTTGTAGTGCTTTAAGTGAAACATCTACAAGTAGATGTTATATATGTAATGCTAAAGAGATGAATAAAATAGACGAATGTTTACAAAAACCTGTAATAGAGAGTAGATACCAATTTGGATTATCACCACTACATTCTTGGATACGTTTCTTCGAATATTTTATTCATCTTTCATATAGATTAGACATAAAAAAATGGCAAGTTAGGCTAGATAGTGATAAACAATTGTTATCAAATAAAAAACAATATGTACAGTCCCAGTTTAGGGAACGATTAGGTTTAATAGTTGACAAGCCGCGTAGTGGTGGAAGCGGGACGTCTAACGACGGAAACACGGCCAGGAAGTTTTTTTTGGAATCAGCTGTATCTGCTGAAATTACAGGTTTGAATAAGGATCTCATAGATCGTTGTTGTGTAATATTACAAACGTTATCTTCTGGACATAAAATTAATGAATGCAAGTTTAAAGACTATGCATTACAAACAGCATACAGCCTGGTCGAGGAATATCCGTGGTATAGTCTTCCTGCTTCTGTCCACAAGGTGCTCGTACATGGATCAGATATTATAAGTTATGCATTGTTATCTATAGGAGAACTTTCCGAAGAAGCTGCTGAAGCGACAAATAAGTATATCAAAATTTATAGACGAAGTCACACTCGAAAAATGTCACGTGAAGTTACCAATCAAGATTTAATACAACGACTATTATTACATTCAGATCCTTATATTACAAGTCTTCGGAAACTTCCCCCTAAAAAGAAAAATACTCTGTCACAAAGTGTAATAGAATTGTTACATGTTTAATATTGTTAGAATAAGAATAATTTATTTGTATTTTGTTAGTTGTTTTGTTTTTTTTTGTATTTAATTAATTTTAATTTATTTATTTCTATTATTTTATTATAATTAAATAATGTTATCAATGTTTTGACTCTTATTTTATTTAAAATATATGTTTTACATTCCAATTTTTAAGTGTTTGTTCATGATAAATTTAGGTAAAAGTATGTTATTGTTTATATTTGTTTTTTACTGAAGTAAACGTTTTTTATTCCGTAAATACATGTACTTCTTTCATTTTAATGTTCCTAAAACACTTTTACAACTATAAGTCACTAAAATAATACAATGTATTGATAGTAACAGGACTTTAACTATTTATGACCGCCCTTGTATGGAGCGTGTCCCTCCGTGCAGTGGTACCCGAAACTGGAACCTTTCACAAAAGCCAAATGTATACATATTCTTTTATAAATTAGAATGTAAATATTGCGACAAAAGAATAAAACAAACTTATTTACTAACTTAAAACCATTAACTTAGTGTTTTTAATAACACCAGTACTAATGTATGCCTATGTATAACCTATGATTGCCTTTCATTTTAATTTTAATTCTTTTGTTTCATCACATTTTTTTATTTCAATGATTTTGTTTGGATTTATAACAACCGTTTGGTGCAACGGTAGCGATCATCATTATCGATCATGCCTTTCGCTTTTAAATATTAAACGGTCGAATGTTTAAGGAATAAAATATATTTATTTGTATTTTCATGACATATTAAGACACTTCTAATCAAGGAATAATTTTCTTCTTTATTTTAAATTCCATAGACAGTTATATGTCAATTAAAGACGCGAGTGTGTATAGCCTCTTTTTAACACTCCGCCTCACATGAAGCGTTTTATATTGACCATGTTAGTTAAATTTTGAAGTCTTGGTCCTGGTACAGCTTTCGTCAGAAAGTCTGCTGGCATTGTCTCTGTTGGCATATATGTAATGTTTATATGTCCTTCTTTGACTAATGCTTTTATGTAATGCGCTTTTAAATCTATATGTTTCGATTTTTGATTAACCAAGTTGTTTTTTATTGTGTTTTGCGCAGCTTGATTATCGCTGTGTATTGTAACACATTCTTGGTTATTACCAATTTCATTTATAAGATTTTTTAAATATATTGCTTCCTTTGCTGCTTCTGTTAAAGCTATATATTCAGCTTCAGCTGTTGATAAGGCTACGGTCCTTTGCTTCTTTGATTCCCAACTAATTGGTGACTTTCCATTTGTAAAAATGTAGCCTGTGTACGATCTTCGATCTATTATGCAAGAAGCCCAGTCTGCATCGGCATATCCGACGAGCTTTTCTTCACCTTTTTGGTAAATAATCCCAATATCTTTCGTACCTTTTAAGTATCGTAAGATTCTCTTGGCAGCATTAAAATGTTCTAGAGAGTAACAATTATTAAATTGACTCATGTAGCTTACCGCGAACATGATATCTGGACGTGAAGCTACAGCCAAGTACATTAGGGATCCTATTAAATTTTGGAATGGCAATTCTTTCTGACATGTTAAAGATTTATTTAGCTTTGTTCCAATTTCCATGGGTGTCGATACATGTTTGCAATTGCTTAGGCCGTATTTTTCGAGAATGCTATTTATATATTGTTCTTGGCTTATTTTTATACCATTCTCTACTTTTGTAAAGTTTATGCCCAAACAGTATTTAAGTTCTCCAAGATCTCTTAGGGCAAATTTATCTGATATTTTCTTTTTGATATCATCAATTTTTGCTTTTGACTTGCATGCTATTAATATGTCGTCTACGTATATGCTAACAATGACCTTTTCTTCTCCGCCTTTCGCGTATATGTAGACACATGTATCAGAGTTTGTTGGTTTGAATTCAATTTGTTTGAGATATTCATCTAATTTCATATACCATTGTCTACCAGATTGTTTTAGGCCATATATTGCTTTATTTAATTTGCACACATTATTTTCTTTATTTGACTCCATTATTTTTAGCATATCTAATGCCTTCTTTTTTATATCACAGTGTAGTGTGTGTACGAATATATCTAACACACACATCTCTTCCCATATATAAACTGAATGCAGTACACCAATAAACGAGTTATTAATCGCAGTCAGACGTGTTATCATTTACACCCCGAACCGGCCACATTGCATGGCGACCCTGCCAGTGCTGCCTATCGGCGGCGCTGCGCAGACGGTTATTTTATGAAAAAAATGTTAAAAATATTTAAATAATTTTTTGGATTAAAGTGATGTGGGTGAAATATATAAAAGTTTAGTACTTTACATAAATATGAACTATAATATAATGTTAACCTAAATATCAATTGATAATACTTAAATAAATTCTTCAAATCCCGAGATGGAAAAATGATTTTATGAACAATTAACATAAACTCTAAATTAATAAATGTGAAACAATTATTCGTTGCCGCGTACTGTGTTGCTGCTGTGATGCTGATAAGGTAGGAGATGAAAAGCAGGGTGCCGGGAGACGATGGTGTCGGATGTGGACCAGCCGGCAGATGATGGTGTCAAAGGAGGTCGAAGCAGCAGGGAGCTGAAGAGTTAACCAACAGAAAGTGGCCAACCAGAGGACTTCGGACAAGATTTAAAATTTTTAAACATTATGTGGAACATTGAATTTTTTTTTCCCGCTCTCTTTAGGAGACTAATTTTGGAATTTTAATTTACTTGTGGATAGTTTCATTTAAAAATTTTGTTTTTTGGAAATTGATTATTACTTATATATTTTTATACGGTTTTACATTAAAATTTTTGAAGAATTTATTTTGTATTGATTAAGATTTTATTAAGAATTTACTCTTTTTTTAAACATGTTTAGGCGTAATTAATATTTCAATAAGGAAAGATGATTTATAAAAGTTGATAACGTTTTACGGCTTGTTTTTATTGATTTATGTAACTTAGTTT
The DNA here is from genome assembly GCA_927399485.1 of Calamotropha paludella. NCBI lineage: Eukaryota > Metazoa > Arthropoda > Insecta > Lepidoptera > Crambidae > Calamotropha > Calamotropha paludella. The sequence continues at coordinate 18,511,985 of OV656813.1, read as the reverse complement.
CTCATTTATATATAGGTACGATTGATTGCACAGATTATTTCCTCGTCCATGACAGATTTTTAAATTGTGTTGGTATTTATTTTTGTTTTTATTTTATTTTACAGTAAGTTTTCCGGAGATCGATCCTTGATAAAGGTAACTCTTATTTTGAATTTATAAAGTTGTGATTATTTTTAATTGATTTTATAATTTTATTATAATACCCAATGGTTATTTTTTCTCGTGATTCTAAAGATTAATTTTGTCGGTATAAGTAAAAGAAAGTAATTTGCGAATTCCCTATTCTTAAATACATTTTTATAAATAATTATTTTATCGATGTCATTTAATTAGCTTCATGTAAGGTACAAAGTTTGGATTTCGTAATTGATATATACATAGCATTCAATGTAAACGACATCGAAATTGCTGACATAGCAACACGTGTGATATTGTAGCAACGAACTAAATAGGTATCATTTTTGGTAAAGACAAAAGAATTTAAATACCGTTTGAGTGATTTTTTTTTTGTCGTAAATTATTTAATGTATAGTATAAATAAAATTTTCATATAAATTTCATAAGGTTACAAACGGCATGGATAGGTATATATTTTTTTATTTTGCAGAACACTATTGACAACAAAATTTAGGTAGAATTTTGAAAAAAGTAATTATATAATCATCTTTTATCTCTAAATTAATATTTGATATGTACTTATTGCTATTCATTATTACTACATAATATTATATTGGGCTATGTAATTCAATACTATTTTTCATTATGACGTATTATTTATATTAAACTATTTTTCAATGGATTTGGAAAACATTATTCAACTTGTTTGACTGGTTAAAAATTTTTGAAAACCAATTTTAATTTTAAACGTAACCGTTTAGATAAATTAGCTAAAATACTATCTTTTGTCTTCATTTTAGTGGCTATACGAAATTCGAAAATTCATTTTAGTTTCTGTTTTAGGAATTAATGATCGAAAATCGTGATAAGGTAGCTATTTTGGTACTAAGGAAATATATTTCATTTTAATTAATAATGTTCTTATTCTATTTTTTTTTCATTTTGTCCTGAATTTGTAATTTTGTTAACTTGTTCGAGTTTAAATTTTTAATATCTACGCAATTCAATTTAATAAGTATCGGTACTTAGTGATTTAAAATGTGACAAAATTTCTAATTAGAAGTGATGCAATCATATTGTTTTGATAAACTTAACGAACAAGGCATTGGAATGTAATGTGTTGTATTTCGATATCGGTAGATTACAAAGAGGTAGCGCAGCTGCATTTATGCAAGTTGACATTTAGGTGAAGCAGTAACATTAAACTTGTCACAAAATATCACACAAGTTCGCTGGTTAAGCTGTAATATAAAACATTGTTTTAATAGGAAAAGATAATGAGTAATAATTTGGTGTGAAGAAAACTTTAAGGAACTTACTTATTAATTTCGGATGTGGAAGTTTATGTTGAGGTATGATTGAGATATTTATGTTTGTGGAAATTATACTTAATTGTGGTTTGAAAGGGAAAAGTTGAAGGTAAATTTTGAAAGATTAGTCAATGATTAGAAATAAATCGAAGGAATAGGTAGGTTAATGTACTCGTAGCTGTATTAAAAAATCTTTTTGTAGCTTTTAGTTTGCAATTAGGTACAGCATGGTTCAGGTAGAGGTAATGTGATGCGTTTTTTTATGTAGGATTTGAAATGATGATAAAGATTTATTTATAGAAGTTAGGGAATATACGGTCTATAAAGTTTCACATGCGATTGGACTGATCACCCAAGAGCGATGAATCTTTTATTTACGTTATATTCAATTTAGGATTGTTAGGTTATTTGATAGGTTTTGGAATGAAATGGTTAAGATAAAAGCTCGATTATACGGTACACATTAAAGGAGAGGTACTATAGGGATCAGGTCCTTCAGTTGCATCAAAGTGTGAACGAGATTCCCCTTTGAATCCTGATTGGAGACCAAATTAGTATGTGTCTTAATTCATGACCCTATTAATAATGGTACATACGTGGGGTGTCAGATCCTTCCATTCGATCATGGTGCGAACGAGATTTCCTCTGTGAGATAAGTTGGAGTCTAGAGACTTAAAACTGGCCCCATCAATGATTAGGCTGTGCGCACAGCCCAAATGGCACAGCCCAAATGGCACAGCCCAAATGGAAGTTGTCCATTTTTATATTATGTATTATGATAAAGTCGACTATAAATAAATATGATAAAATATGTACCAAATAATGATGAGTTAAATAAAAATGAAAGTACGCCGGCGCCGGGCGAATTATGATTATGTGAGTAGGTACCTAGTAGGTGATGTGAAATGTGTATTGTGTACCGATAGTGTAATTATGAAAATGAAGTTTATAACGAGCAAGAGTAGGATTTAAAGTGAAGAAAATATATAGGAATATTGTTATTGACACAGGATAATTTAGATGAGAATATTGAGAGATAGGAATATTACAAAATAGGAGGTTATGTGATAAACAAGAAAGGTTTGAGGATATTTATATTAGGAAGAGGATGAATGATTATAATTTGTTGAAATGGTTTGAAGGAAGGAAAGAAAGAAAGGGAAAAATTAAAGTGAGGAATGATTACATAATGAAAGTTTCATTTAAGTATGTTAGCGAAAATAAACTTGATGTCAAAGTTTTATTTGTCACAGAAGAATAAACAAGTAAATAAATGTAGTGTTTTTTAAAGTTCAACATTTTATTCAGTTACTTTTTTTTCTCAACTATTGAATAAAATAAAAGATTTTTTTTTTTTGAAGGGAAAATATAAAGTTTTCATTTTTATTACGAAATAATATGAGTTTGTGCAATCTTCTTATACCAGTATAAATCAGAAATTACATTTATAATGTACTAGAGTAATATAATACTATTATTGTAATGTATTTTTTTTATTTGAAATTTAATGTATATTTTATAATATGAAAGTTTAAAAATGTTAGGTTTGTCAGCAACAGTGGCATTAGTAAAATAATTTAATAATTTTAAGTTTATTTTTATTATCAAGAATTATGTATAAGGTAGTATATGTGATTTGTAACAATATTAAATAATTAAAATTATTACGTAAAATTATTTGAAGTGAAATTAAATTTTGGGTTTTCTATTAAGTATAATACAATTAAGATTTTCCTAAGATGTCGTTTCCATCAAATGAATTTATATATTATGTGTAATAAGTAGGTAATACATACATGTTTTGTTTCACAATAATTCGGTATTCAAAATATTATAATGTTCATGTTTCATTGTATTTTAAAGTAAATAATTTGGTTTTTATCGTAATATCTGTAATGAGTCTACCTAATAATTTAAATATGAATTTATATATTCCAAATATTTTAAATAAGTAAATTTTGTGTTGAAAAATAACATTTGTTGATTGTTTAATCTTCGAGTTTAGGACGAAAATGTAGTATACTTATTTAACTACTTACTTCTATCAGAAATTTTAGGTAAAATAACTTACATACAAGTTTAAAAAAAAAAATCTTTAACAATTTTTTTTTATTCTTTTTTAGGGGGGAGGTGTAGTGTGTGTACGAATATATCTAACACACACATCTCTTCCCATATATAAACTGAATGCAGTATACCAATAAACGAGTTATTAATCGCAGTCAGACGTGTTATCATTTACACCCCGAACCGGCCACATTGCAACAGGATGTTTGTTTATCTTTACTAATATATTTTAGATATATTTCTAAGTCTTTTGGAGTTTTCATAAATATATCTTCCTCGATATCTCCATTTAAAATGCTGTACAAATGTCTATTTGTTCAATTCTCATGCCTTCCTTTACTGCCATTGAAACAAGTAGTCTAATTGAACTTAGTCTCGATACGGGAGCGTAAACTTCTTGGTAATCTAAACCTGGCATTTGAGAAAATCCTCTGGCGACAAATCTAGCCTTTTTTCTTTCTATTTGTCCATCCGATCCTAATTTTTCTTTTAATATTAATTTTGAGTCAATTATGTTTCGACCGAAAGGTTTCTTGACAATAGACCATGTTTCGTTTTTTAGATGTGATGATATTTCAGAAAATATAGCGTCTTTCCATTCATCTTCTACCTGTGAAGAGCTATTGAAATTCATTTCATAATCTTTGGTCCATATCGGTGGTTTTGTATTTCTTCTTGGTCTATTCACATTCGGATCAGAGTGGTTTTCTTCTGTTCCAATATTTTGTACCTCTCCATTATTATTATCATCATGCAGTTCATTTGTTATAGATTCAGCAATAGTATTTTCATTAAGTTCATTTGTTTCTTCATTTATTATAGTTTCACTATCGCTAACATCGTTATTATTAATATTTACATTTAAATCTATGTTTTCATTTACATCTAAGTTTTCTTCATTTTCATTTTGTTGAGTTTATGTAATCATAGTTTTAAATATATCATTATTTTCTTTTCTCTCAGTATCGCTATCGTTAGGTATTTCAAAGTACATTTTATTTAAAAATTTTACATCTCTAGTAATAAATACCTTCTTGTATTTTTCAACCCATATGCGATAAGCTTTTGAATTTTCTGAATATCCGAGGAGAAATCCAATTAGTGCTCTTGGTGCAAACTTTCCTCGTTTTGTTTTAATTAATACATATGCTTTTGTACCGAACGGATGCATATGTCTCACTGATGGCGTGTATCCAACCCACTTTTCAAATGGAGTTTTATTTTCATTTGCGGAACTCGGTACTCTATTTGTGGTGTAATTCGCATTCAATACTGCTTCTGCCCAAAACCTTTCATCAGCTTTAGACTGTATCAACATGCATCTTGCCTTTTCAATAAGAGTCCTATTTTTTCTTTCTGCAGTTCCATTCTGTTGTGGAGTATAGGGGGCGGATTATCTTCTAGAAATGCCATTTTCTTTTAGATAACTATCAAAATTAGAATTTTTGTATTCCGTTCCATTATCTGTTTGTAAAACTTTTATTTTTCTTTCTGTAAACTTTTCAACTTCCTGTTTATATTCTATGAATTTTGTTAAAGCTTCATTTTTATTTTGCATAAAGTATACTCAACAATATCTGCTGAAATCATCAATAAATGTGATGAAATAACGGTTTTCCCCATTGCTTGCAGTTGGCATTGGTCCACAAACGTCTGAGTGTACTATTTCAAGCAATTCTTTTGATTTATGTCCTTCGTTTTTAGGGAATGGAATTCGAGTCATCTTACCCTGTATACATACATCACAAGGATCTAAAATATCATTGATGTTGAAATTTAGTCCTTTTATCGTTTCATTTTTTAATGCTCTTTTAAGGTCAAGTTCATTTATGTGACCTAAGTTTTCGTGCCATTTTTGTATTTTTGTTATTTTAAAAGCAATTTCATGTTCTTTACCATCAACGTAGAATAAACCATCTTCTTTCTTCGCTATTAATTTTATTTTACCATAAGCGTCTCTTATAATAGCACATTTATTATTAAAATATGCTTTATATCCTATTTCAACTAGTTTGGATATTGATATAAGATTTGACGTCAGGTTTGGTATATACAAGATGTCTTTTAGTATTAAGTTTGAGTTTAAGTGGCTTAATGTAACGTCTCCTTTTCCTAGTATTTTCTCTGTTTTGTCTTCTGAAGCTAATTTAATAGTTTGATTTTCAATTGCTTCAAAATTTCTAATTATGTTTTTATTATGGCACATATGTGATGTGCAGCCACTGTCTAGACACCATCTACTTTTCATCTTTGGTATATTTGTTGATAAGCATTTTTCAACCTTTTTTGTTTCATGTTTATTATTGTTATTATTATTTTTGCCTTTATTTTTGAACCAACATTTTTCGCTTTGATGATTGGTTTTATTACAGTATTGGCATTTTTTAAATTTGTTTTGTTTTTTTTTATAATGTCTGTTATTGTTTCTATTTGTATAATAGGCCTCGTTATCTTGTATGTCATTATTTTGTGATGAACAAGCAAATCTGGATTGATATTCTTCCATTATTTTAATTCTTAATATTTCTGGCGTGGGTAGGCTATCTCTGGTTTCTATTGCTATACGAAAATTTTCATATGATGATGGAAGACTATAAAGAATTATTATTGTCAATAGTTCGTCATTTATTTTCACGTCCATATTGTTTAGTTTGTCAACAATATCTAGGAAGTTATCTAAATAATCTTTGATGTCGCCTTTTCCATCATATTTACTGGTTATTATTTGTTTTAGCAATGTTGCCTTTCTAGCAGAACCCTTACTTTCAAAATTTGCTTGTAATACGTCCCATACTTCTTTTGACGTTTGACATTTCTTTACTAATTTTATTTCATTTGGTGAAATTCATAATAATAATTCAGACCTTGCAATTAAATCCTTTTGTTTTTCGGCATCATCCTTTAATTCGGTCTTATTAACGAAATCCCATAGTCCGTTTTTTATAAGCACGGCTTGAGCTTGTATTTTCCAAGTGTCATAATTATTTTTATTTAAACATTCTATAACCGTATTACTTTTATACATTTTTATATTTATTTACTTGCATTACTGGGAACATAACCTTTTAAATATTAAACGGTCGAATGTTTAAGGAATAAAATATATTTATTTGTATTTTCATGACATATTAAGACACTTCTAATCAAGGAATAATTTTCTTCTTTATTTTAAATTCCATAGACAGTTATATGTCAATTAAAGACGCGAGTGTGTATAGCCTCTTTTTAACATTCGCACCAACAGGCCTGGGTTTGAATTCTGGACGGGCCAGATTTTTGTTTTATTAATATGAGCATTTGTACCAGAGTCATGGGTATTTATATTTATATATATATATATATATATATATATATATATATATATATATATATATATATATATATATATATATATATTTCTATAAATATTAAATATCTAAGTATCATATATGTATGTCTATCCTAGTATCCATTACACTAGCCTTATAGTGCTTACTTTGGGCTAGGCTAATTGGTGTTAATGTAGGAAATATTATCATTATATGTAAATGTAATTCACAAAATAGCATTAACACATGATTTCCTATAAATATCTATATTTATTCCAACTTCTTATCGCGACATTTTGGGAAAGAGGCATTCTGCAGAAAAGAAATTTTACGACCACAAGAACTACTGAAGTGACATTGTATTTCACAGCTCAAACATACTGTTAAATATCTGCCGAAATAATGATAAATTACTTGCCTTTTGAAACTCCGATCCAATCATTTTGATCGGAATGGTAAACTTTTTACACGTTCCCTTAAAATAGGAGCATAATTCGTCTTCCAATTTCAATAAAATCGAATTTCTCTCTTCCACAAAACGACAAGTCAATTCTTCAGCTATGCATTGTATTTTCTTTTCAATGTTTTTTGAATCTTCAAAAGATACTGTATAAACGTAATTATCATCAGCGACCCCGGTAACTTTACCAACAGGGGAATCAAAGGACCATACGTACACTTTGTTTTCGGTGTTTTTTGAATATTTCTTTAAATATTTGTTGAATTCCATTACCACAAGTGATCAAAAATACAAGATATGTGTTTTCTTTTTGAATACGACGCGGTTACTTGCCTACCTATTTAAAGTTAATAACCGATCTCGCTCTCTACTCTATGGTGGACAACACAGACTACTTTGTACAAACAGCAACACTTTTAACTGCCCGTTATTATTTTTTTTATAAGGGGTTTTGGCTTGGTTACAAAGACCTTTGACCCATTTCTTCATATTATGTCCATTCTTGTTTAAAGAGTTGATTTATGAATGATATGAATAATAGATTATCAATGGATGATGAATGAAAAGTGAAGTACCTGAAATTACTGAAAATTTCTCGTGGACTTCTTGAGAGAGCGAAAAGACACCATCCATTGTTTTGTTTCACTTACAAACACTCGTGCATATACAGAAATACTTAGTGGTTAATAACCCACCATTATTACACACTAATATCAACCACAACACAAATTTTAACAAGAAAAACAAGACCACCATAGTGACGCTTCCCGCTCCCGCTAAAAAGTCGAGGTAATTCCTAACTGCCCGTTTGAGACGCAATAGACAGAAAGGTAGAAAGAGATGAAATTATTTTTCTCAAGACAACTTCATAACAAAAACTAAAGTTTTTATGACATAATCCTTGTGTTTGGCAGATAAAAGCGCTTGTGAAGCTTTGCGCGCAGAAAAAATGGCGATCGGTAAGCGATAATAAGCAAAATGGCGGATTGTGTCAGGGCAACTGAAGTTAGCAAACGTGTCCTGCCCGAAAACTGTATAGTTTGTTTATCAGCGCTGGTAAGCGCTCGCGAGCGCTTTTTCTGCCAAACACAAGGAATATCTATGAGTGTGTGGTGTCTCTTGGCGTCAGAGAACTGTCACTGCTTGACGTAGAGTCTTGACATGCCTGATGAAGAGCTTTCAGTTGTTGCCCCTCTTCCAAAACAAAGAGCAACGGCAACGTCGCATGCTTTTGGATGTATAATGATAAAATTTAATTTTACTTACTTATCCTGCATCCATAGACTTAGAAAGGTATAGATGCCGCAAGCAAATAATACTAGGCGATGCATTCGCTAAGCATAAAGCTACGCTAGCACCATATATTGGAGCGGAGCGTAATACCTAAAAAAGAAAAAAAAATTGTTTCGATGGGAATTTTTGCAAATTTAATAATTCGGGCTCCGTCACCATCTGGTCCTAAACCTGTTGATTCGATTCCACACAAAAAATATTAAAATCTTTATTCTTTATCTTTTATAAAAAAAAAATAATGACTGAATAAAAGTCATGCTTATTTTCCCCCATATCTCAAGGTCAAAGTGCAAGCTGGCCGCGAAAAATACATAAATTTTGTTTGTACATACATTAAGGCGATATTAAAACAAGTTTCAATATTTGGGAGCCGGCTCGTCATACTTATCCGGCTAAGTATGACGTATAAGTATAAGGTATAAATAAACCCTTCGACCTCAATCACAGGTAGAATGAGAGACTACTATAGTACGAGGGGCGTTCAATGTATCCTCGGTATGGGTACATTAGAAAAAAGATAAAACCTTGAAAAAAAAAATATTTTCCAATATAGTCTCCCATGCCATGATATCAATACATTTGTTTGATTGATAAGTTTTCTTTTCCCTTAAAAAAATAGTTTTCTTCTTGGCCCGAAAAATGCTCATTTACAGCGGACTTGAGCTCATTATCGTCAGCAAATCGCTATCCCCGGAGGTCTTTTTTTAAATTTGGCAATAAAAAGTAGTCACTGGGGCCCAGGTCTGGTCTGTAGGGTGGGTGGTTATTTTCCTCGAACCCGCACTCTCCTCCAGCAGCCTTGGAGAGCCACGCAGTGTGAACCGGTGCGTTGTTGTCGTGAAGAAGCAGCTCTTTCTTTGCCAGCTTTTCTCTTCTTTTTTATTTTATTGCTTCTCTCAAACGGTTGGACTTCACTCCAGCCGATGGAGTGATTTTGAACTTCTTCGGAGGGTCTGATCCCTTGTTATGACACTGCATAGATCCTGTTTACTCTCAGGGTGATGACCCCACGTTTCATCACCTGTAACTATCCTTTCGAAAACACTTGCTGGATCGTGGCCACACAACTCTAAAAACTCCTTACAAGTGTCAACCCGCCCCAGCTTATGAAGCGCAGTGAGCATTCGCGGCACCCCTCTTGAACTGACTTTTATAAGGTTGAGAGAATCATGTACTATAGTGTGTTTAATACCAACGGATACCTTAATTATTACAGCCAACATCTTGATTTTTACACGTTCATCTTCTAATACAATTTTTTCGATTATTTTCACATTTTCTTCTTTGTGATTCGCCCACCTGGGCGGGGTCATCTTAGATACTTTCCCTCCTTTTTTGAATTCACTTGACCACTTCTGTACGGTCGATAATGAAGGAGCAGAGTCTTGATAAACGGCTTCCATTTCATCATGGATACTTTTTTGAGATTTTCTTTGTTTAGTGAGGAATTTAATCACCGCACGATGCTCGATTTTGATCAACATTGTCGCGTCAGTCATTTTCGTCATCTTTAGCTGGCGGTCGTAAACAAACTAATGAAGTTATCAACATGAAATTTTATATGAATACCCTCAGATTATCTGAAGGTTTTTAGCTAATGATATAATTTTAATTACTCAAAATAATATCAAATTACCCCGATACCGAGAATACATTGAACGCTCTCGTAGGGCAATTGGAATTGGAGAAAAAATTTTTTTCGGGAACTTTGTTGGGAACATTATACACTACTGGAAAAAATTAAGGGTTCAAAAAAATGTACCGGTTCTTGAGCAATTTTCAACAGGCCGTAACTTCGAGAGAAATGGTCGTACAGGGGGTCTAAAACGGTAACATTGTTTTAAACATCTATAAAATGATTCATTCATGAAAATCAAAATAAAAGGAAATTGTAGTTCCAAGTGTCTAGGTTTTGGATTAGAAGTTTTTGTAGCCTCCGCGGTTTTTGAGTAATCTTAGAAAAACCAGCAACACAAAAAAAAAAATTTTCTTTTTAGTTTTATATTTTGGTCTACGAGCGTGGAATTTTTTATCTTAACCACTATAAGGATCGGATACTTTGTTTATTTAGCTTTAATTTATTTTTTTATACACCTTGATACGTCCACTTCTCGCCGAGATATCGGTCTTTAAATGGAAAAGGATCCTTTTGTCTTTGATTATCAATATCTCGGTAACCAACGATCGCACAGAAAGCTAAAGGTGAGTTTCAAGAACTTGAATGAATTCTCTTTCACGACTAGCCATTACTTTTCCGAAAATAATGTTTTTCTTTTTGTCATATGAATTTGAAAATGCAGCAAAAAAGGGATTTTAATGGTTTTTTGGGAAATCCAGCGCTGGATCGAAAATATTGAGGAAACCACTAATGTTAAGTGTGCCTTTTACAGTTCAATATGTCGACAAAAACCCTACATAGAACCAAATTAATCCAGCAAAAAATTAAAAAAATAATTCCTTTAGCGCAAACGGATTAGCTTTGAAAAAGAACTGTTGAATTAAGCGATTTGCTAATGATTCATGAAGAGTAAAAAAAACAATCTCCGAAAAGCGTGTGAAAAAGATCGAAATTCGATTGGGGGTATAATCTTTTTTTTAAATTTAATTAAAAGGAGATCAGTAGAATCAAGGAATGTAGCGGCGGAAACGCGTTAACAATGATTGGGCGATGGTTTCTTGAATTTCCTTAACTTTCTGGAACAAAAATGTGGAAAAAGCTTGGAAAACCAATTAATTCTCATTTTTGTATAAAAAAATAAATTAAAGCTAAATGAACAAAGTATCTGATCCTTAGTGATTAAGCAAAAAAAAATTTTCCATGCCCGTAGACAAAAAATAAAACTAAAAAAAATTGAATATTTTTTGTTGCTGGTTTTTCTAAGATTACTAAAAAACCGCGGAGGCTACAAAATTCTTATCTTATAACTTCTTATCCAAAAACTAGACACTTGGAGTTACAATTTCCTTTTTTTTATTTCCAGGACTATTTCTCTCAAAGTTACGGCCTGTTGAAAATTGCCCAAAAAATTAGGAAATTTTTTTGATCCCTTAATTTTTTCCAGTCGTGTATATTTATGTGTAAGGCATATAGGTTATTAAAATTACCCACATTTATCTTGGAATCAATGAATATTGGATGGTGAAATATTTTATTTCACCATCCAATATTAACGGATGTCTCATAACTGACCATTCATCAATTTTATGCAGGTCTTTGTGGAGCCGTGCAATGGCTTTATCTGAATCAGACACATTCTCCTGTATATATAGTTGCAGAATATCCGCATACAGGTGATAAGATGAAAATAATAAAATATGCCTAGCATGAGAAGTACACCAGCAATATAATTACATCAGTCAGAATGTCTGATATGTGCGCACTGCCTGTTTTGCGACCACTAAGATAGAAAGAGATTGCTGAGAAACACAACCAAAGGTGGGAAAGAATAACTTTAATGCAGTGGTTCTTGCATTAGAAATGTCGATCAAAACTGAAGCAGCGAGAACCTAATGTCCAGAGCCATATCTTGGCCAATTCAATCAACACTATCTTCAATATTTTTATATGTCAAGTGGCTGCTACAAAAACAAAAGATATTTAATAAAAATAATACATTTATTGAATATTTTAATGTCAAATCTCATTTCAGCATAACACAAGACACTTTTGTGTCATAAAACAGGATTCTATGGTAGTTATATACACAACCGGATGTTTCCCTTGCAACAATCCTATGATTTGTCTTTGTTTTCATCTTCATTACAATCATCCAGATTTACCCTGAAATTCAGTTTAAAAGTTCTGAAATTCTATGGTCTAACAGATTCTTCAGCTTCACTATCACCCATTGTTAAAAAAACCCAAAAACATCAGCTTTTTGACGTGATAACGTCTTATAAATTGGTTGCGGCTGGGAGTCACTTATGAAAAAGTGTAACGCTCGGTAACGTTACGATGAGTCACCGAACGAGAGAGAGGCCCGCCGAATGCCTTGCGTCTCTCTCCCACTCAACTATGATCGGTCTGCCGCGCGCATTGTGCAATTTAATTATATTCATATCAATAAATATTCTACCGAGAAAAAGACGTTGTCACGTAAAATCTTCGCCCGTAAAACCGACTTTTTCTATTAGATTATCTGTTTACAGTCTAAGTTATGAATAGTTTTTAAACAGGATTTAGCCATTTGCATATGAAAATGTGTATCAGATCATTATGGCTCATTAACAATTACAAATAAATGAATTGTTTATTTTCCCAATTACAATTTCAAAAAATACTTGAAGTCAATGTGGATAAACATGGGATTGTTCCGTGATTCCCCAAATAATATATGGTTATTCTTTTCACTGCTAAGGATTCAAGAAAGTCAAATCAATAATATTTTTGGAGATTTATGAAACTTACCAGTCTATATATGTTCAGTTCACAGAGATGCTCAGATATAAAGAATTTATTATTTTAATATCTGTATTTAGTTGAATAATCTTTTGGTGAGACAACTAGACCTCGTCCTTTGCGAGCTCCACGGTACACAGTCTCTATGATATCTACCATCTCCTGCTTGTCTTCCAGTGGCCAGTTGATCTTGTTGTTGTTACCAGTGCCCAGATCAATCATTATATGTTTATTGCGAAAAAAGAACATTACTGTACAAGGGTCATATAATTCATACATTTTGTTGAAATCTGGGACTTCGGTGATATCCACAAGGTAGATGACTGCAAAATTTTTCACTTTTTCTGCTATGCTATACAAAACCTCATCCATTTTCATGCAGGTTGGATCCCAATCGTGGCCAAATCTAATCACTACTACACGATCCTCTTCAGACAATATGGCTTGATCTACTTGCCAGCCATTGTGTAGGTGTCCTAACATATAACTCATTGTGGTATTTTTCTACCTCAGTTTTACAGTGAACACGGCTCCATTTAATAAAAGCTTTTCATATATGATTAACGAGTCCTTCGCCAAACTGAAAGTAAATCAATTAAGCATAGGAGGCCAGGGACTATTTATTAGAATTTTAATTTAAACTTCGCTACAACGACAATGAATGTGTACTGTAAATGTATTAAATAAAATAGCGATAGATGCGTGACTTTTAATGATACTAACAAAATTATTTGAAGGGGCAAATCATTTCAATTTCAACAACGATTTCAACCACATGAACACAAAACAAAAAAATGATAATAGTAACAGATCAAAGTCAAAGAATTTTTTTCATTATTTGTGGCTTGCACGATTTGTGCATTTAGCAAATGTCATGTAAATATAATTGCCAGTTCTTGAGTAATTTCTTTTCTTAACTTGATGTTTAGGACTGAAAAGTAAAATATATTTTCCCCCCCTAGGTTTCATTAACTGGAGGGGGTTTTACTGAAATCTCTCCGTGGACTTCTTGAGAGAGCAGGAAAAGACAACTTCCGCTGTTTTGTTACACTTGCCAACACTCTTGTATGTTCACAAACATTTAGTGGTTAATAATCCACTATTATTACGCACTAATATCCACAATAACACAAACAAAACCATCAACGTGACGCTTCCCGCTCCCGCCAAAAAGTCCAGTCAAATATTCCGATCTTTGATTTTTAATGTCACGTCACATCACATGGCGGCTGCAGTGTTGTCAGGTTTGATGAAAATTAAATAGCGTTGTGGTATAAATTATAACTAGTCTTCGTGACTTTCTAAAATTGAGTTATTTTTAATTACAAAATTCATATCAAGAGCTCTTCGATAATAATGGAAATAGTAAGGTGCGCGATTTCCTAATTGAGTATTCGCAATTTTCTACGATATTTAGTAATACGAAATTAGATCCTTACCACCTTAAAAGTTTCCGATTTCTAGCAACATACTATTATGCGTTATGCGTACTACCAGACCCCTCTTTCCCACTGCTCAAATGCCCAGGGCCCCGTGATCGATATGAGCCCCCTAGTTCCTGCCAGATCTCTAAACCAATACCGACATTTATGTCTGAAAAACATTAATTAGAGTAAATCGAACCTCAATTAGAACTATATTATCGACTTGCTTATTGGCTTTTGCATGCGCAAAGCTGCTCTACTCACGCCCAATATAAGGATATTGAATTTCAGCATGCTTAGATAATTTCAAATATGTGAGAATCGCCCCATTTAAATTATAAATAATCTATTCATCTATTGACTGTCTATAAAAAAAATTTGAAACCTTGTTTATCTACTTTCATTGCCTATTCTAGTATTAAAGAAGTATTCCGTCACGGTCATAGGGGCCACATTATTCTTATATGCCCAGGGCCTCCTATAGGTTAAAGACGGCCCTGCGTTGTACTCTCGTATGGCTATAGTAAATAATTATGTGTAATTTCGATTGAATCTAGACGATATTTTTTATGTATCTACATTCAATATACAGTTATTTACGATTTACTTATATTGGAAAGAATATTTTTATTGCTCCTTTCTTAGAATTGATGTTTTGAACTTCTTAACATTCTATAAATACGATTTTCTCTTATGTTCCATTGCTATATGTGCGTAAATAATGGCCATTAGAACATAAAAAACGGAAAAACGTACAAGAAAAGTTAGTTTTTTTATAATGTAAGTTCGGAAAATAATTTTTTTCGAAAAATTCTATACAAGTCACAAAGTTACGAATAGAATACACCGAAGTGTTATATAATGCGAGAATGTAACAACATAAACTAGATTAATTTAAACAATAACAACTCTCGGAATCTTGATAATATCCTACTTATAACCATACCATACCTATAATCTACTACACCAATGGTTGTGGGTTTTGAATCCTGATATGGACATATGTTGTGTGGTAAGCATAAACATATGTTGCTATTATGATGTAGTAATTTAGGTACCACATCATAATAGCTGAAAGGCGTCCACAGCTTGACAGATGCTTCCCCGAAAATTGGTTAGTATTACCGTAATCTCCACGTTTGGCAGATAGGTTGGAGATCGCAGCATTAGCGTTTTGGCACACACCAATACAGTGACCAAATTTTATGCAGACTTTTATTTTTATGATAGAAAGATTGAGGTTTGGGTGGATCAGGGGTAGTGAATCACGACTACAGAGTTTTAGCTCTCGCGCAAATGTAAAGTGGACCGCGACCGCATTAAAAAATAGGTAGTTCTTATATTGATAAAAACCACCCACCAATGTTTCTTACTATGCTTGTTCTCTACTTTGTGACTGCAAAAAAGAGTATATTCAAAATGCATTTTACAAATGAAGAATGTTTATTAAAAATCTGTATGTGTAGATATTAAAAAAGACCATACATGTTGGATTACGGTAACCAACTCTCCGCTCACCGTTACTTCACTTTTACAACAGCTTTTCCAGTGTTTTCACCTCTTAGAATTCCAACTAAAGCATCTACCATGTTATCAAAACCATAGTATATTTTTTCTTGATATTTGAGTTTCCCTTCTCGCAACCAAGTCAAATTAGCATTAATTCCCTCCTCCCATCTATCAATCCATCTGTTAACCAAAAACCCTTCAACTTTCAGCTCCTTGAAAACGATAGCTGGTTGCAAAATAGTTACTAAAACAGAAAAATCAAAACAAATAAGGAGTCCACCACGTATTTAACTTTTATATAAATTAAAACGGCAGCTGTAGCAGGTAATCAAGCATCATTGAGTTATTAGCTAGTAATATATCAAGTATATAGACTACCCTAGTAATACTCAAGAATGTCACAACTTTTTCAAGCGATTTTAAATTATATTTTCATCACATTAAAATCTGGTATCACCTTTTGGTAAATTGGAATCGTTGTACGAAGATATCGATCCACAAACTGCAACTCGACCATTATGATTCATGTAACTCATAATTGTTGAACTAATTTCACCGCCAACCTGTGGTATTCAATGTTTAAAATTAGAACTATACATAACTGAATAAATATAGATAGAAGAATTATATTTTTGGGAGCGCGTTTTTAGGTTCTCTCTTAAGAAAATTTGTTACGTCATCTTGCTGAATCCACATATCTTCCACATCAAACCACGATTTTCATTCCGAAAAAAACGGTTATACTGTTATAGTATAGTGCTCACCGTTCACTGCTAGTGTCTCACTTTTAGTATTTTTTTTTAATTAAGGCCCTGTTACGACTCTGGTCCGCAATGCGCACCACACGTTATGGGTATTCAATAGAGTCTAGTGTATCACGTAAAGATTCATAAGAAGAAAGTTTCTTTGTAAAATATGGACCCTGCTTCTCTAATACTCAATTGGTGCAAATGTCAAAAGTAAGCCATAAGAAAGGCCCAAACTTGGCAAACGGCGACGAATCGTTAATTTCGGGTTTTCGGCCACACTATCACTCGCAGAAGAAATACTTTTAGGTGAAAGTTCTCCATGATAATGAACACGGCTTAGCCCATCATCAATGCGTCCAGTTTCTTCAAACTCATTAAGTTACGAATCATGCGAGTTGTTTGCTCAATACGACAATTAACTAGACTATAATCTTTAAATCTCGATCCAAAGTTTTTGCAACAATGTTATTTCCACAAAACAACTGAACGTTTAACGCGCTGAGCAATGGTAAAGCAGTTCATTTTGTAAATGTTTTGTAAAGAGTTTTTTGGGCCAAAGGCGGACGAAGACGAAGCTTCGGACACTACCTCAAATTAACTTCAAATGTTATTCTTGTTTGAAACAACCGCCATTACTTACAGCTGGCAAAATTACGGTGTTGCCAATATAAGAACTCTAAGGGGATCCGCCTTTAACTTAAGGCGGCAAAAAATTCTTTATTTATCTAATATTTGTGTTATTTTTTATATTTATTTTTTTATAGGCGTGATAATAATGATTTTTTAAAGTTGGTTTTTTTGTTTTCCTGAGCTATGCATAAAGTCTAGTAAAAATTCTGCATACTCACGTTGTCAAAGTAACAATCAACTCTTTTAGGAGCACCTTCCTTAAGCGCAGCTCTAATATTGACTGTTTTGTAATTGAAAGCGTGATCAAAGCCCAATTCCCTTGTTAAATATTCACATTTCTCATCAGTGCCAGCAAATCCTACGACGCGACATCCTGTAAAAAAAAACAGTAATGTACCACTCTATTTCGAGTACAAACAATAGTAATGAAATTCTCGTACACTTACCAAGTAATTTACCAATTTGTCCCACATGCGAACCGACGGCACCAGCGGCGCCAGTAATAACAATAGTTTCACCTGGTTTGGGCTTACAAATTTCCTTTAAACCAAAGTAAGACGTATTCCTATCAAAGAAAAATAAAAAAATTATTTAAAAAATAAAACATACTCTAGTTGATAACAGATATTTTTTTATTTAAAAATATACTTACCCAGGCATACCTAATATTCCAAGACCAAGTGATATTGGATATGTTCCAAGATCTGGTAACAATGTTAGAGGCAAGAAAACTTGTTTGGGTGGTTCATTTGGGTTGCATACTGTGTGAGTACGCCACCCAAAGGAACCTGCAACATATTTCCCAAATGGAAACTTTTCGTTACGGCTCTCTATTATTCTAAAACGAAAAATGTCGAATTAATTGTTCACCCCACCCAACCAATAGTTCATATCTATATTAAGTATAAATTCAACGAAGTTATTGTTTAGAATTAATCCGACGACAACAATTTTTCAATTTTAATAAAAAAAAATATATATTTAGTTCAATAAATAAAATCTTTTTTAATGGTCATCAATAAAAGATAAATATAATTTCACCCCTTTGCCCGAGGCCTTTTTACGATACTATTGAACTGCTGGAAATAAAGTATTTTCATTACTTCGCCACCTGTCCTCCTATCATGTCCGTCGGCAGTTTATAGCCAATCATATATGCTCTCATATAGGGATCAACACTGAGGTATTCAGCTTCCGTTAATATTTCTGTAAAGTAGTTTAATAATTTTAATATTTATTTTAGATTCCTAGAAATAAATAATCGGTTAACTTTTAAACCCATACATAAATTAATAAAAATGGTGTGAAATGTGCACTAAATATATGAATAATAGGTAAATACATCTATGAATAACACTGAAATCTGTAATTTGACGTTGATGTACACACCTCGCGTCATAAAACAGATTTAAGTACCTATTACTTGTAAGTACGTAATCAAATGCTAGTTTAAAATTCTCTTTTTTTCTTCTACATTATCTACTTTCCTAAGTTATGATTTTATCTTTTGGTTACCTCAGTGGATGTGGAGCGAACCTTTTCCACTTACAAAAATATTCTAAATGATCGTAGACACAATCTTTCCACTGAAAATTTATAAAAAATATTTAATTGCTTATGTTTACAAAAATTAATATTAATTAATGCCATATAATGTTACTGTACCTATTATCGCCTATCAAAAAATAATTTACTAATTGTATGCTGATTTTGAAATTAAAAAAAACGAATACGTAGATACTTTTCTCTTTTTTTGGTATTCCTAAATTTTAACATTTAATTTCGCATATTCTGCCAATTTTCGTGCATATTTCAAGCATTTTATGTTGCATATAATCCGGTCTCTATACATCAGTATACTGGCCAGACGTAGTGACGTCATGAATACTCGCGATTTTATTGGTCGAAGCGAAAGAAAGTGTGAGCCTGGTAAGCCAGGCTTTTTGTTACTCTCTCGCTCTCACACTATTTTAAATATGGCGTCGATTTCTGACGTCAACGCGCTGGCCAGTATTTTGCGGAACAAATCAACAGCATAGCGTTTCGGAATACGACCTATAACTTTTAGTTCCTAAGAGGATGACGTTCAAAGAATTGAAAATCATATTACATTGTACATTTACCTCCATCTTTCAACTTTGGCAACTCTTCTTCGACAATTTTGAAATCTGTTTTTTTCGGTTCTCCATTAAAATACTTTGTAAGAATATATTTCCTTGCTTTCAATTTTTCACTTACGCCTGAATAATAACGGGTAGCAATTTGAAAATTTTTGACAAGGGTAGTCATAATGCAAGTGTGATATTCTGCAAAAAAAAAAGCATTAAAATAACTGTTTTAAAGATATTTAAATAAGAAACCGTTTTGGTATCATTTGTTATAATGTCGGATTTTAATAAAACAACTTTTTATCTTGTTTTTTATATTTAATCCTGATTTTTTATTTTGCAGAAGCCGTGATCACAGCATGACTGAGGTAATGGTCATCACACCGGTGCCTTTGCCTTCCTTCCAATATTTTTATAGAGTGCGCCCCTATTTTGCATTGTATTTTTATCTACGATTACTATATACTACTGAGTCCACTACGGAAGGCCCTTCAAAGAAGAACTGGCGAAAAATTTATAATTATTTAAAGTAACCAAATAATTAATTAAAGTTTGAAATTGAAAATGTAAGAATAATGTAACTCACATTAAGGATTGTTTCCTGACGAATAAAAAAGTAACGAAAACAAGTGTAATATCTTTTTAATATTGTCAATGTCAAACGGAATGGGCTTAAAGCCTCACTATATTAGCCAGTATATGGGTGTTGTGGTACCGCTGTTGTTTCTAAATTTCGAACACAAGTGCTTTAGGTATTTAACGTGGATTCAGAACAATGTTTGTGATGTGTCTAATATTTATTGGAGCGGAGCGAACGAAGTGAGCGAAGCTATCATGGATTAGCTTCAATGGCGCAATGTCTGTTACGCCATAACTTCCAGAGTTCTTAACCGATTTTAATATTTTTTGTGTGGAATCGAATCAACAGGTTGAGGACCAGATTGTGACGGAGCCCGAATTTTTAGAGCGGAGAGAACGAAGTGAGCGAAGCTCCCATGGATCAGCTTCAATGGCGCAATGTCTGTTACGTCATAACTTCCCGAGTTCTTAACTGATTTTAATTTTTAGGACCAGATTGTGACGGAACCCGAATTTTGAAATTCGCAATAATTCCCAACGAAATTTTTTTTTTCTTTTTTAGGTATTACGCTCGGCTCCTATATATGGTGCTAGCATAGCTTTATGCTTAGCGACTGCATCGCCTAGTTGGAGCGGAGCGAAGCGAAGCTCCCATGGATCAGCTTCAATGGCGCAATGTCTGTTACGCCATAACTTCCAGAGTTATTAACCGATTTTAATATTTTTTATGGTGAATTAAATCAACAGGTTTAGGACCAGATGGCGACGGAGCCCGGAATTTTGAAATTCGCAAATAATTTTTTTTTGTCTTTTTTAGGTATAAATTTCCGCTCCAATATATGGTGCTAGCGTAGCTTTATGCTTAGCGACTGCCTCACCTAGTTTATTTCTGAATACTATTAGAGACTGACTATCATAAATATAGGACTTTGTTTTGAATTAGGTATATTACTTTTTGTTCTAGTCAAAAGACAAGAAAATTGTAACATACAAGTTCAA
The DNA here is from genome assembly GCA_927399485.1 of Calamotropha paludella. Taxonomy (NCBI): domain Eukaryota; kingdom Metazoa; phylum Arthropoda; class Insecta; order Lepidoptera; family Crambidae; genus Calamotropha; species Calamotropha paludella. The sequence continues at coordinate 18,491,033 of OV656813.1, read as the reverse complement.
TTATGGAAAAATTGTATTATTCAAAATAACCTCGGCTAATTCTGCAGCAGTCACTTCACATTGCCAGATGCATCTTAGAATATCGACATAAGGTTAATGCATATGAAATTGGCGTTTTGTATGGGACGTATATAAAGTCGAATTTTCTGTAAAATATATTTCAATAATCAAAATATGCACCATTGTTATCTATGCACTTTTGCCATCTCATAGGTAGTTCCCTTCCCTTTACTAAAAAAAACCATGGGGGCGAGAATGAATCAACTCACTGAAGGCGGTTTGGACTATCACATCGAAGTTGATTTTTTTTCCTTGTAAGAAGTTTGTAAATTTACTGTGTAAATTTTCGCTTGGGGCAGGATTTGACTGGTTCTCAAGAGTTCAGCGATTGCGACGAGCGCTCCTGATTATCGTACAGGATCCCCTTTTCATAACATGTAATGATCCGATTTAGAATCCTTTAATTATTGTGTTGAGCAATGTAATGCAACAGTCAACGCGTGTATGCTGGTTTGATTCAATCCATTCATTAGTTACCCACCTCTCAAGCTTTTTTACTTTCCCGATTTGCTTCAAGTAGATTAAAACAGTTTTATCACTCACACCGAAGCCTGTTTTCGTCCGTCCCTCCACGGGGCTTTTTAAAGTTGAAATTTCCACAACGAAAACGTGGGAACCAAGCACATATCGTGTTCTTTTGTGATACCACTGCCATACATATCGTTAATCCTTCGAGCTGTTTCGGCAGCACTGGTGCCACGGTAGAACTCTTACTGGTACAGTAGCCGGCAAACAAGTTGAACATCGCGTGAGGTGGTGGGGGAAAGTTTGCGCATGTATACTTACGTGCAAAAATATTGTTTCATTGAAAATCACTAGGTATTTTTTTATTACTGGCAGTTTATTGCGTTAGCTCATAACGTTTTAGGTATAGAGAGAAAAGAGATCACGAAATACATCCTTAATGGTAAACAAGCAATTAAAATAAGTTGAAATATATATTTTTTTAAATACCTTTCATAGTTAATCGGCAAATTTGTATGGAAAGATATTTTGGCTTCATTTTTTTTTTGCATATTATAAATAACAGCAATTGGTATTCGCAGTGTGGAGAGTATGGTTATGAATAAAAAATGGGTAAGAACATAATATTTTATTAAAAATTTACAAAGTAGGGTGCTACTGAAAGAAAGAAAGAAAACTGCTAATCATCGTCATCAACAGGGAGGATAGATATGTCCTCCATTAGGTTGAAAGTAGCCGAAGCCGAGCTGGTGCCAGGGGTGGATTCGGTTGTTTCATCATCTTCTTCATCATCATCGTTGTCGCTGTCACTTTCGTCATCTGCGAAAATGACAAACTGGTCAGTGACCATATCCACCACATGGTCACTTTTGATGTAATCGTCTTCAATTTCTTTCACCTTTTTACAGAGTTTTGCCCATTCGCTGGGACCCATTGCAGCAACTTTCTCGTTCACCAGCTCTTTCACCTTTTCAAAATTCCACGACACATTTTTACTGCTAACATATCCTTTTATATTTGCCCATGCCATCTCAATTGGGTTAAGATCAGGATGGTAGGGCGGCAAACGGAGAACGGAATGGTTATTTTCAGCCAGAATGTTGTCCACGCTGAATTTTTGTACTGGTCTTTATTTAATTTTATTAAATTATATAACTCCGGTTTTAACATATTTTCGCGATATTGAATCCCTTTTTCTTGGAGCCACTTCTGCATATCTGCTTTTTTAGTATTGGATGTGGGGGCTACCTCACTCTGCTTATTGTGATACGAGGCGTTATCGACGACCACAACCGAATTCGGTGGCATATTTGGCATAAGTTGGGAACGCAGCCATTTTTCATAATTTTCATAATTCATGTTATCATGATAATCCCAGACTTTGTGCCGGTTTTAAATAAAAGCAGTACATTGGGCACGAAGCCGTTCTCGGATCCTGCGTGGACAATAACAAGGCGCTGCCCTTTTGATATTGGTTTTTTCAAACCTTGGGTTGACCCATCCGACCAACTCTTAGTGGAAGCATGAGCTGAGTCCACATAAGACTCATCGGTGTATATGATGGGCCTACCTTCTTCCCTGAACTTTTTAATTTTTTGTAGGTCCGAATCCTAAGGAACCGAATATTCGTTTTTTTCAATTAGAAGCTTTTGATTGTTTTCTGTTTCATTCCATCGAAAGCCCAACTGTTTTAAAACTCGTCGTGAGCTGCGTTCCGATCCAGTAAAATTAATATCTTGATTTCATTTTTCTCGTAGTTTTTCTACGGTCGGAAGCTCCTTATTTGTGAGATGGTAATTGTGGATGCATCTCCTTATTACGGATTGGTCAAAACTGTCAATGTCAGTCACCTTTTTCTTCCCCAATCTTTTTTTACCGGGAGTCCGGAATACGGCTATCAAGCCAGAGTTCTTTACTTCTCTTACAATTCGTCGCACTGTGGTGACAGAAGTTTTTGTGACTTCTGAAGTCCGCTCCAACGCTTCTTTATCACTCTTTGCTTCTTTTTTCAAAAACAATAAACATCGTACACCATTTTTCTAGTTTGCCTTTTCAATACAATGTTCGCTTTTCGTGGCATTATAAAAACCACAAAAGTCAACGAATAAAAAATCAAAAACAATTAACAACAACAAAGTCACAAAATTATAACAAAAACACTTAACGAAATTAGAACAACAATAAAAAGTCAACAAACATAACAAAATCTGCACGTAATCACTGCAAGCGAGTACATAGGAGACAGCGGGACGTCGACACGATGCGGGAGGCAAATGTCAACTGACCAACCAATCCTGTGCGTGTTACCATGGTAACTAGCTCGCCCCGCCTCCTCGTCCCTCACCACACCACCAAAGAGGCCTATTTTTCGGTTCTGTGCATTCAAGGTCGCTGTTCAACAAGTTTGCCGGCTACTGTATTGCGATATTTCATGTTTTCCATTGTGCGATATGAGCGACACCAAAGAAAAAACTAATCAGGAAAAAACAAATGAATGACTGAAACTCAAATGTACCAGCTAAATGTATTTACAAATTTGAATAATTTCTTAACCAAAGAGGAGATAATTAAGATCAAAGTGGCCAGTACGACAAAACGCCAATTTTATAATGTAAGGACCTAATATTGAGTTTGATAATAATGACCCACTGAAAAAATACTAGGCGATGCAGTCGCTAAGCATAAAGCTACGCTAGCACCATATATTGGAGCGAAGCGTAATACATAAAAAGAGAGAAAAAAAATTTTTTTTCGATGGGAATTTTTGCGAATTTCAAAATTCGGACTCCGTCACAATCTGGTCCTAAACCTGTTGATTCGATTCCACACAAATAATATTAAAATCGGGAAGTTATGGCGTAACAGACATTGCGCCATTGAAGCTGATCCATGGGAGCTTCGCATAATATTAAAATCGGTTAAGAACTCGGGAAGTTATGGCTTAACAGACATTGCGCCATTGAAGCTGATTGATGGGAGCTTCGCTTCGCTCCGCTCCAATAATGTTATTGTAACTATTATGAACAAGCTATTACTGTAAACATTGCAACACAGGTTTATTATGAAAAAAAATACCCTTAAAAATTTGGACAAATTTCCTCGAAATATTGTTAGACAGCTTTATTAAGTAAAGAAATATTATCGACCTTACCATTCCTTAAATATTTGCAACTTTTTGTTTTTTAAGTCATTTGTTTGGTTTATTTGTTTCGATATTGACTTTTTAAATGTTAAAGTGTTATGAAAAGCTTTACCATTTAAAAAGTTAATATCGAAACAAATATAAGATTAACATCCAAGTCAGAGTCTCAAAATACAAAAAGAAAATGACATTTATTGTATTCAGAATAAAGTTGTCAGTGCACCACCTTCAACCAAGTTTGTTATAAATAGATCATTATCCAAAATTATGTGTTGATATGTGCTAATAATGACAAAACAATTTTATTGAATAAAATGTGATTTGTAATTATATTATCAATAAGTAGTCAATCTAAGGAAATTTAGTTTTTCATAATATCTAGTCTTTAAATGTTAACCTATCGTCACCATTCGATGTCCTCCTTTCTTGTTTGATGACATTAATTAATGAATATTTACAAACGAAATTTTGACATTCATTTTATTTTATTTCGTGTTTTATTGATGACATTAATTTATTATGATTATACCAATAGATACTTTCATTAAATTTTATGGCATTTTATTGTATAAAATGAAATATTTGCATGTTGTTTCACAGTTATGTGCGTGATCCTTATAAAAAATATCTTCCTCTGTAACTACAAGTAACCGCATATGAAGCAACTACAGAATTTTGAATTTGAATTTCAAATTATTTTAGCTACCCTTGAAATTGAAAATTAAAAAATATTATGACAATTTGCATATGTTCCCAAAAGTTTGGTACCCTGTTACAGTGAGATAGAATCATTCTGCAGATATTGCTATTTCACTCGGACGGTCAGATGTTCGGTCGGCGTATAGCGCATTCCAGTTGTACGTGCTTCTTAATAGTTTCATGGTTATTAACATAATGTGAAAGAAACGTCTATATTTTCTTCATTATTACAACTTCAAACCATAGAGAACAAAACACGGAAATTAAAAGAATAGCACTCGAAGCCGCAAATGAAACTTACTTTGTCTTTGCTTTCAAGATGGATGGCTTTCGTTCTCGTTTTGTTTGGGTAGAAAAAGTGGCATTAGAGTATTGATAGTTTTTAGTTAATATTTAATAAAATAAGTGTTAAATGAGCTTAATTATAAGCAAAATAGAGAAAGTTATCCCTTAAGGTTATTAAAAGACATTAAGTCACAATGTGTGTATTGGAATAAAGCAGTTCCTTTTGGCAGAACTAGCAAACATGACTTCACCGCAAGAATTTAATTGTGTTTTTTGTAAAGAATCCTTCATTACTAAAAAAGAATTACAGATACATTTCAGGTAACAAGAAATCCTGGCTTTTTATTATATATTCGTGTGTTGGATATGACAACAAACATCGTATTGACGACAATATTATTTCTTCCTTTTGTAGGAAACATGGTGATCCCAAATTCAATCAAAGCTCAAAAATGAGGAGCAAATCTCAAAATGAATCTTCTGACGAAAAGCGAAACGAAGATACAGAAATGGTTAGCTGTGATGTTTGCACCAAAATGTTCCCGACCATATCAAAAGCGATTACTCACAAACACAAAGTACACCCAGAACACGATGCTAAGTATTTCTGCCCCTGGTGCGGAAAACTCTTTACGATGAAGGTTAGTTTTAGACAACGTCTTAGTGGCAGCTCACGACACGAGTGTCGTACTATGCCCCTCCCCCTCCCCACTCCTCGCTTTATCATATTGATACCAGTTACCTAACAGTATTTATGTTAAATCACCTTTGCCCAACAGCGTCATTTCCGAGTTTTTTTTTTAATTGAATGTATTTCAAACTTAAACACCTATTCAAAGTTCTAAATATAAAAATTTTATGTTTTAATTATATATTATATATCAATATATAAATCAATATTTGGTGAAAAATTTCTTATAAGAAATACTATTATCTGCTTGTTTGCTCACAGTTGACATGAGTTTTGTACCTGAAATGCCCATGTCAACCACCACCACTGGACATACTTGAGAGGATGCTAGTTATTGATATATACTGATCTATTTTACTCTTAGGCCCATTTCTATATGTCTATCTCGCTTCAATGTTATAGCCGGTAATAAAGGGTACGGGCAATTAAGTGGTCATTTATAAACTCACAGGGGACAAACAAGCTGTTATATTAATTAAGACTATTATACTAATAAGGGAATTACAATAAATATTGTTGGTTGGCCAAAGGTATAAACAAGTTCTTGTTCTGAGTTAAAAAAAATACTGAAATACCCAGAATTCTACATTACTTTTACTGCCATATTATCATCGCCTATAAGGGTCAAGCTTAATTACAATTGATATTTAACAGTTTCAGCTAGTTATAATATATACTTTCTTGATTTTAGCATTTGTACAATAAACATTTACAATCAAACCATAAAGAGCTGGAAAGGCGAGACCATGTGAATTTTCATTGCGATATGTGTAATGTTGACTTTAATGTAGCATCTGCTATGTTATATCATAATAAATTCTTCCATAGACAAGATACAGATTTGCCCATAATTGGACAGTCAAAGAAATTGAGAATGATTAATCAAGTAAGGAGTCAAATTAAGTTTTGAATTAGATTATATTTTAATTTCATACATAATATCCCTTTTTATTTTTTACAGGATGTTCTTCAAATATATTACTGTGCATTTTGTGGTGATGAATATGACAACAAGGTTAATTTACATGTAAGCATTCCATTTTACAATATTTAATTAAGTTATTAAAATATGAGTTCTTCTTGCTTTTTTATAAGTCGGAAGTTATTTGAAAAAAAGTTGTACAAATATTGTTTGCAGTAATTGTTTATTTTAATTTGTGTAACTTTACTTGATATCTAAAAAATGGTTCCATTATGTAAGCATGCTAGGTTATGCCTAAGGTCTGGTTTTATTTTTATAGTTATTTATTTATGTTCACAAGGACTCATTGTTTGTTTATTTAGTTTTCGGCAAATCATCATCTTTACAATATTGTATAATACAAGCTATATAAATTAAAAAGTTAGTAAAAGATTCACACAGCCAAAATAAGTCTAGCTAATTCTAAAGTGAGCTTAAATTAAACAATTAATGATGTTTAAAGGTATATTACCACGTTTTTCTTAACTTGCTTTCTTGTATGTTTGTTTGTTTGGGTCAAATCTTGCGATCAATTTTTCGACCACTTTCAGACATTCAATTGAGCTGACATTTTTTATATAGCCTTGCTTACGATGACAATACAATATTTTAAAGGTTTAAGACTAAAAAGTGTTAAATAAATTGTCATAAAAAATATTTTTAAAAACCACGTTTTTCTCTTGTTACAATTGCACTAAAAAGGGTAAAATAAGTTTTTTTTTCTCTAGGCTATGTGGATCCGTAAATATGTTTAGTTTAAACTAACTGTAAAATTATACAATTAAAAACGTGGGGCGTATTTTAAAACGAACCATTCAACATGACTTAAAAGTTCTTCAAAAATTCCCAACTACACCATATCACACCCCACGTTTTTAATTGTATAATTTTACAGTTAGTTTAAACTAAACATATTTACGGATCCACATAGCCTAGAGAAAAAATACTTATTTTACCCTTTTTAGTGCATTTGTAACAAGAGAAAAACGTGGTTTTTAAAAATATTTTTTATGATAATTTACTTGATTATTAATTTAGATAACTGAAAATATTATAATATTTAAATAATAAATCCAGAAATAATTTCTCTGTACATAATATATTCTCAGTTTATTTCTATCTAAATTTTTATATTTGTTTGCTGTTTGTATAAAGGTAGTATGTTCAGTTATTTGTTAGCTTTACTAAGTAAACAGTGTGAGTTAACTGAGAATAAAATTATAGTTTTTTTTGAATTTCACAGAAACATATGATTGACGACCATGATGATGAGAATCAAAGTCCTGAAGATGTTTTAAGATGTCCTCTTTGTGAAGCTATATTTTATCATTTAGATGCTTACGAATTACATCTTACTTTTCACTCAACTGATGATCTGTATACTGAGAAGAATGAATTGTGAGTATAGATGGGCAATCAACCCACCCAGGTTTAAACTGGTATTCTGGGTGTAACTGGGTTTAAACCTGATAACAACTCAAAGTTTAGGTCGACATGATAAAGGCTAATAAGAAGAGAAAAAATGAAACGCCACAGGAGCGCAAAAACTACTTTGGCTCCCTCATCAGATCTATTCCAACCCTTTATTTAATTGTAGTACTTTAAAATAATAAATAAAAAAATAATTATTAATGAAAATAAAAATGCACTAGTCGCCTCTACGATTATTGATCATTATCAAACCCTGATTTCATTATCATGGGACCACCTTTGAAATATCTTTATTACGACAATTTAACGCCACCAAAAACATTGTGTGTGCACTGTTTCTGTTCAAATAACTAAAAGATAATTAAAATATTGTTCTCTACAAACTTTTATAGGTTTAAACCCGATATTTTTTTTAGCTGTGTGGTGATCAGCTGGAGTTAATAATCATACACCTCCCATAGACCTCAAAATAAGCAAGTGTTTTGCGAATTATGGTCTCTTACCTCCTACTACTACTACCTCCATTCCGCCTGTCAATCGTAGAAGTTAGGGCAAAGCCCTCCATTTTTAAGGGAGGTTTTCATCCTGTTGGATAATAATTATTTATTATCAGTTCATAATAATTTATTATCCAGTGGATAATAAATAATGAAATAATAAATTCAGTCATTCTATATATACATACAATACATATAATACATTATAGCTTCCAAGTACTTCTGTAAAATTTATTCTTTAATGATCATTACAGGTTTGAGCAGATAACAGAATTCTCTTTGGAAACTGTACCGCCATTGATGGAAAAAGTAGAAAATATGGAGTCGCAAGATGTGGAAAATGCAATGAATGCTGTGGGATTGGTAAATATATCTTAAATTAATAATATACCGTTTTAATAAGTCCAATTTAAGAGAGTAAAACCTGTTAATATGGTAATCTATTGCAGGAAAAGTTTCTAGAAATGGCGATGGATACGTCCATTGATAAGGATAATGATGGCGAAAGTGTAAAAAAATCCAAAAAACATAAGAAGCATAAGAAATCAAAAAAAGCCGCTATAACACTTGATGAATTCCTGAATATGAACAAGGACGTGTTTGGTGAAGGTTTAGATTTTCAAGGTGTTGAAGAAGTCCCTACAAAGGTAGTTGCAAAAAAGTTAAAACAGAAAAAAACGGAAAAGCCAAATCCTAAGCTATCAAAAACTACTGATTTAGATAAACTCAAAAAACAAGGTATTGTGGTTAAAATGAAATCAAACAAACAACCAGTTAAGACTCTTAAAATGGCATGTAAATTATCAAACAAAACTCCGTTAGTAACCCAACAACCTGTTTTCAAAAAAGTCGCCGCCCAAACGAAAACACCTGATGATGTTTTATCAAAATTTTTAAGCCAAGGTAATCCTCAAATTAAAATAGTTAAGAAAACATCTAGTGATAATGCAAATACAAATACCCATGACAAAAATGCCGCTGATTTGGAAGATATTACAAAATCAACACCAGAAAAAATTGAGGTAGAGTGTGATGTATTACAAAGTGGATATACTTCGTCAGACACGGAAGCAAAAGAAGAATCTAAAATTCAAGCAATAAATTCAAATTTGGAAGTCGGCAAAGGTAATACTTCAATAACTTCCATTAGAAAAAATCCTTTACAGATTGAGCTCCATAAAAAAGTTCAGATTTCAAATGTTACAGATTCTGTATATAATAATAAATCTACAATACATGAAAGTGAACAAGAAAATCATAAAGATTTATGTCATGACATTACCAAAAAAGAGAGCGAAACAAATACTGCAAAACCAAAACTTAATTTTAGTAATAATATTACATTGTCTTCAATACGAAATGAAAATGAAGTATGTGGCAATGTTAACCAGTTAGAAACAAAAGATGTTATAAGTGAAGAAAGTAGAAAATTACCTTCACAGTTTACTAATAATTCAACTAAGAACTCTTTAGATGCGTTAAAACATTTAAGCCATTCAATAACAGTTAAGTCAGTATGTGCAAAGGAAGATTCTAAAGATGTCTCGAAAATTCAACATCATACTGAGCCTAATGATGAGTTTAATGAGTCTAAGGATTATGTTGATCAAAAGGAGGACGAAGTTATTAAGAGTACTTCTAAAGAAAAAGAGTTAATGCATGCATCATCATCAGCTATTGAATCAAAAGAAACATTAAAGTCCTTGGAAACTTTGAAGTCTTTAAATAAAAATATAACAATAAAACCATGTTTGGATTCACCTAAAAGTGATAAAGTTAAAAATTGTAATGCTCTTAAAAACAGTCCTAAATTAGTGGAACAACCTAATTCACCTTCAAAAACTTTGGCAACGGCTAATACTGTCAACATTAAATCGCCAAAACCATCTCCTAAATTAAAACAAGCTGATGAAAAAAATCATATGATAATTTCAGACAATTTAGAGAAGCAGAATATTAATATAAATCTACTTAAACATTTAACAAATATTACAGCAAAACCGATTAGTAAAACTTATCAAGCAGATTTATCTGAAAATCCAAAAAATAAGATACAAGAAATTGAGAAAAAAGCTTTCACACATTGTGAAGTAAACAAAAAAGAGATAAATAAAAATATTGAAATCTTCAATATAGACGATTCTGACAGTGATGAAGCAGAAAAATCTAAATCAACTATACAAGAAGTGAAAACTGCAAAGTTTGTAGCTAAGGAACACATTTGTAATAATTCACTTGAAAAATTGAGAAATGTTCAAAATATCACAGTGAAATCACTTGATAAACAAAAAACAATATCAAATAAAAGTATGGTAAAACAAATGCCTAATTTGAAAGAATCACTGCAAAGCAATAGTCAATGTTCTATGTCTGATTTTTCTGACGAGGATGATCAAGATATGCTCATGCCGGCAAACTTAACTATCAATGAAAAGTTAAGTTTACAGAGTTCGAATATACAAGCTCTTAAAAATTTAGGGAAAAATATTACTATTAAATCACAAAATTCTTCGCCCAGTATGTCTATTAAAACTAACAAAGACTTTATTTTTCCTCAAGAGTCCTCAAGAGATGACGTGGATGACGCCGATAGCGATAATGATTCAATTGCTGGCAACATAAAAATATCGGAAATGAATGACGATAACTTTAGTGGAGATGAAATAGACGATGATAAAGTTAATAATTCTGAATACGACGTTAATATAATTGTTAAATCTCCTGAAGCTTCAAATAGTGATCACTACAATGACTTTAACGAAGACATTGATGGAGGATTGGAGGATCTAGAAAGCCATATAAGAAAAAATACTCTCCAAAGACCTTACAAAATGGCAACAAATCAGGCCCTAGGTTTAAAAAATCTAAACAAAGATGTAACTATAAAGTCAGTTAGTAAAGATAACAAAGAAATTAACCCTTCGTCATCCAAAGTTGGGCCTGGTGTTCCAATAGCTGTTAACAAGGAGTTATTATCTATAAATCCACATAGACCGACAAAAACAGAAAGTGCAGGAAGAGATTTTTCAAAGGCAAATAATGTAACGAAAGCTGTTAAGTCAGTTAATCAATCAGTCATACAAAAAGTGACATCAAATGATCAATTTAATACTGTAAATAAAGAAGTAACTGTAAAAACATTCCAAACTAAAACAGTTATACAAGAAATTACGACAACGGTTACAAAAACTATAAAAACTGTTAATCAAACTGTAAAACAACAACTTCAGAGTTCCAGCCAATTTGCTCAACCCAATAAATACCAAAGAGTCCAAGGTATGAAATCAAATCAAACTGTCAAAAATTTCCAAGGAGTTACTGTAAGACAAGCAACTCCAGCAGCTGGGACGAAAGTCAGAGGTTTGGGTCCTACGAAACCTACAATTGGGATGAATGTAAGATCATCCAATCAATTAGTTCCTCTACGGCCATCATTCAACCCAGTCAGAACAGCAACTCCTAGAATGCTAGCTGTAAAAAACGTACCATCTGTATCCCCTAATAAAATAAGTACAAATGTAGGTAAACCCGTTAAAATTTCTCCAAACCTTGTGACTGTGCCGAAGAGGGCGTCTGAAGACACCGTAGGACATTTTAGTTGTTTCAAAAAGCCGAAAGAGTCATTGATTCCTGTATCAGATATTCCAAATTTTGAAAATGGGCAGATGACTTCGGCTATTCACTATACCTCCTCTCAAAGCAGATCAGATTTTAGCAGTGCTACGAAATCTATTAGAGGCAACACAGTTGTCACCTCCACACAAATGAAATCTGAAACAAGTAATAGCATGCAACAGTTGAGTAAACTTAATAATATATCAGGACTAAAAGTAGTTAAAAGCAGTAATAATAAACAAGCAATACAAGTAGAAGAAAAGAGTGAACTTAGTGCATCGCAACGAAACACTTTAGACGCAATAGAAAAATTGCAAAAGCAAGGTCTTTTAATAAAAAAACCTCGAATGGATATAAATGATTACAGTGGGCCATCTGATGAAGAAGACCAATATTTGACTGAAGAGCCAGAAGATTGAATTAATTTTATTTTAAATAGTTAACATTAACTTGTTTTAGATAGGTTGCAGTTATCATTCATCACAATGCTGTAAATATGGAATATGATTGTTTAATACTGATTAAATTAGTAAATATAGAATATGATTGTTAATTCAGTATTAAATATAATCGTATACTATATAGGGCCCTATTTGTGATCAATGTTCATTATACACTGATTTTGGCTGTGCCATGAATTTGACTGATATTATGAAAATACACACCATTTTTTCACAAATTATTTCTTGCACAAGTTATGTTATAAAATTGTTTTGTTTTCATTATAATATCCAAGTACTTTTTCATATTATATAAGAGTGTATTTATTGAGTCTATAAATTTGTAAATAATAAAGTTAAGGTTAAGCTGTGTGTGAGGTGGGTAGAATTTGAGCAGCGTGCGATGCTATTTAATTTTGTTCCTAGGAGATCTATTAAATTTAATACTTTACATATTAAAATATGTGAATGGCATCGACAACTTTTATTTCAAACATTCCCTTTATAGTATGGGTCTTCACTATAAAACTTTTGTCTGGTTGTGCAAGCCCCTGCAAATTAATCGTACAGACTGTAATCATATATTAATTGATAGGCGTAAACAAGGGTTATTTAACCCTTTCACCGCCATCACCGTAATATGTCGGGATATGAAAGATGTGCTCCACGCGCCACACACGTAATTTTACGTCCAGTTTTATAAATTGTTTATTGATGCATTTTATATTATAGATAAAGTTGCAATAGACGTTGTCCATTACAATCTGGGATGTAGTCTTAATGATGCATTACTTTTACAGCGTTTCATTATCATATTTATAAAAAAATGCGAAGTTGAAAAGTACTATTCTTGGTAAGGTGTTACTAAGTACCTACTTGCATCGCCGACATCGTGATATTACGTGTCCTAGGGATGGGCAAATCAAAGTTATCTAAATTACATATTATTAGATAATCATGGTGTTAAAGCCAAAATATTGAATTGATACTAAAATTATTACGCCAAATTCGCAGCACGAACATTTGCACTAAACAATAACATTTTAAAACGATAAAAAGGTGTGTTAAATATTGGATATAATTTATTGCTTCGATAAAGAAGGGATAACTTAGAACATCACTAGTTCAGATTATCTCCTATCGCCGTCACCGTGATATTACCACGAGAACTTCATGGATATTACGTGCGGCTCAAGGTCAAACGACGCCTTATTTGTATCTTGATGTCAGTTGCTCACCGTAATAATACGTTCCTTGTGCAAATTAGTGTTGTTCCCTTGCCATGTTAGAAGACGACGAATTATTAAATATTTTAGAAGGAAATAATGGCGAAATATGAAATAATAATGGCAGTTCTAGCTCCGATGGTGAAAATGATTTGGTAAGTAATTGTTTCCTTTCGTAGGCCATTACATGCACGCTGGCGCCACTTCGGTAAGGGAATTATTATGCTATTAATGCACATTTTGTTGAAGACCTAAGCTTGTGATTCCCTCGTATCACTTCTATAGTTTATTGTTCGTTCGTTAGTTCGTTGTTTGTGTTCGTTTACGGGAGTGGCACTGGTGTTGTTTATAGTGGTAAGGCCTAAGTTTTCAATTTAATATTTAGTCTTAAAATATAACAAAAAAGTCGGACTACTTAGTTTCTTTATTTATTTTAGTTACTTTTTTCAGGGACAGGAATACTCTTCTAGCACATGGGATTCTATACTAAGTTGATATACCTAGATGTTATACTAGATTCAGAATATTGATTAAAACGTGATAAAGAATGTATAAGATACTTGATTAATAAAGACTGATTTAATATTAATTAAATTTTAAATTTTTATTTAATTAAACTTATCGATAACATTATTTCTCAGCCCTATTTGAAATTATACCGAAAGACCGCTGGCGTTGGGGGTATGACGAATGTACTAAAATATGGCGGTGAAAGGGTTAAATAGATTTAAGTAAAAAATATAGCTGCTAAATATATCCATACCAGACTCTGTTGTGCCCTTTTAAAAGGGGTGTTTTGCCGTTGCCTTGTGCAACTCCGAAAAAATAATGCAATTCTGCATATTAACTTTACTTGTAACTCATCTCTAACACCTCCAAGTAAGGACAGTCCAAATCACAATGCGAAACAGAGTCCAACAACGAGCAGTGGTCAGATAAGTAGGCAGTGGAGTCCGTGGGCAATGTGCGAGTGTGCGGTGCAGACAATATGGTGACACGAGTAGCGGACACAAGGTGAGAACGACTGAGGTGATTTTTGTTTGAGGCTCAGGGGGGCTAGAGGGCTGCGTGGGGCGCGTGCGCAGCGCCGATTGGCTCCTTTCCCTACCCTCATACGACGCTCCGCGGAGTTCCGACTGTACTAATGCGTGATAAAGTGTTGCAGTATCGCCGTTCATTGTTATTGAATCTTAAATAAAAATTTGCAAATTGCAAAATTTTCCACCTCGCTGTCTTTGATGGCTGATTTTAGCGAAAAATAGCCTATGAAGTACTACTTTATTATTATTATTATTATGAAAGCTTAGAGTCTAGCGCACTTTCTCAAGCTACTTAAAAACTAAGAAATTGCCAGTATAGATTTTTAATTTTAAGTTGAAACTTTAAATAATAACTGACTTAACCTAAATTCTCAATTTTAACTTCCATTAAAGTTATGAGGTTGTTTATTTTATGCATAAATATACAGTTCATAGAGATTTGGTAGCAAAAAAATTAATTCTAAGAAATTTTCTCCTTTTTTTTTATTAATTTTTAATCTAATCCGGTCGCAATTTTGCAAATATTTACATATACCTAACATAAATAAGGGTGATTCAGATACATCTCAACACGAGGCACTTAAAAATATTTTTGGACGTCACTTCTCTGGCCTCCCTGTGTGGTTCTGAATAAAATTTCTCCAAATTACTTATTTGAAATGTCTCTACGATTATTTCACTAGAACAATATTTTTTAAGTCTGTAATTTGGCGACTCATTTCACTAATTCGTTTACAAATTTATAATAAAACACAATGGAAATCTAATTATACGTTTATTAAGCTAAAGAATCACAAAGAAACAATCCGAAAAAAACCTACTTTCATAAAAACCATTTTTGAGACGGCGTTGTATGGAGGGTTAGGTACCACTGCGCGCCGTTTCGATTTTGAGATCCAACTGTGGTTACAAAATCTAAAAATCTAGCAGTTGAATGTTTAAAAACAAAAAACATAATAAGTTTGTAGCAAGTTGAATTGCTTTTGTATGTATTATGTATGTATTTTAGTTTTTAACACGAGAACACGGCACAGCGAGCACTGATCGTCCGAAGAGTCATACGCCTTAGCTTTTTTCAAATGGCGTTTGATTACAAAGATAAAAAGTGAAGACAACATGTCCTAATAGGTATATAATAAACAATGTTGTGGATGAAACGATAAAATGGACTTAATTATTTAAAATAATAAAGACCAAGGGTTTTAATGAAATAATTGTATTTACATAAGAGATATAACACCATTATACATAGATATTTAAATACGAAAATATAAACAGTATGTATATTAATTGATTTATTATATCATAATGAGTTAAAAAATAGTTCTTAAAATCACATACAGGTAGGCCAATATAACCCAATTTTATATGGGTTTCAATCTGATTTCGTTTCCACTTTATTCTGTCTCCACTTTTGTTCCTGTAATATATAAAATATATTATCCTATGTCAATTGTTCATACCTTTTCATTTAACTATGGCAAGAAATATTTGCAAACACAAAACTATAATGAAATGTTAGTTCACAAAAAAATAAACTGTCGTCTTGTGCTATTATAGGTACTACTAAAAAGCTACCCATATACTAAATCTATTCTAAAATATACTCAAGAGTAAAAGATCTGCTTTAACCCAAAAGATAGCTAACATGTTTCGTTCCGCCAGTAATATGTCGTTTAAATAATATTTCTGATATTGTAAATAAACGAGGTATCGTTTTTATTTTTTGATAAGAGAGAAAAGTAAGATACACATATGGGTATATACTTAATTCAAAGCAAAGGTATGCTTGGTTACTTTAGAAGTAGCCGCGGAGGCACAATAATTGGACAAAATAGAATATTAAAATCGCCAGTCAATGCCGCTCGAATAGAGATACTTTACACACGAGCGGGTATAAAGATATAAAGCGTGTAATAAAGACAGATATTCTTCGGCTCGGGCGAAAAATCTGCTTTAACCGCGGCTATTTCTAACGACTTTTTGGCTAGTGACTATGTCTATGACTGACGGACCATGCTACTCTCTATATCGTATTACAAGCAATAACATGCATTAAGTATAAACTAACTATAACATCAAAACCATTGAACATAAAGCAGGACAAAACACTAATAAGGACCTATGCAGCCGTATCTTTTGTCCGATCCATTTTTCCATAAAGTTCAATTTGGCCGGATATAAAACTGGCACAGAAAAGGTGAATCTTACTTTTTTTAGCAATAAAGATCATGTGGCGGTCTAGATCGGACAAAAAAGTCCGAAATCTGCATTACTCATGCAGACTGCATAGGCCTGCTCGCCCAATCACAACAACCCATCAACATACCTTAATTTTATGAGGGTGTTTAAATAAATTATGTATTCGAAGCAGGCGCTTATTGATCACATACAAGTCTGATTAAAAAAATACAAATAGCTCTTAAGCTTTAAAGCAATTGGTTTGTGATATTATCGGCTTTATTTTCTTATATCTCACAATCACAACATAGTTTATTTAGCCGATATAAGTAGGTAAGTAATTTTGCCGTTTTATCTTAATAATCATCATGATCATAATCACAAGGATCCTCGTTTTATATAAAGAGAAAACATTGTCTTTGTCACAAATATGACTTCTGAAATCTTAGTCAAAACTGAAAACAAATTCTCTTAAAACTTTATTATTGCAGTCGGTAAGTAACTTTATCGGATTACTACACTAGTGCCCGTGTGTATAGGTATGCGTTGTATCTTTTACATGACAATATTATAACCCTTAACACCACTTGCCATTTTCTAGTGTTTGTGTGGGTCCATTGCATAAGTCTGGAGACTTAACTCCCGATACAGAAGTCCATCACTCGTGGGGATAAATGATAAAAAAAATATTTTTTTCTTTTAACAAACTAAATAAAAAGGAAACAATATTACCTTGACATACTCCTTTGTTAAATTTTAGACATAATTAAGAGATTACTTTAATATTTGTTTTTTTTTTGTGAATATCTTGAAACACCCATATAGGCAGGTAGGTATAAGATGTCTGTTATATGTAATTATATATTAGGTAAACCCACTGAGATAAAGTTATCATTTATAAATACTTGTGCAACCTTTAAACACTCCCTTAAATGACGTTATTGAAAAAAGAAAACCCCCAATTGTTGTCAGTGGCACGAACTTATTCCAATTAGTCATTAAGAAAGAGCACATCACTAGGAACAATTAAGATTTTTCAGTATTGGAAATAAAGCTCATAGTCACAACAGCTAATAAACTAATTCTGTTGCACCTTTTACTAACGTTTGTACTACCACAACCGCCGCCCATCCAAAGTAGCAGGTACAATATACAACCTCCTTACACAAACAAAACACGATCACATGGCTGATAAAAGAACAAATAATAGATAATGGTAAAAGACAACAAAAACACGAACTACTTTTAAGTTTTTTTTTAAATATATTAAGGCATAGGTATATTGTTTTAAACTGACTGTCATAAAGGGGTCGCAAAGTTTACCGAATGAGATTAATACCTCAAACTCGTACGCAGACAACCACACCTCTGAACGCTTTAAATCTGTATATATATATACAAGGAAACAAATATATAAAAATAAAATAACGTACTATTGAGAATCGATTATTGCGATAATTAACAGCTTTCATCCCCCATGTGTTGCCAGGGCTTAAATAAGACTAAATACTAATATTGCTCCGAACCAATTGTCTGCTTTAGTTGTTTGTAAGAGATCTTAGCGAATGAAAATACAAACGAAGCTTTAGGGCTCATATAATATGCACCGAACATATTCTTTACCTTAAATGACAACGCGGTCAAAAGTGCGGACATCTGACTAGCTTAAAAGATTTAAAAAAAATCATTGATAAAAACAAACAACCTTTTCACTTTATGCAGAGTCGTGGGCGTTTAATAACCGAGTAACAAGTATTTTACCATGACCATGTGTGGGTGAGGATAAGTGTATAGTGCACGTACCAATACTGCGATTTCATTGGAGAGCCGGTAAGCGATCGCACGCAATCTATAACGTAACTTCAAGCCACTGTGTGTTTTCTTTCGCAGAGTCTGCAGTATTGTATACATGTTGAAACTGTGCAACGTAAGGAACAAAGCTGCCAGGTAAGACACCTGTCGAATGGACAAAAAATAAATAAAACCAATCAAAATAAAAATTTGCAACTAAAAAGGATTTTATTGTATTTCAGCAATAAATAACAATATATTATAAAATCATACATTTCATAAAAAAACTAGACGCAAAAAATAAGTACAAATAATTTCACGCAAGCAATCAATGCTTAATTTTTTATTCACAAAAAGTTACTTTACAATATTTTAATGAAATCTCTTATCGTGCAATACATTTGTAATAAAAAAGTTAGCTATCAAAGCGAACATTTAGTATAATAAATGTACCTACTGCCGGTGTTTGCATTATATGTACCTAAGAATAATTTTAATAAATATTAAATCAGTATAGCTTTAGAACAATACATAAGTTAGTACTCATAGTCACTTCACTTTGTTTTTCACTTCCAGAATTCTAGAAGGATATATCTTATTGCTTTATATGAGATTAAAAAATTGATATAAGTAAACAAAATACATATACATACATTACACCTTATTAACCTACACAAATAACAAAGAAAAAGTAACAAGGTGCACAGCGATAAACTACTAAATGACTAGTCTGTTATTAAAATCTTAACAGATGTATATTCGAATAATCGACGTATGAAATCTGAGAGTAAAAAACAATATTTACCTAGCCATAGCGCATTTACAGTACAGAATAATAGCAGGCATTATTAAAATAAGTGGAAATGGAACAGATATTTGACTACTACCTTAAAAATACAGTAATGCTACATAAAAGAAAATCATTTGAATTACATATGTAGGTACAGAGATTTTATCTTGGTGTAGGTGGCGGCGAGTTGGTGTAGCTGACGTACAAAATAAAGTCTGATATGCGTGTGCTCTGAGTGGGGGCAATCACCTGTATAACTAAAGGCGTTACAACAAGTATTTCTTACCAGCCAGTACGAGATAAAAAAACTGTAAATTATAACAAATGAGTGGAAACCTCATACCCAAAAACGAGCACTCTTCCAATGATTCAGAACCTTTACATTAGCATTGTGCGTCAAAAATTGTTTGTAGGTATATAATCATATATAAAATACAACAAAATAAATGTGTCTCACATTATACAACTTCAGTCTTACGCGGATTCAAATGCCTTTTGCGACCGGTGCACCGCCTTATTGTATTTTTATGTTTTCGGACGGGCAAGTGCTTTGCGAACTGCATACGCCGATTAGAACAGTTTTACTAAGATCGGGAGGACTTTAGGAATACAAGACTTATCTTGCGATGACATCAACATAGGAAGTCACCGGGTACTATATATGTCACCGTAAAATTGTATACACCGTTACGTTATAATCTATCTCGCGAGATTGTAAACTATCGAAAGATTGTGAACCATAACATACTGCTTACAGTGTAACGCATTATTTTTTGATAGATTATAAAATATCTAACCTAACCTAACCTTATTGTTAGGTTAGGTTTATCATATATCGCATATTTTATATACCGAAAAATATGCGTTTAATTATAAACAGTATGTTACGGTTCACAATCTTTCGATAGTTTACAATCTCGCGAGATATATTATAATCTAACGGTATTAACAAATTTACGGTGACATATACATATTTAAAAAGATGCACTGAACGAAGAGCGTGCAAACAGGATCCGTAAACGCGTAAGACTGGATACGATATAAAAGTTATAATGTAAACCATACCAATACTATGATAAAAAAGTCTAAACACTTAAGTATAAAAGTGCACTTCTAAAATAATATGCAAATTGAGAGTACATTGTTGTTCTGAACTAACAGGCAACATCGTTTCTATCTACCACATCACACTATGCATGCACTTATAAATAAACTAAAACATGCGATAATGAAAGGAGAATCCTCTTATTCATAAACATTATAAACTTTAATCTGTAAACAGATTCATCTTAGCCAAAGTGCTGGACCAAAGCCTTCCCCAAGACTGGAGGGGGTATGCCATTATCTTTCGTTTTTATGAATACGAGGATAATAATCTTGGCACGAGTTTTGTAATGAATAAATTATTCGAAATATTCAAAGACACAAGTACAATAATTAATATCGTGTCTAGACAACTGCAGGTGTTGGCACAGTAATGTTGTGTGTACATAATCATTCAGATCTAGAAAATACTTATTTATATAAACGATACTATTGTTAAAATATTTAAACTACATATAAATACTATCAATAAATAACCCAATATGTATACATTATCAGAAAAATATTATATTTTCAGTTAAAAGTTTCTTTATACTAATATATTATGACTAAATTTCAGACTCGAAGTTTTGAAAGATCGTCGATCGAATTATATTTACCTTTCTTTATATATTCGTATAATTTGACGTGTAAATAAATTTCTACCATTTAATGTAATGATAAGAATTGCCAGATTATGAGCACAAAAATATTTAAAAATTATTAAATTTTACTACCAAAATTTTCTATCTCAAGCCAATTTGAATAGACAAAACTAAACTTGTTTTAGGTGTCAGATGTTATTATATTAGCTGTACAAGAATACGATCTTATACTCGGTTCAATGTAGGATGATATTTTTGACAGTTGACACCTATGTTGAGGAAATAAAGTTGCTATTGCAATGTTAAGCCAAACATAAGGACACAAACGCAACCTTAGTACGTAGCAATAAGGAAGTGACACCTGTCAAAATTATCATCCTACATTGGACAAAGTATAACGACACATCTGCAACAAATAATTTTTAGATCTCCCCTTGACTTCGCCAAAATTCTAGCATACCACATAACAGATTAAAACTTAATTTGACAGCTGCTAACTCTTATACGCACAAACACCAATACCCACACTAGAAGATCACACAAATGATAAACATCTATATATATAAATTCCCTGTCACAGTGTTTGACCGCGATGAACTCCGACACTACTCAATTGATTTTAATTATATTTTTTTATTTTACTGGATGTGTTCTAACTTAGGACATAGAATAGGTTTCATTTTAATTTATAACACAGCAACTCGTGGCCGGGTCAGCTAGTTATATAATATAAATTAATTTTTTGCTTTTCTATTGGCATATACATATGTATGTTACAAAATCTAACAAACCAATAATTTTGCCTGAACTTAAAGTTTTATTATGTAATGCAAAATATTAATATAATATAAGTTGTTTTATTCAAATGTGTATGTGCGCGGAAATGTAAGAACTCGATGCTTTTATTATGTTATTATTAATTTACTGTGTCATTCGTGTAGTCGAAATCATTTGTGCTGTTAGAAGCATAGATGGTAAAAAAATTGGCACGACGACTGCGACAATGTATTGTAAGTAACACGAGAAAGAGACATTCCGTGTGTTTGGCACAAAAAAAGCGCTTGCGAGCGCTTACCAGCTGAAAAACAAACTGTACAGTTTTCGGCCAGGACACGTTTGCTAACTTCAGGTGCACTGACACAATCCGCCATTTTGCTTATTATCGCTTAGCGATCGCCATTTTTCTTAGAAGCGCTTTTTCTGCGAATTGTTCATGCTCTATTTATAAACAAACAAATGACATACATATAGCAACTGTCAAATTCAGTTTTAAATGTACACACACCCAAAAATGCAATATCGCCAAACTATTTATTCGGCTTTGAATTTTCTCACTTTAAACCTAAAAGTCCAAGTGCATAGTGCTTTTAGTCATACAACGTAACACAACCAGTGCGAACGAGAGCGGTCATATTTTTTTACTAAAATACAATAAATTTGGTCACAACTTGTATCACAAATCAGACAATTACTATCGAGTGACGGTAATTGATATATTAAAGTTATTAAATATGAAGGCCATTACTCCACTGAAGCACTCGCAGAGACTCTATTGTTGTTGGGCTGCTCTGTTAAGAATTATATTCAAATTTATAGTTTCATGAGATTTCAGTTTAAACCCCAACAGGCAGGTTGATGTGGTTTCTCCGTGCCTAAATTCATCGTTATTTTATTTTTATTACATTACAACAGGCAAACGCTTGGCTTACATTTCACTTTATATTAATTTACTTTTTACCATCTCACTCACAACACTTTTATATAGGTATCAGCTGATCAGTAGAGCGCACCGAAAAAAGACGTCGGAAATAATGCACTCACAATGGAGAAGCGACCTTTCTTTTAAGATAAAAAGTTATATTATCATCTACACAACACATATACATACACACTATTTACATCTATAAAAACTAAACCATTCTAGCTTGGTCCACATGATACACTACAACTACACAATGCATTCGAATGTCCATCTAAAAGTGTTGTTCTAATAAGAGAATTTCACATCACGGATTAGCCGAAATTAAAATAACCTTAAATGTAACATGATTTTAGTAGCGTTGCAACTGCCAGGAGGCGTACAAGCAATATATTTAATTTATACATTGAAATCATCGTATTGTTCATTTTACTACAAAATAAGTAATTTTATCTTACTTTAAAATCAATATTGGGGTGCGCACTAAGTTTTAACCTAGCCACAAACATTTGATGCACACTCGAGACGCTGCAAGAAGGAATAATGTAATATCTATTTTAACCGACGAGTTTGTATGAAAGGTCTGATAAGAAGAAGCGAGATATGTATGTCAGGATCATGAGATGTGGCTGTGATCTCTGCCTACCCCTTCGAGAAAAAAATGTGATTATATGTAGGTGTGTAGGTAAGTATTTAAAGTATATATGTATTTAAATTGTTGCGATATTATTATGTACAAAATTGGTTAATCTCCTCCATAGGAAAATAAAATCTTTTTTTTATTGTTATTGCAACTAAACTCACGAGCAAAAGTATGGAGTCACTTACTTAAAATGGTTCTGCGCGATCTTGAGTACTAAATAGTTATAAATAAATAAATAAATAAATAAATATTTCTTACATTCACACCAATTAGCCTAGCCCAAAGTAAGCACTGTAAGGCTTGTGTTATGGATACTAGGGTAAAGGATAAACATACATATATGATACATACATAATATTCATAGAAATATATATAAACACCCATGACTCAGGTACAAATGCTCGTATTCATCATGCAAACATCTGCCCCTTCCGGGATTTGAACCCAGGACCGTCGGTGCGAAAGGCAGGATCGCTACCGTTGCACCAAACGGTCGTCTAACTACGGATGAGTTAGTTAATAATAATAAAAATGGCACTATTTTAAAGTTTTAACTGTTAACTATAAATTGACACCAATATTAAAATCACACCGTAATTAAGAAGCTATCTCGGATTACGAAAAGAAGTAAGGAAAAGGTCATGTTTCAATTGTTTGATACGCCGCGAATTGAGGCGTATGACACTATAAGAGCACGTGTTATCGGATTTTGTTTATCAGTCGATTGACACGTTTGTTTCACACGTTGACCCGTACACATCTCCGCTACTTTTGACCCTTAACCTTGGACGAAAATAGATTCTACAGCTCTACATAAGCCAGTCTTGTGTTTCGAAAGTTTATAAACGCTTTCGGGTCGCGAAAGGCTTTGTCCCGAGACCCAGATCTGGAAGGCGCCGGTGCACATCGGAGAGTGATGACCATTTTATCGAGTCAACCTCTCTTTTCGAAATCGTCATTTGACTAGTGTCGACGTCCGGCAGGAGCTCAGAAATGTTCATGAGGTAGCTGCCAGCGAGTGGACAGTTCGTCGAAGATTCAAGCAAGCGAGTTTGATTCCAAAAAGGCCTGACACATGCCCGAAACTGACGGCAGGTCACCGACAAGCACGCCTTCAATTTGCTCGCACTTCATGCCTGGCGGGGGACGAGGAGGCAGTCTAACTTCAGACCGCTACATTTCTGATATTTTGCTGGAACATGTCATTCCCTATACGGGATATATCGGTGATGTACGATAATGCTCGTTATCACACATCTCGTTCCACAATTGAATGCATCGAAGAAGTCGGTATTGCCACATTGGACTGGCCAGCGCTCAGCACGCACTTGAATCCCATTGAGCATGTGTGGGATGAACTGAACTTCTTTTCAGAAATCCTGCTCCTTCAAGTGTGAATGAGCTGAAATCGCTTTTGTTAGAGGAATGGGAAGATATCCCACTAGATATCCCCTAAGATATCCCAATTATTAGGTCAATGAAGAATCGTCTTCGACCAGTTATTAGGGCTAGGGGCTGGAACACAAAATATTGAAACTTAATTTTAAGGCCATATCCTTTTTTTATAAATTTAATTTTGTTGTTTTCTTCATTTATTAAAATTCGATATTTTCTTCACTTCACTTCACTTGAATTTGGTATTAAATTAAAGTTAACAGTTTAACCTTTAAAATGGTGTCCGTTTTATTATTCGTGATACTAGTGATTTAGTACGCAAGATCGCGCGGAATTAATTCCAAGTAAGTGATTCCACACTTTTACTCGCGAGTGTAGTTTGTCGTTGTCTTTCAGCCTAGCCACGCCTCCCAACTAGACAATTAAATTCTAGTTAACCTAATAGTTAAAACATAGCAAGCTTACTTTAGCCTGTCGAGCATAGATTTAAGAAGGAATCTGTCGTGTCACTTGTGCGTTACATTTATTTCAAAAACGCTTTAGCTATTTGTAAAAATGTTATCGACGTATTTATTTTGATCCTGGATAGTGACTAGCTTACCAGCGTAGCGATATATTTGACTAGTTAATATGCAGATTAATGGATTACTCACATCAGCGATATATACACGAGTTTAAAAAGGCTTACAGATAATGTGTGCTAAGTTTCGACTGTGATAATAATCTTATTAGAGCATCACTCTACTTGGTACGTGAACTCGTCAGTTGCGTGGCCGCTCCTTCAGTCGCCGTCGGTTACCTGCTCGTTCAGTTTCTGCGGGATGACGATCAGCGTAGTCGCCGTGTTGCCGATGCCGAGTAACAGGAATGACATACTTAACGCGTGCACCTGCCGTTTGTTTGTTATAGGGAAACATGCTTTACATTACGGATGATAAAGTCGAGTTTTATGTACTTGTAGAAATAACGTATATTGGCCAACATTTTTTTGATCGCAGTTTTAACCTGAACTAGCTAAATTATATTTATTGATAACATATAATTGGTTAGAACTGTGATCAGTAAATAAAAAAATAGGATCGGATATGGCTTGGACGATGTTTATCCAAACCCGTTGTAAGGCCTTTTTTGAGGCCAAAGATTTTTATATTATGTGAAAAGAAGTTACTATTAGAAAAAAGTTACGTGAAAATCTATTTTTTTTTTATTCTATTACATATTTTAATTACACCTTTAATTTTATTACACCTTTTAATTATTATATTATATAAATCGCAGGCTTTATTTAATATAAAAAAGGAATATTATTAACATACATTAAGTCATGCTTACATAAACTTTTTTTTTAATAATTAATTGTGAGTTTATGCATGTGAACACTGTTTTTGCGTGCCATCTCGAAACAGAAGATACTGGGCGCTTCGGAACCCTTGATAAACAAAATCAGGAATTGATTGCGCTCCCAATTATCAATTTTGGGCTGCTTACATGTATAGAACTTTATAATGGAGAAATAGCAAATTAGATTCGATTTTTATTCGACCTCTTTTTATCAGTCAGTTATCGAAACATTTTATACATTTATTTATACATTTTTATACATTTCGTAAAGTAATATTGACGTATCGTATACCTTATTGTTCAAGTCAGTCATCATCATGACAGATCTACTGGTTTATCTGTTATCAATTAAGTTTTTTTTACTTATTTCACATTTTCAGTAACCATTGCCATTGAAAATGAGGAAGCAGAACGCAGAATGTCATATCGATATCGGCAAGAAGTGGCTTGTTGCAATTCTTTATGTTAAACTATTAGATACTCAGTGTCAGTGTTAACATGCATCTAAACACACAATTTTATAATATTGATTAAATGATCTGTACGTACCTGCCAAGTAGCCTCCGGGTGATAGCTAAGGTTATACAACGTGTAAGCCACATACAGCTGGAAAACGTAGCCACCAAATAAGAACGGTAGCAAATATGACAGCCCTCGCCACATCCAGGAATGGAATCCTTCTATTGTGATGTCCATATTATGCCGGGCGCCAAGAGCCTTCAGCCTATATAGTACTCCGCTTTGGTATCTAAACTGCATGTATTGAACGACACCTACAAATTATAATTTATTTTAATCAAACATGCTAGGACATAAGGAATCTTGTTATTTTATTCTAGACTAGCGGCCCGTCCCGGCTTCGCACGGGTGAAATTCTTTAATTTTTTTCTATTATTAAATATTTTCCGTTAGCGCCATCTAGCGTCCGGAAGACGAATACTTGCGGTTAACGCGTCGCTATGGTAACGTTATTGATACATTGGAAAAAGAGCGGGAAAAAGAGCGGACAGACAAACACACCAACCACTGTGATCTTAGATTATAGATTTGTTACATCATTACTGTAACAGCAGTACCATTTTTTTAATTATTTAAATATTCAAAATAGAAAACTGTATTATTTATTCGCAGCCACTGTTTTTAGTGGACAGCAAAAACAGACCTGCGTGGTTGAGTGGTTCGCATATCGTTTTACATGATAACGCCACTCCGAGATTCCGGGTTCGATTTCCGGCCGGGTCAGTATAGAAAACAAACTTTTGTATTAGCTAGAGTCTGGGTGTTGTGGTACCGTCTTTTCGGAATTCTACAACACGCTTGAAGCCCAGCTTTGTGTTAAATGCGTTATATCTCTCTCCATCGGGGAAAAAATAACATTCAATCAAAAAGAACCATTACCAAAGCCGTAATAAGGATTAAATCAGTCTGTGCGCTATAGAGCATTATATAATGCTCGCGGATTTTAGGTATCTTTGTCGCGCGCATGATATAATGCTCTCGGGTTTTAAGGGGTTAAATGTGATGTCTTTATTATGTGTCTAATGTTGTGAAATTCGGGTAAAACTAATAGTGTTTTATTTTAGGAATTCAAAACACTCAGTTTGGACAGGACAATGTCTGTCATATCAGGTAGTTATGATTGTAACTTATACTTAATTTGGTGTTCACAATCATATAAGAAACGTTATGACCTGCCTAGGTTGCATAGGAAGACTGGAATAGATAAAGAAAAGATTTTACTAACTGATGTAAGCGATAAACCACATAAACGTATGCCGGAACTCCTCCCACGGCTGGTTCTGCGGCCAGATGAGCAGGATACCGGAGACGACGGTCGATATGAAATGATGTAATCGCCACCATCCCTTGATCCGAGACCCGTTAACCTTCAGGATGCTCTCGCGGATCGTTAGCGTGCAATAATACCACACCAGGAGGAATATCAGGATCAGTTGTAGTGGTCTGGACACATAAAAAACTAGTTATTTTCTGTAATTTAAAATAAAAATGTGTACAGTCATTACGTGAACACGCCTCCTGAGGAGTTGTTGAATTGATAGAATTAAATTCAAATATGAAAATAATTGCGCTTCCGATGTCCATGAAATGTTTTATTTTGAGAAAAGATGTTAGGACAACACTTATCAATGTATATCGCGATTTGTTGATATGCGCACGTATTAACCTTTTCAAGTTATCTATAGAATCAAGTGCTAAAATGAGAAAGATTTTATATTGATATGTCTATGGCTAAAAAAAACTAAAAATCGTAGTTTGGTTAAAAAGTGTGGTCAAAATAACTATTTTCAAATAAAAAAAAAGTTATAAACAAAGTACTATAGCTTTTGTAAAATAAAAAGTTTTATTCACGTTTAATTTAAAAATTACTTCATATCACTTCGGCGCTTTAATACTTTACTATTTATACGAACGATAAAATCATTTTATTAAAGCAAAGGAACTGTTAGAGATGGGCTAGGGACACCTAGGGATATAAATGTATGTTGCGTAGTTATATAATTTACTGTTCTTTGTCTTTGATTATTGTTAGCTAAAGGCAGGCTTGTTGTGGTAACTGAATCGCAAATAAATATAATACGAAAGAAATATAATTGTTTTTATTTTTGGATTTTTAATCAGGTCGATAAGGTCTATTCTTAAAAAAACCAAGTTCACTATATATGTATTGAGTAAACGTAGATGGTAAAACTTTAATCCGTACCCATATCTATTAAATAGGTTAATAAAAACTCTCACTTTGTGTCGTCGTTACCCTCCGCCCGCAGCGAGGGGCCACCCCACGGATTAATTACTATCTATGGCAACGCAATAATCGTTCGCGTACTTGACGACAAATAACAGACCAGAGGCCCTACCATTACCTCTTATCGCGATTTAAGTTCAGCTGTTGAAGAGAGACGCCACTATAGACCGCGTATAGCGATGTCTCACTTTGACAATCGAACTTGAATCGCGCTAAAAGATGATGGTAGGCCTTAAGTTCTCTCGATGTCATTAATGTCGTTGGGAACTGATAGCAGAAACGAATTTAGTTTCACATTTTTGTTTGATTTTAACGTTTCTACTCGTGTTCAGGAACCGGGTTCACAGGGTACTCTGTTCAAATGATACTCGGTCAAACACGACCAATTATAAAAAAGATTATGTTTGAAAGTATAAGAATTAAACAAACTAGGTTAGTGCCGATTAACAAAATAATATGTATTCTCTTTGTACATGTGTTTTTACATTTTGTTTTATGTCGGTTTTAAATTTTTATGTACTATCAAGGTAATCTAATAAGTTATTTTGTATATTACTGATTCCAATTCATTCCTTAAAGTATGCATGTTGCAACATTTTCTAAACATGTTATAAAGTGATAAGATTTATTTCACTTCATTTACATTGGTACACATATAAAGTATAATATTTTTCTCCATTACATCAATAACTTATGGTAAATATATGACAAAAATTCCCACCTGAAGTCTATGTACAGATTTGCAACGGCCAATACGAATGCTATTGCGCTGAGTATCAATTTAAACTTCTCGTATTCGTCTTTGTATTTAAATCTGGAAAATAATTTCAAATTAATAGCTTCAACATATACAGAATAAGACTCAACTTGAGGCGCACCGCGGCTGAGCGTTATTTTGTTTTTGGAGACTCCACCGATGCGATTATGCAAAAAATACTTATTTATAATGCAGAAGAAGAATATGTTCTAAATGCAGAAAAAATAATCGTAACGTTCGAGTTGACAAGAACATTTGGAACAAGACATGTTCCAAATGTTCTTGTCAATATGTATTAAAGATTATGAATTCCGACATATCTAAAACAATTTTACTAGAAAAAATCTCTTGTCTCAGACAGAAATGGGACTCTAACCCGTAACTTTTCGCTATTCATTGGATGAAAAAAATCGCCCGACAACAAGAGCTTTCGAAGTTCCGTCTGATGCCTGAGAGAAGTCTATTTCTTTCTAGTTTAAATTATTTCATATATAAATTTTGCAGTTCATAAATCTCAAAAAGCAATAGGCTAATGTCTGCTGGATCGATTTTTCTAAAAATATAATGTCAGCCATGAGAAATTATCATACTTAACATCTATTTGTGTTCAACTTATAAAGTCACAGTTCAAAGTCGTAGTTTCGCACTTACATATATTGTACATCATATAGGAGTAAAGTCCATTCTGGTGCGTCTGCGCATGTTTATCATGTTATTCACCTTGAGTTTGAAGTATTTAATGGTGGACATCTTATATGAGCTCAAAGAATGAGTGAATGCTAGTAGATTTCTGACCAACATATAATATACAAATATAATTTAAGGGCCAGCGAAGATAATGCTTAGGGCGTCCCCACGTTTACACGCCTCATTCGACATTTTTCCAACACTCTCATCTCTTTTTGTTACACGGAAGCATATTAATTAAAGCGATAAAGGTCGCGACAGACTCACGAATGCTGTACGCCTCCGGATGGATTTTGTCACCTTTTTTGCTTTCGAGAATCAGGCCTTAATAATACAAAAGAGTATAGAATGACTGTAAAATAACGAAGGACAAGTGTTTATATTTACACATAAGTATTAAAATACACTGTTCTGTGCAAACATGAAATAAATGGTTAAAGATTAAAGAGTTAAGTAACTTTTGCAAGGGCTTTGGGGTGCATGTTGTTGGGACGCATACATCTTCCGACGTTCACCAATTCGCACTAAATTATAGTGATATTATACCTCTTATAGTGATAAGGGGAATAGCCCATAATTCACTAATCGTGGTCCATTCGCCATATGGTATTTTCATTCATAGCAAGTCCTGTGCCACACTAGTGGGCACATTAAGTCTGATGATGATTTCGACTTATCCATAGAACAAAGTTCGATGTGATCATGACTAGTTTTTTAGCTAAATGAGACCTTATCTCATTAAATTAAATAAAAAAACCGATTTATCCATAGAACAGAGTTCGATGTGATCATGTCGCAAAAACTAGTTTTTTTATCTAAATGAGATAAGGTCTCATTTAGCTAAAAAAACTAGTCATGATCACATCGAACTCTGTTCTATGGATAAGTCGATTTATTGGGTAAAGTAAATATATATGGTGATTCTTCCGCCTCATGGCAAAGAAAATGTACCTATTACATATATTGTAAAGGCCTAAGAGGCCTTAGGCTCACCGACCAACCAATTCAGTTTACCAGACTTAATACAATTGTTACATTACCTCATTAAAACTTGCAAATTACATTTTATAAAAGAATAAAAATATGCTTTTTTGAAAAAAAAAAACTTCTTACTTGTCATTTTTGTTTAAAATGGACACGTTGACATTGCCCAGTATGATGCGCAGGTACAAGCTGTTCTGTTTGGGTAGGGTTGCGTTGATCTCATGAAGCATCGCTTTTCTCTTCATTATCTCCTTTTCCAATTTGGCGATACGTTCATCTTTGGTTATGCCTTTCTTTTCAAATCTGCAAACGGATTATCTTGTTATAGAAGAGAATTTAGAGGAAATATTATTTTTTACAATAATAGTATCTTAAGAAGTCTTTTCAGTTTAAACCATTTCCCGATGCTCGGCTATGATACTTTTTTATTCTTTACGTTTGATTAGGAGTAATATTTCTATTGTAATGGAGTGCCTTCTCGTACTTTCAAAATTGTTCACGACTACGGCAGAGCCAAGGAAGTGTAATGAAGATAACGGTCTTTTTTAATTAATGTGTACGTGTGTATATATGTCGATCATAGCTCAAAAACGATCGTTCGCCAGTTATCTTGATTATCCGATGACTATATGAGTAAATGTTCTACTCGAAATAAAAAGGTTGATATTAAAAACTGATATTTCAGTTGTTTTATTGTTACTGTTGTAGTATTGCTTGTTTGATTGACTACTTGTTTGAACTTGATTGACTACTTTTTAGTTTGTTGCTACCATACTTGGGTTTTAGTTTATGTCGTTTTTTAGATCTTTTCCATAGTCGGGTTTTACATATATCTTTTTTTACAGTAAATCAGCATTTGAAAAAAACTTATTAGCAATGACAATGATAAAAACCAATAGTTGGTAAAAATTGGAAGAATATCTTTATCCCTTTGTTGAGATACTCTTTACACCGGTTCAACGACTCCACGAAATTCTGACTTATAATTTGATATCCTTTTATAAATTATACAAAGAGACCTTGTTATGCGTAACAGGTCCAATAGATAAATTGTATAAAATTAAGTTTTTCATTGATATAGAGAAAGTTTGTTAACTATAAATAGTAGGATACTGTATTTTTCTCTTGGTGCACAATGAGACACATTTTTATACCATGTACAATCGAACTTAAGGTCGATATTAATATCAATATTGTCCCAGCACTGAGCATGTCACAGGTATGTGATTGGGGTTTATACAAAAACGAATTCATCTATCTAATCACACCGAGCGCGATGCTTTGTTTAATTCGGAAATAGTCAATATCCGGGACCGGGGCACTTTCCACTGAGGAAATATACAGGGAGCAATTCAAAATGGCCTATCAAAGAGTATGTAATCGCTACGTTTTATGGTCTATAGAAAACAGTCAGATTCTACAAGATAAGTACATGATGCAGTCAATTACTCATCATTCATATAATATTCATCCAATTCAAAGCTAATTTAACGCAATTTGTTCACATTATATACGTATCTATATTTACTACCTAGAAAAGCAGATAAAGTATTACCATAAGGAGGGTCCTTATCGTGATTACCTAATCTCAAGATAATATTGTAGGTAAATATTGTAAAGACATCGAACATTATAGAAATTAAACTGTTTAATGACACGCACTAGTAAACCCGAATTTAATCTATCCGTAAAAAAATCTGCTTGTAATATGTCATGTATTATTGGTATATGCTATACTTAGGTGTCTTTTAATAATATGTACAGTCAACAAATCATTAAGTTTTAAAATAAGGCAATATATTAAACTTACTTTTGATTTCTTACAATAGAAAATCAATTGAGAAAATTTTGATATTTTATATAGCTTCCATTACTATTGACTAAGTATACCTACATAATTCAAACACAAAATATCTATAATATATTTATCTCACATTTCTAAACGAAATTTAGGTGCCCCTATATCCTTAGTTGTAGTGTAAAATTATTTTCACAGCAAATTAAGTAGGTAATGGAATATTTTAATATATTAAATAATGTTGGGATTATTGCTGTTTTGTTGTTTTGTAGCACTAGTTCTTCTGAATAGTTGTTTAAAAGATAGCAGTTTACAACTACAGTCGTTGTAAAGTAACGTAACATTGTGATTTGTCATTAAAAAACAGTCGTTTTAGTTTCAGAGAACTTGCCCATTTTGCTTATTGTCCAATTCAGTACAAATATTATGAATCGCGTAATCTAGAGCTGAATTAACATTTAATTTTTGTATCAGATGGTCCCTGAATTGAATACAATTTTGCAAAACTAGACTTTTGTTCAATAGCAATACTCGAAAAAGCAGTATCTACTTTTTGACTAGATCCTTGGGACCAAGGGACCAAGGGACGAGGGAAAATGTGTAAAATAAATATTTGGAACCACGGCAGGAACTGTGTTAGCTTATGATGGATTTATTATGGATTAACATACTTCATTCAAAAATTATGTGTAAATAACAGTGGGTAAAGTCCACGTTTGCTTTAATTCCCTTGTATAAAGCCGATAAAATCATATCTGTAAGGCCGCGTTCAGATCAACTTATTGCCAACCGCTGACTGTATGCATTACGCTATAGGTAATGGCTGGAG
The DNA here is from genome assembly GCA_927399485.1 of Calamotropha paludella. NCBI lineage: Eukaryota > Metazoa > Arthropoda > Insecta > Lepidoptera > Crambidae > Calamotropha > Calamotropha paludella. The sequence continues at coordinate 18,457,134 of OV656813.1, read as the reverse complement.
ATGGGTGCGATCGATTATTGTGCTACGCTTAACGGAATCGCAAAGAAATATTGATAACTATAGGCTACATTACAATCTTAGATCAATAATCATTATTCCGGAATATTAACGATTTTGATCAAAGATTGATTTGGTGTTGGCACAAATTTTAGTAGGATGTTTTCGTATTTCATAATCCATTATACTTTTTCACGTAATCCTCGCTATTGTCACGCAATATAATATAGGAGTTGGTGAGAATAGTCACTTACGAGAAATACTTTCAACACATTGATTTTCAGTGCTAAACACACGCACATTAATTCGGTATAATTAATTTATTAATTTATTTATTATGTGAAGAAATCCGGCCACGTAGCTTACAAATCGAGTGCCATTTCACACTAACTAAATGTAGACAATAGTCAATGTGAAATAATAGTGAAATTTTAATGTCATAAGGCTGACTTTATTTCTGAACATATTGTCATTATCAGCAATTAGTAAATACTTAATTAAATGCAGACTGACTTCACATTCACACTTGAGGTCACAGTATTCTATATACAGTCAGTAGCTAACTTACCTCTCATGTAAACATACCCCGAAACTGATTAGTTTAAATACCATGTTACTTTAACTCATCTACCATATGTTGAAGTAATAAATAATAATATAATACTATAGATTACACTAAGTACGTGTCACTAAGGACTCCTAAGATAATGATGAAATAATTATCTAAGCATTATTTGGTTAATGAGAATCCATTTGTACAATTGCAAAATAATATCCTTATCAATTATATAGAAAACAAGATTAAGTTCTCTGACCTTTTGAGTGCATTTGTGATAATGGATAAACGGTATTTCTGGTGGTTTATTTCCTTCATGCATGTTGCTTGTAGATCACCAACCTCTTCAAGTTTACTCACATATTCTTTATTAACAGTCTGAAAAAGAAAGTAAACATAGAAATAAAATCGTAGAGACTAAAGAAACAATTACATAATTTCAGGTTACTGTCTTATTACATGTCAAAAGATTGAATATGTCGAGGAATACGTATATCTAGGCCAGATAATATCACCAAATGACCAAATGTCCAAAGATATAGACAAGAGAATTGCGACTGGGTGGAAAAAGTACTGGGCTTTGAAAGAAATTATGAAAAGCAAGGAACTGAGCTTGAAAATTAAGAAGAAGACTTTTGACACCTGTATTCTACCCTGCATTACATATGGCTGTGAAACCTGGGCTCTAACGAAACAACATAGCGACAAACTATAAAGATATCAGAAAGACATGGAAAGGAGCATGCTGGGTTTGAAACTGGTAAATAAAGTCAGAAGCGTAGATATAAGGCACAAAACAAAATTAACAGACATATTGTCACATATTGACCAACTTAAATGGAGGTGGACTGGCCATATGCTCCGCTACAAAAAGGAAAAATGGAGCAAACAGATGACATTATAGTAATATAAGTAATTTACGGGATTGCTACCATGTACCTTGTTTTTGAGTTTCCGATATTTCGACACTGTTGCAAGTGCCATGATCACGGAGCGACGAAAAAGGTACATGGTAGCAATCCCGTAAATAACTTATATTACTATAATGTTAGTGACCATGAAAGTTTAAAACAATAAACAGATGACAGTTTGGTATCCAAGGAACGGCATTAGGAGTAGAGGCCGCAAACCAAGAAGATGAGAGGACGACTTTAAAGTGACCTTAGGACCCCTTTGGATAAGAATAGCAGCAGATAGGAAACAGTGAAAAGAGTTGGAGGAGGCCTTTGCCGTAAGGCATACCGAAATTAGAGACATTTTATGACCTAAGTGCAGTTTTGTTAAATTAATGTTTCAACTTCTTATTAGGTTTAAGTACAATCATTACCATTTAAAATGAAAACAGTGTAATTTTCGGAAATAAAGGGCTTTATTATTATTATACTTATTACTATAGTTTTTTAGCTTGTCGGCAAATAATCGGCGAATTGCAAACCTATTAATCGGATAGTCGGAAAATATCATGATATTTATCACATCTCTAATTTAAATATCCTCTTTTCTTAAACTTTCAAGCGCGGAAGCGCTATCCGGTGCGCAGGTCACCTACGACATTCTCATTCGATTTTGGCAATAAATACAGTACCATACAGTCTTAACTGTTTCATATGTCAATTTCTGACACATGAGCGATCCCCAAAGTACAACATTCGTTAAATAAAGCCTTATGATCTTATGGATCCATTAAGTTTTAAGAGCGTCAAGGAAAATGCTTTTATTTGAAATTTTCTTGGTGAATGTAAAACCCAGAAAACTAGCAAATTTTCTGCATAACAAGCCAAATCACAAGTACACATACACAGGTTAAAAAGGCTGGAGTACCGTGTCGTACACTGTGTCACCATTTTCAATATATGGCATGTTGTTATTACATCACATGCGTTGGTGGTAAAGTCACATTGAAATTCATCTTTTTCCTTTTTAGTTTTTGATTTTATTGACTAAAGAAAAGGAATATTTTATTATTTAACTATGTGTTAATGGTGGCCCCTGATCTATTATATTTTCTGCCAATCCAACTTATTCGTAATAACTAATCAATTGTTAACATTCTCAGTGCACTTAAGCAACGTATGCAACGTGTATTAGGCTTCTAGAAAATTATGACCATGGTACTTGATACAGAACTTTCTTCCAAAAGTTCCCAGTAGGTAGTTTATGTTATTAACTATCTAAAAATTTACCCATTGTAATGTGTTTTTTTATTTGATCTAGATATTTTTAAAATATAAATCTTGGTTGATATTTCTTACTCTGAAAAGTAAACCTCCTGTACTATGATGCAGCATGATTCTATGATGCATCCACAAAAAGACTATTTATGCACACAATTTGTGTATGATGAACGAGTCCTTTTTACCATTTTTCTAGTTATTTACTTTTGGGCTAGTAGTCATGTCATATGTATTGATAGCTCATTATAACTACTATTCGCCACAGAGAATTTGTTGGAATTGAAATTTGTAAGTGAAAACAGTAATGATTTGCAAGTTTTCATTTACAAATTTCAATTGAAACAAATTCTCTATGCAAATAATAGTGGTGAATAGTAGATAAAACGAGCTATCAATATGGCAATTAAATAGCAAAACATTACTGTTTTCATTAAGCATTAAGAAGAATTGGTGACTTTTTTAAGCATGAAAGCTTCATGCACTTTATACCTAATAAATAATATATATTTAAGTAATAAAAAATGTTTAAAAGAAATATTGCTTGATAGAATTATGGTTATTTTAATGTTAATAGTTGATTAATTTTCAACAAGTTATTTCCACATAATGACAAATTGTAAATTTTTACAGTGTTGAAGTCAATATTCAAGGTAAACATTCAAAGGAGGTTGCTCCTTGGTCGAATGGTTCACATTTTGATTTCTTGGTAAGCATGAATCCCGAGCCAGATATATGTAGAAAAATATTTTTTTCTATATTGCCTCAGGCTGGGTGTTGTGTTCTCATAACATAGTGCTTTATCTAGTCTTCTTGGGTTCAGAACAACATATGTAATGTTGTCTAGGATATATGTATAATTTTTTATGTATTATACGTATTAACATCTGTGTTTTCACAATAGGTGCCTATATTGATGTTTAGTTAGACCTGTAAAAAGTATATGCAAACGAATAAAAAAGAACATCACAAAGTACATTGGTAATCCAACTAAAATTAAATCATTGGTTTATATGCCTTATTAAGATTTTCTAAAATATTTAATGGACGGATAAAAGTCTTTGTTGCCACAAATGACAGTGGAGATTTACAGTCAATGCCCATGTTTAAAAGGTTAGGGATTAGAAACCAGAGATCTTAAACTGAAGATAACCTTAAAGAATGCAAAAATATAAACAATATCAAATATTTATTCAAGAAGGCACACAATGAAGAATACATTTTTCAAGTCAAATTTAAAATTAGGAAGATTACTTTTGGAAATATTGGAATATCATCTAAAAAAACTTATCCACTAAAATTATTCTATAAAATTTGTAGACTTTAAGATTGTACTTTTCAAACAAATTAGCAACTTCTGGATTAAGTTTCATTTTGGCGATGAAGTTAGCTTCAGGAAATCATCAAAAGAATCGTCATTTTGTTTGTAAGATTACTTTCTTGCTTGAATTATTTTTAACTATGCTAGATAGAAACTAAAAATTATGATATCCATAGTTGCAAACACGGTATATAACCATGAATTGAGTTGGAAATCGATAATTTTATACAATAGATTTAATTAAATGATAACAAAATGCAATTATTCTAATAAGTTGTATCACATGTCCTTAAGAAAACTGTTTCTTGTCATTATTATTTGAAAATGAGGAAGAAAATATTTCAAGTATATTAAATACCTCAAGGCGTTTGTAGTCAGCTCCCAAATCTTCCCATTCTTTTAAACACTCTTCAACATCCATTTTTCTTTAAAAGTGATTTGTTTTATGTTGCAAAGCCACGATTTGTTAGCTGTAAAAATTACACAAGGCGTTAAATGCCACTCCAGAGAAGCACCCACAATCCACCAACTCTACTTCCACAGCACTGACAGCTGACCGAATCAGACAGATGTCAATGTCAGTTACTATTTCTTTTTTATTGTTTTCCCATAAGGGCAAGCAAAGGGTAAAACATCCATACAGCCTAGTCTTTAGTTATTTTTTTCTTCATTAGTTGATGATGAATGATAGATGTATGACCACAAAACAAATATCAAGAAAACAAAACCGACAAAATCAAAGTCCTTACTTTTTTTGTTAGATTTTCCCAAAAGGACAGCCAAGGATACAACGCTCATTCAGCCCATAGTCTTCAACTAAATTAAATTCTTATTTAGATGATGTTGAAAGCTTCATGAATGATGAATATACTATAATGGAATAATCCTTTTCTACAGATCAAAAAGTGAGGTTTTACTGAAATCTCTGTAATTTCTTAAGGAGAGGAAAGACAATTTATTTGCCAACACACGCATGCATGTTTGCATTTTAACAATGCTAAATAATTCACCACTTTTATCTACCACAACATAACAATAAACCAATATTACTAAAATAATGTTGTCCATTCTCACCGAAAAATCCTTTATCAGTTATTAACTGCTTTTTTCATATTTTTTGTTATTTAAGTATTTTACTGCTAGATTTTTATATTTAAGAAACTATTACTAGAAAGAAAATCTTTATCAAAAGTCAGGTGGAACTCGAACTCACAACACAACCTCTTGCTATCCCGACGAATGCTATTTCAATTAACCTACTTGTACGATACCAAAACTTACGCTTGACCGAGTTACATTTGACAACTCCACATTTTGCTGATAATGATAACATTTTGTAGACGAGATACTTGGTCCTAGAGTTGGACGCTGAATTTTATAAGCTGTCACCAGCAACACTTCGAAAATTCAACCGCTCTGTCAAGGGCTCGGTAGTACAATGTGAAAGCACGAGCATTCGCACGCAGCGAACCGGGCGAGTGCTCGTGCTGCCTCTCGCTGAAAGCTGCGTTTTCGAATCCCGCCTGACACAAGTTTAATATTTCCTAATAAAAAATTCTCAAGATATATCTAGCAGTTAAATGCTTAGTTTCTTGTAATAATGTAATGATTATAAATTATGGTAGAGTATGGTATGCTAAACTTGTTAAGGTAATAAGTTAGTCGCTGGGTAGATGATGTACTTAAAGCAGCTGAGCTCGGATTTTTGAAAACATAAAAAAACTTCTGTAAGAAAGGTATTCGAACCCTTATACGTCCTTCTTGCAAACTGGACCGGAAGCTGTATCAAGTTAATAATCAACCAAGGCGATTGATTGGCTAACTACAATTTTTCACTTGAATAACCTGCTTGACAGAGTATATTACCATCCCACCAGCTAAATGTGGTGATAGAGAACCACTTCAAAAGCAAGGTTGGAAAAATAAAAGAATAATAAGATTGCGAAATAATCGAGACATTGTAAAATAAATTAGATATTTAATTGATTTATTTACAGAAACTTTTAACCAAATTATGGTAGTTAATTTTCAATACAAATTTTGAAGATATATTTCTAATCAATAGAAGCATGGAAAATATTCTCTTAGATAAATTAAATCCTTATTTTGATCGGCGACATTAGTTTATGTATTTGTATGTACCAATCATCGATTGGGGTATGTGCTCGATGGTACCAATTAAATGTTGTATATGCGGTTATAGATACTTCGATAAAATTCTTATTTTTAAGCATATCGTTATATTGAGTGCCTTTACCTACGTTACTCAATTATTAATTGTAATACAAATGTTCTTACCCATGTAAACATACAATATTAATTGCAAGCTTTTAACCTATGCGATTGCCGATTATCAAAGAGATAGCACTACACAAATTTCGTTTATATTATACACAGCACAATATCAGGAAGAATAATTCCATCAAATGATACATTTATTTCCCTATTTGAGTTAACGCGGCTGATTTTTATGTGTGCTCTATTAAATAATTTTACAAATAATCTCTTTGATCATTATGTGTTTATGAATTTACAATGATCTACGCAAATATAACTGTTCAATGTCATGTCTTGTAATTATACTGAGTAACTTTGCCACACTTTACTGAGTAACTTTAATGTTTACGTTCTCCAAAAACAATCTAATTTTAATTACCCAGCACAATAAGCAAGCACACAATCACTTATCAGTTTCATAAGCATGTACATACATAGAAGTATATTATAACACTGCAAAGCGTTTAATAGTGACCATACTATATCTATTTACCACTAAGTCTAGTACAATACCAGGCAACCACTTTAATAAAGTAATAAATAAAAACTACCAGGACATAAAAGGCTTCATTTCTTTGAATCTAGCTACCTCAAACAAGATAGAAAATAAAAGTATTAATTATATATCACACACTTCAATTTACGTGAATTCTCGTACAATACAGATGTAAGCAGTTTTAAAATGACAATAAAATAGGAATAGCATAATTATCACTAGTCTAGCAATTTCAATGCTCGGTGCTCATCTGGATATTTGAACAAGACATATTAATTTGAATAAAATAAATAATTAAAAACAATTAAAAATAACACTCTAACTTATAGTTAAAGTTTTGAAACACCAAAACTTAAAATAAGTCTATGAATGAACTATAAAGTATGCTCTTAGTAAAAAAGCTTGTATTCCAATCGTCGCCGGTAAAGCGAAATAATTATTTTAAAATAAAAGTGCTCGTAGTTTTACTGTCTCCATAGATGACCATTGATGCTGTTGGCGAACTAGCAAACAAACATAATGAAAATCAAGTCGAGCAGAGACTAATATTATATACACTCATTAGGGGCATTTTGATGATGATAATTTCAATTAAGTATGAAATAATAATGTTTCTTTGTTGTCATGAATATCCATCAGTATCAAATTTAATAAAACTAAAATTATCAATAAACAAATCACGGTACAAATATGCCTAGATTGGACATAAAGAAAACATTTACTATTTATATTAAATAAAAATTACATCTAAATGCGCTTACGAATAAACAATAACTATAAAATAAAACAGAATGAAATATTAAATTATAACACAGCTTTTTGCCTCACTTCATATTTCCAATCGGTTACATGACAGATGCTATATCATTGTTTCTCCTTCCAGAAATTATCACTAGAACTCGTTAACAATCAGGTAATATTATACAGAAATTATATATGAGTCACTATATTTTAATGGAATGTGACTAAAATGTAGTATCAGGTATGTGATGTGAAGTAGTTAAATTTTTTGGAATATCTGGTATACGGAGAGACATAGCATCGTCAAGCATACGAGAAGGCCACAACGAGTGTAAGGAGGATTTGTTAATAAATAACCTTAGTTCTCTCTCCAATAAAAATGATTTAATTATAAAGTTCGCAACTCATTGTAGCTAACGTGTGAAAAATAATGATAAAGATATCATCGGTGAGTTTAAGTTACTAAAATGGCAACGCTATTAGCGACACTCCCAAACTTTGACGGTTTGATCAACGCTGCCCGATATCACATATGGCAAGCTCCTGTGGAAATCTGAAAAGGAAACGCATCATTAGCGTTACATACTCATTTTGTTACTAAAAAAGTTTGGAGATTAATCGCAATTATTTAACAGGTCAAGTGTCGAACATACATGCGATTACGACTATGATTTTGGGCGCCTACATACTGGGACGGGTAATGTGCGACAGTAAACGGCAGAAAACTAGTATAATTTTACGTTTAAGTGCCTAATTATTCATTTTGTAAGACACAGTATTTGAATTGTTAGCCACAGTTATGTCGTTGGAATTTGAAAAATTCTAGCTTTATTGTATGCCCTAAAAATAGAATTGTTCAAAATCAATTTCAGATTTATTAATTAATTGATAGATGTGTTACTAGTAGAATGTAGAACATTCATGAATGTCACAATTGATGGCTAATGTATTTATTTTGAATCGGTTTGTTCTTGATCCCAATCAAGCCCAGGAGCCATGACAGGATCCACAATACAACATTTTTTCAATGCTATCTTATAAGATAAATTATTTCAATAGAAAAATACTAGAAAAAGTCGACTTGGCTCACAGGTCAATTCTCTGGCGGGAATCGAACCCGCAACCTTTGGAAGTCCGGTCCAATGCTCGCCCAATTGAGCTACCGAGCCTTGTGAATACCCGTCGAAATTTTTCTAGTACCTTTCCGGTTTTACGCTGTAGGCCAGCGTTGTTTCATCAATGAGAAGAACATCCTCTCGTATTCGAAACAAACATTTTTACTTATGTTTGGAAAATCGATTGAGATGATACATCCATTTAATTTTTAAATTTTATATGTTTTTTGCATTTTTGTACTTTTTTCCCCCGCCTGAGAATTAACGTGTGAGATGAGTCAATTTTTCTATATAAATAAGATTGTCTATACATTCAAGTAAATATACTGACCGAGGCTCGTGGCGAAGTGCTGGTGTGCGTAGAGCGTCTTGAGGCAGCGCGTGTGCGCCACATCCCACACGCGCAGCGTCTTGTCATCGGACGCGGTGAGCAGGTAGCGCCCGCCTGGGTGCCACGCCGCACCGCGCACCCAGTTGTCATGGCCCACCAGCGTTGCCAAACACTGCCCCGTGCTCACGTCCCAGATCTTTGTAATTTTCAATATGCATTATTTTCATGGGTTTGGTAGAAGAAGCACGAATGTATCATTGATGTAGTGAAATTAGAGCTTTAACAAAATATAGCTGGAGTGAATTTGAATGATTGAAAAATGTGATAAGAGAGTGGTATGGAAGAAGATGTGACAAAAATAGAAATAGGAATGGTTAGATGATTTGGACATGTAGAGAATGGACGAAAGAAGATTGACAACACAAGTATAAGAGCCAAATGTGCATGGGCAAGTCGGTGAAGGCAGCCCAAGACGATCTTTCAGGGACCAAATAGAAGATGTATTGAAAAATGTCCAGGTCAACAGTAAGTTTAACTAACGAGCTTGTATGAAAGGGCTGCTGAGAGTTGATGAAGCGAGAGATTTATTTTAGGAATCTGTAATGTACAATTCTGTGATCTTTCAGGGAATAAGGCCCGACTGTATGTATGTATTATTATTTATTTAAACACTTATAATAAATCTCTATTAATGTTACATCAAACAATCAATTTAAAACCATCGAAACTTGCAGTGTTTGTTCACGTACAACACGCGGGTGCGGAAGCGACGGCAGGCGTGATGATTTCATATTCACATTGACCGCCAGCCGTTTGTGCCGGTGTATCGTGTAACATTTGAAACGAGAAGTCAAAATGAGTTGAACTTAGATGATACAGCAGGACTGATGTGAACTCATACGAAAAACTTCAAACGTGTGATATTGTCGCAAGCGCACTTGTATGAGCGAGTCGCGAGATTACCCGCTACTTAAAACGCGCCTATGTTTCTACGTGACTATGCCTTATGTTAGATATTTTACGACCGAAACCCCCCACTTACGTGGCGTTACGAGTCTAGATGAACTAGCACTTAGTGGCCAGTCGAGTGAGTGAAATGTAGCCTTTAACTAAGGCGTGCGGCAAAGCTCTTCGTCGGTCTGCGCACACCCTTAGGGAAATGGTCGTAGCACGATCGGGATGTGAGCTAGGTTTGAAAGGACTTTAAACGCGAGTGATTTATATGTTAGTTTACATAATAACGTAGCGTTACTGTTAAAGAATGGAAAAAAAACACAGGCCCAGATGTCTGGTTATTCTAGCTTTTCAATAGGTACTGACTCCGAAAAGCTTCCGACCGTCCCTATACCTCAGAAATGCATGAAAGTTGCAGTAATGTATTTATGTCTGTTAATTATATGGAAACTGATTTCTGAGCTAACGAAAAATCTGCGCAAACATTTTATAGGCATGATTGCGTACACTTTTTTGGAGCGGAGCGAGCGAAGCTCCCATGGATCAGATTTTTGAAACGAAATGTATATGACGCCATAATATGCCACTCTGAGTTCTTAGCCGATTTTCGTATTTTTTGTAATAAATCGAACCAACGAGACTAGATCGTGACGAAGATCGAGTTTTGAAATTCGCAAAAATAAAAAAAGTTATCACCAAAAAACATTAGCCTTATGGGATTTCCTATTGAAACAAAAAGCGCGTGCTTTTTTAAGTTTTTATTTAATATGGAATTTTAAAATTGAAAATTATTGATTTTTGTTTCGCTTTTATTTAATCATAAAACCATTATTTTATGCTAAACTGATTTAAAAAAATATTAAATAGTTGCAAGGTAATGTGTGCAGTCCGAACCAACATTATAAAAACGTCAATATAGGCATAGATTATTACTTTTATTTTTACACTGTACCACATTTATTGGTAGATGATTTATCCTTGATAATAGTATTACGCTATGCTTCAATATATGGTGCTAGCGAAGCTTTATGCTTAGCAACTGCATCAACCTAGTTACCCCAACTTAATAGTCTGTACTAGGGATGTTGCGGATGTGTTTTTTTTCACATCCGCGGATGCGGATGCGGATGCGGATTTTAAGAGGCTCACATCCGCGGAAGCGGATGCGGATGCGGATCTGTACAAAAAACTTAAGTGTTGGTTTGGTAGGGTAAAAAGCAGTAATATTTATCCTTTGTTTATCTCTACATATAAATAAAATTGGGGTGTCTGTTTGTAATATTGAAATAACCGTTTTTTACTACATGCATATATATACGGTACGGATACGTACACACACCAAAACCACATTTTTTACAATTTTTGTCTGTCTGTCTGTCTCTCTGTTTGTTCGTGCTAAACGGTGAAATAGCTGGACCGATTTTGACGGAACTTATATTGACAGATAGCTGATGTAATAAGGAGTAACTTAGGCTACTTTTATTTAAAAAAAAAATTACTTTAGAAAAATAAAGCAATGTTTCTATGTCAAAGTACTGTCCAGTACAGCGCGCAGCTCACGCGCATGCCACCACTATCTATGCCGTCACGTCGGGCACGTCGGGTCAATATCACAAAGGCTGCCTATCGCGCGGGCTCAGAACGCGCCAGCGGGCTATTGCTGGTTTTTAATAAAAAAATTTTTTGCAAATTATAATAACTGAGCCACGGCAATGTGTGGCCGGGTCAGCTACTTTAATAATAAAGTAGTGAGTGAATTACTATTACTGATTAATTGTTTTAGTAATGAAATTTAAATATTGGAGCATTATATTTAAAGTAGAATGACCGCCTTTTCGGACTCCAGTCTGTTTCGCAAGGGTTCGTGTATTAATCCTGCGCTACTAAATAACTGTTCCCTTGGAACACTGGCTGGTGGGGCTGATAAGAATTTGCGTGCTTTTTTAGGTAACAGTTTGAACTCACTTTGATTAACACTCCACCATTAAAGAGGACTCTCATTTAAATTAACTCACTTTTTATTACGGAAAGTAAGCAACTGCTTCTTGTGAATTGTATCAGGGCTGACAATTTCTGGTGTAGCATCATGGTAAGATCACTAATTAAACAGGACTGACGTCCTGTACCTGAGGTCTCTAGTCGTTCCGTTCTGTTGCCATGAAATCTGTCATTCTCATTTTCTTCACTCTTTCGGTACTTGGAGATATTCTTCGAGAAACCAAGATGTCTTCGGTGTTTCTGCTAATCTTTAATACATCATCTTTAATCTTTTACTCGGTCGACACTCGCCACTCGCCGGCCCCTTCCCTTTCTTTCTTGTCGCATCCGCATCCGCATCAGTTCCGCATCGATTTATATGCGGATGCGGATGCAGATGCGGATGTCTAAATCGATGCGGATGTTCCGCATATGCGGATGCGGATGCGAATATTCGCAACATCCCTGGTCTGTACAGTACAGACTAATGTTTGTGTCGTGTGGACCTACCATATGATAATTCCCTAGATACGCAAAAAAGCAATGCATGATATAGCCCGTATGCTATCACAGGTTTGCTATGACAGGGCACTGACCTTGACGGACTTGTCGCGCGAGCCGCTGGCGAGGAAGGGCCCGGCGTGTGCGGCGCGCCTGTTGTCACCGCCGGCCGCCTCGTTGATGGCCGCTGCAGCCGCCTCCGGGGCCCACGATACGCACTCCACTACATGCTCGTGCTCGCGCAACTCCATCTGACATGACAAATACATTTTTATTACACGCATCTTTTAATATTACTTTATATGGACTTAAAACCTGTATATTAATACATTTGTTTAAACTGTTTATTTTCTAATTTAGTAGATAGATCGTCTTAATTTACCGGTGCCAAGGCGCATATAATGCTGGATGGTAATGGACAGCCTTGCACGAGAAACGATCCAGCGCGGGGGTTACAGGTTTTCTGCCGAAGGCCACGCCCTAAATCTATGAAAAATTTTAAAGCATCCCAAGAACAAGTCATTTTCACTGCCAAAGGAAAAAAATGTAGCTCTGCTCCGACCGGGCATATATATTTGTTTGATGTAGTAGAAAATCGAATACAGTCTCTTAAAATCAACATAATTGCTAATATTAAAGTATTTTTTTTATTATTCACCACCAACCCCACAAATGCCACCGCTGCTGTAGTATGGACGTTCCCATAGATAAAAACAACATAAGGAGAATGAGTCATCCACCACGCGCGCCTTATGCGATTTGGTGAGTGCTATTGATCAACTGTAATGCTATCTGGTTAAAGGACGGTTATAGGAAAAAAAATACAATATCACAGTGACAAGAGCCTATTAAGCAATTTTAATCATGAAAAGATCATGATGCCATAACCTGTATAAGTTATCCTGGCGCCTGGCTTAGTAACATCACAGGATAACTCGTGTACATGTAGGGGCTGAGAGAATGGAATAGTATACCTGTCAAGTGTAACTGAATTTACGAATGTGGTATGTACCTTGCACTCGTTGGTGTCAGCATTCCAGACGCGCACAGTCTGGTCGTTGGAGCAGGAGGCCAGCAACGTTCCGTCCGGCGAAACGCGCACCATGCGCACCCACTCGCGGTGACCCTTGTACGTCTTAATGCAGTATCTAACAAAATAGATAGATAGATAATAGATGACAAATAAACCTCTTTTAAATTTACGATGGTTTTTTTATTTGGTTATCTGGATAATTGCGTACTAGATCTGTCCCCTCACTCCAGTGAAAAAAGATAGTTTAGTAAATTGTGATATAAGAAAGTATATAATTATAGCATGTATATTATACTAATATTATTTCAAGGTTTTCAAACCATTCCAATCATAAATATCGGTATATTCTCTGACTTTCTGCCTTATCCAGAAACAGGGTTTAAGTTAAATCATAACCCGTAGTTTTCACTTACCCAGTTGCCACTTCCCATGCTTTGATTGTCTTATCACGGCTCGCCGAGTAGACGATGTCTCCACTCGGCGAGAACGCAACTGACGAAACGTTGTGGTCGTGTCCGTGCATTGTCTTCACACATTCGAACGTTTGATTGAAGTCCCACAGCTTGATTGACATATCGGCGCTGCATGATACTAAAAAACAAATATTTCACTTAGTCAAGTCCAGCCGTTCTCAATCTCTTTTGGCGAAGAAATTAGTAAAACCGGCCTTTAATGACAGCCAGACAACTTAGCATTTACAGAAGTTGACATTATGACAGAGAAGTTATTATGACATTCAAGAAATTATTATTGTGAGAAAGTAGTTAAGCATTACATTGTCATTTTGTAAAGTTGCCATCATAAGCAGAGACGTATTAAAATTAAAATATTTTTACGATTATTTAAAAAAATAACGAAAACGGCAAATAATATTAAATTTTCTATAAGATTTTATATGAAATGCAGTGCACCTGTAGATTTAAGTTACTGGGTTGTGTCCATATTAATCAAATCTTTATTGAAATTGTCATTGCATAACGCTTCTGGGATAGAGAATGGGTTGTTGGAAAAAACCAACATGTGGTAGTAATTTAATTTCAATTCAATAAAAATATTCGAAAGTTAAACTCACATTTTCTTTTTTTATCTGTTTTTTCCTACCAATTATAGTTTCACGGTTTACAATCTTCTATTTCCTAGCACTCAGATTGCGAAATAAATCCAAATGGCGAAATATATGTATATGGAAGTAAGCACAGTAAGGCTTGTGTTATGGACACTACAGTAACGAATAGACATATATATATATATGGTAAATAGATGTTTAATATTTATATAAATAAGCTCTTATTCATTATACAATCATCTGCCCCATCCGGGACTCGAACCCAGGACCGTCGGTGCGAAAGGCAGGATCGCTACGATGGCATAAAACGGTCGTCAAATTATAGTTATTACGTAGTGTAAATGAACAACAGTCATCCATCGCAATATATAAGCAATATTTATAAATTCTTACCCAGTAATTTTCCGTGGTGGTCGAATGCTATGTCCTGAACGGAGTCGGTATGACCTTTCAGGGTTCGTTCGTACTCGCCGCTCTCGAACTCCCAGACTTTAATGGTGGCATCCTCACTCGAGGAAACCATCAAACTGAATACTGGGTGAAATATTACCTACAAAAAGAAATATAATAATTATAAATTGTGTCTAAAACTAAACAACTTATTTAATGAAACAAAACGGTTATTTGCATACTATACTTTACAAAAGTAGCCAAAGTTTGTTTGTGTACCATAAATGTAGTTATATTGCCTATCAACCCGTGGTTCAGGGTACGAATTCTGGTAGAAGCATTATGTTTCTGTGATGGGTATAAGAATTTAGTCCCGTTAAGGTTAAGTAAATTTCTTCCTTTGTATGGAGAGTGCGAGAAAATTAGTACCTTTGGTGCGTTAATAAATTAACGTTTAAATTGATCTGGTGAACGATATAGTGAATTTATTTGGAGATTTAAGCTTCCAACGAACGCCCAAGTCTAAAATTTTATATCCTTAAATTAGAAGTCTTGTTACTGGACCAATAACGTTAATGTGCTTGCCTTGGTAATAGTAGCCCGGTGTCCGGTTAAACAGAATTTTTCCGGCGGGCGTGGAATCCACTCAGCCGGTGTCCGCTTGGCGCGTGTGGGTGCTCCCTCGATGAATTCCTTCTGCGCCTCCGATAATTTGGATTCTAATTCCATCACCTGCAACATTAAGTAATAACGACTGAAATAGATTTTTTTAAATAGGTCTATAACTGTTTGAAATTGATTCGAAATCTGTCCACACATGAGTAGGCTACAAGCATACGTCCCTTTTGATTATATGCATTTACATTTCAGAAGTTGTTAAACCCCACAGAACCCGAATATCTATGGAAAGAGTAAATTGATTATCTTTGTAATAATAATTATTAGATATAAATTGTACATTGGGTCATATTTCGAGATCTTCATCCCAACTAATATTATAAATGTGTATGTAAGTTTGTTTGTTACGCTTTCACCCAAAAACTATTAAACCGATTATCATGAAACTTCGTACATATATTGTTGGAGGTATTAGAAGTAACATAGGACACTATTTATTGAAAAAAAAAATTGCGGGCGAAGCTGCGGGTTAAAGTTGGTATTTAATAAAATACACTGAATCCCAATTACGAGTAAAATGGACGCAACAATAAATGCTTTATGTGTTTTCTGAAATTGAATACAAAATCGTGTATGAAGTTTGCATTATAATAGCATCTTAATATAAAACGGAACGGGTGTTAATGTAGATAATATTCTTAAACATCTTCATTTAAATAGGTTTATTTGCAGAGCAAGGTTCAAGATAAAACGAGCGCTGAACCAGTTTTCATCACCTTGGGTTTATTTGTTTAGGTTTATGCCAATATTTCTGGAGTGATAGTGGAATAAACTGTCTTTATACAAGAACAACACGCGGCATGAACCGGTGGCGAATAGAAAAATCATGTTGACCTAGAAACGTCTACGAGCAAGGCTGATCGATCTGATCTAATATCCCACTTTGCGTTGTGTCGGGATGTCATTAAACCTTTTATACTGTAACAAAGCTGTAACAAACACTATTAGTTAGTTCGTGAAGACTTTAACAGAACATAAACGATTTAAATGTCGAGCGACTTTCGGCGAAGTGAACTCACGGACACAGATTACAAGAGCAAGCCCGTCATGAACATCGAAATGTTCGTAAAATAACTATTGTTTACATAAATTACTCATTACAAAATTTACCACAGGTCTTATATGAGCAAAGAAATCATTGGTCATGCGTGATATTTCAGTTTGAAATGGATTACAATAATTATTGGTGCCGTCAATTATAGAAAGTATTACACAAAATGACATGTTTCCGCCAATGCTCGAATGAAGTTCTTGTATTTAATATTCTACACCTATCAATTATACGAGTGTTCTTATTAAAGTTAGTTATAAGTAAGTGTTCGATCCGTTTATTGTTTTGTCGTCCAAAGACTTTACTTTCAAAAACGAAATAAGTTATCTATTATTAATTTGTATCGTTTGTCATTTCCGTTTAATGGTGGTTAACTTTAAAGCCTGCGTTATGAAAGTAAACTTTGTCACAATATTTAAACCCATACTAAATTGACAGACAGACGACGTAACAACCGTTCGACATAGAGAACTCTTTCCAACACGCTTTTACATTAGCTTATGTAGGTCTCATAAATATTTATTGTTTCACTACGAAGGCCGGGTGACGAAATATGCCTTAAAAGTTATTACTTATTTAGTTTTGTGTAAGAAAGTATGACAGGCAAGCAATGACAAGTATGACGAGTACAAAAAACGACTACTATTTTTTAACTTGACTATACTGTTTACTATTTTACAGAAATATTCGTAACAAACACTTACTGATATTAATAAAGATCGAACAAAATGCAAACAAACATTTTTCAATGCGCCATCGTATCGTATTGCGCGCGCACATTACATTGACAGCGAATCCGATGATAATGTTTGCGATCCTTATGAAATAGTTTATTGTTTGTATTTTAAATTGTAAACGACTGAACAATATGTTTATCTTACTATGTTGTTTGTGACTAAATAGTATACAAGGCATAAAAAGACCTTTTGCTAAAAGTTGCATTAGATTCGTTCCATAATTAATAGCTTTTAGTTCTGTTGTAGATCTTCATTAACGATTATTTTATGTTTATACGTATATTAATTAACTGGTCGAGATAATCGTCGCCCTGTTCAAAGTCCGCTATGGAGTTGGCTTATAAATATATCGAGAAATAAATACTATCACTTATAGCAACATTTTCTACATTTCTTTTAATAACATAATTCAATTCAAAACTGAAATAAAATCTTTTAACCTAAAGGTTGCAAACGACGTAGGCATAGGTAAAGCATAATTTTTTAGGCTCACAGTCCAAAAATCATACGACAGGAATACTAAAAAACGGTCAAAATTGAAATGAAGCTATACAATCGATGCCTCACAATTTTCTACTCCAGATGAATTTGGCAGGCCATGTTCTTCAGTAATAAACTTAAATTAAAAATCACTATCTTCCGGACCCAGCATTATATGGATGAAAAAATATCTGAACGTTAAAGTAAAAATTCCTTCCACTAAGCTTTTTAAATCGACCTTTATAAATAAATTCAGACTGAGAGAAAAAAAAATAACAGTAATTTCTCACCTATGCACAATGCGTTATTTTTATTCCACTGAGCAATTTTTATCCATGTACAATGCGTTTGTATTGGATACAAACGTGCGTTATCATCACGTTTGTACAGATTCGAGCGCAAGCCAGGAACTTTTCTATATAATAAAAACTGGTTGGTTGCCTGTAAAGTCGGTATACGGGCGAAAGTTTTACGTGACAACGACTTTGAGTGGTAAAATAATTTTAATGTGAATATTCATTCGTATAGTAGGAAGAAGGATGAAATAATAGTAACAATTTAAAACATTTATTAATACAAAGAATTATATTTAAAACATTAATTTATAGGCACGCGTCCCTTCCACTTTTTATGTCTGTCTCTCTCGCTCTTAGGCGGGCTAACCATGCCCGAGTGGAAGGGACGCGTGCCTCTCACTCGCTCTCATTGTAAGCGCATAACGTGAGCGGAGCGTAACGCAGTTTCTTGAAGTGTCACCCGGCAAACCAATTTATAAGACGTTGTCACGTCAAAATTCATAGTAAGGCTGCGCTTAACTCGCGTGAGTATCGCGTTATTAGATACAAGCGCGCGTAAAAAACGCAGTGTGCACAGACTCTTAGGCATCGTTTAAATAGTAGTTTATTGCTATTCATTAAAATGAACATACCACTTGGTTTTTTTTTTTAATTAACGCGATTGTAATTCTTCACAAATAAGATTCTTATACTACGTTTAATTAAACCCCGAATGTCACTGGCTTTATTTCGGTAGCTGTGCTGTGCTGACCATGTCAACTTTAACACCGAAATAATTTTATAAGATTTTAATAATGATAAATATAATAATGGATTTGTGTAAATACCTTCTTCTGTAGCCTTATGACCGAGGTCCATTTTTTCTCGAGGAGCCCGCCGAACTTGCGATCCATTTCGCCGGTCATATCGGCTTCCTTCTTGAACGCTTCCAGCGCGTCCGTGTAGCCATTGCTACCCAAGTAATCGGCGATAGCTTTATTCCTAAAAAAAGGTAAAGTAAAGTTATCTACCAGGTTAGAAACATATTATTCTGCTACAAAAATACTTACTACTTATATAAATACACTACAGATATAGTTTTTTTCTGCTGACTGTATGTATGGTATACCTACATGGTTAGTAAAAAGGTAGGTTTTACTTGATTTCGGATATTGTAACTTCTTACAATCAATTATTTAAAGAATCTACGATTCAAAACTATTTAGAGTATTGTAATAACTGCAGAGTTAAGCATAACTGAGTAACCGTAACATTGATAGTGTAATCTGGGATAGATCATTAATGTCAATTAATAATTGCGCAATCACAATGTCGGATTGCACAATTAGTAATTCTAAAATATTTCATTTAATAAACCTTTGTTGCTTTAATAACGTTTTAAGAAAATAATAATATATTTATGTAAGTAAGAATATATAAAAGAATATGGGACACTTATTATAACATATTTTTATTTAATTGATTAAAATAGCTTCTTACAAAAATAAAATGTTTTCAATTACTTTACATTCATTCGAGTGTATAATACGTAGGATGGCCGAAGACGCAATTATTATGGTTTGAAGGCAGTTTGCACAGCAAAAAAAAGTCTCCAATTTCAAGGGCGAGCGATATCCTGGAAACATAATGTTTCAGAAACGTATGTAAAAAACGGATAAAGCAAAATATACATGTGTCTGAAAATGAGCTTAGAACAGATGTTTCATTTTTTACATTGAGTAAAATGTACAAAATAAAGTTACTCTTAACGAAGAGGAAGTCTTAATACAAACTACCTATATTTAAAATTCACTAAACGTCAGTAGCTACAAGGTTATTGTGCGTTATAGAATACTCAACACACTACACACGTCAAACAATTAACGATTAGTTACATTAGCTGACTAGATTAGAGCAGTGCCATATTTTAATTATTAAAGCTTGCTAATCGATAATAAGTAATTGAAAACTTCTGCCAAATAGTAATTTGGATAGTGCGTACGTTAACGACTACAGAGGCTTAAGATTTAACGTGTTAAAAAAAAATAATATTAATGAGCTATGAGCTCAAATTATACAAAATACTTAAAGTAAGGAAAAGAATTCAGTTTAAATTATTTTACTAATTAAGGTGGGAGCAGCCACGCTTAATTGGGTAATACTATAATACAACGATCAATTAGGACATGTTAGCGATCTGGGTTAACAAATCTGTTCCCAATATCTATGTAATGTAACATGATAGCGGGAATCCACGTGACATCCAATTTGAA
This sequence comes from Calamotropha paludella, assembly GCA_927399485.1. NCBI lineage: Eukaryota > Metazoa > Arthropoda > Insecta > Lepidoptera > Crambidae > Calamotropha > Calamotropha paludella. Next base: position 18,436,714 of record OV656813.1, on the reverse strand, counting down.
TGGAAGCCATCGAACTTGTCCTAATTCGATAAGCTGCCCTTGCAACAATAATGTGCTGTATCCGTAATTATCAATGCTTGTTTTCCGCGCATGACTCTGAGGAAATTCCTCTTCAAGTAAACGTCTACTTCCTAGCGTAGTCGTTAATCGATCCTGCCTGACATAATATTTACTTAGATAAATAGATGAATAAACAGTACTGTAGTATTATATTATTTCTGGAGTAATTTAATGAGTGTAAAAGTCGTTTTTAAGGTGCAAAAGAAGTGCGTTATGGGTATAGCCTATGTGAAATGAAATTCATGCTAAAGTATTTCCAGGTGCTATTACTCTCTGTTCGCTATCTATTTATAAAGCAGCCTTGTTATAATAAAGCTACTTATAGTTGTATACTAACACTTTGAAGTCGAATAAATAAAAATCATTGTTCATTTAAATGTCATACTTAATTACTGTGACAAGTGTTTTGACGTATGGATCTGTAATAGAGTATGTACTATAATTATTAAATCTACAGAACGGTAGACTATTAAAAAGGCAATCAAAATCGTTTTTGATTGAAATCGTGTAACATAAATAATACGATTTTCTAAAAGTTGAGAATAATTACAATTATATCATAAAGAAAATTATGCCATCCTTTAATATGTACCAAATAACGAGTGACTGCGACTTTTTTTATATTTATTAAAACACATTACCATAAATCTAGCGTAATTAGTACTATTATTATTTGATACGGATAACCCATTATTTTGTTTCAATACTAAACTATTTAAGACATTTTGATAACTACTATTAATTAATTCACTAAAAATAATTTTGGGAACCTTCGAATTTTTAATCATTTTAAAGTATGTCGTGCTTAATATGGAATTTGATAATTAAATAGATAGTTTTCTGTAACCAAAATATATTTTTTGCGATACCCTAATTTGTTCAAGTATTTTTTTTACAACAGGTTCTTAAAGATGAATATGAATAGAGTGACACATCACAAACGTCATTACAACCTCTAATGCTGAGGTCATCGCAATAAATACGAGTACAAATTCGCTAAAGTAAGATTATGTAAAGGTCTCTCAATTATTTTTACTGACCCAACAAGTGTTATTACTTATTATTATGTTAATTATTATTATGCATTATTACAAAATTAATTTCATAATAATAGTTATATAAATAGTTTAATGGCTTGAATACAAATGACCTTGTAATGAAATATATGAAAACTTCACAAAATTAATTTAATTAGATTCATGGAATGGCAGATTAATGGAATTAAAACAAATCATAAGTAAATAAAGTACAGGCCATAGTAGATCTCAATTCTCAATAGGATAAATCCATCTTCACTTATATTATATTCCAACAGTCATGGTCATACTACTTAAAAGTTTCTTAAAGATAGAGCCTTCTCAATTAAAAGGAAGATATCAGGTTTCAATCAAATATTGAGAAATTTGAAAATCTACTCTAAGATTAATGGTTCCAGTATTCGATACTGTGAGAATTCCATTTAGAAAATTGGAACCTATAATTCTGCGAATAATACATTCGCAAAAAATTACATTCCCAAAACAATTTAACACAATAAATTATAAAAAAATACTCAATTTCAATCATTTAAATATCTGTTATTTTCAAATGAAGCATGTTAGGCACACCTATATTATAACATATATTCATGCATCTTATTAAGGCATTTATTTGATAAAGAGTCTGTTCATCATGAAGGGCCTATTAACGTTCTAGTCATCCTTATAAAAGAAAACACCACAGGGAAAACGGGCCATAAACCAAACGCAAGCTCAGTGCGTATTGGTCGGTGCTAACGATAAACTGCAGGTGCAACCAGGCTTAACGTGCCTTCTCAAACATGGACTAGTTTGAGATAGTAAATTAAAGGTCTCTCTGAAAATTTTAACCTCCGCAATCATAGGATGAACGAGCTGCGCCTTTGATAGCTTTGAAACAATATTTTATTAGGCGATTATTCTTTTATCTCTTGCATCTAGCGAATGAAATTAATTGTTTAGAGCTTTTTTCCTGTAATTTGGAACCATTTTGGCTGTGATTGTACAAAGTGTTATAATTTGAGAATGTTATATTTATCGAAGGGAATTACGAGATCAAAGGATTAGGACATGTGCTGTGGTGGCCATGCTGTTGGACGTATTTACAGGTAGAACTTCGTAGATACGTCCACCCACATGAAATGCTCTGAAGTAAACGCAGTAGGTAGCTTTGATAATCTCATTAGAGCCTAAATTTTATAGTATATAGGGAAAAAGTGTCCTGTGTCAATCAGGGTAATATGCTACATGTGTGCGTATGCGATTAAGTATCGAAAATCCAATAGCTTATTATACGAACTTTAACATTTATAATATTAGTAGGATTAGATGCCAATGCCTCCATCTTTCGATTATTCAGAATCCTTAACCAAATCACTGATCAAATTACGTATTCCATGACTTCGTTTGGAATAGGGCAGTCCACGATCATCTAACCCCCCCAATGTAATGAAAGCAAATCTCATCTACCAACTCTTTTTTTTAAATCTTTTATATACAACTTTAACATGTAAGTGATAATTATACAATCTATTTTTAATAGTATTTAATTGTGAATCAAATAAAAAATATACCTAATGTTACCGCATAAAATCAAGTCGTGTCTATTTGTAATTAGTATATAAACGAACGTATTTTATTTAGACCACTTAATTTTTTAGCATATTTAAAATTTAAATACTGTAAGTAGACCTTAAATAAAAATTCCAACGTACACTATAACAGTACACTGTTTTACTTCAAACATTCGTTTCATCATCAAAGTACAAAACGTAGAGTAATATCGTTATAACGTTTACAAACGAAAGTGATTCGGAATCCGACACCGTTTTGCCTAATGAGATTTAACAAAAAAAAAAAAGTAAATTCCATAGCTACAAAAGACTTTTTTAAAACGTTTTTTATCGTTGTCATTTATAGGTTACCTATCAAATTAATTTTATTATTTTAATTTTAAATGTTTTATTTGTGTGGGTACATTTCTTAATAATAGGTCTTGCGTAATGTTCACACTGGAACAACTTAACTCACTCAAACTAGTAAGGAAGTCTAAAGCAGTAAATCAGGTTTTGACACAAGTATTAGGACACACACGGTTTGCTGACAACCGGTCTTTCTTCTGGATGTAATGTGAACAAAATAGCGTCTAATTATGATTCTCGACAATGTCGTCTTATCCTTTCATTAGTAATCATCGTACAATCTATACAGTTTTCAGACGCAATGAAAATGTTTTTATTCCTTTAAAACATGATATACATATATATTTATATAAAAATAATATGTTATACAGTTATACTAAGGCTGGAATATTATTTAAGCCTTATAAACTCATAAATAAGCTTTACTAGTGGAATGTCATCATATCATGTCGCAGTACATCCCTAGATAGCTAGTCGCCCGCCAGAACTTTCTAAGAGAAATGATAAGCCACAGGTTAATTGGATTACTAAGAACTAGTTCCAATATTTGCTGCTGCTACGGTTGGAGGGTTTATTTTTCTATGGCAATGGATTACGTTATAGCAATCCATTTAGTGATTAATCATATATGTTTTACTATGCATATTCGATTAACCACCAAATACATTATGTAAAGCGCGAATATATTATGATCTCAATATTAGAACTAAAAAAAATTTGGATTGGATAACTTGGATGCAGAAAGTTTAATAAAGTGTGCACAGGATGTATATAACTTGGCATCAATTTTTTATATTTCAAAGCTTTCGCACCTGTCAAAGAATTTCGTCGTTTAGACTAGTTTTAATGACAACAAACTTAGTTGAGCAGAATTAATGCTGAGCGGTCGTCCTTTTTTGTAAATAACAATATCTTCATGAAGAACTATATGGGCTCATAAGTAAATTATAGAAACAGTTTCAACAAATCTTTCTATTCCAAAAATGGTTTTTATTATAAACATGACGCTAATCGAACTACCTACGTTTTTCAATTCTTAATGACTACTTATCCAACTCGTAATCCATAGACTACTTTTCGAGTTTTTGTGAGATTAAAGAAAGGCAATTGACTTTTATATTTGATTTAATGTTATTAACGAAATCATAAGGGTGTTTGCCTGTTGATCGAGCAAGGTATGTTAAGTTTATTACCTATACCACCAGTCGGGCTAAAATACCATATTAAAGTTAATATTTTCTGTACAACTACAAGTGCTCAGTAGGATTAATGAAGTATTTCACTAGCTGTACAAGGCTTGTTATAATAAAATAACGCTAAGAGACAAAGCGGGGGGCGATATTACCATCTCTAAGGGTGCTCTTCCACCTGAGCTAGCTAAGTGAGGTAACTAGCACTACTTAGTTAGTTGGCAAGGAAATAATCGGTAGATTTTTTCTACCTCACATATAGGTATATGATGGAAAAGCAGCCTTGAGCATTTCGATCCTATACAATTAATCATTTTTTTATTTACGACATTATGTGTTGTGATTTTATCACTTATTTCTATGTTTGTACCTACGAAGTTAGCGTCAGTATTCAAAGAACAGATAGTTTGCCATTTGGTAACCTTTTTTTTTAATAGAATGCTTAAATTACTCCAATGTCACGTTACTGGACCACTCGGTATGGGATTCCTATAGAAACCAACGTTGATGAAACAAAAAGACTTAGTAGACTTAGACTTAGTACATATTTACATTTTGACCAAAGTAATAAGTCCAACATGTTGGCTGAACTTGGCTGCAACATTTTATAATATTTGTTTCTTTATGACCTTTCATTTATTTTTCTTTATGTAGTGACTGTTAATTCTTAGTACAAATAATTCATTCATGTGTATTTTTTTTTAAAACGAAGACAGGGTCTTTTAAATTTTTACGTTTTAATTAGCGACATCTTTAAAGTACGTTTTAAAAGGTCGAAGTAAAGAAAAAAAGTTCTTGCTCAAACGACTGCGATATAATTTCCTAAACGCAATGATATAACAACAATACACAACTTTAAGAACAATTTCATGCACAATAGCAATTACTTAAGAGGTCAGCGTATTTCACTTACGTAGGGCATTGTAATATAGTTTGTGTGTACATTAACAAACCAAAACGTTTTGCGTTTGATTATTTAACAGTAATTGGAAAGATTATAAACATTTGTATTTTAGTTTAATATAATAGTAAATATTTCAATAAACAACTTGTAATAGACGATGTCTAGTACACATACTACTTACACAACTCAAACTTCAAATAATGAAGGCAGTATGTAAATGTTAGGTCATCTTATAACTGTAAATAAATACATTCAAAATCATAAAATTATAGATAGATCGTAAGCTCACGATTCAACGAGCAGGAATGTGTCGTTTGAACATGTGGAGAGCGAAGCGTATTGCGCCATTCTTTCGTATAGAGAACGACAAACACGGCACTACTTCAACAATACGACTGTACAACGTTACTCGATTATACGGCTTTACGCAAGAGATAATCCTCACCGTTAAAGCATCGATTGGTAATACTTTTGTTCTACAGACTTAGGAATTCGGTGAAAACCTGCTTTGACAGAGACATAACATCGTCACGTCTGTATTAAATGGAGCTCTTTTCGTACTCGATTAATACATCCATGGCGTTTGCAAGGTGAAACTCAATCGATATCAAAGACAATCTATTTCGCGGGTGTCCCTATTGTTCGCGTGGGAGCGATGTTCGTATAAAGTTACTCGTCGTAAGTAATAAGATGAAGCGAAACTTAACAAGCGCTAACAAAACTAACAATACAACTGATTACTTACAAAATTATTCAAAAAAATTTAAAGAAAATCTCGAGCTTGTATAAGACCTAGGTAATAAACCTTCTTCAATGACTATATTGTATTTATATGACAATCGACTAGCCCGATTTACTTAACTGTGACCAAAGATAAACTTCTAAGCCTGTTTATATATTAGAACCACGGCCACAGATTATATGATCTGAGAAGACGATAAATTATGATATTTGTGTTTTTTTGGATAGCTGGAATATCAACCATTTATAGTAACACGACAGTCTGCGTCTGGCTCTAGAATGGCTAAGGGAGTCTATTTTACCTGATTTCTAAATCTTTTGCAAGCAGTCGCCAAAGCTTCGTTGATTTAAAGTTTCAACTAGTGCAATTTCTCTCAGGCACCCTATATGTCTTCCTTGTTGTTTACAACAATGACTAAAATTCAGATTTGTTGTTTATATATTTATATACACATACAATCAAGCCTTATTCCTGCAATGGTGGGCAGAGATCACGGATTTCCACTTTTCAAGATCTTGACATACATCTCAAACTTCTTCAACTCTCATAAAACCTTTCACACAAGCTCCTCGGTTAAGGGTACTTTAAACAAAAGTATAAAACTAAATGCCTATCACATATAAGAGAAAGATTTTAGCTCATAAGGCTGGCTAGATTTAAAATGTGAACTTACTTTTTTTACCATCTCTTAAATGCTCATTATAAGTACGGTTTTGGGAAGAATAGCGATAATTCGAAATCTAGAAAGACAACTATATTACGCGCGGAATTGAAAGCAGATGATGCTGAGCAAATGAAACTAAGAGCATCTGGAAAAAATACTGAAGCTCAAATCATTAACAACATGTATAACTGTGAATAGGCCGCTGAAGTTCAAAGCTTGCACAGATTGAAGTTCAGCAATAATGTTTAGTCTGAGCGAAAGTGGTTTCGTGCGTATAGTTGCGAACTGGGACCGCTTGAGAAAATTACTTTCACGATACATTTCCGTCGTTATGATTCGGATTGTAGGGACAAGTTCTTTGAGCTTTGAGCTAGTACTTGAGTATAATCATAAAGTGAAAAAATAAATATATTTATTTGAAAGCATATTGCCATATCTCTATGAGATTTTACTCTCCATCTGCAGGCTCGGAGATGTGGTTGTTTTTACTGGCGTATTTTGTATCTCGCAAGGTAAAAAAATAGATATTGATCTATATTCAATACTAAATAATGTACCCACCTATATTCTACTTATCCTATATAAAATGCGCGTCTTTCTGTTACCAATACTAAAAAAAAGTTGTCCTTAAAATATGTATTTGAACCACTATCTGTATTTCGTTTCAAATACCAGTTCTACAAAGATATTATTCATAAATAATTCTTAACGGAATAAAACCTTCCACCTATTACAATCGATATTGTCATACTAGAAAATCGTCAAATGTTTTACTGCAAAAATGTATGGAATGATTGTCAGACAGCGAACGCCCAGAACAGAAACTGTGTCATATTCGATAACAAGCAGTTTAATGACCGTTAATAATGAATTTGCCTAAAGATATTTTCATGTGAGAATTCTTTGATCAAGGATACAGCAAATAAAAAGAAAAAAAATGTGCAGATGGTCGAACAAGCACGCAGTTTGACACACGCAACTTGACAGATCTCGATAGATACGCAACTAGCCAGACACGATTTCTATAGATACGCAACTAAACAGACACCCGCAATAGGATTTACATATTTGCGGTCACATAATACGCAGCAAGTCAAATATAGTCACAGTGTTCAACTAATTCTTATTCTGTTATAAAACTATTTATACACTTATATAAACAATTTATATATTTGTTCACAGTATACAGTTTTATTTTATTTCTCTAGCTACTTTGTTAAGATAAGATATAAAATAAATAATAAATCACAATTATTTTCGAGATTGTTTTGGTGTAGGTCCCCGAATACATTTTGCGCATAATTCCAGGAATGTTTTGTAACAACTTTTCTTACAAACTGGGTAAAAGCAACACAAGCCCCTGTGAGAGTTAAGGACTAATGAGCTGCGGGTACCCCAGTCCGCCACGGCAGAGCTCTTTTGCGTCCTCCTCCTTCAATTGTGAGCTAGCCTAACTCATTTTTACGAGTGGAAAATGTCTTACACTGTGATACTAAAAGAAGTTATGTTGAACTGTCTTCCATTCCCCCAACCGGCCTAGTGCCCGGTGAAGGATTGGAGGTTTATTAATTAAAAAACCCTCGATGTGCCTCGTGCCCATATCTGCCCCGGTATCGGAATTGCAGTAACATTCACTGATACCATGGCAGTCGGACATTCGCCAAAGCAAGCTCTTTATGGGTTGCAGAAACTACTTACGCCATGGCAGGGATTTCTTCCAATCTAACCTAACGTAACCTTATTAACTTAAATATTTTTTTATTTATTTTAAGCCAAATTTATCAGTAATATTGTAAAAAAAATCTTCGGTGAAACGGTCTTTTGGCAAACTGTGCCCCGATAAATAATAATACGTTGTTAATCACAAATATGTGACGAGATAAGTAATTATTTGTGTTACAGTAAAAATTTACTGTAAGTCTTAAGATAGTGTTCACGTGCTCTTTAAAATTAGTAATGAAAATGTTAATATTTTTTTGCGCATTCGATAGTGTTCGAGTTGAATTATAGTGAGCGTGAAAGATTTGGAGACGAAATCGGTATAATCATATCGGCAGGCGTTTGAAGAATAAGGCTGTGACTGTCTAGTTGATGAGATTCAGTCAGAAACAGAAACCTAGATTTCAAGGGGCAAGGGTCAAACAGAATGTTATAGAGGCCTCAATCACGACGTCCTACGTCCACGAATAGGAAGCCATTTGAGCTGGTGACGGAAAGCGGATACATAGTCGTATGTCATGGAGACCGAAGATAAAACGAATTAAGCTCAAATCAGAGTAACAACTATCAACAAGATGCGCATTCGGGCACCAGCGTAATATACGACTAGTTTAGTAATTTCGTACAGCTTAATAATTTATTATTATGACTATTATTAAAACTGAGAACTGATTCTGTGGAAGGTATTATTTTTGTATTTGTTATTTTGTTACGCGTGTTTTTGATTTTCTTTATTACGAAATGATAATAACTGTATTTTTTTATTATTTTAATTTTTTCGCAGTATCACGAATATGTCATTGACAGTTACAACATAAAAAGCAAGTATCTATACGGACGTGGCATGTACAAATGTATAAAACTACAAACCCGTTCTTCGTAAGTACTGCACGTAGGATCCAATCTACATATAGATGACGCACATGGTAGGTATATAAATGTTAATTTTATTTGTGAACGGTACAACAGTATGGCTAAAAGTTAAAGAAGTCAAGAAAAAAAATAGTTTACAATATAAAAAGACTATTTGATGCAGTGAATACAATCTTCTTATTCAATAGATTTGTTGCTGATTGAAAAGTATTCCTATACATTTGATGTTAAGGTTGACAACGAAAGTCCGTTGAAAACTAGGGGTTTGACCGCCCACGCGACTCCGTGTATCGATCGTCTCCACAAGGCGCCGGTAGGCTACGTCAGAGCAGACTGCGTCACTGCGATGCAAATCCCTAGGCTTTTCAGTCAGCACCCTTGAGACTAAGGATACAATAACTTTGTAACAATGTACAAATGATATTCGAAGTAGATCAAAAATAAAATTATATTTAATAATTGTTTACAATTCGTATCTTAAACAAATTTATTTTATCTTAATTATTACAACATCCAAACAGTTTAGCTACTGATGTGACAGCTATAATAATAACAATAATAAGTTGTGCTTAATAACTAGTTCATTGTTTGTTAATAAATAAAATTATTTCTTCTTAAATTTTAGTTTATTCTTTACTTCTCTGTATTCTTCAATACAAAAATTAAGAGAAATTTTAAAAACTATTAACGGCATAAAACAGTTGTTTAAGGAAAAGCTCTCCTAATATTGTACATTGATTTACAACAATACCCTTTTATTTAAGATTTCGGTATATGATGTAGTAAAATGTTCGCAAGGAAAAGTTCGTATTGGAAATGCCGAGACATAAAGGGCAACCATTTGATTACCACTTTCTGAGATAGTTGTTTTTATTAAAGCTGCGGTATTGGAACATGAAACATTTCAATTAGACGGAAGTTGTGCATATGTTAATGTAATCGTGACCGCACTGTGCAATGATAAAATCTTTTCTATTCCACTTGTGCTGACGACTTGAGTGATGATAAAAAAAAATATCTTAATGTCTAAATTTCACCTCATGTTTACAAAATAAAAACTTACTAATTTTACATTACAGCGTTCGTTTTATTCTCATCTCGAAAATATAGCACCGGTAATTCTGCTAAGGACATGTTGTACCTGCTACCTTAATTCATTTATTAACTCCTTACATCTCACATAGATTATAAAGTTTTTACAGCGTATAAAATATAACGAACAAGCCATTTTAAAGTGACCATAAACTAGATATGGGCGCCTATATAGGGGATAAAAAAAGAGAACGGCCCCTTGATGAAGATTTTACAGTTGAAATGGAAATTTTCGCGATGAAAGTATCGGTGTATAAATATGCTTTGGAAGAACGCAACCATCATATAAGATGATAATATAATTATAATAAATGAGATAAGATAATTATAAATTAAATATAGAGAGTAAAGGATTGTTCCCAGTATGCTAAGTGTGGCTATTGAGAAAAGAAACTATCACAATTTTCAACAATGATTTTGAGAGTATCATTTGCTTGAATTTTCCAGTATATATGAAATAATAAATAAATATTGTCTAATCTTTATTTATTTCATACATCGTTCTTAACCGTCGTTAAGTAGCTAAGGCGCAGAAGGGCTTTTAGAGTTATTTATTATTCTTGCGATGACAACACTAATTCTAATCTCCCGTTTTCATACTCAATTTAAAAATAAAGTAAAAATAATATTTCTTACATTAACAGTAATTAGCTTACCCCAAAGTAAACACTGTAATTCATGTATAATATTATAAATATAACAACATTGTTCTGTACAAAAGTTAAGCAGCTACTTGTGCAATGGAATTTAGAAACAACGACGCTACCACAACACCCAGACCCGAACCAATGTAGAAAAGTTAGTTTTCTATTGGGCGGGGATCAAACCCGGGACCACGGATTAGCGTTAATATGAAAATCGGTATGCGAGTCACTTGAACACAAAAGTCAAACACAAAAATTATTTTATTAAGTAATTACTATTATTATTTAAAAGTAACAACTAAATAAGATGTAAAACCTCATGTACCAGCATCATTGGCTTAGTCATCCTGTGAACAGAGATCCTGCTGAAAAGGAGCCGAAAATATCAGTATTAAATAAATTAACCCGTAATTATCCGGAAAGTGATTCATAATAAATTAATTAATTACAATCTGAAGAGATTATGTTGATAAAGTTGAAATAAACGTAGGAGATGATTCCTGGGTAAAGAACTATAATTGTGGTAAAATTGTCAATTGGATACTCATATAGCTCCAATACCATTTTGAAAGACAAAGAGGAGATTGGCCATCATTGTAATAACAGCGCTTTTTAAGATCTTATTGGGCACAGAAGCCCTCATTGTACAAAATAATGCAATGCAGTCGATAGAATGACGCGAACCGGTAACAACCACATTCCTCGCAAGTCTGGAGACCTAGCGGATGACCAACGGGTTTTGAACCTTACAATCGTTCACATTCCTGTGCTCATAATCATTGGAACGCTTCGACCATGAGCGTTTTTAAGAACTAAAAGTGCGATTAAATTGCACATTTTCTTTTATGAGATACCAAAAATAATAAACTTTTGGAAGCAAGTCTTATGAAACTAAATATAGGCTATGAAAATTAATAATTTCTAGACTTGTTTGAAAACTTAAAAACATTGCAAAGTAAAACATATTTGTGTTCATCTCAATTTATCTGTATGTTCTTTCTGCCGTCAATGTTAATCAGTCAAGGTTCAAAGTGGAAATACCTTCCGTCAACTATTAGTAAAAATTCCACTGGTAAGAAAAATCGCAAATCACAATGAAATTTTAGATGTGTTTTTAGTTTGATGGTGCAAAGATTCGTAATACGTGATTATTATTGAAGTTAACAAAAAGTTTGAGCTTTTTTCTTTTATAAAATTGTATTTTATAACATTATAATTATAAATCAATTCAATCGAAACCTCTTGAAATTGGCTAGACCACTTATACTCATAACGACTGTTTAAGTTAACAAACACTGATACGTAGAAGATTGCTTACAATAATAAAAAAGTTCGTATTCTATGTGTTGTCAATACAAGTGTCGATATTATTATATCAGATAAAATCGATTAACCATCGTTAAAATACTCTTAAAGAATTGTATTAATTATTTCTTTAATGGATATAGCGTGAGAAATAAAAATACAGTTGTTAATGTGAAAATACATTCACAATAAATAGACGCTTTGAAAATACATTAATTTATATACCCAATATAAAATAACTAAAAACATTAAATAGCTCGAATGCATCAAACAGACATTTCATAGAGATAACTGTCATCAAATCGATACTTTCGATAAATATTCAGCAATAACTCTCTAACATAATCATTATGTAAGCAGATTATGATCTTGATCGATTATGGTAATAAAATATGACGCAAGCAGTTTGGGCATTAGTAAAGTAAGACAGACAACTCTCGATTCGACCTGCTTCATTCGGTACCAACAGGAGGTCTTACGAGCCGGCCGCTGAGATCTTTATCACATGAATAACAATACACTACAAGAATTATACACGTGGTCGACTGTATACTTTCACTATTACTCTTTAACAAGTATAACCCAAATTGTAAATTGTTTCATTATAACACTTGTCTAAAATTAATTGCTAGCAAATGTTGCTCCCGCAAAATACTACGCAGTGATCTTGGGGAAACAGATAAGAAACATGAATATGTCGCATAATAAGCACCTGCTTTCTTCATGTTACAAAAACCAGTATGGCGCCGCACCTAGTGTTACTATAAACACTTGTTATATGGCATTCTTAGAAGGCAACTGATAATTGACTTTAAAAATAGGAATACTTAAGACTATATCAATTAATTTTGCGTAAGTATAAAGTTCATTGGATGTTATCATTCAAACAACTTCCGACCGTTGGTTTCAAATTGAGTCGGTTATTTTTAATCAGCATTGTACTAGAACTCGTAATGATCTCTTTCAAGGATGAATCATGTTGTACTATTATGGTCTTCGCACATTACGAATACGATACGTAGTATTGCAAAATTATCATAAATCACTTTCAAATATTATGCAAAAGTATCACACGCTAGCGGTTGCCCCGGTAATATCGCTGGAATTATTATACCTGATGATCATCAAATTCATATTGCAGTAGTGCTTTTGATATTTATTTTCTGATACACTACCAAAGTTTTCAGACAAAGTTATTATTTAAAAATAATTAGATTCTCATAAAAGTGTATACGTACCATGGTTGTCGACTAAGCAATAGTTTTATTTAACGAGATACATAGCTCGGATAGGTTACACGCTAGACATTTTTAATTTTACCCACAATGGCGTGTGAACTAACAGCGTGGAGCGTTGCTGTATTTCATTGTTTATAGTTCTAACACGCTTGCGTTTGTTCTCCTTTCACTTGTACTAGGTACAACTAAAGGGTAAGAAACAAATTGTGTGATAGAGCATCTTATTTTAAATAGAGTTCAAAGGAACAAATACAATTCGAAACTAATTTTTTTCGCAGTAATTTATGTCTATAATGTGCAAAAACTTACATACTTAATTATTTGTTGCGTTAATAGATACCTAATTAATGTCATCTGAAAAGATTGATATAGCAAAAAATTACGACATAGGTAATCGTGAGAATAATGGTGGGATTTGTAGGTGTAGGAAGAAAGTTGATAGCTGGCTTGCAGAGGAGGAAGGCGCTTGGACGGGTCGTCGACCTGACGACTGTTAGAACACTGTTACTTTCAAAGGTCGTCAGCGTAGGTCGACTTGGCACCTACTGTTGGGATATCACCAGCACCATATAATGTATACATGCGTTAGATAGCGAACAATCATAGATTAGGCAAGGTATCGGTTGGTGAACTTTGAAAAAAATATGTTTGTAAGAAAAATAACTATTGATTTTATTCAAATCAGATCAGCGGTTTTAAAAATAAGTCTAGTAGTGACTAATATTAAAAAGGCAAGAATGGATTATTTTAGTTATTTTCATAATATAATGATTTATGGGCCTATTGTGGATCTAAGTTGTCAATATTGACGATGTTTTGTTTTTCAAAAAAGGGCGGTGCCCCCTATTACAACTCAGGAGTGTTACGGGTATTAGCTACTAGCGGACTAAATGAGACATCCCCTCATTTAAGACAAATGTTGCCAGTTCAGTTAACTAAACTACCTACCAAATAAATCATAAAAAAGTTAATAAAGAGATAGAAAAATAAAAGTTTTCTATTTAAATTTCAATAATAATAATGCTATCAATTCACATGCTTATCGTATCTGCCTAACTAAATTTGACAGCAGTATATTCTTAGCATGTTCTATACGGAATGAAAAGGAGAGAATGCTATCCAGTGTTCCAAGCAAACAACTATTATAGTGGAGCTGGGTTAATATATTATGATCCACTAAGAATCAGGTTGGAAGCTTAGAAGGCTGCAATAAAACTATTTATTAAGTTTAATACAACAATTATTTTTCATTTAATTTTAAAACAAAGTTTTCTATTATTTTTTACAATACTTAAAATGGCTTAAAATATACTATAATATAACTAATAAGTAAGTTTAAATACTGTTTTAGATTTTTCTCTAAATATGTTTTAATAAAATTAAATCGTTTTTCTTTTATTTATGTACTTAAAATTGAATTAGCTATAAAAAATGTTGTAATCCGCATCCGCATCCACGGATGTAAATCTCTAATAATCCGCATCCGCACCCGCGGATGTCAAATTTTTGCATCCGTAACAACCCTGCCTGATAAAACTCATGATTCAGAGATATCCTTTGACAACTTTTTCAGCAAATAAAATATTAACAGTGGCCTATTGAGGTCATGAAAATATTATGTGTGTAAGGAATACTACAACCATTTTATAAAAAAGAAGCCGTTTATATATTAAAAAATTGCTGTTCCAAGTTTCAGGCTTTAAAAAACAAGATACTCAATTTGGATAGAGTAAGTAATTTTTAATAAATTTTATCATATAAGATGGCAATAAAAATGAAAAATTTATTAACTAAAGTACAAAACTTCTTTGCTGAATTCGACAGTGGTTCGGCTACGGTAGCATGGAAGATGCCTATATCAAAAGTGCCACGGATCGAAGCACGATCGAAGATCAATCAAGATAGAAAAATTTGCCACAGTAGCCATGGTGAAGCTGTTGACGTTTAATACACGCATCCTTACCTTATCTTTATAGCCGTAATTTAATACAGGCTTTAATATTTTACAAATAAAATGTGGTTCCCTCAACTCCTGTTTGTCGTATTTTAGAAACAAAAGTACCATATTCCTGTTTATTATCTATATTTTTTTATGAAAATTAATAATCAAGCCTTACGATCTAAACGTCTAAGTAGCAAAACGTCTATGGAGCAACACACCTAACTAGCACATGATCTTTGTAGCAAAACGTACAATTATTAAAATGTATTTGTAGCCGAACGTTTAATTAGCAAATCAGCTAACACTTATCGAATACAGTCGTATAATCGTGCTTAATTTATTATTTTTATGTATCTATGTTTTAATAGTATTGTGAACAATATATTAACAGATAAGACTAATTATGGATTTAAGATCCTCCATATGTCCAAAATTTTGTCAACAAAATATTTTTAAATTTTTGTTTTTTTTTTAATTCTTGCTGGGCGGCTTTATTTATAAGAGCACGAATAGGTTCTATTGTTAATTTTCTTTTGTCATCTTTCCATCATTTGGTCAATTTTAGTTCTAAAGAAAGCGTTTTGCACCTGTTTCTTTAATTGGCGCATTATTTTATCTTCATTTTTATTTGTTGTTACTGAAGCACTACATTAATAGTGCTTTGCAAATCGTTTAACCTGCCTTTATTAGTCACACTCAAATTGTACCGTTAACCATTCAACAGCAGAACACATTTTTTGCTTTAGATACAATCAAATTATAGATTCACATTCATCTTCAGTTAAGTAAGAATAACCCTCAACTCCTCTTTACTGCCGTGTACAGATGACAAATGTATACACATCATGAGTTGATATAATGTACATTGACATGTTCAAAGAAAATGTTATCCTTATGGCAATTTAAATAGCATAGCCTGTAGTCTAATCACTAGAGAGATTTATAAAGAGATTAGATAATTCAACATACAATTCCTTCTTGCTTAATACATACTGCCTTAAATTTTAAAAGCAAAGTATCGTACGTATTATATGAAATTGGTGAACGGTTTCTAAATTGAAATACCTTCCGAAACAGAATCACAGACGAGCCCGAGATATTTTTTGTACCAGACTAGCTGACTCGGTAACGCGTTGCTATGGTAACGCGTATACAATGGAAAAAGAGCGGACAGACAAGCACACAAACAATAAATTTGTGTTCTTAGATTATTGATTCTAGGTATTTTAAGAATTAGATAAGTTGTTAATTAGATGTTCTTCTGTTTGAACGTTTTAATAGTCGGACGTATTGTTATAAAGACGATTTGCTAGTTAGGCGTATTGCTTCATAGTAAGTAGCAAAAGGCCTATGATGCAATACATAGGCTTTTTGCTACTTACTTACCGATCCTAATAAGGCGTATAAAAAAAATTGACATCTGTGCAGTTTATATGCATGTTTACTCTAACGGTAAATAACGTTACAATATTATAACATTTTCATACTGTAAAATAAAAAAGTTCCTCGAGATATAAAAATCTAGCAATTAAATAACATAAAATATTATATCATAACTGTATGTTGCAAAATCCCTTAAATATTAAAAAATCACAAATAGATAAGTATGAGAAGTACTGTGAAGCACATAATAAAATCAATTTTTATAAAGCATAAATAAACTAAAGTACGTAGGTACGTGTTTTATCTTTGATTAATTGATAATTATCAAAAGACAATCTTTATCGCAGAAACACGATCGATGAAGTTATACTTTTCATGTCAAATATTTAACCTACCATCAGAGAAATGCAATATTTACATTACACGATAACATTCCATGATTTGCGTAAAGCTTCCAGCGTAAAAATTGCTGTTTATACTTGTAGGGCTACATTGTGTTCTCGTATGCTAGCGATTTAATTTTTTCCCCTGTTCTTAGCGATTTGGTAAAAATATAGTAAAAATTAAATTACCCACATTTATTGTTGTTAGTTTAACATTTTTATATTTTAAGTAGTATCACTTTACTACATTTTAAATGAATCAATTAAAATAGGGAGTTAAAAAAATGAAATGTTGTCAATTCGGAAAAATGACATCCTCTTAAATCTTAAAACAGTAAGTAACTACTAATTCAATAAAGATCTTTGTACAGCCTTCTAAATACCCTAAGTAAAGTAATATTAACAAAAATTGTTATCGTAGACACGTAAGGAGTCCAATAGTTAATACACGGTTGCACAGACATAGCTCGATGAATAGACTAGGCATAGCAAAAACTAATCGGACACAACCTTCGGCGCTCTAACCCGCACCGAAAGACAAGCGATCGAGCGCAACAAGGAAAGAAAGTGTTTAATCAGCAGTTTGGGGTAAGTCACCTAATCAAACTCACAACTTAGGAATGAAGATACGTAATTTCCAAACTAATCTCTGGTCTCACCGAAATAAAGCACCCATGAGGCATGAGGTACTGCCAGGATAAAAGAGCCACTGAGCCGCCACTACAAGAATTAATTTTCCGAAAGTGACCCCAGCAAGATTAGAATAGCTCTCTGTCAACTAAAAAGAATCAAGCTCCGAGTGAGGATCGCAACAGAATTCCTAAAACATCTCCCTAATTTGTTTGTGGCTGTCCTACAGATTGGAGTAACTCCGGAGGCATAGCGCAGGAGCGTTGTGTTATTGTTCTATATGAAAGAGGATAAGACGCTATACTCAAGAACTATCGACCGATTTCGCCTCTATGCCATATATACAAGTTTTAAAGGGGTTACTATGAATTGTCTCGCTCAAAGGTTCAAAGACTTCCAGCCACCATCTATGAACCTAATAATAATAAACACATCACAAATTCTACAATATTACTTTATTATTGAACTATTGGAAATAATTAAAACTGGTAATTTATTTTATTTATTTAGAAACTACAAAACCTGTTTCGCAAAAGAAGAGTATATAGAAAGGATGGAAATTTAGAAGAAAAATCTCATCAATACCTAACAATTTCTCCTCTCTCTCTTGTACTCGTGAAATTTACCAATCAAATAGTTGGTTCATATTTTTTGTGTGTTGTTAGGAAGATTGCGTTATTGTTGTGACCTTGCTTACACCGAAACTATTTACCTACTTGGCCAAATTTACTGCAATTTGCAACAGAACTTTGTGCAGCGACAACACTATTTTGTAGAAAATTTTGTTATTTTCTCTAGGTTATAACTAATTAGGGTTTTGAACTTTGATACAAGTAAACAAACTAAATAAACTTAGTGAATAGAGTTTGAAACTACTATTCTTGATGTACTTTACCTACTCTTTGACATGCATCTCAATCTGCCAATTTGTTTTGAGGTTACCTTAGAAGGGTTTTGATAGGTTTTTAATGTCTTCAAGCTCAGTACAAGTAGCATGTCATGTCAACAACTTGAACTACAATATATTGTGTAAGTTAAAATAGTAAAAATGGTCTAAAACACACATTGTTTCACAGCTTTTTAATTTTTATATGAACATATGTTGGTATACAATACAAATAAGAATTTATTCATATTATATTGTATATACATGTTTTAACTGTTGAAGTGTCTATAAATAATGCTTCTTGTTTTCGCAAAATAGTATAACTTTGTTTTACTCTGAATTGGTAAAGCTTAAAATGAACCTATTACTGTTATGCTTATTATCATGAGCTGTACTTTAGAAAAAAAATTATAGTTTGAGCTATATTATTTAAGATCAATGAGAGATACTTTCTTCCCCATACCTATTTTTACAGAGACCAATCTCTTTTGCAATGACCCATCTTAACAGAAAATTTAAAAAGAGCAAAAGCTATGGTTTAATCAAACTTGATTAAAAATAAAGATAATTTGTGATAACTATGACTAGTGGTTCTTACAAAGTAAAAAAAAAAAAATTAATATCACAAATTCACAAGTTACTATTGGAATTTAATTTTTTTATTCTAACATATAAGCCTACATGCACAGGGAATGCATAGCTTTCATGTATGGAGTTTATGCCTCTGTGCAACATACCCATTTAATACACATTCTTTAAAATTATTTTTTCTGACATTAAGGGATATATTTAAACCTTATATTTATGTATTTTATTTGTTAAGTTGATAATTTAATAGACATGTCTTAACAATTTAGATAAATGTAAAAGTCTATTGTTATAATTTTTGGTTACTTACAGCTCCTCTCGTTGCCGTTGTGACAACACCATTTTCATTGTGGTTGGGTGACACTAGAAGCGGCTGTTCAAGGAAGTTCACTGCACTAGAGTCTTAAGTATTCACTCAGGCAATGGCAGAAGAGCCGATGCCATTATCACACCTGCAGAGAAAAAAATAACAGTATAATCCTAAAAATCAAGTAGAATATGGTGGTTTGTTGTTATATATATATATATATATATATATATATATATATATATATATATATATATATATATGTTTGATTACATATCACTTGAAGAAATTTAAAAAAAAATTACCTGCAGTTTAAAGTATGTACTAACTTTGAATCATAGTTTACCATAAACCAGATAATAGTTATTGTTTCATATCTACTGATATGGACTTAGGATTTTATTAAAAAGTTTTTTGTTACTTCATATAACTGTACTAAATTTAGCTATTGTGGGTAAATAGATGAAAAGAATTTCAAGCAATGTCATCTTTTAAAATAATTATTATATTGATTGAACACACAGTATATGAGAATTATGGCTGCTTCATTTTTAGAAAATTTTCTTTAAAAAATTCTACAGGTACTTAATTAATTTGCTTTAATAATATTTTTATTGATGCAATTGTAACTGTCTTTTTTGATTATTTTTAACTAAACATTTAGTCATGATTTTAAATTATAAGTTAAAAAACTAATTTTTTACTATAAACTCTTCTGTTACAAAAAAAAACCTCAACAATCAATTCAGCTAAGCATATATTATTGTATAAATAAGAATAAATTCTGGCTTAAAACATTGTGAAACCTCGAAAACTATTTTGCCACAAAAAGATGTTGCATTTTTTTGAGCTTGAACTTGATACTTTAAACAGGCTTCACTTAATTTGAACACATGTAATAGAAGCTTATCAAAATATTCTATGGCTTCAATTCAAGGGTAATTTTATTTTGATGAAATGGTGCAAAAGAAGCCATATGTGACATATACATAGGCCTAGAAATTTTCTTATTAGAATGAAGTTTGGTCAAAAAAAGCAAGTAAATTTTCAGAAGATTACACAACTTTTTATGCATGATCAGATCAATATTTACTTGTGTTCAGGGTAAAACAAGTTGAGATAATTGTAAAGTTAGCAAGTGTTTATAGTATTTTAAGTTGTTGTTTTACAAAAAAATATGTTTTGTTTAATGCAACATTACTATAAAGGTGGTGGAAAACTAAAAAGTTATCTACATAACTAAAAGTGGCAAAGTCTCTTTTAAGGTAATTACAGAGATAATGTATTTCCCCGCTCTTATTGCTTTGATTTGTATTGTATCAGCATTCAAAACCAGCTAAAATCTTAAAATGCTGAAGAAAAATGACTCAGAAACTAACAAAATGTCAAAATTTACAGCATCACTGTCAGTTTGCCACATCAACGGGCTACATATTTATAATAAGAACGTAATTTATTATGCATTTATTTTAGCCGACGAATCGAAGTTTTACCAAACATGTTTAGAAAATCTACAAAATATGTAAGAGAACGGCCATATTGAACGACTAAAGTAAAGATTTATCAAAAAAAGGTGCTTTTGATATCAAATCATTTTCAATAGAAAAAGGTCGTTATTAGTACTCACAAATCACAAATAAACACTAATAATCACAATCGTATCTGAAATAAATATCACACACCAGGCAAAACACTATTCACACAAGACTCAAGGCAGAAAACGGTTTTCGTTGCAATAGCTCAATCAAACTCCGAGGTTTCGATTTTTTGCTCTCCTTTCCACAATTACAGCGCCATCTATACTGAAAAGTGCATAACCATACATTTACGGCTTGCAACACTGTTCAGTAAAAACGAGATAAGACTAGCTCTTTACCTCTGAGTGAGAAAGAGATGAGATTATATTATTATTGCCATGTCTTCGACAATAAACCGGTTTCATCCGAGAAATGGAACATCTCTAGGAATTGTACCGGTAATTAAGTCTTTTTCATGTCCAATAAATACTTCTGTACACTTGCTGTGAACAGAAGTATTTATTGCTACATTATTAGGAGCAGGTATCATACAATCACATTTCTAATAAACGGACTGGTAGTTCAGTGAACCTCTCAGGAAAAATCTATACTTTTGGTGAGGCCGTGGATGTTAAAAATTGGCTTAATTAAAAATAACACTAACTTGATATGGTATCTAAATAAAACTTTCTGTTATAAATAAAATTTATAGTAACATTGTTACATTAACTGTTTAAGCTATGCTATAAAAAACACAGATATTTTCAGGTTTTTTGTATAGATACGGACAACAGCAAAACTTACCACAAATTGTCAATTTTTTGGAATTGATGTTGAACTCGGATGAGTTATATTATAACTTCAGGTGAAAATCAGATAGAGAAATTTGACACTTCTGTATTGGTCGGTGTGCTGCTGATAAATTCTTATACTGTTAGTATAAGCACGTGAAACTTTTATAATTAACTTAAGCAAACTACGAAGTCTGAAACTAAAAAAATAAATAATATTCGTGTATCTTTACGATCTAGCCAAAAAACAGAAAATACCAGGATGTAACGTGATTTTCACTATACAGGATTACATATCTTAATCGAAAATAGACTAGTACTTTACTATTGGGTCCGTTTACAAACTATGCATGGTAAGGTGCTTACAATGTAGGTATTTATGGTGAGTGCTTACTTCCACAATATTTGATAATAAATTATGAGCATTATGATATGAAGTGCTCTATGAAGATATTTTGTGCGAATGGAACGGAAACGTACGTTACGATATCGAGTTATGATTTGTCATATCATTAGATATTTTTATTTTGACATTTCGGAGACAAAAAAGTACCTAGTGAACAGATGAATAGCGAATGAACGAAATACTACCTCCAATTCAACAAAACAAATGTCCGATTCTTGCGCCCATTTCGTAAGTTCCTGAAACGATATTTCGACTAACGTAACGTCCTCGATGGTATAATGTAATTTAGCGGGGCTCATTGAAACAATATTGTTTACGCATCAGTATATTAAAAAATAAATTTGTTTCCAAGCTGTTCCAAGAGTTCTCCATACGTAGACGAAAGGAATCAAGTTTCATAAATAATGGTGTTTGCGTTCTGATAAAGTGCTGTGCAATATTAGGAATAAATAAGAAACTTGAGTGCCTGATGTCGTACAAATGTCAAATATGTTAGATAAATAGTGTTCACCTCTCACTGTAACAAATCCAAGTGATGTTGGTTACGACCATCAATGTGCCATTCGATAAGTTTTATACGGAGCACGAATGCTGACTCAAAGGAACGATTTGTGCGATGGTGATAGCAAAGAACAAGAAAGTTAAACCAATAATGAACAACACGATTAAAAATAATATGGACTATAATTGGACTCCTGGATCAGATCAACCTAATAACCAAGATGCAAGTTTCCCTAGAGCTGTCTTCATACCGCATTCGAATTCCTTGCCATTTGAAGAACGACGCGTTACTGTGGAACAACCTGTCAAGGTATGAAGTTAATTTATGCTCTTGGCTAAATACTTGATAACTTTATAGGTTATTGATATTTCTACCTGGCCTAAGATGTTAAACTGTGTTATCTACGTTATTAGAAACAATATTGTACATGTGATCTGTAACTATGCATATATAACAATAATTTTTGTTGTGGTAATTATCAGAAACGAGTATGTATGTTATCAAAATAATATTATAAATTCTATTATCAAGTACTTTCTATTGTATCAAAATTTATTAAGTGTGGGGGTATCTATTCAGGTTAATCTTTAACTATAAAACATTGTGAATCCCAAATAGCAAATAAGTTATTGTTTTTAAAATTGTTGTCTCTAGGTGGCAGTTTATCTGCAACCTTTGCAAAACTTTGCAAAATTTTATCCTTATGATCCTAATTTTATCCTAATGTGCTCTCTGCTGGGGCACAGGCCTTCCCTTTAGCTAAGAACACTAGTGGGGAATGGGTTTTAACCTATTTAGTGGGCCCAATTTGGACTGGTGAGCATTGATTACCGCAGATGCAGTCGGGACCATTAGACTGGACAGCAATCACTATGTGTCTTCCGAAGCATGTTAACATTGGTACATTAACTTGCCAGGTATTTTAAAAATTAGATGATATGTTACTTAGTTGCTTGCTAAAAGGCAAAGTAAAAGTATTTCATAATTTGTTTAATTTCCTCATTCCTTTATACCTATTTAAAACATTACAATTGCATGGTCAGAATATTTAAAATTTTATGGTATTGTTGTAAATGTAAGTAATAAGAATCATTGAAGTAAGTTTCATTTCATTGCATAAAATGATGGATGATAAATATTTTCAAAAAACTTATTCTTTTCTTTTATACATATCCATAAGGCCATGGTTTATGTACATAAGATATATTTATGGAAATTAAGGCCATGGGTTTGTGCAGAAATGTGTTATGTGTTAATTTTCTTTTCTAGGTTAATGTTTTGCTTTCAAACTGCAGGCAGATAGATCTGATGAAATACATAACATTGTTTGACTGGTTCTCCAGGAGAATTAGAGCTTTTTGTAGAGTTATTGGCATAAGGATCCTTTTAACTTTTATGTTGACTTCTGTGCAGATTAGGATTTAAATCATTAACTTTTTAAGAATTATTTTTGTCTTGCAGCACTTGCATGTTGTATAATTTATCTACAGTTTTAGAACAATTATAAAATGAATTTGTAATTTTCATACCCAACACATTGTATTATCAGCAGAGTATATCAGCAGAGTCTCTAATGGTGCAAATTGATTTCATATTAAAACATTCAGTAGGTAATTTAATGTCATATTCAGTCAATTGGTAGGACTTTTGTCTAATGTGGAATAATGAGTTAAAAGTTTACATTGGAAAATACTTAAATTTATTATAACTGTGCCTAAATTTGTAATCAGCACATTTATACAGATCAGAATAATTAATGTTTAAATAACCTACCAAAACAACCATGAACAATATGATGCACAGTGTACTTTCAGATAGTCATTTCATATAGTTCAGGGAGATATCAGTGTGCTTCATAATCCAATTTTTTTTAGTTACATAAAAAAGTTGCTATTGGAATTTTTCAAAAAAATTTACACTGTTTATCGAACTTTTATAGTGGCAATCTGGTATTAAATTTCATTTAACAAAATCTTACAAAATCAGAGATTTAAAATATGCAAGATTTTAAGTTCAATGATAAATGTTTTGATGCATATACTGGATGGGTATCCAATTATTGATCTTTGATAATTTTTGATAGCTAAGCTAAAAATATTAGACTACTGAAAATATTGACGAAGCTGCTTTGCTAGTTAATTTTGTATAGCATTGAAATGTAAATGTTTTACCAAACTTTAACACAACTAACCAAAATAACTGAAAATTTATATCTGGTAGAGATCAGTATCATATCAATATCAACCTACATTGTCAATCATCAGTAACATATATCTCTTAATAAAAAGTTGAGATAGGGTTTGTCGTAGTAACAACTTCAATAAAAAAAAATTTATCTAAAGAGGCAGAATAAAGGTGCCTCTTAAGATCAGCAATCGTTTTTCCTAACTTGAAATTGACTTCCAATATTACCTACACTATTTCGACAATGTATGAAATTTTGGAACATTGATATACTCAGCTTTTGACCTGGCAAATCATAACATAACTCCAACTTAACTTTTATCGCCAACAAAAAATACATAGGTAACCAAATCCCAGGGAGGAGAGAATACTCATCTCTTCTAGCAAACAAAAAAGAGACTAATTAATCATAATTACTTAGAGACTAATTCTTATAAGCTTCTTAAAAAAACTGACCCAGTGCATGTCAGGCCACACACAGTCTAGGGTTCAGGGACAATTTTACACCGTGTGCTACTAATTACTCCGCTTTGTATAGTTCCCCAGATTCTCCTTTAATGATTTGTAAAAAAATCTTTTACTATAACAACACGGGGTCTGGTAACCCAGACGCCAAGTGGCACCTTGATGCCCAGCATTGTGACCGCTGCCAGTATCACACTGGCTGCTTAAGTAGAGTAATTGACTGGTCCTTTGCTACTGTATATGTGTGTTTGTCATGAAGTGTGAACGAATGATGTCCAGATTATATCTAATGGCATAGTGGTTAGTGCGTACGGTTTATTATTGCGGAGGTTAAGGAGGTCGCAAGGGACAATCATCGGAGTAATGACCTCCATTTTGTTCCCGGCTGCGTCTGCAGTCGTTTACTCCTACCAATTCGAACTAGGCTCGCGTAGTCTAATACGACCCATTCTACCTATGGTGTTTTCTTTCAAAGGTTATGCTCCTGCAGTAGGGATACTAACAGGCTTATGATGATGAATATGTGTACGTGCGTCTTATCAAGTTCAATAGTTATCCTTAGAAGTGACAAATCAACGATCTTGATAAATTGATAGAACATCGCTTTACGATTGTTAGACAAATTTTATCATAGACAGGTTGTCATTATCCTTATCTGGTGCCTCTTGCTAACTTTGTTAGTATTTACCAATAAGATATGAATAAAGCGTCCGATTGCTGCACTTCTTCTAATACGACATTGCATGTATCTTGTGTGTTTATTTGTTAGACACTTAGTATTCAATCCAAGCTTGAGTAAGGAGCGCGCGTGCATTGGACGCGTGAGTCAGCTTTGACTTGACCCAAGCTGTAAACGGGCAATTGTGCATTGGCAATTAAAATGAATGAGATTAAATTATGCTATTTCTAGCACCCATCTGCCGTGAACGTAGAAACGGAAACTGGTTATCAGTTTTATATTATTGTAATAGGAATTTTATGATATCTATATGGGAATTGTTACATGGAAGCTCACGAGGATAATTAAAAGAACAAAGAGACTGTTGAGAGTTAGTCTTTTTTCCTTTATGTGTTTATTTGTCAAATATGGATCATGTTTATTTTAAATTTAAAAGACGGCACTTAATATGATATGATCCGTCTTTTTAATGGACTTGCTTCTTTATCAAGTGACACTGGTAGCGACCAGCGACCAGTGGCTACACTGGCTAGTGTGTTACATGAGGCGCTAATTTGTAAAATAATACTATGTAAATTTACTTACAGTACTTATGATTTCATACAAGCGATTATGCGTTTTAGTTAACTGTCACTAAGGATTCGTTACGTGAACATTGAATGGCTCAATGGGACCGTGCGTGCGCTAGAGTAATTATGGTCGTAATGTAAACATGATTTGAGTCAATAACAAAGAAATTATGCAAGTCGTCATCCACGTACTTCTGTGAACTGGTAAAGATGTCTTCCGTTAGTTTGTGGAACCATTACAACTGTTCATTACGTTTTCCATTTGTTTCTTGTTATACAATACTTGCGGTTTGATGTAACACCCATAGCTGAGGCGATTATATCTCAAGTGAAATATTCTGTTGAACATTGTTATACTAGTAAAGCATACATCATCTAACGAATAACATTTTGTAATATGCCTAGTTCTTGTGAGTAATTAGCGCCTTATTCTCAAAATAGATCATATATGGCTTGGTTAGGTTCTCCGACAAGGTCGAAATCCTTTTTTATAACACAATACCGTAATAGTAGATAGCAGGATTCTATTCAACCTTATGTGTCCGGTTTTGTCACCGGAGGCCGGAGTGTAAATTTTTCAATGTGCACACATTACTATCGCTTTTGAGTTAGCATTAATATAATAGACCATAACGCTACGAAATAAAGTTCTAAAGCCAATAACTGTGAAGTTATTTGTGAGTGATCAAACGCAATGGTATTGTTTGCATATTTGAAAACTAATAACTGTTGCGTGTTACTGATTATGACACTATTATGAAAAGACGTCCATCGATCTCACTATCCATTGGTAATCGTGCGATTAGTTTGTAATAACAATTGAGTGTGAAAAGCATTCTCTTATTTGACTGAAATGTAGTTGCATAGCATATATGTCACGTATTCGCTATTTTCAAAATCTAAATAGATGCTTGTATTCTTGTAAGTGTGCTTCTAGCTCCGTTAATTATTTGATTAACTGACTCTGCTCTTGAGACATCAAAGCACAATATAAATTACTACAACTGCAACACTCTGCACCTACGCTCATCAAAATCATATGAAAGCAGGTTCTTGCCCTGTACATACATTTCATTCCATTGTCAATTACACACAATAAGTCGGACCTTGCTCGTCTCGCTCTGTTAAAGGGTATTTGACAGATTTTTGTAAAGTACTTCAAAATGTTCTAAAGTCGCTAAAGATACGCTTGACAAATCTTTCTCTTATATTTAGAGCCATTTTAATAACAAAAAGATAGTTTTAATAATTACATTTTGTATTCCCCGCTGAAACGCTAGGTCACGTGACAAATCAAAGGCGTGACGTCACGATGTAATAGTCTTTATGTAAACAATACGTGAGAGATTAGTTTTTCGTTCATGCTTCTTTAAAAAATGGCTTCAAAGTCCTATAGAATATGTGCCGTTCCTTTGTGTGGAAATACGAGTATCAAAAACCCTTCTAAATTATTTATCCACGTGCCACAATCGCAAAATCTTCGTATAAAGTGGCTGCAGTTAGCACGACGTGATCCGACAAGTGTATCACCCAAATCTTCAATTTATTTTTGCGAGGATCATTTTCATGTAAGTAGTATTACTTGAATATATCTATAAATATTGATAATTTACGTTTGATAAAACTGTAGCTACTTAAACTAGTAAAATTTTGAGGTTAAAGCAAATTTGTTTATTTATATTGTGTTTAAACACTGATTTGTCTCTATTACAGCTGCCCAAAGACATGGAAAACTATATGGAGTACAATATTATGGGTTCTGTCTCGACAATACTAATGAAACCCTCCTGTTTACCTTCTAGATTCGAATGTCAACCGGATCGTTTAAAGAGAACCAAAAGTATGCCTCAGCGGTCAGTGGCAGTAAAAAGACATCGTGCATCATTAATACAAGATATACTTGTACAGACTGAAACTAAAACTGTGGATACACCATCCACTAGTAAGATAGAATCACAACATAGTAACATAGGGACTGGAGATTTACAAGTAATCGATGAAAAGTCAGATTTCATTGAAAAGAACCAAAACAAATCAACCCAAGTGTGTCCAGAATCAGAAAGTAAAATAGTCCAAGTAAATTTTAAAACAAATTATAGAAGTAAGGGCTTACAGACTAGTAGTTTCAGCAAACACAAAGCAACATCTACAGCAATACAGTTTTCATCTGTTGCAATATCTCCAATTCATGTTAAACCTTCAAGAGCTGGTCATAGTAAAATAAAAAGAAAATTATTTACTGTTAAAGAGGAGACATTGGAAAGCTCAGAGGAATCTTCACCATCCAAATCGCAACTTAAAACTGACTCTTCACCGTCTGTACAGTCTTTAATTCTTCGAATGACATCGGACAGTGATGAACAAGATAAAAAAATATAGAGTCCGAATTAGCAGCAATAACACAACAAAAAGAACGAGAGGAATTTCACCAATCATCTCTTGAAAATACTCTGAGATTAATCCAAGATCAACCAAGGTTTTACATTGGCATACCAAAAGAATGTTATTTTTTGCTAGAAATTATAAAAAAACACACTAGTATTCCCATAGAAAATATATTGTTATGCCTAAAAAAAATAAGATTGGACACAAAGTTTGTTGAACTTGCTAATCAGTTTGGCATGTCAGTTTCTTATGCCAGCAAAATCTTTAAGAAATGTGTGCCAATTATTGCAAAGGCTTTACATTGTTTTATTATAAAATCTAATAAAACTGCCATAGAACAGAACTTGCCTATTGCTTTAAGGCATAAATACAGAAACATTAATTGCATAATAGATTGCCTGGAAATTCAAATTCAAAAGCCATCAAAATCTGTAGATCAGGCTCTAACATGGTCTAATTATAAAAACGCCAATACAATAAAATACCTTATAAGTAGCACACCTGATGGTATTATTACCTACATTTCCCCTGGCTATAGTGGCAGGATCAGCGATGTATGTTTGGTTGAAAACTGCAAATTTCTAGATCGTTTGGAACCTGGTGCGGTTGTACTAGCTGATAGAGGTTTCAAGCACATTGAGCAGCTGTTATTACAAAAGGGATTTAGTTTAGTGAGACCTCCAAGTGTATCAGCTAATTCCAATTTAACCAAAGGTGAAGCTCGAGAAACCAAGGAGATAGCAAGTTTACGGATACACATTGAAAGAGTCATCCGACGTCTAAGAGAGTTCTCAATGCTAAAACCCCATTCAGTTGTCAATACTCATATTCTTAAGTTCTTGGATGATTGCATTATTATTGCATGTGCCTTAATCAATTTACAAGACTCCTTAATTAAAAACATTTGATTAATTAAAAACATTTGATAAATGAAAAACAAATTTTTAGAAATGTGTTTTATTTTCCTATATTAAATTAACTATATAAAGCAAGTTTTTACAATAGATTGTAGATGTTATTCTTCCAAAAATTTACAACTTTAGATAAAATATAATTTATTTTAATTTCATCATACTCTAGTGGTATAACATGGACTTTATTTTTTTTTTCAAATTCTTGATCTGCCACACAAAATAAACCTTTTTTTAAATTACTCACATACATTTGCAAAAGAACTTGGGTTGCAAACTTTTCTGTTATTGTGTTGTTACATATATAAGATTTAAAACTTTTGTGGCTCGTTGGACATTTAATTTCAATAACAGTGTCACCCTTTAAAATACCATCTGGCGATGCAGCCACCATTGGGAATTTTTGGCTAATAATTAAACCACATTCTGCAATCTTTCCATATTTTTTTTCCAACTCCTTTCTTACTACTTCTTCCAATGATCTTCCTCTTTTCATTGCTGGAGTATCTGGGACTTTAGCTCCCATCATTAGGGCAACCAACGATCCATAAGTTGTTTTGCATCGTGAAACTTCAAATGCTTTTGATGCTGTTATTCTAGCATACCTAAAAAGAAAAGACAATTTTAAGTTTCTTTAAATGTTAAACTAGTGACTGTCTGGTGGCCACTTATATATGTATATCCTCCACTAAGATGCCCTGTAGAATGGATGCTCAACACATATGAACGTCACAAACTGTAATGATTAGCAAAGCTACAAAGATAATTTACATTTTGAGATTGCATCTCATATGGAAAATTGGTAACATATTATTCCAGTATATATTGTTGGTTGACAAGCAAAACTCACAAGCAAATCTGTCTTGTATCTCAATGGTACTGACTTTATATTTTAAAATACAATTATATATTCAAAATGAATAATACCTCAACTCGTGCCATGCTTGAGATTTGTGTTGTGCTCGAGTCAAACTTTCCACTAAATTTATATTTTCTTGTGAAAAAACATCAATTATTTTGGTTAAAAATGTTTCACAGTCATTTTCTTTTTTATGCTTGATGCTTAAATAATGCATGGAGAACTGAAGAATGTCGGGCACTTTATAGTCAGGTTCATATTTAAGGATTTGTGTAGTACATAATTTCCTTCTTTTACTTTCCAGCAAAAATTCATTTAAGACTACATCACCAAAGTCTTCACATGTTGTAGAAGAATTGCCCTTCATTTCTCTAACAGTTGTAAACTTCAAGGTGCTTCCTACTTTTGCTAACTTTGACTTCTTCCAATAGCATTCAATAGATGTACATGGTGGTTCCTCGCTTCTCCGATGTGCCCACATAAGGAAAGCTACCGCGTGTTTACATCCTCCTTGTGATGCAGGGCAGTCATGGCACTGGACACTTATAACTACGCCCTCTTTTTCTTCCACTATCAAGCTAACAGAATATGATGGACGACGGACTTTGTGCTCAGGGCATATCTTACATTTAACAGTGCACAAAGTCGTGTCACGCTTCAATTGGACGTACCCAATGGCATCATCACCATATGACTGTCTTGATGATCTGTAAAAATAGAAATAAAGCATCACAGATAGCCACAATGCGAGAAACTCTTCGTAGAAACGATTTCACACAAATAATAGGTACCTAATCTGACTGTAATCTATTATAAATTCAATAACATATCAGAAAAGGATAGTTTTGTACTTACAATGAAGTTTTCACATTCCTGAATTCTGCAGAGCAAAAGTCCGGATTTGAGGCAAAGAAATTTGCGACCATAAAAGAATCAATTTTTGGCAAATTTGCACTATCAGCTTTAATAAAACCAACTTCCATTATTTCTTAGGTAAACTGGACTTTGGACATGAAATAGATTAATTAAACGAGAACGAAATGCGCCAAAATCTTTATCGGAATGACAATGACATGACAAGACTTTATTTATTACATCGTGACGTCACGTACTCTGATTGGTCGTTGAGACGTTTCGTCTAAATGATGCACAGATTCAAAAACTCTAATTTTTATTTAGGAAAATAAAATATTTAATATTTTTTATTTGTAATTTAAGTCAAATATTATTAATTAGGGCCTTAAATTCTATAGTGTTCAATACAATACTTATTTATTTGTTTACTATGTCAAATACCCTATTAAATATCAATAACTACAGCCAGTCAAATAAAAGAGTTATAAGGTGATTGTTTATATTAGAAGGGCCAGATTTTCCCGTACTACAACAAATTTAGCGTTTAGAGAACTGACAAAAATTCTGTGCTGGAATTTATCGTTTGACCGGAATTAACATTAAATTAATTTATATATAATTATTTTTCCATTTATTTACCTTCAAGTGATGTAAACATATTCAAAGGCGTTAATTTGATGTTATTATGTGATTGAGTAAAAAAGTAACGTAAGTTATTAAAGTAATTTGTAACGTTCCAGCTCGTTAACATGCTTCTCTAATATAAGACTATAACAATTGTGAATCAAGCAAAGGTGTAATAGTCATAAAATTTCTGAGCTAAGTTTCCGCTTGCAGTTTCACCCGCGTGGTGTTGATTTTGTCACAATCTCTATAAAACTACCCTAAGGAAAACTTCAAATTTTCGAAATAAAAAGAAGCCCATATTTTTGTGAAGATAATAAATCTATGTGTGTTAAAAATCAATAAAATCCGCTCAGTCGTTTTTGCGTGGTTGAGAACTAAACGTAGAAACTTTCACATTTATTATATTAGTAGTATAATAATAGTAGAAATAGAAACATTAAGTTGCGGATGCTGCGTATTTTATCTCTTTCTATTTCAGAAGACTGTGGTGTTTACCATGCCTTATTTTATTCCTAATTATTACATTAGTCTTCGTGTGCTACTGAAAATGAACAGTCTTTAAATTATAAGAATCATAATATACAAAATAAATAAAGAAGCCAATTATAATCGATAACCACTTTAAATCAGAAAGTGTAAAATATCATGGTGTGTTTTGTTAATCATATTTAACTGGAACTCGTTAAATTGTCACAAACAATTCATCTGTGGTGTTATTGTTTTCTTAATAATAACTGCTATAAAAATTATAATGAAAATGCATAATTACGGTACCCGCAGGTTAGCTTTTAGAGTAGTTTGTGATTCTTTACTTTTGTTATAGTTGCCTTTACCGTTCCTTAGAATACTTACGCATCTTTTCTTTCTACCCTCTTCTCATGGATTAAGTTAAGAAACTTTTTCCGATAGTTACTATTTCATCTGTGGCTGTCATCGATTGCGTGCGTGTACCGATCAACTTACATCAGCGATTTTCTATGCAGTACGATTATAGGTTGGTTAAATAATTACCTTAACCTTGAGTTGAGTTTTAGTAAGTTTTATAGTGAATGAAGTCGCATTAAACGCAAGTGGTTTAAAGAATGTGATAAACATTCTTATTATCTTCTTTTCTTAAAACGGGATATAAAGGTAAAAATATATTCATATTTCAATTACTTTCAGATCGGACGCAACGTGTACCGCATGTCACCTAGCGCTACAAACACAATATTCGAATGCCGGGTGTTGTCAAGGCACCACGCTACGCTCTATTACGACAAGGGCCACTTCTACCTGGTGGTAAGTACTTCATATTTATATATGTATATTAAACTACCCAACTTACAATATTTCCATCATAATATAAAAATAAACACTCATAGAGAAAATATTTATTCTACCATGTAGTTAATTCTATCAAGAGGCCTAGATTATTGCCAAAGCGCTAAGGGATTTGTTCTTAATGTAGACGGGTCATTGGCCGTCTTTAATAAAGATCCTCACCGAATTGGTGGCCTGTTTTTAACGTTTTACGATGGTATTAATCATAAAAAAAAACAATCAAGATATAATGTCGTCTGATAATTATGAATATACTTGCACTTCACGTAGAACAAAACTCGTTTTTGGCAACGCGTGTCGGTAAATAATAGTGTGTAAAAAGACGTTTATATTACGACACAAGCCATCCTACTTGTAATTATGAAAGAACCTTGGAGTGGTGTGGTAAGGCCCAATACCGTGCGAGTCTACCACTCTCACTACTTCCGCCCACGGGCGATTTCTATGCGCGTTTGTCGTCTTGTGCTAATTCCGTTTCCTAAACTGCGTCTCCGGTTTTAGAGGTTGTTCGCCGACATTCATTTTGGATTGTTAGTTTGATGTGAGGTCGTTCGCATCGTCGGACCTTACTAGGAATCGAGCTACTTGGATCGTACCATTACACAACTTTTTGATGGATAATTAGTGTTCTACCTACTAGAATTATCAAAAACTGCCTTTATTTAATGTATAATCTAAATAGTTTTAAAACTTATTTTCATTTTTGTAGTCTATATCCCATTTTGTAATTGTGTTTGAATATACTTTTTAAAGCAGACAGATTTATTAACTTTATTGTAATCCGTTTTTATTTAGTTACTGCACTTAATGAGAGATGCGATGAAGTAGTAGTTCCAGTTTTGTATGAGGCCTCGGCCTTTTTTTGCGAGGGGAAATGCCTTACGCATAGTAGTAAGGAGGGGGCAACAGTAGGGTAGTCGGGGAAAAGCTTAGGTTATTTGCTTTTATAGTATTTAACCAATCAGCCATCCAATTCAAATTCCAACCATTCAAGCTCTTTGAAGGCATCCTCATTATTTAAACTGCGTTTAAGTCAATTTTTCTGTATCAGATATCTCTCGTTTAGAGTGCTTAGCTTCCTAGTCAAACCTATCGTTTAGGTGTAATGTCTATACTGGCATTCCACATATAAGGTAAGCAAGGCGTTACGCCTATGTTACTGTACAAGTTATTGTTTTTATAAACTTTAACATGATGATGAGCTTAATGTCATTTATGAACAACTGTAGGAATAGACAATTTCAATTTGAACGTTGAGAGCAACATTTATAAATGACGTCTATTTATCCGCAAGCTATGTAAATTACGTAAACCGGTTCAGCTACGCTTTATCATCATTTAATAAAAAATAATTCAACACTCAAAGTTTGGTTTTAATATTTTGGGATGGCGGACAAATAAAACTTAAATGTAAGATAAATTCATTTGGTTGAGGTAGTCTAGTTTCAGACATAGCCTCGAGCTAATCTTGGCGGAGTTCGGATGGCATGGAATTTGAATTTGCATTGGTTTCAATAATCATGCGAAGTAGCAAATGCCGTGTACTTTTAAAAAGAATTTTATCTTATCTTATACTGTTTAACCGTTTTGAATTTGTCTAATATTAGCTTATCGGTTGCTAGAAAACAGGGGTTTCCCAATTCTTTTATTTATAATCACTTTTTCCACTGACATTATTCTGTCGTATTATGTCGCATTCAATAATGACCATTATTATACGTTTCGCACACATATAGCTAGTCACAGTATCTGTTGCGAGTGTGTATAGCGTGTGATGGAATAACTTTGTGTATTTGCTTCTAGGACAATCAGAGCAGCAACGGCACGTTCATTAACAAGCGTTCGCTGACGAACGACGAAGAGCCCCGTGAAGTATTCTCGGGCGACGTGGTACAGTTTGGCATTCCGGTCGTAGAGAATGCTGGCAATTCGGAGAAGGTGATTATGCCACCATGTTTACTTTCGCCTTGTTTACCATTGATGGGAACATATTTCATATTGATATCCGAAGACATCCTCTTTCTTTAAAAGCATACTAGAAATCAGAGTGTCGTTCATAAAAACATGTAGCAATAGTGGTTTTGAAACCGGTTGTTTTAAATTTATAATGTTTTTTGTTATTGATAGGCGGGTAGGTAGAAATATTATTTCAATACATGGTGAAATCGTACAAAAGTAGCATTATAGTAGTACTATAAAAATAAAATGGTTATTAAGATAGCTATTATTGTAAAATAACGTATTCTTCAATTTCTAGCATACAAAAAATGACTTTTGACCTTAGGGGCTAGAAGCGCCTTGTGGTTTTTAATGATTATTCAAATATTTTAAATGTAAATATTGTTTTGTTTACCCTTTACAAGGTGTTACAAAAATATCCGTAAAGCAGAAATGGGGTTAAATGGTCCCTTATAAAGAGTATCGCAGTATGACTTACCGCCAAAACTAATAAATTTTTTTTTTTTCATTTATGTGCCAACCCTATTTCAATATAATTAAAGAGTAAATAACTTTGTGTATAGAGTGAATGTTTATATACATTATTATCTTATATCCGCGGAACGACATAGAGTCAATAACAAAATGTACAGAAGCCGCTCAGATCGATATTACAAGTCAAAGAAAATGTTAAAAGACCTGACATAGGTACTTTATGTAAGGTCTCTTTCAAACTTAAGTAACACTTACTATTTCGTAACGAACAACAAATTTACAGAAACGGCTCAAAGTATGCTCCGCCTTGCTCAATGCACAACCTCGCTTGCCGGGATATGTCTTATGTGGCATTCCGCACCATCAATAAATCGTTGCCGATACAGTTCGCGAGCACGATTTAAGTTGCCATCTTCATGGCCTACACATAACATCATATCGTAATATTCAGAATTAGAAAACAGCCAGTTTTTCACTTTAGAAATAATGTTGGTTAAAATACGAAATAATTGTAAGATATCGATAAGAAGATTTGAAATTGACAACATAACGTTTTTTTTTGACGACGATTTTCAAAACCATTTATTCCTCTTATAGAGTTTGCAAACCTTTTTGAATGAAAAACTTAAAGTCCGTTAAAGAGTACACTCTGTTAAATAATCTATGATAACTTCAGTTCTATGCAGTGACAGCTTACAAGGGTGAACAATATTTTCACTTTAATATTTTTTACGGGGATTTTTGTAACACGTTGTAGAATTGACTTCCGTAGCGAAGCTAGTTCCATACCAGCAACGAGATATTGTATTCACTTATATGTTCATATTATTGTATTTCATACATTTACTCGTTTCGTTAAAAAATAATGCTAACCAACGTGTTTATTAAAATGCACTTAATTTTTGTTTATTTCTATTGATCAGACATGTAGTTACAGTAACATTAGTAATTATTAGGTAATCCGTGATAAAACCATCTCATAAATATAATAGTATCGTTTACTTTAACACTGACGGCCTCCGTGGTCGAGTGGCTAGCATGGTTTTCATCCGGGTTCGAGCCCCGGCCGTGTTAATCTAGAAAACCAACCTTTCTATGTCGGGTCGGGTCTGGGTTAACCCTGACTGTCATAACTAATACCGTAGTTGTTTCTGAATTCCATAACACAAGTGCTGACGCTGCTTATCTTGGTTTCAGAACAATATATGTGAAGTATAATATTTTTTTATATTCTACCAATTTATTTGAATTTATTTGTGTTTTATATAGGACATAAATATAATTATATCATTGATTTTTCCTTGTGTTTTATGAAACACAATTCAGCCTAAATGTAATTTATAATGTTTCAGAATACCTTTCCGCCAGTGGTTGCCCTTTTGAAACTGTACCACCCAGACGGCAATGAGGCCACTTCCACATTCAACCCCACGATGTCCACACCATTACACCTCAGGGAATTATACCAGCTTAATAACTATGTACAGGTAATGTCAACATAGATTATAATTTTATTTATATAAGGTTTGTGTTATGAATATAAAGGAAATGGAATGGATAGACAGAATTGTGTTTATTACAAAAACTTCTGCTTCTTCCGGGACTCAAACCCGTCATCGTTTGTCTTTGTGGTCATTCCCGCTCAGCCAACCGGTCGTACGTATAATTTTTTCAATTCTATTTCTTTTTAAAGTGTAAAGTAAAAATAACAAAAGAAAGAAAATATGTAAAAACTGTATTTAAATAAAAACGATACATAAAAAAATGCGTATGCGTCTCGGGACGCACGACAAAAGTGGTAACTTAAACTAATCTAAGTTAAACTATTTAATATTGAAATTGTTTCACATAAAAAAGCTGTTTTTACTTAAATTTTATGTATATTAATAAGATAATGTAAGGAGAGGTTAATTATTCAACACTAAACACTGAGTAGAGAGGGGAAAGCTTTTGTCCGAAATAGGGTTAGCGCTGCGGTTTAGACTGAGAGAGGAGAAGCCTGCCTAGGAAGCCAGATAGACTGGCGTCGTAGCGCGTTACGTAACATAGCGGCTTGCTCTCCCATAAGAAGTTGTCACTTCAGTATATTTATATATTCTAACGTTGATTGAAGTATGTGATCAAATTAATGTTTGGTCGTAGGAAGCGATACAACGCGAGGCGTTGTTAGAGAACCGCCTGCGCACGCTGCGGGAGTGCGTGGAGCGTACTCGCGCGGAAGCGCAGGCGTCGTGGGAACTATTCGTGGGCGAACAACGGCTGCTAATGCGGGTGCACACGCTCGAGTCCATGCTCTCCGTGGGCAAGCAACCCGACGCACACCACGTCGCGCAGCTGCTCGACGACAAGAGGAACTACCAGGTAAACGCATCTGCAATTATAATACCTTTTATTCTTTTTATTTTTTTTATTAAGGATTGGTTCGCTCTTGATCCCAATCACGCCCGGGGGCCAAGACAGAATCCATGATGAAACGAGCTAACCCAGAAGGTGTTTATTCACCCTGGCTTTGAAAATGGACGGGTTATAAGCTCTCGGAAATACAGACACAGGGAGGGAGTTCCACTCCTTTGCTGTTCAAAGCAAAGGAGAAACTGTTTTGTATTGGAAGTTCGGTCCCTGTGGCAAATTGTTGTGCTCTGAAGATTTTTATTTTATATTTTAGTAAAACAAAGTAATTAAATATAATTTTTCATGTATTCACGCTGGTTCAAGAGATATCTAAGTTATAAGTAGAAACTGACATTTCCTCTTAATTCTGTGTAAGTACCACTGAATGAAGATTATCTCTCTATATCACTTTTATGAATCTACAATAGGTAGAAAGTACACCTTAATTAAAGCTGTCAAATAATGACATGAAAATATGTTTGTTCTGTTATTATTATTGAATTGACGCGGTCATAGCCCATGGTTGAAATGTCATTTTTAACTCAAGCAAATGAGTTCAATCCTCACCAATTTTCGTAATTGATTATAATCGATTTTGGTCTTTTATCAACTAAATTATGAAATAAACTGCTTTGTTAATAGGGCGTTTTCTAATACAATATATTAGGTTATTATATTGCCCTTGTGAAGACCTATTACAGATCGAGGCCTGGTATGCAATAATGCAAGCTATTCCCACCATATTTTTATCACATTAACTCGCATATAGTAGGAGCAATATATATCCGATGCTTTTTAACATTAAGAATAGTTTAACTCATATTAGGAGTGAACCTAGTATGTGTAATAAATTAAACCTACTCGACGTCGGTACAGTTTTTGTTAGTTTTAGATACGTGGTACGTTATAATGCCTATGAAAATGACAGCAATAACATTTAATGTATGCATCTGCCTCACAATCATGAAAACAAAATGCTTAACATAATAACGTGATGTATATCACATATTGGGATCTAAATATGTAAACTGCCAATATAGGTATATTAATTTAAAATAATAGTAATTTATTCTGTCTAATTATGTTGATGTGATTCGATTTTCTTAATTAGTATTCCATAGTATTGTACGATACTTCTGTCAAGGTCATGTAGAAGAAGAGCGATTAGCACTGTCTACTTATTTTTATAAAGAAAAACAACGGATCTGGCACTAGGTATGGTCTGTTTTGTACTCTTAATTTTATTATCTTTTTTTGACTAAATACAATCATATTTGTTTTGCACAGTTTTTTTTATATCTTCCTTAAATTACTACTTCTTATGAAAATGAAATGAAATTACTACTACTCTTTACTTACTAATGAAAATAAAGAATACTTATATTCATTAACCTGGCAACTTTTTTATAACAGTGAGACCAGACAAAGGACGCCCCACATTCAATTAAACTATTATTTAAGGATTGTTTTATTTAAATTTTTCATTTCCGCGCACATTACACATTTAAATACTTTATTTCTACTGTAGAAAATATATGACGACCATTGCCTTAGTCTTCCTGTAATCAATTCGTCAAATAAATATAAATGATGTGCAGAAACCACAAATAGGTTGTTCTATTTGAATATTATTTTATTTACAGGGTGAATGAAGTTGTATAAAAAATATTATGTACACAAAACAATAAATCATTTTTTAGGCTATTATTTAAATTAGGCAGACGCCACCATAAAAGGGTCCCGCTCCCTGGCATTTATCAAAATGCCATCAATACTGTTACAGTTCTACTGAAATAGAGAAATATATGACTAGCTTCATAAATTTCACAAAACAACGAAACAAAATTTCACAAAATAGATGAAATTCTCCAAGTTGTGCGAAAACCTTGGTTGCCTGACGGTGTCCGGTTTGCTCGAAACACGCGGGTGGACGTTGAAAATATTCTTTACAAATGTAATAAGAATATCTGTAAATAATATTTTCAACACAATTTGTCATTAACAAGAGTTTCTCTCATTGTTTATGTTAAAGACGGAAATATTCATTATAAAATAAAATGAATTTTGTTTTTCTATTGATTCTTCTTCTTTTATTTTAGGAAGTGGCGCAAGAGAGTCTGCGAGCAGCACACGAGCAACGGCTGGCGCTAGAAGAGACGCTGGAACGACGAAATAGGGAAGCCACTGCGTTGCATCAGCACAACTGCGCGCTGCGTCTCGCCGCCAACAACGCGCTCGCCGAACTACAGGTACGGACAACAGCATGTGAAACTATTACTTACTTGAAACTGAACATTGATTGGATGATTTCGAGATGTTTGTGTTGGTTAATGTGCTGTACTGTACATGCATGGCATATTGGACAACAATGCTAGTCTTACAAAAATGTAATACGTACTTTACAAAGGTAAAAATTTGACTTTGTGCCGAATGTTACCAAAACTATTAATGTATGCTAATGTTAATGCCCATGTGAATGGAAGTGGTACGAAATTAAGTACTGTTTAATATTATCATCAAGACCGTACCCTGATCCAAAAATGGTCATGTTATATTTTGGGTTGCAGAAGTTGGCAGCGCGGTGCGAGCGCAAGATGTGTGCGGCTCGTATCGCCATCGCCGCCGCCGAGGAGCGCGAACAGGCGGTACGCAACAACCTGCCGCTCGCTGTAAGTAATTTTTATCATTATGAGCCTATGAATGGGGCAAATGCACTCCCTGCGTAAAGATAATAGCCTAACCCACCACGAGGTCATAGTTCGGGTAGGTGGGTGATAATCACTGCAGATGCAGTCCGGACTAATGGCTTCACGTGCCTTCCAAAGCATGGAGAACCTCCTGATATTTTTTTAGTCATCCATCCGATGGCGATGCTTGCGATAGTTGCTTAAAGAGGAAATTAATCATTAAGAAAAGCGCAGGTCGCCGTCGTACGCACTCGTCAATTCTCTTTACAAATTTTATAACGCAAGATAACACCAAGTTTAGCTCTCTCCATAGCGTACAGGATGACTGAGTTTGTTTAAGAAGTCAAAGTAAAGGACCATGTTTTAACCATATGTCATTTAAGAATTAATAGAAATAAATTTTAATTCAAAATGTTTATCTATATATATAAAAAATCCGTGTCACAGTGTTTGAACGCAATGAACTCCGAAACTACTCAACCGATTTTGATAATTTTGTTTTTCATTTCACTAGATTTGTTCCAACTTAGGACATATGATAGTTTTCATTTCAATTTATAACATAGCAACGCGTGGCCGAGTCAACTAGTATACAATAAAATTCTAAATTATTAATTTTTTTACCCATTTTTATGTATTCTTTTATATTAAATTGTCTTGAAATGTCTGCTTGAAATGGAATACTTAAATGTGATAAAGACTATAATAGGCGAGATGCCTTTTTATTATGTATCGTTTTATTGACAGTATTCAGTACAAAACGCTGAGGAAAAGATGCTGGTGCTGAGTACGGATAGTAACAAGCTACAAGAGGCACAACGTGGCGGTACACTCGAAGACGCAGTGCGCGCGCTGCCCGACTACATTAAGCTGTTGCTGCCGCAACACCTGCTCAATAAGGCGAGTCGTTCGCGAACTATAGATAGTATTTGGTCAAGGTAGCAGCAAGGTCACGCAGAGTATATCGAGTTGCTGCTGCTGCGACATCTGCTGAACAAAGTTAGCTGAAACACGTTCAGTGGTCGCCACTTTTTGGTCCACTCTAATCTATAGGTTCATTCAAAGTGATATCTATTAGCTAATTCACCTCTTTTGTGATGTCTAGTTGCAGTGTTGGAAATACAAGTTCAAAGTTACCTTATCACAACTCAAAAAGAATATGCATATTTTTTCGCTTTTCAAGAATACTGGGGATTTGCGTCTTTATTATTTTATACCATAAGAAATATTTGTGCGATATATATTATGTATGATATACTGAATATTATATTAAAGAAGATAGTAACAAATGTTAATATAATTAAGAGATATATGATAGTTACCTCTAGTATCATTAGTCGCCTTTCACGAAACCCTTGTGTGAAGGGTTGGTGTTCTTCTGCTCTGCCAGATACTTACTGCCCACTTTATTATTAGTGTGATAATTTAATTTCTTTATTTGTGATTTTTAGGTCGGGATAAAACTAATAACCCCTGTCGGCAAGTCGGCGAAGGAATTCGAATTGATTCTGAAAAAGAACGACATCTTCAATGCCAGAAGTGAGTGAACGAGCTATTTAAATTTTTAAATCATGTACTGCAGTAGAAGTTCAAACACGATTAAATCGACTCTGTCGATTTCATAACTAATTATTTTTTTGTAAGGAAGTTCGCCTCCTTTCAAGTGTTGTGTCTTGTGTATAACTGAGAATAATGGGGCATGTTAACCCTGAATCGTATTTTGATATAAACATATTTTTAACTTCGTTTAAATTTAATTTAAGTTGCTCACACCCTTCAGATACCATCCTACGGTCATATTCCGCCTCTACAGGTTTTCAATTCGCCCGTCCAGTATGGCTTCTAAATTACTAGTATATAGGTATAAAGTATAAAGTACTAGTATATATTATATAGGTATAAATTACGTTAATAAAACTGCTACACTACCCAGTGTGATATATAAAAGTGAAACATAAACTGTAATCAATAATTATAAATTATTTTAGTTCCAAAATGTCTAAAGCTTCTACGTGATTTAAGGATCTTACATGGCAAATAGTACATTAAGTTTGGGAATA
Organism: Calamotropha paludella; assembly: GCA_927399485.1. Classification (NCBI taxonomy): domain Eukaryota; kingdom Metazoa; phylum Arthropoda; class Insecta; order Lepidoptera; family Crambidae; genus Calamotropha; species Calamotropha paludella. The sequence goes on along the minus strand of OV656813.1, from coordinate 18,393,582 downwards.
ATTTGTGGCTCGTACAAATGAGTATCCTCATCTCAAAAAAATTATTTGGTTACGTACCGACATACCAACCAGCTATAAAATTTATATTTTTTCCAACGTCTAAGTATTTATTACGATAAATTATATACCAATTGCCTTAGTTATCGCATTTTGTAGCTTCTCCACTTCTTGTGATATAAAAAATTACATGGTTGGTTAAACAGAAAAGAAACTGTGTGAAACCATCTTCAATGACGCCGATGTTGGTGGTAGCGGCGAGGAGGAATCTGGAGAGCCCGACTCTTGCACAGATGATGAAAAGCAGTCACGTTTGAATCATGGTATGTTTGAACATTTTTTTTCTTGATATATGCGCACATTTCTTAAAAATCAATGTCTGCATAATCATTAAAAAAAATCGACCATGAGAAGTGAAAATAGTAAGAAAAGTAATAATTCATCAAAACAATAATTTTTAATCTGTCTGCTATAGAAAAAGGTTTTGTAGTGCCTCAGCTTGATGTTGATACCTCGTGTCGTATCAACACAAGCTAGGGCAGGGACCCTGATTAGCTTATCGTAACATTTTTGTATTGAGTATTCTAGTTTTTATCAAGAATAGGATCAAGAACCGGCAGATAGATATCGTCAGACGGAAACACCAAAGGATTTCTATAATAACTCACCACGCGTTCACAATCTGGATTGATGAGTGTTTTAATAATTTATTATATTTTTCTATATTTAAGCATTTCATTGCTAGATTTTTATATCTAAAGATATTATTATTATAGTCCATTCGCGTTAAGAAAATAGTGAGTCATCGTTGTCGGTCGGCCTGGCCACGCCCCCCCAGCCAATTAAAATGCTAGAAATTAGAAAGTCGAGTTCACAGTGACCAATTGAAGTCAAGAAATTTTGCTTGACTCGTTCAACAATAAATTTTGAAAATGAATACTGCACCAATTCGAAAGAATAGAAGTGGATCAATAATCCATAGCGGAGAGAGACGCATAATTTACAATGTTTATAAGTACTTTAAACTGTGTGATATAAATGCAACTGTGGAGAGCATAGTCATAAAAACAGCAAGTGCATGCGGTGTGTCCGAAAATACTGATTATAAAATTATTAAAGAACAAAAGGATACTAACACATCAAAATCACCCGTGAAAAAAAGAGCTCGACTATCCACAGTCGATAAATTAGATGAACTAGACAAATGTGCAATAAGAAGAAAAGTTGTTTAATGTTTAATTAAATGAAGTGGGCCAACTTTTCTGCTCTAATCATTGGCCTATTTTCATTTCAACCAATAGAAATAATTATCCATTTAATAAAGTTAATTAGATTTTTTATAAGAGTTTTCTTTCTTTGACTCAACGCGATTATCACTGTGAAACAGAGTTTTCAATTTTGTTTTACTTAGATGTGGTATTGTGTTTCAGATGGCGGGCACTCTGAGAGCCCTAGCCCGCTGGACGGCGAACTGCGACCTGACAATAACGCCAACTCTACTTACAACGAACCTGAAGCTGAAGAATCGCCGGTGAGAATTAAGGCATTCCATTTGATAGTACACTGATGTTATCCCGATCATGTCGAATCCCGATTCGAATTAGTACCTTTGATATCTTTTAGGGTCGGGTATCGTCATAGATTCCAATATATAATACGAATGATTAACGCTTAACTAAGATAAGAAGCGTTTATTTCCAAGAATATGGAAGTAAACAAAGGTCATAAACAATACAAATCCGGCATATTCTGCTTTTGTTCGGCGTGGAAATTAATAAATTATAAAATAAGTTATAGTTTCTGTCCTAGGAATTCGTTAATTGAATAATAACATTTATCTAAAAGGATGTTTAACAATTTATACTTGAATTTGTTGGCAGGCAATTCCTCTATTTAAACTGGCAGCACATTATAGATCCTGATCGCTTAACAAAATGTACCATTTCTATCTATTTTTAATTTCTGAGATGGGACTTGTAATTTATCCTTATATTTTTGCCTAGTATTAGCTTTTTTTAAATTAAGAACAATAAAACGCAAAATTTCAGCATCATTTGTTTATTACATCATCAGATTAAAGCGGGGGTTGAGTACGCAAACGTATTGCGCATAATGGCCGGTCTCAACGAAGAGATCAAAGCGTTAAGGGAGAGGTTAGCCGAACGCGGTGTGGAGTGCGACCAGCTACGGGTGGCCAGGGACGAGCTCCTGTCCGCCCAGGATCCTCCGCCGCCGCCTACGCCGACTACTGCCGACGCCGACGACGCTGCACACCGAGCGCGTCACGCTGACTTACAGGTATATTATTTACTAGTGGTTGCCGGAAATTGTATTTTTATCAGGTTCCATCTTCGTGGGGTGTCGTCGAGGTTGTAAATGAAACAATAACTTTGTATATACAACATTTACTAAGGCACCAATTGTAACAACAACTCTAAAAAAAAATGGTTTCTACACTATTTATATCTTAAATCTATGACAAAAATCAGTGGGGTAAAGGAGGAGGGTTGAAATGAGGCAATTTTCGCCCATCGGCAACTAACATACATACAACGTAACAAACATGAATGTTTAAATAAAAAATCGGGTATTAATGGAATAAGTAAAACTGATATTTATGTAGGTTTTATAAGCATTTATTTAAATAAACACTTCTGTCATTTGATTATTATTAATAAGTTAAAAGAAAGTTGTTATTATTATGAATTAAATGTTATAAATATGGATAATAATCAACAATCGAAAATAATACCAAAAATATAAGAAAGATTGAGATACTTTATTTTATACTGTTTTTATTCTCCTTCTTGCTTTCTTCCTCTGAATTACTGCTGGACCACCCTAAAGCAGCATCATATTGCAGTGTATAGACATTTTCAAGACTTGGTGTTTTAACTTCGACTGAACTTTGGCGCCAATAATCCAAAAACCATAACACGCAAATTATTTATAGTCACGTCAAGACAGATATAAACACTTTCACGATCGCGGTGCAAGCGATACGCGCAGAGTATATTTTCCTGTATTGGGTAGACGCGCCCAGTGAACCAAAATAAATTAGCACTCACATAAAAGTTTATTAAGAACATTGTGGGTCAAAATGAATAAGAATGTAGAAAAAAACGACAAAAATGTGTGAAAAAGACGAAACACACTGTTTGGGGAATAATTTCTTTGACTTACTATATTATTTATTCCGTAAATGTCTTTAAATAAAAAAATATATATCTAACTATAGAAATCCATTTAAAATAGACCGGAACGAGACACTTTTTTTTGGAGTGTGTAATGGGCGTAAAATGCCTTTTATCAACCCTTCTCCTTTATGATTACACATTAGGTCACATTAGATCACACATTAGGTCACAGAATAGATGTGTCTGTGCGCGGTGGGTGCCAATCTGGACCAGGGGCGTGCATACCATATAGGCAATTAGGCAGTGCCTACCTCATTAAGAACCTAAATAATATACTACTAGTATTAAAGTTAATTTAGTTTAATTGGTTCCGTAATTCTATACTCAACCAAACTTCTATTGAGCACCCGCCCGGTAAGTTTTTCTTTACTACGTACAGTAACGGTAGGCAGTCTAAAGATTGCCTATTCGAAGCGAGCAGCGTTTCATACAACATAATTAATAAAAGTATTGGTCAATATTATACGGCCGCAATACAAAGTGCGCTCTTTGTCCGTGTAACGTTCTAAAACATGAGCTACGCAATTTAAAAGTATTTTAGTTCCTAGGTAAGCAAGCTTACCTGCCGAGCGAGATAAACCGACGACCCCCGATCCTATATCTGTCTCACTCGGTCCTATACGCAATAGATGAGATGGATACGCTACCGCACGAGAGCGGATAAGTTGAACAAGTTTCGACTTTATTGCGATGTCATCACTTATGACTATGACTTGAGACGTATACTGAAAAAAATGACCGCCAATCAAGACCGTTATTTTTCACTTCATTCAGAAGTCGTTCGCTCATATGCGGAGCCGAAATCTAACTACCTATACTAATTTATTAGAGATAATTGTTCTGTTAATGTGTTTGATGTCGTTTTCGAAGGTTTGTGGACTGTGTTTACTGCTTTTTTATCGTGGATGATGTGCTAGATCTTCCCCAGGCTTGGGGTCTCCCGGAATTTCGAGCTGTCGTCGTTAGTAAGTACCTACCTATACTTTTATACGCACTAAATCATATCTCTATTAATCTGCAATTGTCGATTTCTTAAGTGTTTTGTACCATATAAATCAGAAGTAGGTAAGAAAATCTAATAATATAATTTTGCACTAAATGGAATAAACATTCAAGCATTCCTATTTCTTATTCCTCAACCAGGACCAAGAGACCTTTTTTAAGATCCTGGAAAATGTAGCAAGCAGATATTACCATGTAATGCTACCATCGGTAATTTGAATATTTCAGCAGATTTTTCTCTAAGCGTAATTACTTACATGCAAAGCTCTTCCATCATCAATGTTTTTAACCTATCAAGGATCCAAGATTGTAAGGCCTATCTTATTGCAGGATAGTAAAGTATTAACTGAAGGCAATTAAGCTGCAGAGACCATTCAAGTGGCAGAAAAATCCAAACCAACCTTTATTCAATATTATTATGCAAAATACTAGTGATAAAAAGAAGAAACTTTGTATGGCTTAAATGCTGTTGTTGCTGGTTAACGAAACGATTTAAATATTTGGCGGAATATTCAGTTGAACAATAGTTTAGACTTTTCTGCCTTATGAAAACCTCATGGATATAAATTGGTGAGTATCTATTATGATATATTTTTTTGTTTGTAAACATAGAATGTGTAATAGTCATTTAAATAATAAAACTAGCCTAACATGTTTAGCCAACAATATGGCATATAAAGATATTCCTTATAAACTAACAACATATTAAGAATTATTATATAATTATGAAACCATTGAAATGAAATAAATAAGTAGTAGGTATATAAGATTGATGCTTTATGTTCAATGATTCTTTGTCTTAAAAGTGTGTTTTACCTAAACTAGTAACATAAGTGTATCTTATGATCAATTGAACATAAAGGGAATTCCCTTATTTATATATAAGAATACATATCTTTCGATTATTTTGACACATGAAAGCTTTTGCTGAACTGGTCCGATTTTAATACTTTTTTAGTACTCATCACTCAATTGCCTTTTCTCTTTTATTTCTAGAAAATTGTTTGAACTAGCTTACATTTCCTCCTTCAACTTCAACAACCATAAATATATTATTCTATTTACACTAGATTACATTAAAATAAAATGAATTTTGATATATGGTTATTTCAAATGATATGTACTTGCATACTGTGTACATTTACTATTCTTTTGTTTCAGCTTGTAGACAACTTCAATAATCTACATTCAAAATACATGAACAAATATATTTGTATATTCCCAGTGTAAAAACAAATTAACTGAACTTTTGAGAAAGAAAAAATCTAAAATTATTATCACAATGACATCATTCATTTAGGAGATGGTGAGTTTTGACTCTTTTAGTACCATAATTACATTTTAACAATTCTTAAAATATGAAAAATCATCATACAGAATGTCAATATCATAAGGATAATTAATGTTGGTGCTTGTGTTTTATAAGTGAAAATAAAAATATTTTTTAATTTCAGATTTAGATAGAAAAGAGAAAAAGCTTGCAGCTGTATTGAGCTTACCAGAATTAATCATCCCAAGTATTGTTGCATTGCCCGGCAAGTCTTCTTCAACAAGCTCTACACACTACTCCCCTATACCATCACCTTAAATCAATTGGTAGCTTTTTTATATTAAGAGATATTTTTGTAATTATTAATTTGAAATCAGACTTCATTTTTTTTGTAGTGTTGATTGTTGCATTAGTCACGAGACTAAATAGGATTAATATAATTAATAGTGTTAAGTTTGTGTTGTAAAAATAGCAATCATATAAACATTTTGATGGCACCACTTATAGATTTATATTGGTACCTAGCTTACTTAAGAATAATAGATATATTGCAGTGTTTATTCATACATTTAAATGTGAATTACAGAATCCGGTAAAAGTTATACCAATTTGTTTAATTGCAAAAGAAACCTTATCCAACAGAATAAAAAGACATTTATTTTCTGCTCAACTAACGTCATGGTACTGATGTCATAGTTTGTTTTTAAGTATTGAAAGCGCTAGATTTGTTGAGCAATAGAAATGTCCAAATAAACAAATGTCATAAGCTGATAAGACTTTAAAAAGTGTCTTATACAAATTATTTGAACATGAAAATTACTCAACCATATCTATAGCTAGCTATATTACAGTACCTTATCCACATGAAGTACCTAAAACTCAATAATTAGGTAAAATAATTGAATTGAATATGATCTCGGTTAATTCTTTAAAGATAACTTGATTGTTATAAAAAAGATAAATATTAACTTAAATGTAAAATATTGTTAATTTTAATAAATAGTTGTTTGCATTCATTACCAAACATTAGCCAATCAATCATATACTTATTAAAAACTATCAAGTGCTTTGTAAATGGCACAAATTAATTTATAAAATGAAATGTATGACATGATAGGGACGACTAAAGCGTAATAAATATTATAAAGCCTTTGTAAAATCCATAAAGCTTTTGTGATAGCCATAATAACCATACTTGATGCAGTTGACAAATACTTGTTTGATTTCAATAAGATTGCTTGTTCACGTCGCTTAATCAAGCACAACTTATTGCTAGAATCATGTTGCTTTGTGCGCTCGTATATAAACAAGTTTCTTGATACCCTCTAACATAATTTTGATTATTCCAACCCATTATTTTTTTCAGTGATGAAAAATGTAACAAGGCCGCCGAAAAGTGCCTCCTTCCTTTAGTTCGTGTTTTTGTATTACTTATAGTTAGCTTTAGCACGCGCGCGCGACCGATAATTTAATTACATTAGTAATATCATTACAATATTATCTATTAAGATAGCATTTTTTTGTTGTTTTTTGTTAATTTCCTGTGTGAGTGTTTGTAGTGTACTGTGTGTAAAGAAAAAAGATGTTGATGTTGTGAGTGTTTTTTGTTAAAAATAAGTATTGAAGTTAGGTATTTAATAATGGAGAAATTACAGTGTGCCGATTGTAAGGATTCGATTTGTGTACAAAAACTACGTACCTATCCTTTCGGACAATTTACGTTCATAGATAAATTTAAAATCGTTTCTTTTACTAGACCAACTCCAAATATCGAGCTTATTCAACGGAAAGGTAAAAATATCAGACATTTCAATACCAAATATTACGACAGTTATACTCGGCTAGCTGGTTGCCGCCATTCGAATTTATTGTTTTGCTTTCCCTGTCTTTTGTTTTCTACAACAAAGACGGTGTGGAATGACACTGGTTACGGTGATTTTAATAATTTAACAAACCTTGCTAAGAAACATGATCAATACGACAAGCATTAGTAAATAACGTACTAGAAATTTATTTACAAAAAGACAGACGAGTTGATCTTGTTTATAAATAAAATAAAATTTAGAAATATAATACATAAGTAATACGAAAAGGTTCGATCGAATCGACACAAACTGCAACAACATCTTTTTTTTCTTACTCAATTTACCTCAGTCAGTGTATTATTACTCGTATAATTATTCATACCCGGTATTCGTAAATCGTGAGTGATGATGTGAAGTGACAAAAAACTTATAACAACAACAACGGCTTTTCTAAAAGCCTGAAAAAACCTGCAAAAAAAGTGGTAAGTGAATTTATATCCATATTACCTACCAAATATTAGGAATTTTTAAATGATAAGCGCAACTACGACTTGTTAGATCTACAGTGCCTACCGCGCTGGAAAACCAATGCACGCCCCTGATCTGGACTAACTTTCTTCTCTTCCCTCGCATCCTTCCTCGCGCAGCTATATACAAGCGGTCGCATTCTGTCGATCGTTATGATTCTTCACGTGGGAAAAGTCTTGTCCTTCCCCCGGATTCAAGCAATCTTCATACCAATTTTAATTGAATCCGGTTCAGTGATTTGTGTTGCTGTGTATATTCGCATTAATAATGTTCGTAATAATTTTCGTTATAACAAAAATAATAACAATGGTACTATCGAAGCCTCTGGCGCCTTATCAGTCCTAAGTCGAAAGTCGCTTGCACACTACACGATGCCTATCGCTTCAGGCCACGCCCCGCTCCATTCATTGCGTGCGGAAACAATCAAGTGAGAGCATTTAGAAGTTCGTCGTCGACAATTCACGAACGCGTAAAGCAGATTGACAGTTGACAGCACTGACATCAACGGCGATTTTAAAACTAGTTTATGATTGGCCGTAGTATAAGTCGTAGTAAAATCCGAAGCCAATTAGGGATAGGTATGGGTCGTGTGGGCGTGTCCGATGCGATCAGTTCAAACGAATATTTCTACAAAGTGGTAAGGCAGGAGAGACCTCGATAGTACAATAGGCGAACTTAATGTTGGAAACATTCTCTGCCAGTCAACTTCTCGGAAAAAGAAACTAGCAAATAATAATTATTATTATAAATTATTTATTTATAAGAATATAGTTACATTTGATCTTAAAATAAATTGTCACACATGTTCTATCGATAGGTCGATGTAAAAATATTCAGCATTAGCTATTTATTCATTCACTAATTATTAATTAATACCACATTTAACTTCAAATTAAAATTACCACTAAGCATCATTTCAATAAAATTACTATTAAGTGCCATAATCATTTGCAAACAAATCACAACAAATGATTATAACACAAATTATTGTTCAATCAGTACATACAATAAAGTTACCATTAAAAGTCATAATAATAAATTACAAAAATTATTATTAAATATCAATACAATAATATTACCATTAAATATTATTACATCAAAATTTAGGTTAATAAATTCTTAATTTATCATTTAAATATAGTCTTTATTTAAATCTGTTTAGTGGGAATGCTTTTAGGTCATTAGGTAATTTATTATAAATTGTGAAGGCCATGCAAGAAACGTTGTTGAAAAAATGTCAACCTTTGAAACGGTATCTACAAATTACCTACTTTTCTATCTCTATATTTACTATTGGCTTTAGTTTTAAACAAGCTGCTATGTTTCTTAACAAAAAATCCAAATTAAAGTTTATAGAATACCGGCTTGCAACTTTTTTAAATAATCTGCATCACAGATTGACTTTAAACACTTTACTTACTTTTGAATTTTAGAAGATATTAACAGATTTTCCCCATATTAGCCCTTAGTAATGATGAAATATTAACATGAAATGCGTACAAGGCTGCTGCTTTGGTAGCAACATACTTCAGTCGGTTAAGGATGTAAATATATCTGTCTAATTTATTTACTGCTGTGTCAACATAAGCTTTCCAGTTGAAAAACTTATTAATTGTAATACCTGACTTACTTTTGCTATTATTTTCTAGTATGTTAATATTTATAAAAATAAGATAAAAGACATTTTATGCAATATGAGCTTTTACAAAGCATTTATTGAAAACCAACAATGTCTGTCATCTTACTTGTTTAAAATGTAATGTATTTAGTTTTATGCGTATTTACTACTAGATTTTTCTTAAACCAATTCACTACTTGTTGGCATTTATCTCTAATTCCTCTTTGTTTTTACCTTTTATGACAATTGTACTTTCTACTGTATATAAGTGAAAAAAAAAATTAAACATACATGAGTTATAAAACCATATAACGCAAGTAAACAATTACGAATGATAATTTTAATCGCCATATATAACATATACATATATATTAATTAAAAATGTTAAAAGGTATTTGAATTTTTAATCGTCTTAATAAAAATACAATACAAAACACTTTATTTATAACATTAAAGTTATAATAAAACAAAAGGAAACTTAAAAAAGTGTTACAATGGGCGGTCTTATCGCTCAAAGCGTTCTCTTCCGGACAACCTTTGGATGGATATAAGACTGGCAGGAAGCATTAGAGACGGCGGTGTAAACGATAAATAAAGTAATAATAGTTGAATACATAATCTAAACGCTGCTCGCCTAAATTGACAGAAAATAATCCTTTACTATATTTTAAAGACGCCAATGGATTGTGCAATGTGCTCGCCTTCTAGAAACCGCCAGGGAGTTCTAAAGACGAGTCGCTTAAACGGTAAAAGATGAGTCATAGAACGTGGAACAGTGTGCGGGAATATAAAGGGCAAGATTTATCTGATGACCTCAAGGAAAACGCGTTTGATGTGTGAAGGAATTCAAAACATTCTTTAAGATAGTGAGGGGCCGAAGGATTAAATATTATGTTGTAGAGCAGAGTAAGTATGTGAGTATTCCGGCAAAGACGAATAGAGAGAGAGATTTGAGCTGAGAATGAAACTGAGATATGTGATCATATTTGCGCAGGCCAAATATTCAATTCAATTTATTTTATTTCGAGAAACAAAGTCTCATAATCTGTTAGTAACAAAGAATCTTAAAAGCTATGTTAGTATGTACATTCTATTTTGGTTTCAATTATATATTTTTTAATTAATAAAATCAAATCGTTAACAAAACTAAATATGAAAATCAAATCATTATAATAAAATTATTAAAAATTAAATTACTGAAATCAAATAATAAAAAAAAAATATAAAAAAAAACAATTAAAATCAAATTACTCAAATAAAAGTCAAAATCATTAAAATCAAATCATATGTAAATTAAATGGTTTATTAAAATGTTTGTATCTTAATCTCTTATGTACTAACATAACCCAGGCTTTCGGATTAATTGTCCCACCCAATATTTAAGGATAGGACAGTCCATTTTGCTCGAAATGACTGACAGGACACTGTTGGAGCTGCCTCTAAGCCGGTTTAACAAAGACGCAATCCGTTTACGCCTAATGGCATAGAAATCGTCAGTGTGTTCTTGCGCAAACATGAGTGACGCACTACAAAAGCGGGGCAGTTTCAACAGCGTCCTGAAAATATTATTATATTGTATTCTAAGAGCGTTGTAGGCCTTTTGTGTATAGTCGACCCACAGGCTGCTAGTGTAAAATACCTGACAGAACCTGAAATATGATTCGAATACAAAAATTTTGAAGTCGCTGAAGTTTATTAAGCTGTTCCTCCGTAAGATCAAGAAAGCAGACGTCGGCAAAGTCGAGAATAGAGAGCAACAGAGATTGCGTTGGTGCAATTTTGATGGAAGTAGGTAAAAAATTACGCAGTCTTCTCAGCGCAGCTGCCGAAGCACACAATTTACGACTAACGGCTAGAACTGAGCTCGCCAAATTAAACAATTATTAAAAATTTATTAACGAGCTGAATTTATATACCTTTATTTATATGAGCCAGCAAAATTTATATTGGGCAGCAATTGCAAGTCCACTCCAGTAATCATCTTGGAACTTTCTACGATAATTGCGGTACTTTTGATGTGATTAACTTTGAGGCCATAGGATTTGCTCCACTTTGCAATTCAACAGAGATAATTGTTTATGGCACGGACTGCATTAATTCAGTGGTGACAGGAGTAAATTTAAAGGTCGTCTGCATACACGTGGTAGGAAGGATAAAAAAGCAAGAACACACAAACCTGACAGATTTCGACCAATTTTACCTTTACTGACAGATACAAGGTCAATATCCCCAATAGTATACAAGATATAAAAAAATCAAAAAGTACTAAAAAAATTGGGAAACCTTTATTTCTACTTTATTTTTAAATGAATTCATAAGTACGGGGCTAGAAATATGAAATGTTGTCAATTGATTTTCAGCTTTGTGTTAGGGTTGTAGAGTTTAATATCAATTGAGTAATTGTCATTATACAATTTCTTGCTCCATGAGAATCCACACATGAGATTTTTTTTATTGGGTATTACTTACGTGGGGTGTGCGTTTCCAGGCGCAGCTGTCTCGCGCTACTGCGGCGGAGGAGGCCAGTCAAGCGGAGGCGTCTCGACTGGCGGCTCTCTTAGCCGAGCTACAAGCTGAACTGGCCCTGCGGCCCACGCGCGCCGATCTTGACCACCTCGCGGCGCTCGCCAAAAACCTAGGCGACCAACTGTTGCAGAAGGTACATTTTTCATGTTATACCCGCTAGGAGAGTACGTTGTTATTTGTGCAAGAACGGGTCAGAACGTCTTTATTGTGTCATACTTAACATAAAGTTACAATTTAATTTTGACACTATAAAAGGAAAGCCCCATGGAATTTGAACGACGTTCCAGTGGAGCTAGCTGCAATTGTCAATGTTTATAGCACCCTTATTTATGTTACTAAGGTTTTGACATACCAAATTAAATCCAATATGCATCACAGTCTGTCGTTATCTGGTTCAAAAGAGTATAGACGCCACTCGAAATGGTTGTCATCATATACTTCGCCAGTGACTTGTCACTATGAACTATTAAAAAGGAACTTTCAGTATTTGAATCGAAAAAGTATTGCAACACTATAAATGTTCCGTATTATCTTACTTTTATTTTTTTGTTGCTTATAACTTAAATTGTAATAATGTACATTTTAGGAGCAGCAACTTGAGCGGTTGCAGAGCGACAAACAGACCGCGGACAAAGCCGTCCACGCCGCGCCCGAGGAACTCTGCGACGATTCCATCGACCCCAAGAAAATATCTGCCGAGATCGACGAGATGTTCCAGCTCGACTTCGAAGACGACGACGAGGAAACCGACTCCGCTGCCACTGAGGCCACCGAGGTGGTGAAGGAGGAGCGTGCGCCAGTAGACTATGTGAAGTTAGGGGAAGAGGAGAGGTTGCAAGTCACCCTACAGAATGGCTCGCTTCATGCGCTTGAGGAAGAGCTAGTGCGCGCTAAGGAACGCTGGGCGGAAGTGTCCGAAGAACGTGCGCGCCTCGTGGCAGAACTAGCTTTACTTCAAAGCAAGGGATCGGTTCGCGTCAGTGTGAGCCATGTGGTGGCTTTGCTAATGCCGCTGGTGGCGGCGTGCCTGTACTACGTTTTGCTACCGTACATCTCCTGATGCACGGCCACTTGGGACCCGCCCGGCTACGCGTAGCCGCCGCCTCCCGCCCTTCGTGGTCATCCCGAAACTCTTTGCTCACTCATCTCTTGAACCTCCTCTATGACTCAGTAGACCCCGTCGAGGGAATTCACCCGACTCGCGCCGACGCCCCTCTTTGTACCTTTTGCCTGTTTTAATATATACGGAGGCGTCGGCCGAAGGCTTCAGTATTTATGCATTAGATTGTAATTTTAAGGGTATATTACATGGTAAAAATTTATTTTACGTCTTCGGCCCGCTGATCTGTTTGTCTCGGGGCGCCAGCGCGAGTTCTACGGGACGATGTTAGTGAATACGATTGAGCTTTTGTCAAAAGTGCCATTTATCGAAGGCGGCATCGCGACGTCGCGGGCGGTCGGTGCACGTTGTTATCGCATGTATATATCTCTAGTATTGTTTCTGTAAAAAGTGTCAGTATCATATTTTATAGATGAAATTGATTGTTGATATCTGCCATAATAAATAAATGTAAATTTTATATTAAGGCCTAACGACTGTCCTAAGTTATAAAATTATTGTTGTACGAGGTCTATCGATATTGTCAGCCGAGCGGTGCCAAGGGACCCTCGCCTGGGCGCAGAGAGGAGAGCGGACCGCATTGTTTTGCTTTCGGCCACCGGAAGCTACATATCATGAGTAGGTTACGTGTGTGAGCATTTACTCTACTTGGCAGTTACTCTTCGAATCGTTTGCATTTTTCTAGTCTTTAGAATCGAGGTAAACTTGGTTGCATGACATATTTCGCTCCTGCGTTTATACACTTTTTAGATAATGTTTACAAATTTTTCGTTTTAATGAATTAGCATGTGCGCATTTGACGTGCTCCCTACTTTGGCTTAGTTTTTGACGGTTAGAGTTTAATTTTGTTTAGTAGCCCCAGTACTCAAGGTTAGAGTAGGCGTTTAGTGCGTGCAAGTTTGCCGTTTGATTGCGTTGTGTTGAGTGCCACTTACACGGAGCGGTGTCGCAGTGGCAGGCCAGCTGGTGTTCAGAGAGTACATAAGGCAGGTTACTCGACGCTCTGTGGTCTTCCGCAAACCTTTTTCTTGTCGGACGGCCCTTGATCGCTTTGCTCTGTGATGTAAAGGCCAATAGATAATTTTGTAACAAACTTGTATAACTAACGATTTATTATATTGTCTCTAGAATAACTATAACTTTACCACGTTGAAGTCCACTGTCTATAAATATTTATTATTTTATTGTTGCACAGATTTTGTTAATTCAATGTTATATTTTGTGTTTAAACCACCTAATTGTAAATAGATTGTATCTTAATTGTACTCGTATTGTTTAGTTTCAGCTGTCGAAGACTTGTTTTATTTTATGGAGTAAAATTAATGATGCATTCAATGTGGATGTACTGATAAATTTATTGGAAATAATATTGATTTGTTTAAAGAAAAATGTTTTATTCTACTTGATCCTATTGCACTTTTCATATATTCGCGTCTCGAATAACGATAGAAGAACTTTAGCTTTTATGTACTGTAGATATGTCTGTTTTTGTTGAATTATATGTAATTTGTCGAGCTTCGACATCCAGTCACAAAAGGCCACGCATTTTGTGTAATAAATGCCTAGTCTTGTTGCATTGCATCGTATTTTATTCTATATTGATTATTATTAATATTGAGTTTCGGTAATTGTTAATTTAATATACACACACGGGACCCATCAGACGGACACCACCTTTGATCTACCATCAACACATATGTCGCCATATATGGTCCGGGGATTCCCCGGGTCTAGAATCAAAATAGTTGTGATAGGTAAGCTACTTGTTTATTACTTCGTCGCTTACATGAAATTCTATTAATATATACGATAATATACTATATATGAGTTTTTGGCAGAACGTGAAACTTCAGTTGTAGTGAAAGTGGATTATCGTGTTCATAATCACTTAATTGACAAGTAAAACAAAGCAGCGTGATACGTCTTTTTGAATCACTTAAAGTCCGGTATCCATATCTTTACTAAAACTCAGGATAAGGTGAGAATGCTATTTTTGATCATATCATTCATTAGAAACGTCTGTGAGCGCCGCCTCAGCGGCGTGGGAAAGCAATCATTTTTGATCTCATTTCGATGAATTTAACACTAATTCCATTATTTCAACACAAATAGACTGAAACGTCTGAATGATTTCGAGGCACGCGGGTTGCCATGGGATCCTTTGGCTTGTCGCAGGATTTTAGAGAGTGCCGTGCTGTGTCGTGCCGGAGCTAGCTGTGCCAAAGCGTGCCGTGCATGTCATTCCGCCTATGAGCGCCACTTTTTTGTCACCGCTCATTAATATAAGAAATGACTTACTGACTGAATCTGTGGGATTATTTATATTTCTTATATATGCCTTCAATAAATAGAAGAAACTCGATAAAAAATCGCGCTTAATATGGTAACAATTATTTAATATACACTTATGAAAAAAGTTAAGGGATCAAAAAATTATTATAATATAATAATTCAAATTTTTGGGCAACTTTCAACAGGCCGTAACTTCGAGAGAAATGGTCGTACAGGAAATCAAAGAAAAGGAATTTGTAGCTCCAAGTGTCTAGTTTTTGGATCAGAACTTTAAAATTTTGTAGCCTCCGCGGTTTTTGAGTAATCTGAGAAAAACCAGCAACAAAAAATTCATTTTTTTTTTGTTTTATTTTTTGGTCTACGGGCGTGTAACCACTATAACGATCGGAGACTTTGTTCGTTTAGCTTTAATTTATTCCACTTCTCGCCGAGATATCGGTCTTCAAATGGAAAAGGATACTTTTGTCTTTGATTATCGATATTTCCGCAACCAATGAACGCACAGAAAGTCAAAGGTGGGTTTCAAGAACTTGAATGAATTTTCTTTAACGACTAGCCATTGTTTTTCCGAAAAAATTTTTTTCTATTTGTCACATGAATTTGAAAATGCAAAAGAAAAAGGGCTTTTTGTGGTTTTTTGGAAAATCAAGCGCTGGATCGAAAATATTGAGGAAACCATTAATGTTAAGTGAGCCTTTTACAGTCCAATATGTCCACAAAAACCCTACAAAGAACCAAATTAATCCAGTCAGCCGTTTTTTTGTTTCAATTGATCGAATTTTTAAACAAATTAAAGGATTACGTTTTTTGCTCTGAAAAGCTCATAATGTTTGGGTTAAGATTTTATTAGGCTCTTAAATATAAATAAATTAACTTAAACGCGAGGCACATTTCAAACATACACTCACTCTGGTAGCAGCCATTTTTACAACTATTACAACAAGTATCTTTGGATAAGCTTTATCACAATTATTAAATAAAATATAAGGCCAAACTTCATACTCTTTCAGATAAAGATACATTAGTAGTACATCAAGCTTAGTTAGCAAGTTTAGACGTACCTTATGCCATGGTAATAGAGATCATTTCATTGTGAGAATGTAAAGCTTGATGTGTATACGATGAATGTACACTAAATAGATGGTAATACATATAAATAAATAAGAAAATTAATTAAGAAATAATAAATGTCCTGAGTGACTAATCGGAACACAGCTAAATCTAGTAGATAAAGGTATTAATAATAATATTACTTACATTCACACCAATTAGCCTAGCCCAAAGTAATCACTGTAAGGCTTATGTTATGGGTACTAGGGTATCCACAACACGAGCATAGGTAACCATGACTTAGATACCAATGCTCATATAAATCACACAACCATTTGCCCCTTCCGGGACTCGAACCCAGGGCCAGGCAGGATCGCTACCGTTGCACTAAACAGTCGTCATAGGTCCAAAAGGCTGAAATATGGAATATAGGTTTATTCTTATAATTATATTACTATTTGAGGGGTATAGAAACAAATGGGACATTCTCCACTTGTTTGGATTTTGTAAAAAAAATCTATTACCTGTGTCTGTAAAGATACACATATTTTTTATACTGTTTGTTTTCTATTCAATAAGAAGTTGGAAGACAAGATACAGCAAGTTTGAACCAGATTGACACGGAGATTTAAGGACAAACATAATTAGAAATTTGGAGATTGCTATGTTTGTTGCCATGAAGTGGACATTGCTATGTTTGTAATAATCATATACGGATATAGTATTGGTTGATTTGCGTTGAAATGGATATTGCTGATTGTTTCAATTAAAACCATTTATTTAGGATAGTAATTAACAAATTATTTATTTTTATCTTAATCAAGAACCATTTGGTGATAATAACTTGAAATTGTTATTAAAATTATAATAAACTTATACATAATCTTATACATTAATTTTGCATTCAAATATTTTGCAGAGTCGTTCTAGTGTCTCATTTTAGGCTGTTGTAGACTGTGCAACCCATGCATTCAACAATGACAAAGCTGACTTCTGCTCTCTTCTTTTTGGAGCGTCAAATCGACCACCGATGTAACATAAAATAGACGTATATAATTCTATAAGTTTGTTGAGAGAGCGCGAAAAGACACTTTCCACTGTTTTGTTTCACACGATATGATTCTATAAGTCTAGCATCCAATTACCAATACCAGTATGGGCTATTATCTCGTTTAACAAACATAGGTAGTTACAACAGATGTAACGTTACGTGTAAACAAAATTTACTTATACCCACTAATGTATAAAGAATGTTAACGGCCAAGTCACACAATATTAACTATAATAATAAAGAAATCGCAGGTACCTTGGGCTTGGCATGACTTTGTCTAGATTTCATTACTTTTTAGAGATAAACAAGCAGCTCCATCGAGACTTGGCTAGTTTTTACAGAATGGTTTTGGTGGGATTTCACTTCTTTTTGTAGAATCGTGGGCATATTGATTAATTTTATTACACCACCACCTAAAAATTATATAATTGTTTTACAGGTTATGCAGCAAGACACAACACAAAACCACCCTTCAGTGTCAAGAAAATGGAAGGCTTATTAAAGGAAGCATGTGCGCAAGTTACACAAGAAGATTGGTCAAAAGTAGTAGAAAAAACAAAGAAAATAATAATGGACGACTTCGACAGAGACGTAAAATTCGATGATTTCATGGATAATCAACTAGTCATTAATTTAAATGACTATGATGACGAGGACGACAATGATTCCAGTATTAGTAGTGAATAAAAAAATATCCTAAACATTACTTTTATTTAAATGCTTCGACTTCGACCTTTAGAACCTTAAGATTTTTTCGGTATTATATCCTCAGATTACTAGTAAAACCTAAATTTACCAATAAACAACCTTTTACAATAACTTATTTAAAAAATATAGGAAAAGAGTACAGAGAAATAATATCTTAAATTTCGGATATTATGGTCATTGATCTCTTAAAATTCGGATATTATAGTAATCGATCTCTTAAAATTCAGATATCATAGTAATCGATTTTTTTAAACCCATCCCTATTATTCTATTTGTCAGAACTGTCAAACGGTACTTCTTAGATTTGATGGACTGTAGATTTTCTTATTTGACACATATTTTTTTATTTTTAGGAGTAGTTTTTTAATTATTACAAGTCTTTTTTTTGTTTATTTCTTGTACAGTAGCAACACTTTTTCGTATTGCCCATTCGCGTTCATTATTTATTCTTTTAGACGATTTAGACGGTTTAATTTCTGTAAGATCGGCGCGGTATTTACGACTTCGACTATTTCTTCTTGTAAACTTGTAAGTATAAGCATAAAAGCCAGTCTAGTCTTATTATCCAGAGTTTTCCTTTAATTTTATTTATATGCGTATTAAAAGCAGAAGGGGAGGCATTCACCCAGCAGTGGGATGCTATAGGGTACATTAAAAATTAGAAGATGTGTCCCACTACACTGGATTTTTGCTATGACAGTCATTTTTTATGTACCAATAGTAGAAGGGGGCATTACCATACCTCTAATACAGCTGAGACCAGCTGAGGGTTCTTCATCGGATACTTCAGACCTTCGATTTTTGACATCAAATGAAGCAGCCCACCAAGTTGAATATTTTTTGTTAAGGCGGTATGTCGATCTCTAATAGTTTGGTTGGGCTTTTGTGTTTTCTAATCAGGGTCACCAGGTACTCCAGATCTTCGATTATCCTAGTTTTGATAGTTTTCCCTTTATGTGGCCATTAAACACTAACTCTGTGCCAAATTTCCGGGACTCGAACCCAGGGCCAGGCAGGATCGCTACCGTTGCACTAAACAGTCGTCATAGGTCCAAAAGGCTGAAATATGGAATATAGGTTTATTCTTATAATTATATTACTATTTGAGGGGTATAGAAACAAATGGGACATTCTCCACTTGTTTGGATTTTGTAAAAAAAATCTATTACCTGTGTCTGTAAAGATACACATATTTTTTATACTGTTTGTTTTCTATTCAATAAGAAGTTGGAAGACAAGATACAGCAAGTTTGAACCAGATTGACACGGAGATTTAAGGACAAACATAATTAGAAATTTGGAGATTGCTATGTTTGTTGCCATGAAGTGGACATTGCTATGTTTGTAATAATCATATACGGATATAGTATTGGTTGATTTGCGTTGAAATGGATATTGCTGATTGTTTCAATTAAAACCATTTATTTAGGATAGTAATTAACAAATTATTTATTTTTATCTTAATCAAGAACCATTTGGTGATAATAACTTGAAATTGTTATTAAAATTATAATAAACTTATACATAATCTTATACATTAATTTTGCATTCAAATATTTTGCAGAGTCGTTCTAGTGTCTCATTTTAGGCTGTTGTAGACTGTGCAACCCATGCATTCAACAATGACAAAGCTGACTTCTGCTCTCTTCTTTTTGGAGCGTCAAATCGACCACCGATGTAACATAAAATAGACGTATATAATTCTATAAGTTTGTTGAGAGAGCGCGAAAAGACACTTTCCACTGTTTTGTTTCACACGATATGATTCTATAAGTCTAGCATCCAATTACCAATACCAGTATGGGCTATTATCTCGTTTAACAAACATAGGTAGTTACAACAGATGTAACGTTACGTGTAAACAAAATTTACTTATACCCACTAATGTATAAAGAATGTTAACGGCCAAGTCACACAATATTAACTATAATAATAAAGAAATCGCAGGTACCTTGGGCTTGGCATGACTTTGTCTAGATTTCATTACTTTTTAGAGATAAACAAGCAGCTCCATCGAGACTTGGCTAGTTTTTACAGAATGGTTTTGGTGGGATTTCACTTCTTTTTGTAGAATCGTGGGCATATTGATTAATTTTATTACACCACCACCTAAAAATTATATAATTGTTTTACAGGTTATGCAGCAAGACACAACACAAAACCACCCTTCAGTGTCAAGAAAATGGAAGGCTTATTAAAGGAAGCATGTGCGCAAGTTACACAAGAAGATTGGTCAAAAGTAGTAGAAAAAACAAAGAAAATAATAATGGACGACTTCGACAGAGACGTAAAATTCGATGATTTCATGGATAATCAACTAGTCATTAATTTAAATGACTATGATGACGAGGACGACAATGATTCCAGTATTAGTAGTGAATAAAAAAATATCCTAAACATTACTTTTATTTAAATGCTTCGACTTCGACCTTTAGAACCTTAAGATTTTTTCGGTATTATATCCTCAGATTACTAGTAAAACCTAAATTTACCAATAAACAACCTTTTACAATAACTTATTTAAAAAATATAGGAAAAGAGTACAGAGAAATAATATCTTAAATTTCGGATATTATGGTCATTGATCTCTTAAAATTCGGATATTATAGTAATCGATCTCTTAAAATTCAGATATCATAGTAATCGATTTTTTTAAACCCATCCCTATTATTCTATTTGTCAGAACTGTCAAACGGTACTTCTTAGATTTGATGGACTGTAGATTTTCTTATTTGACACATATTTTTTTATTTTTAGGAGTAGTTTTTTAATTATTACAAGTCTTTTTTTTGTTTATTTCTTGTACAGTAGCAACACTTTTTCGTATTGCCCATTCGCGTTCATTATTTATTCTTTTAGACGATTTAGACGGTTTAATTTCTGTAAGATCGGCGCGGTATTTACGACTTCGAATATTTCTTCTTGTAAACTTGTAAGTATAAGCATAAAAGCCAGTCTAGTCTTATTATCCAGAGTTTTCCTTTAATTTTATTTATATGCGTATTAAAAGCAGAAGGGGAGGCATTCACCCAGCAGTGGGATGCTATAGGGTACATTAAAAATTAGAAGATGTGTCCCACTACACTGGATTTTTGCTATGACAGTCATTTTTTATGTACCAATAGTAGAAGGGGGCATTACCATACCTCTAATACAGCTGAGACCAGCTGAGGGTTCTTCATCGGATACTTCAGACCTTCGATTTTTGACATCAAATGAAGCAGCCCACCAAGTTGAATATTTTTTGTTAAGGCGGTATGTCGATCTCTAATAGTTTGGTTGGGCTTTTGTGTTTTCTAATCAGGGTCACCAGGTACTCCAGATCTTCGATTATCCTAGTTTTGATAGTTTTCCCTTTATGTGGCCATTAAACACTAACTCTGTGCCAAATTTCAGCTCTCTGAGTTTATGGGAAGTTCGAGTTTTATTTTTATGCGAAACTTTCCTTTCGCTTAACTTCGGAACTAAATGACCTACAGATTTGAAATTTTGGATTTCAGGTATGTGATTATAGCTTACTGGATGACGAAAATTTCTGCGTTCTAGCCTTATCTAGAGGTTCTCAAATAGGGGCCTGAAAATGCGGCGAAATGGTGCCAGCAAAGGATGGTACGGTAGTGTTTGCTTCGCGCTCGACTTGGCGGAGGCACTACCGTGCCCCCCGATATTATAACCTGCCCTTGTGATCTCACAATACTGCAACTTGCACATGAACAAACAATGTCCATTTCATACTGTCAAGTAATGGATATGAAGATTAGTATTTTATAATTCCTTAGTACTAAATTTAATTTCTATGGCGCAGTAGTCTAAACAAAATCAAATAAATATATAGCGAATATACAATAAATTCAAATGCATTGGATTTTTTTACTAAAAAAAGGGTGACTGTTCGTAATTTTCTATTGCCACTTGTATAATGTTTTAAATAATAAATTAACAGAAAACCTGATTCATGGGTATTTAAACATATTTTTATAAATACTAGACGATGCAGTCGCTAAGCATAAAGCTACGCTGGCACCATATATTGGAGCGGAGCGTAATACCTAAAAAAGATTTTTTTTTTGTTTCGATGGAAATTTTTGCGAATTTCAAAATTCGGGCTCTGGCACAATCTGGTCCTTAACTTGTTGATTTGATTCCACACAAAAAAATATTAAAATCAGTTAAGAACTCGGGAAGTTATGGCGTAACAGACATTGTGCCATTGAAGCTGATCCATGGGAGCTTCGCTCACTTCGTTCGCTCCGCTGCAAATATCTATGTATGCCTATGCTTTACCGTAGTAGCTATAACACAAGCTTTTTAGTGCTTACTTTGGGCTAGGCTAATTGGTATGAATATAATAAATATTATTACTATTAAAGAACAGTATGAAAGCTACTATTGAAGAAATTAAGCACCTATTTGAAGAAGAAGAAAAATAATATCGTTAGGATGGATAGCTTTCTCACGTCCTCCAACGGCGTTCAATAACGAGTGACGGTGCGGTGCCGCTGAGAAGTTTCTAAGGAATATTTTAGTACCTCTTTGTGCTATGTTAGATCAATGGCTTCGTCGCGCCAAAGAAAGATCTTTTGACCGGGCAAATTTTTATGTTTTCAGTCGAACATAAAAGCTTTAGATAAAACGAATTACTACAAATGTTATTTTATCGCTAACGTTATAGACATAAAAATTCTAGTCCTATTATAAATGTGTAAAGTTCCAATTGTAAATTCTACAATGGGATTCTCATATTGATACCTTTTAAGTAGACAGTTCCATTGCGTTAATAAATAACTGATGTTGAAACAGTAAGAATGGTTTACTGCAGCGATTTTCACAGTGTTATATCCAATAGTCTCTTGCTATAGGGGTCAGCTAATATCGATAATATTTTAATCCTCAAAAAAAGAGCAGTACATGCTATTTTCAACCAGCGCACTGTGGGACATCCATAGGTCATAAATCTTAAAAACCTGCTTTCTAGTTTTACATTTTATTCCTTGTCGTTACATTGGATAGTTGCGGTACCTTTTGAAACTATAAATAGGTCAGTAATTAGAGTGCGCCTTCATTATCTATTGTGCATTCAAAGAGAGCGCATCGCCAATCGTAAATACTGTTATCAGTGAGTCATTAAAAAGCGTGACGTCATTTGTTGTCATTGCGGGACCTGTGAGTGCTGTGTGTGTTTTTTCTGAAATGGATATCCAAGAACAGGGTATGTAATAATTAATATTTTTATTTTAATTGTATCTTAGTATATATTTTCTTTAGTATGTCATTGCTACGAGGCGACTTTTCTTGGAGTATTATATTTTAATATTCAAAGTTTGAATAAACTTTTAAATATGTTCCCACTCGCTCCGACTATGGAGGTATATTGCACCATAATCTTTAGACTTTCTTATCTTAGGAAAATTAAAACTTGGCTGCCCTTATCTGCCCTTTTGGCGATGACAAGGGTGCTACGGTTGCCAGATTATCTCGTAGCATTTGCTACGAAATTAGTTTATTTAGTCTTAGTGCTTTGTGTAGGTTTTGTGACTGAATTTTAACCGTTTTTTTTTTGTTTTAGGTAATTTATATATATGCTCGTTTTCAAGAATGCATATTCTTGAAATATGGCTAACTGTCAATACCGATAATGACTCGGAAAAGTGTCGTCAAGTCCTACAAAGTTTGTTGACTACTCTGAACGATGCACTGTGGGACATCCATAGGTCATAAATCTTAAAAACCTGCTTTCTAGTTTTACATTTTATTCCTTGTCGTTACATTGGATAGTTGCGGTACCTTTTGAAACTATAAATAGGTCAGTAATTAGAGTGCGCCTTCATTATCTATTGTGCATTCAAAGAGAGCGCATCGCCAATCGTAAATACTGTTATCAGTGAGTCATTAAAAAGCGTGACGTCATTTGTTGTCATTGCGGGACCTGTGAGTGCTGTGTGTGTTTTTTCTGAAATGGATATCCAAGAACAGGGTATGTAATAATTAATATTTTTATTTTAATTGTATCTTAGTATATATTTTCTTTAGTATGTCATTGCTACGAGGCGACTTTTCTTGGAGTATTATATTTTAATATTCAAAGTTTGAATAAACTTTTAAATATGTTCCCACTCGCTCCGACTATGGAGGTATATTGCACCATAATCTTTAGACTTTCTTATCTTAGGAAAATTAAAACTTGGCTGCCCTTATCTGCCCTTTTGGCGATGACAAGGGTGCTACGGTTGCCAGATTATCTCGTAGCATTTGCTACGAAATTAGTTTATTTAGTCTTAGTGCTTTGTGTAGGTTTTGTGACTGAATTTTAACCGTTTTTTTTTTGTTTTAGGTAATTTATATATATGCTCGTTTTCAAGAATGCATATTCTTGAAATATGGCTAACTGTCAATACCGATAATGACTCGGAAAAGTGTCGTCAAGTCCTACAAAGTTTGTTGACTACTCTGAACGATGCTGAGAACATTGATATTCATTATTTAGAGAAAATTGTTAATAATTTATGTAAAGCTATTGCTCGATTCTGGAAAAAATGTAATAGGGATAAAACCAAGCTTTTATATAAGAATTCCGATTGGTTTAATGTTATTGAAAAAATTCAACTTGTGAAAAACAATAAGCAATGTACTCCGTCTGAAACGTCGCCGTGTCATTCACGTGGTCGTCCTCGAAAACCTTTTACGCAATGTAGTAAAAGGACTAAACGTCGGAGAGTAGCTGATTTGTCAAAGTCTGATGATTCTACTGTGAGTGCATTGCTTGATGTTTCAGACTGTTCATTCGATTCGTGTATATCTAGAGTTAGCACTGATGATGTCTTTTCACTCAGGTGACAAAACATCAGTATTTATTAATTAAAAACTTTGTTAATAGTAAGATTTCTCCTAATGTATTACCATGTTACCAACAAATTACTAAAGCGAAACAGAGATGTTACCCTTCTAATATAACTGTTTCCGAGTCTTCAGCTGAAGTTGAATTACAAAGTCTTTTTGATCACACAGCTTCTCGAATCCTTGAATCTCAAAAAGAGGTCTTAGATCAGATTCCTGATGATTGTTTGTCTAATATCTCTTTACTTGGGAAATGGGGATTCGATGGCAGCACTGGACATAGTGAATACAAACAATTTTTTTCAGATTCAACTTTAGAAGATAGTAGTTTGTTTGTAACATCTTATGTACCCCTTCAAATTATTGTAAAATTAGCTGAAGATAATTGTAAAATTTTATGGAAAAATCCTCGACCCTCTTCCACTAGGTACTGCCGTCCTATTAGATTTCAATTTTTGAAAGAAAGCACAGCAGTGTCTTTGCAAGGGGAAGCTTATTTTAAGGATAAAATTGAAAGTTTGCAACCTACTTTTTTTCAGATCGACAATCGTGAATTGGTCGTTTCTCATAAGTTGCAGCTTTCAATGGTAGATGGTAAAATTTGTAGTGCTTTAAGTGAAACATCTACAAGTATATGTTATATATGTAATGCTACCCCTAAAGAGATGAATAAAATAGACGAATGTTTACAAAATCCTGTAATAGAGAGTAGATACCAATTTGGATTATCACCACTACATTCTTGGATACGTTTCTTCGAATATTTTATTCATCTTTCATATAGATTAGACATAAAAAAATGGCAAGTTAGGCTAGATAGTGATAAACAATTGTTATCAAATAAAAAACAATATGTACAGTCCCAGTTTAGGGAACGATTAGGTTTAATAGTTGACAAGCCGCGTAGTGGTGGAAGCGGGACGTCTAACGACGGAAACACGGCCAGGAAGTTTTTTTTGGAATCAGCTGTATCTGCTGAAATTACAGGTTTGAATAAGGATCTCATAGATCGTTGTTGTGTAATATTACAAACGTTATCTTCTGGACATAAAATTAATGAATGCAAGTTTAAAGACTATGCATTACAAACAGCATACAGCCTGGTCGAGGAATATCCGTGGTATAGCCTTCCTGCTTCTGTCCACAAGGTGCTCGTACATGGATCAGATATTATAAGTTATGCATTGTTATCTATAGGAGAACTTTCCGAAGAAGCTGCTGAAGCGACAAATAAGTATATCAAAATTTATAGACGAAGTCACACTCGAAAAATGTCACGTGAAGTTACCAATCAAGATTTAATACAACGACTATTATTACATTCAGATCCTTATATTACAAGTCTTCGGAAACTTCCCCCTAAAAAGAAAAATACTCTGTCACAAAGTGTAATAGAATTGTTACATGTTTAATATTGTTAGAATAAGAATAATTTATTTGTATTTTGTTAGTTGTTTTGTTTTTTTTTGTATTTAATTAATTTTAATTTATTTATTTCTATTATTTTATTATAATTAAATAATGTTATCAATGTTTTGACTCTTATTTTATTTAAAATATATGTTTTACATTCCAATTTTTAAGTGTTTGTTCATGATAAATTTAGGTAAAAGTATGTTATTGTTTATATTTGTTTTTTACTGAAGTAAACGTTTTTTATTCCGTAAATACATGTACTTCTTTCATTTTAATGTTCCTAAAACACTTTTACAACTATAAGTCACTAAAATAATACAATGTATTGATAGTAACAGGACTTTAACTATTTATGACCGCCCTTGTATGGAGCGTGTCCCTCCGTGCAGCGGTCCAGAAATTCTCTTCAAGTTGAAGGTATTTAGAGAAAAACAGTAAGTATATTTTCCCAATTTAGGAAATATTTTATATTTTCATAAGAATATAAAGCATGAAAAAATATTTTATCGCTTTTTCTAAAAAGTGTGAAAATATAATAAATAAATAATATTAGACAACATCAAATACATTGTTCTGAACCCAAGTAGCTCAAGCACTTGTGTTATGGAATTCAGGAACAATGATGGTACCCACAACACCCAGACCCGAGCCACAATATAGAAAAGTTCGTTTTCTACATTCACCCGGCCGGGGATCGAACCCGGGACCTCGGAGTGGCTTAACAATGAAAACCGGTATGCAAGCCACTCCACCACGGAGGGTGTCAACGGATTACCATTGGTTTAACTCTAGAAACAAAAATGAGCTTGCTATTCCAAGCTTCAGATGGCAAGAAAAAGGAGGTTAATTTTTTACCTAAAAAAATATTGCCTTGAGCTTCTCCATTTTAGTAAAGATTGCACCAATCATGGTTTCAAGCACTGGTTTCGCGTGGTGGGTCATGACCTATTTTGCCTAAGGCATTTTCCATAGGTAAGGGCGGTACAGGTCGCGGCACGTAACTTTAGCGCTGAACGAAACGTGTGGGGGATAGCTGCGCATGGGTACTGTCGCGCACGCAATACAATTTAGTAGGTACTTAATTAATAATAGCTTAATAATGTTAATTACATTATTTTAATGTAATGTCAAATAGTAAATCTAGCGGTGAACAAAATGTGGATTTAGCTGCTATTTGGGTACTTTACTGTCACGCACGCAAATATTACTTTAATAAATATTAGGTTTAATGTTCAAGTGTGCCAGTTCTGTTGTCAAATTAAAATTTATTTACATTCTCAACAATAGGTAGGTTGGTATGTAATATAAAAATAAAAACAAAATGAGACAGTTATTGTGCTTGTAAGAGAATGGAGCCTACACTAGGCATCCCTTAATCTGCTGCTTGAAAGGATGGGTATTTTTCGCACCAAAAGTTAGCAGTGCTTTCGGTATGAACCCAGCCTCTGATCCTGCGTGAATAGTGACCACACGCTGTCCTTTGTAGATAGGTTTTTAAAGACCTTTAGTGGTTCCATAGGTCCAGGCTTTTGGAGAAGAGCGCGATGAATCTACCTACGATTCATTGGTATATACGATAGACGTTCCCTCTTGGCGATATAGTTTTATTTTGCGTAAGTATTCGATATGTTGCAAACGTATATTTGAAGTTTAAATGAGCACTTCGGTTGTTTTCAGTTTTTTCCACCGAAACCTCAAACTCTTAATTATTCGTCGAAGACTTCGTTCTGAGCCTTTGAAATTTATATCTTCCTCTAGCTTCTACTTAAGTTCATTATATGTCTTTTGAAAGTTATAGGTATATCCACCTTTTTAGTACTCCTTGATCGAAATTATCAATATTTGTGCCCGGTTTTGATCTGGAGCGTTTTTTGCCTGGTGTTCTAAATACTGATATTAAATCGGAACTATTGGCTTCAGTAGAGATTTTTGTTACTGTTGCTATGGACGTTTTTGTAGACTCAGCTGTGCTTTTTTAATTTTTAATATTTATTTTCATATTTCCCGTCTGAAAACTTCTACAGTTAGTTTTATTTAGCTTAAATCTACAGTGCTGCTGTCCGGATCGAGTAAAATACTCATAGCTTCGCCAGTTTCATTTTGGATTTGTTTCAAGAAATCAATAAAGTCATTAGATTCCCTTTTCAAAAAATAAAGCACATTTTCCGAGCCTGTCTTCTAAAAACAGTATTTCGGCTCGGCAGTTTCACTTTTTAAAACTGATCAAACTTATTAAAACAGTAAATTGACTAACAAACACAACAAACAATTCAACAAAACAAACTTAACAAAAAAACAACAACAAAAATTAACGATGACAACAAAACAATTCAGAACGCGATTGTACACTGGAAGTGCGCGGGGCGTCGTTCGTATCAGTACGGGGGACGGAGTACGACTGGAGAGCCAATCGGCGCAACGAACACCCGCCCTTCACCAAGTATCCCCCCAAGACATTTTATTTTTTATTTCTGCGCATTAAAGGTCAGCGCTAGAGTTTCGTGCCGCGACTTGTACCCCTACCGTGGGGGCATAAAAGGCTGATGATGATGATGCGAATTAGGTGATTACATTACATCAATGTCAACAACACGCGCTATTGAAAAATGTTGATGTTAAAAATATTCAGATTGTGAGTGAACTTTATCAAATTTCTCTATCGCTTTAAAATAAATAATCGCAGAATATGACGCAGACGCAAAATAATGACTTACTCACGAGGGACGTCACCGGCGCTCTATTTTAACTCCTATTTCTGAATTCTGTATAACTTTCTACTTATTTTATTCTTGCACTTCAGTGTTAATCATTTATTAAAATTAAACAACTTACTTACTTAAGTCACTCCAAAACATTACGATTATAAATAATTAAACATGAAATTTAATGCGTTTGGTGATTCGTTTAAAATTGCTTCATTGCAACTTTTCATTTATTAATTTGTCATATAAATAATATACATTTATAGTCAGGCGAAAACAAACAAAAATCAGGTTCGTGAGCTACCTATTGAATGCTTAGGCAAAATCCATATTAAATCTTAAATGTAATCTTACTTAGTTGGAACGAAAGAAATTTAGATTAGTCAAAATTATGTAGGTACTGATAGCTTGAAAATTCCTTTATTGTTAAGGTTGACCTTGAGATCAATATCAAAGTCTATTAACTCTATCGTCCATATTTAAAATAATAAGATTGGAGTATTATAAGACTTTTAAGTGATTTTGTGTTCGGTTCTGTTTGCCTGGCTGACACGTGTTTCATGAAGATCGTTGTAAAAAATTAAAAAATTCAGCAACATCATATTCAATGACAAATACCTGTCTTGGATACCTCAGTTAGTACAAAACAGTCATAAATTATTCACATCTGCGAATTCATTACGAATGGTGCGAATTTTTTATACCTAAGTGTTACTTGGTCCACTTACATAATTCAATCCACGTGTAATATGTTTCTACACATAAATAATTTTTGTACGCCGTATATGCATAGTCGTTTTTGGGTTGCGGCGCGGTAACAAATGACACGGCTGTTCGCTAAGAGTCCGGATGATTTGACACACGTTTCTCGTCCTTATAGATAGACTCGTGTTTGAGCTCGAAAAAAAACAGGAAGCCTTCAGTGGATTTAACAAGAAATTTTAATTTTTAACCAATATGAGTGAGTTGATACCATTGACCCTGACGCAAAAAACCATTTCCTTGGAAAAAATTTATCCTTATGATTTAAAAACTGACTTACATGGAATGCGTAGCCTTTCAATGTCACCTTTCTTCTGAAAGAATTTCGATAAAACCATATTAAAAAGTCTATCATTGTTACTGCGAAAACAGAATTTGGAGAACATTTATCCAAACTTGGATTCCAATAGCACTTCGCATGGCTCTATGCACACCAGCGACAAATTGTTCGCGTGAGAGAAGCTTCGTAAAAAACAATCTACGATCTACTTTAAGTCAAGAAAAGTTAAACGCCTTAATTGTTTTGTGCATAGAGTAAGAATTAATTAACAAGATTTCATATGACAGTATAATTGATGATTTTGCGGATTTGAAATATCTCAAAAAGGTAACGTAAAGCTTTTATAACTTAATTGACTTTATTGCCACTATTAACCGGATTGTTAACAGAAAAATTTAATAGAGATATTATTCATATTGTTTTTAAACTGTAAGTGCAATAAAAATATCTAACGACGATTACCAAGTGTACATCATTTTGTGTAACCTGTGTTCATATTGGGGTAGGTACAAGTATTTTTAGGAAATACCTTACCTCACCTTATAACTACACCATCTCGATCTTTTTTAGCGCAGACGTATACCCAAAAACTATTTCTTGTAATCTTCACTAAATCGTAAGTTTTTAAAGTAATCTATAAACTGATACAGTGGTGCCTTGCATAAAGAACGCCTCGCACAGCGATCAAACAATCAACCAATCTCAACTGCTGACATCTAGAACATCCTGGTCAAATGGAAAGCAGTTCAGGAGTTTACCAATGCCCACTATTCGGATTCAGCTGAAGCAAACAGGATCAACGATCTTTACTCCGATACTCTTGTCCGTTATTTTCGGCAGATGTTGACGAAAAGAGAAAAAAAAACGACTTTGGACAGGTTTTTCATGAAACCATCGGCCAAAAAGCAGAAAATGGTTGAAGATGTGCAAGATTCGGTAGACTCTACTTAGACTCTCTTAAAATAAAAAAATGTGTTTTTTTTAATTATGTTTTTAGATGGACTTAAATAATAACAAAAAAATTATCTTTTTTTATGTCATCTTAGCATATTTTATGCTACAGAACGAATTATTTTTTTTACATGTATTGTTATGGGAAAACGCGTTTCACATAACGAACTTTTGCATAACAAACTTGCTCCTGGAACGAATTAAGTTCGTTGTGTGAGGCACCACTGTACAATGATTTTTACTTCAAAATTATGCTTTTGACAGAAAAAGCTGATGTAATGAAAGCGATAGACGACAAATCATTAAGACAATTTCATTGACAGAATAAATTTAAATAATATAATTGCGGACTAGGGTATCGAATTTTAAAGGACAGTAGGGGCTGCAAAAATTTAATAGCCTACTGGTGGCAAATTTGTAAATCCGCCACTGCTCCTAAGGTCGTGCATGTAAATCGATTGGCCAGATGGATCTAACAATGCTCGGATTAAGCATGTCTAAGGTGAGGGTAGTATTACGACGCAGGGCTATAGCATTTATGCACTTCTTTTGTTTACGAAGTTTATCGAATAAGTAGCCCCTGTAAATGAATTGTCCAAGAGAAGTCTGCCTAAGGTTTTCATTGTTATAAGCAACAACATAAGCAACAAAACATCGAATTCCACGGGTTACTGCTTTACCACGGGTTACTGCCTTTTTACAGCCTGTGAGTGCATCTGCCGGCGAAGAATATTTTCAGATTTTCTTTATTTTAGGGAATAAAATGAAGACACATGGTACCAAATCAAGACTGTAAGAAGGGTAACCTAAGATTGACCTTTCTGGTTTTCAAGAAGTCCCTTGTTTTTAGTGCAGAGTGCGCAGGCGCGTTGTCGTGATGTGGTTGTGACTAGAGGAACTTTGTATGGTAGCTTGATGTTTATTGCAGTCAAATTTCTAGCAGACAATAGTAGTATAAATACCATTTGGCATTGATGCTGCTTTGATTTTGTAACGGAATCAACAACAGATACCCTGACAAAGTGCCTTTTGATCACTTTACTTTGGTTGACGTCAGTTCCTGACGTTACCTGCCGTCGAAGAACGACCACTACATTCTTTGTCTCTCAAAGTTAAACGACTGCGTTTGAATTCGTTATGCCAACGGTAGATGGTTGCTTTCGAAGGGCATTTATCCATAAACGCCATTCAAATTCGATCAAACGACTCGTCCAATTTTAGCTCACATTTAAAATCATAAAATATTAGCGTATGAAAATTTTCCCGGCGCAGATAATCATTAGAACATATTAACTTTCAAGTATATATGTCAGGGGTCAGGGAAGCACCTGGAGGCGGCCATCGCAGGACTGGCCGTTATGATCCTTGGGGGAGGTTTTTGTCCAGCAGTGGACGTCATTTGGCTGTGACGAGCAGGTCTTTATTGTAATCCAAGAGAAATCGTTTATTTCTTAGCCTATAATGGGTAAAAAATTGGTGACATGTATATATTAACAGGATCAACGACATCAGTATAATAATGCGTGGTAAAACAAATATTTTTAGAATGTCAATTTAACCAATATTGTCTATAATTAACAATCAGAGTGCCCGGCGCACTAGAGCACTTTTTTTCCTGACTATATATAAATCTCTGGCATGCGTACAACAACTTACTAATATTTTGTCGTAATCCACAGACTACATTTTTGCGAGACTAATGAAGGGCAATTGATTTTTATATATATGATTAATAAATTATACGTGAAGAAAATTATAAATAAATAAGGCAATGGTTTTATAATTTTTATATTGCAATTCATAATCTGTCACTTTTGGAGCTCGATGGTTCAGCGTTCGATCTATGATTGTGGACGTTAAACTTTTCTTACAAGGGCCGGTTCGATTTTTGGATGGATGGTTTCCCGGCTGTATCAATAGTCGTTAGTCGGCAGTCGGACCTTTAATCGGCCTTGGGCTCGCGTGGTTTATGGTCCATTATCGTTGTGGTGTTTTCAAATATAGGGAAGGTCTGTGGCCTAGCAGTGGGCTCATTAATAGGCTCATTATCTGAAATAAAAAATGATACGGGTTACACATGATTTTTCCAATTAGAGTTTTATTAGTTTTAAATCTGATATCTGTTTTAGATTTATGACTCTTTTTGTAGATTCTGGTAAGTGATTATGATTTTTATAGCATACACATAGACATAACACAATTTTACTTTAAATATGTAACAATGCTTCGTCCTGTTTAGTGGACATGAGAACTCTGAGATTAACCACCTGTATGTGTGCTGTGTGTTATCTTCATCAGATAAAAAATGCAATATATAACTTAAAATTGATCTTATTCTCAAATATAAAAACGAAATGTAATTTTCATTGCCCGGTATTCATCGTATGAATGGTATTTAGGTAAAATGTATAATTATTTGGGCGCGTAAAGCGTGAAACGAAAGTGGGCAGTTACAAGCGAGAAATATAGGTAGTAGATTTGTAAATAACTCCGTGGTTGCTATCATAGTGAATGTTACAACGTTTGAATATAATTAATATCCTCGATTTTAAGACAAAACGTTTCTCGTTAATAATATCGATAGCCATCAAAATACATTTTTTCGCGC
This sequence comes from Calamotropha paludella, assembly GCA_927399485.1. Lineage (NCBI taxonomy): Eukaryota > Metazoa > Arthropoda > Insecta > Lepidoptera > Crambidae > Calamotropha > Calamotropha paludella. Next base: position 18,359,865 of record OV656813.1, on the reverse strand, counting down.
TAATTCTTGAACCTTATCTGTTAGATCTCACGGAAAATCCGTTAAGTTGGCAACACTGAACTGAAGTTTGAGACTGACATTAGGGTTTTTTCTATAGCGAAGCGCATTTTCGAATGAAGCCAATTATGTATAAAATTGTTAGTTTGAGAAAATTCCCGACCAAGATGCAAATGTGTTGTCAAATTCTTAGACACATTAGCTTTAATTTAATTAAGTTTTTATTATGTTAGTACGAGGCATATCCATTATCCAGAAAGTAAGTGTACTGATTTTTTGTAGGTTACATTTTTTAAATTGAAACAAAAAAATTACATGGTTACAGTATTACATATGTAAGCTATTTTTCGACATAGTCGCCATTACTCTCAATGCAGTAGGTGAAGCGGGGTATCAACTTTTTGATGCCTGCCTCGAAGTAGTTTCCCGCCAACCCCTTCGTCCACTTCGCCACTTTCTCCTCGTCCGCTCAACCCATGTGCAGCTTCAGGAAGGCAAAGAGATAATAATCTGAAAGGGCTAGGTCAGGGAAATGCGCGGGGTGGTTCAGGACATCCCATTTAAACGAGGCAAGCAGTTCCTTCGTAGCGTTGGCAGTGTGTGATCTGGCATTTTAAACTCGCGATACGACTTGTACACCCTCGTACGATTCATAGCTTTATCACCATATGCAGTTTTCACCTCATTATAAACCTCTACCGGTGTGTTAGTCAGAAAGCCTCCTAGTGGCACACTCCGGGCAACGGCAACAACAAATGCCCACCGCTTGCGTGGACATCTGATGTTGACGGCTAAGGTTCTGCAAAGATGAAAGGCCCGTTTCTTATCACTGAGCATCCATGATGGACAGTGAGCGGAATCGAGCCCGGTGGACTCGGTGCGGCACTCCCCACCTGCCGAGTGGTCTTCCCTACCCCTCTCCCCCACCCCATCCCCGTTTTCCATCCCTTACCCAACTATCCCTACCCAACATCCCACACTTGCTCCCCCAGTGCACTCTGTGCGGATTCTCCCACCCACCGAGTGGTCTCCCCATTCCCCCCCCTTTTTTACTCCTACCCCCTACCCATCCCTACTATTCCTACCCAACACCCTCTATCCAAAATCCCATCCAAACCACACTACCGAGGGCCAGAGTAGTGTGGGCATCAATTTTATCTTCTGCCCCAAAAAATATGGAAGCACAAGTAAAAGAGAAATTACCCCAGGAGGGTACCACAAAATGTGGAGAATCCCTCACTGAGCCCAGCTCAGTCTGTTCCTCGTATTCTGGGGGGAACACACATTTGTGCGAATCCACATGCTTAGACATGTCCAGTCTCGCAGAGGCGATTCCATCGACTCTAACATCGACAATGATTTTGACAGAACTGGACACGACCACCAAGACGAAATGGAGCCTAGCAGCTCATAAGCGCCCTTGCAAAAGGACCGCAAAGAGAGCCGCGACAGCTTCAGACGACTTGACAGCGACAGACGTAAAGAAGGACCAACCTGAACGCAGTCGCCCCAACAGGCGCGCGAGAAGGGAGGCCCTTCAACGACCAAAGACCCAACTGACCGTGTCGGGTAACGCAGCAGCGGAAACGCAGCGCGACCCTATGCCATCCACCTCGAAAGAGGCGTCGAAGGCACAAGACGACACAGTACTACCACCACCGCCACCACCCAGCCAGCCGAAAAGGAGACGAACTCGGAGGGGTCACCGCGGTCGGCGGACTGCTGCGATGGCACCCACAGATCCTGAAAAGGAACATCCTGGGACCGGGGGTCGTTCGGACGAGCGAGTTTCAACGAAGCGCGCTCGCCTGGATGACACTCGATCACCCAGAGGGGAAGCCAAGCGCGCGAAAACCGACGCGAAACCGAAGCGGACAGCGAGCTACGCGGATGCGATGCAATCGCATCTGAGAGTAGCAGTTATCACTGTCCCGCCGAGGGACCTCTCACAGTGTCAGGCAGATCAGCTTAGGAGAGCTATCGACGATAGCATCCTTCAAGCGGTACTGTCTCCACCATCTCCGAGCGCGCAAGCTCCATCTTTCCGCGGACGACCCTTCCTTATGGATGGGGTACTAGCGATGTGGTGTGAGGATGCGAACGCTTTAAGCTGGCTGGAAAACGCTGTGAAAGACATAACATCATCGATACCCGGCACCACTCTGGCTGTCATCAAACAGTCGGAACTACAGAAGAAGCTCAAGGCAGGGCTTCTCATTCACACACGCATCACCGATGCCGAGACACTGCAGAGAGTCCTTTGTGCCCAGAACCCCTGGTACAAAGTCGATTCCTGGCAGTGCTACGACATGACGGTTGATGAGAAGTCCGGTGAGGAGGACAAGGTAGTTCACCTTATCCTGGGTATCCCGGAAGATCAAAGGGCAACAATCCTAGACAGAGACCGCCGCGTAGCTCACATGTCGGGAAGCGGATACATCCGTTTCTTCCACACAGAAGAAGAGGCTACGGGCGAAGTAAAACCAGCAGTGATGGGCGAAACCACGGCAGAACGGTCATCCACTCCGAAGCCGACCACCTCAGCTCCCCAACAGGGTCAGAGCGAGGTGGGGTCTAACCCACCACTAGAAAGGGATGCAGGGACTAGCGACGAAGATGACGTCCTCCGCAGCCCCTAATTCCCTTACCATCGTACAAACAAACCTCCAGCACAAACAAATAGCGGCGGCCACTTTACGCAGAGTGCTGGAGGTCGACAACAAGACCGTCGCTCTAATCCAAGAGCCTTGGATCAGAAATGACAGAGTCTGCGGTCTAAATAACATCGGAGGTAAGTTACTACTGAACACCTCTATTGCAAAGCCAAGGACCTGTATTTACATGCCTAAAACTATAACAGCAACTTTACTTAACCAATTCTGTTCTAGAGACCTCACTGCCGTGAAAATCATTACAGATAGACAAACAATCCTAGTGTTAGCTTCAGTGTACATGCCGTATGAAGGCGAAGTGCCTCCAAAGGAACTGGCAGAGCTGGTACAGCACTGTGACACACATGCCTGGGACATAATCATCTCCGCAGACAGCAACGCACATCACCCGCTGTGGGGAAGTGAGGAAGTAAACAAAAGGGGTGAGTCTTTAACCGAATATTTATTGCAAACAAACCTTAACATTATGAACAGAGGCAAGGAACCCACTTTTGTAAGTTCAAGGTACCAAACAATCGTTGATATCACGCTAGCTACAAACGCCGCGGCGGACCAAATCAAAGGATGGCACGTATCAAAAGAACCATCCTTTGCGGACCACCGCCGCATATGCTTTCAAATAAAATATAAGCCGGCTGATCCTGTCCGATACCGTAACCCCCGTAAAACAGATATACCAAAGTTTATAAACTTACTTACCAAAACACTAAGTGAGACACATCTGACAGACATGACACTTAGTACAAAAAACATAGACATCAACATACAACTTATAACCACAGCTCTTTTAAAAAGTTACGAATCAGCGTGTCCTGAAGTAGTACCCAAAGCTCCAGACAAAATTTCCTGGTGGGGGCCTGAGCTTGAACGCCTACGTAGGGAACTTAGGGCACTTTTTAATCGAGCCAAAAACACTAGAACTGAAGAAGACTGGGACAACTATAAACTAGCCCAAAAACACTACAAGAAACGCATTAGATTCCGTAGCAGAGAAGGATGGCGTACTTTTTGTAGTAGCATCAACTCAATAAACCAAGCCGCGAGGTTAAAGAAAATCCTAGCAAAAGGTGACCTTAATCTCCTGGGCTCCCTCAAAAAAGCCGACGGCACTTATACGAACTCAGACGATGAAACCAATGCAGTGCTGCTTGAGACACACTTTCCTGGCTGTCTCATTTCATCAGACTCTGAATGGGCGAATGAGCATCACAACACACCAACATCCCAGGAATGGGAAACCGCCGCCAAGATAGTAACCGCAGATAAAGTAACGTGGGCCCTAAAAAGCTTCAAATCGTTTAAATCCGCGGGACTGGATGGAATCTTTCCAGGATTACTACAATGGCAAATCGGTCAAATAACAAAGTACTTAGTACCAATATACAGGGCGTGCATAGCCTTCAAATACATACCTATAACATGGAGAGAAGCTAAAGTAGTATTCTTACCAAAACCTGGAAAAGACGACTACACACAAGCTAAATCCTTCAGACCCATCAGTCTAACGTCATTCCTACTTAAAACGCTGGAAAGACTAGTAGATCTTCATCTACGAGATGGAGTCTTAAAGAGAAAACCACTGCATCCTCAACAACACGCATACAGGAAAGGCAGATCAACCGAATCGGCCCTACACATGGTAGTGCATAAGATAGAATCAGCCATCACAAACAAATCGTCAACTCTAGCTGTCTTCATAGACATAGAAGGAGCCTTCGATAAAACTACACACAATAGCATAAACCAGGCCCTACAAAGATACGAAGTGGAACCGGTATTAACAAACTGGATTACCGAGCTTATCAGTAAAAGGGCGGTACAAATAGAAATGAACACCATAACTAGAGCAGAGGTGGTCAGAGGATGCCCGCAAGGGGGCGTTCTATCACCACTTCTGTGGAACCTAGTAGTGGATAGTCTCATTAGAAGATTAAACAAACAAGGCTACACAACCATCGGTTATGCTGACGACCTCACTATTCTAATAAGCGGGAACGCAGAAAACATACTATGTAAGGAAATGCGTTCAGCTCTCCGAATTGTGGAAGAATGGTGTGACGATCACAAGTTATCAGTAAACCCGGGAAAAACAGAACTCATCCTTTTCACCAACAAAAGGAAGTTACCGCAACTTCAACTACCCAATTTTTTCAACACCAAACTCTCCCTATCAACACAAGTCAAGTATCTGGGCGTTATCCTTGACAACAAGTTGAACTGGGCGAGCCATATCGAAAATAAAACCAAGAAGGCCTGCATAGCTTTTTATCAGTGTAAGAGACTAATAGGTAAAAAATGGGGTCTCAACCCAAAAATAACACTTTGGCTGTACACTTCAGTTATCAGACCATCCATAACCTACGGCTCAGTTGTATGGTGGCCCAGAACACAACTGGCCACGGTAAAAACAAAACTCCAAAGCCTACAACGCTTAGCAAGCATTGCGGCAACTGGATGCATGAGAACCACCCCATCAATCGCCCTTGAATACTTGCTCAATCTAAGACCCCTACACCTCGCTATTCAAGAAGAGGCACAGGCGGCCGCACTTAGATTAAGAGCAAACGGATTATGGAAACAAAACATAGAAACACCACACTCAACTGTTCTAAAGGATATCTTTAAAGAAAACCCACTCTTTGAGGCACCTACGGACAGTATACAGTGTCATCATGTTTTCGATCGAAGATACAATATCCAACTTACAGCAGAAAAAGATGATAACTCTGGCACAAGAGAAGTAAGGATATACACAGACGGTTCCAAAACCTCACAGGGCACTGGAGCCGGTGTCTTCTCGAACGACCTAAACATCAAAATCTCGACCACCTTAGATAAACTCAACACTATATTCCAAGCAGAATGTATAGGTATCACCAAAGCTGCACAGGCGGTTGCAGCCAGAGATGTCAGAGACCATAATATCAAAATCGTCTCCGACAGTGCATCCGTACTTCAAGCTCTGCAAAGTAACACCATAACATCTGTCCTAGTACTGGAGTGTCACAATACACTCCAGTACATTGCAAACACAAACAGCATAACTTTGCAATGGATCAAAGGACATAGCAACTCACTAGGCAACGACGCGGCAGATGAACTAGCCAAAAGGGGTTCAAATGGAACGGTGTATGGACCGGAACCATTACTGCCCATACCCATGGCACAAATTAGAACATGGCTGCGTATAAAAACAGAGGAAAACCACCAAACAGAATGGAACAATAGTGTAGGCTGCAGGCAAACAAAGAATGCCATTCCGGTGGCTTCGAAGAAACTTGCCCGCAACCTCACCAGACTAAACAGGGACGAAATCCGCAAAGTACTAGGTACTATAACCGGACACAGTCCTCTGAATAAACATCTATTTACCATAGGTGTGACGGATAGCCCTCTGTGCAGAGGCTGCATGGAGGCGGAGGAAACGCCACATCACGTGCTCTTGGAGTGCAGGAGCGTGGCCGATCAACGGGCACGTTTTCTCCAGTCTCCAAAATCACTACCGGAAGCTTGTAGTAACCTGAAAAGGCTACTCGCCTTCTGGAATGGACTAGGATGGCTGGAGTAAAGGAAGAATAATCAATCACGTACAATGGCCCAATCAGGAGGCTAAGTGCGGAAAATGCCCCGTAAAACTAACTACTAACTAAACCTCTACCGGAGGTTTTCCCTTCCAAACGAGATAACGGATGACGCCGCGTATTTCGCACTTGGCGGGAGATTAGATTGACATTTTTCACGAAACGTGTTGTCGCATCGACACTTCTCAACGTACTGACCTTGAACTGGTCTCGTTGCGGAGGGGAAGAGTCAGGCTACACGTAAGTGAGAGGTCGTGAGGGCCTCAGTACACTTACTTTCTGGATACGCCTCGTACTAAACCCATATAAATCACAAACAAACATACTAATATCTTACAAATAGGAAAATGCATTATTGTAAGAATGTTTGATACAAAGGATATTATAGATTAGTCGGAAGGCTAACGAAACTAATATCTATTATTCATCAGCGATTGAATCAAAGATAATGTACATATCAATCGTGCCCTACATTGATGTATAAAGATGGTCTTGACACTATTTCAAAGATTGTTTTGAAGATTGAGAATGTTGGTACGGTCAGCAGAATAGGTCTACGAAAAGAAATCTGAGTTTCTGCTCTTTTCATGATACATATAGTTAGTGCTGCGGGTATTGAGTCGCAGAAGTCCATTAATAATAATAATATTTCTTACAATCACACCAATTAGCCTAGCCCAAAGTAAGCACTATAAAGACTTGTGTTATGGATACTAGGGTAACGGATAGACATACATATATCATACATAAATAAGTAATATTTATAGAAATATATATAAATAGCCATAACTCAGGTACAAATGCTCGTATTAATCACACAAACATCTGCCCCTTCCGGGATTCGAACCCAGTACCCTCGGTGCGAAAGGCAGGATTGCTACCGTTGCACCAAACGGTCGTTATTAACTCACTTAAGTCGGTTAAATCGTTCTTTTAGTCGCTCGGAAGATCACTTCAAACGGAAGAACAATCTGTTTAGGCGGATGCGTTTTGTTTTATATATGTGCGGGAGCCGAGACAACGCATTATTTTTCTCTTTAACGCATATACACACGTTTCTTTCTAATAATTTACTCACAAGTAACTATATTTTGGGGAAAGGAACGATTGTGCTTATTATATGTCATAGTCCTTCATCGTCAATATTTCCATACCATGCCAAAGGGTCTCCTTTTAGATTTCCTACCACTTCCAAAATAACATCTATCTAAGAGGAAAATATATGTATTCATTTCTTTTTTTTCCTTTTGAGCATTTCACACATCCACCTCAGTATTCTTATCTCATCTGTATGCAAATTTATTTCAGTCTCCTCTTTCGTACCCAAGATTTAGACAAACAAACAAAAGAGAAGAATTTTTTAAGGAATCTACAGCACCAGACAGAAATCACAGTAATTTATATAGAATAGTGAGTGGAATATAGTAACAGATCATTAGATTTCTGGAGGAGTCTAACGATGTTTTGAAATATAGACTCAATATAATAAGCGTAAATATTACGCGTAACGGGCTGAGAACAGAACTTTGTGGTAAGTTTCGCTATTTTGTCCTTCTTATCTTAATTTCTGATAAAGAAAGTGATAGATGGCGTTCTTGTAGAATATTTAAAGTTAAATTAAATAAGTTTGTTGGATTTTTTTAAAGGACTATCTAAGATTGCAAAACTCACAGTAATACATAATCGTATGCAAAGTTTATATCCAAGAATGCTCCAACAACAGATTCATCACATCTAAAACTCAGACGTAAGACTGTCGTTAAGATACTAAAATTGTCTCTCGTGCTCTTGCTTTTTCTGAAACCCCACTGAGCTTTAGATTAAAGATGTCTGTTTTCAACAAACCACGCGATTTCTAATAAATAGTTTAGCTTATTCAACAAAAAGGGAAAGATATTAACATAAGAAATTGATCACTACTACAAGTCGAATGGAAGAGTATATAAAAAACGTAGTAAAAGTAATGAAAATAAATACAGACCCAGCTTTATAAACTCGTTTTTGGAAAATACTTGAGTAAGTTATTTATTGTTATAAATAAATAAAATCAAATAAAGTAAATTGTCACCTTCTAGACATAATCAAATACAGTTTACTTAATAATATTCTATTTGGTTTTCAGAAGCAGAAATCTACTACTCAAGTAATATTAAAAGTGCTCAAGGAAATCTGGAAGTCAATAATGGAGTTTTATCTCCATGCGTTGGTCAATTCCTAGACATGTCGTGGGTGTTCGAATTTAAAACTTATTAAAAGACTCACAGACAAAAACAATTTACGGTAATGGACTTATATAATAAAAATTACACCAAATTTGAAGAGATCCAATATGGTAGTGAATAGGTCAATTTGGGATTACCACAAGGCAGCATGCTTGGTCCCCCTTCTGTTCCTAGTCGATGCTAATGAACTGCAAAATATTATTGAGAACTTATGTGTTATTTTTGTAGACGATGCTACAATTTTAATTCCAGATAAAATATAAAATCACATAAATAAAGTATTAACTAATATTAGTTGGCTCAAATCTATAAACCTAACGGAAATTTATACAAAACAAATTTTATTGTTTTAAACTTTCATGGTCACTAACATTATAGTAATACTAGCGGCCCGTCCCGGCTTCGCACGGGTGGACAAAATTCTTTAAAATTTTCTAGCATTAAATATAGCCTTTTTTTTTAAAATCAGCTTAGTAGTTTTTGAGTTTATTTCAAACATACAAAAATACAAATCTTTCCTCCTTATAATATTAGTGTAGATAACAATGAGATCCCGACACTTTTGCAGGCGTCTTGTCTTGCTAGGATTTCTAAAATGACTCTGCTAAGGATTTCCTTAGCAGAGTCATTTTAGAAATGTATTTATTATACTCTTCAAAGCTCTTATACTTACAATCATCAACAAATATATTTCGAAAAAGATTATTAAAGGATTTTATGTTGATAAAAAACTCTATGGCGCATAACTCATTAATAGGTACCAACTCTTAACATCTTACACACGTGATAACTTTTAAACGAAATATCCGATTGAGATGAAACAAAAAGTATTTTACTTCTACATAAATACTCTTGATAACATAATGCTTAATTTTGATAAAGATTAATATTGCGATACATATTTAACGTAGTTTTTTTTCTTCAGACGATTTAATAAGTATTTTGAACACAAGATCGGTTATTATGATTAAACCATGATAGCTAGATATATGTTCTCGCGGACTTTTTTGTAGGTCTTAATGAGATCTACAAACCCGTAGTACATCATTTTGTTCTATTGTCAATAGTTTTTGCATCGCACGCAAAAATAGATTTTCGGTTTTACACCTTGTGTTACAAAATAGCAATTTTATTACGGATCCCTAATTTTGAAAAAAAATATATCCTATAGCCTTCCTCGATAAATGGACTACCCAACACTGAAAGAATCATTCAAATCGGACAAGTAGTTCCAGAGATTAGCGCGTTCAAATAAACAAACAAACAAACTCTGCAGCTTTATAATATTAGTATAGATAAGTTATAAACGTTGCTTCAGTTGCTCCGTGATCATGGCGCTTGCAACAGTGCCGAAATATCGGAAACTCAATAAAATCAAAAACAAGGTACATGGTAAAAATCCCGTTTATAACTTATATTACTATAAGACATAATTTATTTCATTTAGAAATAACCGATCTTAAAATATCTGAAAATAATACTTACTATCCTTTTTTCTTTTTTTGTACAACATGAAATTGCTTCATGCTAAATTTCATGATTCTAGATCAACGGAAAATACCCTTTATTCATTACCTTGAAATTTTGATTACCTTGAGAGTGTAGAAATAATCGTTTTTGCAGCATAAACGACCGCGTCTTTTTACTTTTATTTATAAGTTTGATTTTTTTTCTTCAGCCTTAAGGGACTGTAGACCTGAGTATATGGTTTTAATTTCTACTCGATACTTCCACGCATTCCGGAGATAAAGGGTCTTGATATACAGACGGACGGACGTATGGAAAACAAAGTGATCCTATAAGGGTTCCGCTTTTTCCATTTGAAGTAAGGAATCCTAAAAACGAAATAAATAAAATATTATGAAAAATTAAGTTACATCTTCTACAGAAAAATATTGCCAAGACGAGACAATATGTCGAGCACTGTCAAAAGTTATAAGATCTCTTGTGAATGTGAACGAGAGCTTTTCATTATTTATATTCATGCTGATCTATTCTGTCTAAATCCTCCAAAGACCTTCGCATGTAAATTTGTAAAGCATTTGGTTTTACATTACAAAAGTGGTTTTACATTCTGGTTGACGTTATTATAATGTCGTATTCATCAAAATTATTTGATTCTAGATTATTTGAGGTATTGCATTAAACATATTATTCATTTTATAATGCATCAATTTTAATTCATAATTAAAACAACGCGGTGCTACTAACTAGTAGTAGCACCACTTAACAGTATGTAGGTAGGTATTTGATAAATATGGAACGAGGTTTTCACCAGTGGTTTTGTATAGGATTATTTTATAATTAGAGTTTTAATATAAAATGGTAAAACATTAATATGGTAGTAGTGACAGCAAAACATCAACAAGTTTAGGTATAGTTCTCGCTTACACAACTGCAACAGTAATATTTTAACCTTGACTTTGCTTATATCATAGTGTGGCTTATTGCTTGGGGGCTCTTACGCAGTTAGTGTATATATTTTTTTGCTTTATCTTTGCTAAGACAATTACAACCTAGTTACGTGAGTGTGATTGCACTAGCATCACATGAAGTTTTTTAACTTCTTGTCGAAACTGTAACGATAATTTTGATATGAAATGGTGACTGCACTAAGCTAGGGATGACTGTTTGGCTTAAGGATTCGATCAGTAATACAAGAAACGTTACACGGTGCTGCCGTTTATGGAACGGCGCCGCTCTTGACATAGTGACGCCACGTACGGCGGTTACCGTGACAGTCAACTGGCTCTGATGCATGACCTTATTCTTCAGTCTTCAACAATTATATCATTAAAATTAAAATGACGATCTAAAGACCATTACGTGCTCAACGTTTGCCCAATACACAGGCTGACGCATGGAGAGGGGTCAGTGTGGGGCAAACTAGACTTTATAAAAGAGTAAATACCGTCGTCGATTTGAAACATATAAAAAACTGCAACACCGCTCAGGATATCATATTTTTAACCCATGGAACCAATATTCTTTTTATCAAATAATAATAAACACTTAGTAAATAAATACAAATTCAGAATGCATGATTGCTCTCATAAGTATTCCCGTGCAGTTTTTCTTTAACATTTATGGCTGGACTTTTTCGCGTTAGCGGAAACATTCACTTTAGTGGTTTTGATTTTCTTGTTAAAATTTGTGTTGGCATGTGAAACGAAGCAGCGGGAGTTGTCTTATCCAGCTCTCCAAGAAGTCCAGGGGGAGAACACCCACACCTTTATTGAAACTTAGGGAAAGGAATATTTTATTATTCATTCATGGATCCACTCTCATCAACACTCATCAGCATCTAAATAAGAAAGAATTTATAGAATATGAAGACATGGCTTAAAGCACACGCAAAGGAAAAAAAATCTTATTAAAAAATATGGCATTGGCCTTCGAGACATAGTACACTCTTTCAGTTTCAAACATCTCCACACAAAATCGTTTTTTAATTTGTAAAATATTACTGCTATTGAAGAAACTTTTATGGCATCAGATACTACGGTTTTTTTTTTTCAAAAAACGTGTAAAACAATTTCATTTTTGTTAGAGTTTGAATTTCATCCAAGATGAATCTTTATATAAAACTTTTTCTTTTTTTAATATTTTTGCAGAAATACAAATGAAAAATATCTTTCTGATAAGCAGAAGTATTAATAAAAAAAAGAACTGAATTAAAAAAGTTTTATCCCTTTTCACGAACTAAGGAATAGTATTTACAAACACGATGATACATATATCTACGTTTATTTTTTATTAAAATCATTATCGAAATTAAAAAATGGTAGAGTTTTTATACAAAGTTACGAACGAAAGTTAAGTGTAGAATTTTCTAAATCGCTGACGCTTATGTCTGTATATTTATTTTTTACTGTATTGTATTACAATGATATTACTTTGAAAATAACAGATTTCGGATAACAAAAATATCTTCTGGAATTTTGTTAATGTAAGCATTTGCTGCTAACATTATAAAATTAAACTATACTCCAAATTTCCCATTTCTAATTTTGGCTGTGCATAGACAGTCAGTTTTTAGCTATTATATAATTAAAGATGATTATGGTCAGTTTAAGAGAGTATTGTCGGCTACCAAATACAGACAAGTTGGAATTACTGTTAGGATTTTTGATGGATGTCATGCCATCATTTTCTATGAAAACGATGCATATATTTGTACCTTACCGGGAATCTTAAATAACTTTCCTTGATACTTAAAATGTAAATTTCACTAAATTTGTAAAGTTCATACTCGTCAATTTCGATCTATCAATTCATTATTATTCCCTCATTTCATTCTGATGTTACATTTACTCCACGAGCTTTTCGACTTTGGAACGGCCTTCCCGAATCTATAAAAAAGAAACCGGCCAAGTGCGAGTCGGACTCGCGCACCGAGGGTTCCGTAAAATATTTTTATTATATGATGTAACTAAAAATTTACGGTATTCGCAATTTTTCCTTTATCTGTGCTATAAGATGTTGCTTTGTACCAAATTTCAAGATTCTGAGTTCACGGGAAGTACCCTGTAGGTTATGATTCCCATGCGAGTGTCGAAAATTTGCGGAATTTTGCGGCATAAACGGCTGTATCTTTTGATTGCGTTGCCTTAGAAGTTTGAGTTTTTCACAGCTCCAAGGGACAGTAGACCTGTATATTTGATATAAATTTCAGCTTGATACGTCCACGTGTTCCTGAGAAAAAGGGTCTTGACAGACGGACGGACGGACAACAAAGTGATCCTATAAGGGTTCCGTTTTTTCCTTTCGAGGAACGGAACCCCAAAAACCTAAAAAATTCACCTTCAAACAGCAAGTTCAAACATATCTCCTAGAAAACTTATTAAGACGTTAATTGTCATTCGTCCCTTCATTACTTTTATGTCTATATGTTATGTTAGTCCTGTCAAAATAGTCATTTGACTTAACCAGATACAAGTGTTGAAAGGCAGAAGCAGATGTTGGAGGCAGACAAAACAACTGTACGTTTTCTTGTTCCATGCAGATTTTACAAACCAATCTCTATACTTGTCTATGGAATCATTTGTTTTAGGAGCATCATACATTGCAAGAAGAAAACAAACTCCATTTGTAACGATGTCGTGTGGAGAAGAGTCAGTCTTTGTAAATACGTATTTTGTAGAATATGAATTTCCTAACTTAAAACTGTGATATATCACGAATGGTGAGTTAACGTATAAAAGTGTCTTAACATTTTTGTAGAGAACAATATGATCTACAACTTTTGACTATCATATTTTCATGATAAACTTACCGTTCTTGAGAAAAATGGAATAAACCTCATTTGTACTTTTGACCTTGTGACCTTGGACAATTTTTTTTGCAGAAGTAGGATCGAAGGGGATTTTTGTCATTTTATTTATAATGGTGTATTTAACGTCTCTACTGAATTATAGCTCTATGCGAATTTTAGCTAAGTTATAACTTGTTTTTTTCTATTTTGACTGGACTATGTTTATGTACTACATCATTTGATATCATTGTTGTGGCATTAATGTATTTCGTATTTCCAAAGGATTTAGAGGTAGTGGTTTTCCAGCTTTTATTGCTGACTTATAACTCAATTTATCCACCAAGTTGTAGGGCTAGGGATTTTATTTCTGACAGGCCACCTGGATCTACATATCAGTTAGACGACCGATTGAAACAATTATTTACATATTTTATTATTCCTAATCATTCACCCATCAAGTTATTTGATTTCTTTGTTTTCATTTATATTCTAGACATTTTTTTTTCAAAGTTAATTTACATTTAATTACAGTATATATGTGTCATTTTGTTCGTAGATTTTCTGCCATCTTGTAGGTAGAGACATGATCCCGTTGCTCTAGAAATTTTGAGAGTTCTGATACAAAAAACGCGACAAGTAGTTTTGGCAGTCCTCTCATGATGTTAACTGCCTAAAAAATTCTGAAGAGATCGAAACAGGTGGAAATCTGAAGGTATGCGGATGTATTAACACTTCCTAGCCAAACTCTCTTAATTTTTACTGAGTGGCTAAAGATGTATGTGGTCTAGCGTTATCGTGATAAAAGACCACACCCTTTCTATTAAACAATTTCGACCGCTTTCTCTTAACTTCTTGCTTTAATCTCATCAGTTGTTGGCAGTAGAGATCCGAATCGATGGTTCTGCCCGGCGGTAAAAGCTCATAATGAACATTGCCCTTCCAATCCCACCATAGACACAGCATCATACACCTTATTGCGAGTTAACCCAGGTTTTGCCACAGTCTGTGAAGCCTGGCCGACCTGTGACCACGACTTTTTTCGCACTTTCTTGTCATACGTGATCCACTTTTCAACATCAGTTATCGATCTCTTTAGAAAAGGTTCGGTTTAATTACGTTATTTTCTCAGTCACAGAATACAGAATAAACCAAAAGGAGCCTACAACCAATAACATATCCCACCCGTACAGCTAGCTTAGGGAGAGTTCGCTTATTGTAAGGTAAATTAAAATTCATATTTTAAAACTAGGCCATGCAGTCGCTAAGCATAAAGCTACGCTAGCACCATATATTAGAGCGGAGCGTAATACCTAAAAAAAAAAAAATTTTTTTGTTTCGATAGGAATTTTAGCGAATTTCAAAATCCGTTACCATCTAAACCTGTTGATTCGATTCCACACAAAAAAATATTAAAATCTGTTAAGAACTCGGGAAGTGATGGCGTAACAGATATTGCGCCATTAAAGCTTATCCGTGGGAGCTTCGCTCGCTCCGCTCCAATAATGCAATCCAAATAATGTTTTGTGTGAACATATCACTATTACAGTTATACTGTTAGATAAATATTAAGATACTATTATGCATAGAAAACCCTTTAGTGAAATAAAACACGAAATTTCCAAAAAATATGTCTTTATTTACATATAGGGAATGGCGGTATTGCGCAATCTTAACAATACCGGTATTTTTAACGTATCAAAATTTTCTAAACCGGGATCCCGATATTCCGGTATTATTTAGGTTTTTTTAAAATACAAAATTTTTCCAGTTATGAGCGATCAAGTTAAGGTTAATTGAATAAGACCATGTATTTTTTCGTTAAAATAGTATCAAAAATAACAGGAACTAGTAAAGATAAATAAAAATTAAACTTCTTTTTACCATAATAATTCAACATGTTTATATTTTGTTCTCTGTCACTATTTTTGAAATTTTTGTTTAATTTCTATTTATAATTAAAGTTAGGTATTAAAATAATCAGTCTTTGTTTAATAATGAAATTACATCAAGAGCTTAAGTACTACAATATATAAAAGAACATGTAGCATTTTACTGAGCAACATCAACGAAAGTTTACACAACATAAATAAACTACAATTTGTCATTCTAACATGCAAAATCAACAACTTTTACTATTTACAGTTTTAAAAAGAAAAATTAAAAATTAACAAACATAGTTTTAACATCATCATCATCATTTGAAGGTGCGTGGAAATTAAAGAACTATATACATCATCATCATCATGTCAGTCGAGAGACGTCCTCTACTGGTCTTCCCCAAGGATCTCCAAATTAAAGCTTAAAAGCGTCCTCAAACGTGGGTGTAAACAGTTTCGGCGTTATAACGTCGCCCTGTCTCACACCACGCTGAAGTTTTATGGGTTTTGAGTTCTGGTCCTGGAGGTGGACTGACATAGTGTTGTTTTTGGACAATGACTGCAAAACTTGGATGTATTATACAGTTTGGTGCAACGATAGCGATCCTGCCTTTCGCACCGACGGTCCTGGGTTCGAATCCATTATTTATGAAGTATTATTAAGCTCATATTTTTTCATTCAGGCACAAGACACCAAAGATATATATTAGAACTCATTATTTTCAAAATATTGGTTTTTCGCAAAATTGTATTGTTTAATGTCTGATGAAACAGCAAGGCGGCGTTTCCACGCGTGTTTTTTAAATTATAAATAAAAAACGGATTTATGGCATTTTTCGGATTAATAAAGTTTGAATAAAAAACCTACTGGGTCATTACGACTTTATTATTGATTTTTATTTGTCTTCAAAAAAAGGTGTAATATCCTATTTATATCATAAATATTTTGACACTAAATTAATGAACATGTATTTATATATTTTGTGTTAAAATTAAACATAACAAACAAACATATCTAATTAAAAATAAACCATTGAAAGTAGGGAAAAATCCAGCAAAACTGATAACATTAATAAAATGGACTTGCCCAAACAAAATTTACAATTTGAACAATTAAAAATTCTTCATTGTTTAAATGAAATAAGATGCATATGCGCTAATAACACATGAAATGTGAAACCATCTTGTTTTTTTTATTTTTCCAACTGCATTCTTGCAGGTGGGAACCGCACAGGACGGCATTATTAATTAAAAACTGAAAGAATTTTTCAGACGTACGTCATACGGTGGTCACAGATAGACTAGTCTTCCAAATTTCAAACTACTCTCTTTTAGAGTAGTTTGTCTAGCTTCAGTATAAGACGCGTTCGCGGTTTCTAGGTTATTCTGTATTCTGAGGTCTCAGTAAAGAATCGCAAATGAGTATACGGTTCATTAGGTTTCTTTCAGTGAGCTCGTGTGGCACCCAAATATAGAGCTTTTTTGTGTACACAGCTTTTTTCAAATGGGTCACTGGTTTGTAGGTTGCGTGGGTGACTATTTTGTGGTCAATTTCCAGTTCTTCAACTTTGTCGTAACTACTGATATGCCGATCTGGCTCCACTTTTTCAAAAATAGCGTCTATTTTATCTGTAACAGGGCGACTAGATCGAGGTGCATCTTTGACATCAAGCTTCCCGGATTGAAAACACTGAAACCTTTTTCTTTTTCGCGGCTTGCGTTGTATGCATTTCTTCCTTTTTGGTAATAAAGTTTTAAAATGTATCTAATTTATTCATTCGATTCGCTCATTTGAAAAACAAATGAAAAATAGTGGGATACAAAATTTTCCTAATTTGATTCTTTTTTGAAATGTCACCTTTTTAATGTCATGAAAACCAGCCAGATACAAATAGTACAGCCAAAGATATTTTATTACAAGTTTATACATACTATATGCGAAATGACTTTTTCCCCGACCTAATACTATAGATCACTGGATGCACCGGCACGCTTTGTAATGCTTTTTTTTGCTGACTTTATATCTTTATATATATAATTCTTCTGTGAGTGTGTATGTTACTGAACTCCTCCTAAACGGCTGGTCCGATTTGAATGAATTTTTTTGTGTGTGTTCAAGGGGATCTGAGAATGGTTTAGATTCACAAATCAGTCCGGCAGATGGCACTGCAGTCGGCACAGCAACGCGTGGCCGGGACAGCTAGTATAAATATAAACCTTAAATATATATGCGGATATAAACCTTTCGTAACACTCATATGGAACAAATAATATATATATATACACTGATTTTATTTGTGTAGATTGGTTATATTTGGATCGGTATTCTGTGAGAAATGCCGTACTACTAATTTAGTGGAAGGTTGGAATAATGCCATTGGGATTCTCAATGTCAAAATTATCAAAATTTAAAAAGAACTGTATATTATACAGAAAGCGATGCAAGTTATAAATAATAATAACAACACCATTCTAAGTGATGACAAATATATGAAACGGTATGGTTTATAATTATTGTTGGAGCGGAGCGAACGAAGTGAGCGAAGCTCCCAAGGATCAGCTTCAATGGCGAAATGTCTGTTACGCCATAACTTCCCGAGTTCTTAACCGATTTTAATATTTTTTGTGCGGAATCGAATCAACAGGTTTAGGACCAGATTGTGACGGAATTTTAAAATTCGCAAAAATACCCATCGCAAAAAAAAATAATCTTTTTTTGGGTATGTTCCGCTCCAATATATGATGCTAGCGTAGCTTTATGCTTAGCGACTGCATCGCCTAGTTAAAAATGCATTATGAGAATTTATCTAGTATTAACAAAATTAAGGTGTTCGGTTAGTTCAAATATATTTTATGGACCAATCAGACAATATGTCGTCTGACAGAAATAAAACCTGACCGGAAAATATAGGATATCACACACAGCTTTGAGTTTTAGGTCTTAAGGGGTTTAAGGCCCTGTATGCTGTATGCAAATGCTTTTATTAACTTCACTTGTATGTTTGTTTGTGACGGAATCTTCTAATGCGATTTTTTCACAATTCCAAATGTCAGATTTATTTGAAATTTTGCACACTAATCAAAAACCAATGAAAATACAATAATAAAAAAAAATGTAAAAAAATCTAAATACTTATAACCAAAAAAACATGCTTTTATAGTAGAATGAACAAAAATAAAATTAAATATAGTAAAGAAAAAACTAAAAACCACACTTTTATGGTAAAATGAACAACAAATAAATACATCTTTATATTGAAAAGTAACTGTTAGTATTTTAATTACCTGAAGTTGAATTTGAAGAATAAATATAGGTATCATCAATATTGAACAGCTGATCTCTACAACAACAGCACTTATGCCCTTATAACTTAAGTCATTGTACTATACAAATAACTAAATTAAATCATTCTTGCTACACCAATATTACTGATATTGGGCCTTATTTTTAATAGCATACGCGACTGAACCAGATCTGCCCTATCCCACAGTTAAATAAAAATGTTTTAAAAAGTAACTTTTTTGATATTACCTTAGTGATAGTTCGAAGAAGGGAGCTTAAAGTTGGTATGTCACCTAATTACGAGATACAAATATTGTAATGTACCAATAGTTCTCGCCAGGGCTACATCTTACGAGATAAAATAAGACAGGTCTTATCCTACTAGATCCTATCTAACTATACAATGAGACAATGATGTTGTAAAAAACATTCGTGACAAATATTGTTTGTAACTTAACTACCACTAGATAATCGGTCTGCCTGCCCGGATAAAGTATGAGATTCCCGCCATTTACTTTCTTATTGAAATATTTTTGTCATAAATCTAAACAAAAACTAAATAAAATGAGAATAATTCGTGTTGCCCGCTATTTTGCTTGCTAAGTATGTACATCTAAAAAACAAGCTTTTAATGGTAAACCAAACTAAAAAGTAAAAATAAATTTCAATATAACAATTTTACACAACGAGCAAATTAATGTCATTGTGAGAAAAGCGTGGGGTGCTTAATATCGATTCTTGTATTTTTTATTTTGATATTAATTTATTAACAAAATACCTTATTAATTTTATTTCGGAATACAGAATTAGTGTAAGAAGAATGTTGTACATAGCACCCCACGCCTATCTTACAATTACATATAATATATAATAATCAAGTTATATATATAATAATAATAAAAGTATAATATATTTCAACACGGTGTAAGAAAAGAAAAAATAACATATTAGTTATGCTGACAAAGTCACCGGTGACAATGCCGGTGCCACCAATTTCTTTTTAAACTTTAAGATAACATTATAACTTAAAACAACATAATATATCTATTTAACCAAACAAACCTAAAAAGGTAAACACAGCATGTACAAAAAAGAAAAAATTACTATTAAGCCATTATTAACCTATTAATTTACCCCAATGCAAGAGCCTTCTCTACGAATGAATATACTGTGGGAGATTGGGCCTCAAGTGCATCACGTGGTGTTGGTGGGCTATAATTTTTAATTAAGATACGGTTAATGACTCGAGTTTGGCGAATGAGCCAGCGTCGATGTCATTCAAGTCACATTAAGCAAACATCCACGGAATAAGGGAATTAGCAATCTTAGCGGACTTCCAAAATGGAAATAACTGATGTGATTAAGAGTGCGAGGATTTCTGAAAGGAACGCGAAGGCTCAGCTTTTGAAATAAGTAAGGGCAGTAGATTTTGTGATGTCATATCTTATATAAAAAGACGAAGAATATACTATAACAAAATACACTCGGCGTCAAAAAAATCGCACCTCTAAGAAAATCACGTTCAAATGGCATTAACTCTGGATATGCACATGCAGTCGTATTAATTATAATTTTATTTAAAAGGTTACTTAATTAACTTAATAAAAAAACATTATTTTTCATTATCAAATAAAACCTAAAGCAACAAATAAAGGGTCACAAAAATTCTAAGGAAATTTTGCTGCTCGGGAGAGTCGCGAGTTGCGCTAACTTTGTGGGTATAAAGAGGTCAACACGGGTTCAATGTGGGTCATTCGCTATTAAACCGTTGAAGGGGACACACGCACTGATTTTACTGAAGAAAGAACATCTGGAAAATGGACACTACAGCTGATGAGGCCGCTCAAGTGGTTGCACTACTGCAAGCAGGGGTGCGGCAGTGTGATGTCGCCCGGCAACTGAATCTGAGCCGTTTTTCGGTTCGTAGAGTCTACCAGCGCTTTTTAGAGACCGGTGGCTATATCCGGCGACATGGGTCCGGTAGACGTCGCTGCACTTCGGAAAGAGACGACCGGTTCGTTGTGTCGTACTCTTTGAGAAATCGCTTCTCAAACGCTGTTCAGCTGCAACAGGAGCTCCAGGCAGTTCGCAGACGCACCGTGAGTGTATCCACGGTTAGAAGAAGACTGAAGGAGAAGAACATAGCAGCCCGCAGAGCTGCTACAGGTCCAAAATTGACTGCAGCGCACCGACGAGCCCGCTTGCAGTTTGCTCGCGACCACGTCGATTGGACCATTGAGCAGTGGGGAGCTGTTCTCTTCTCAGACGAGACACGAGTGTGTCTTTTCTGCAACGACCGACGAAGAAGAGTATACCGGAGGCAGGGTGAACGTTTCGCTCAAGCCTGCATCCAGGAGACGGTGGAATATGGAGGCGGATCCTGCATGTTCTGGGGCGGTATGTCGGCTGCCGGCAAAACCGACCTGGTCTGCGTCTCCCGGACCGGAGGTGCTCGCGGACAAGGGTCGCTGACTGCGCGCCGCTATATCACAGAGATCCTGGATGTGCATGTGGTCCCTTTTGCCGAATCTTTTGGCGAGGGGTTCACATTAATGCACGACAACGCTCGCGCACACACTGCAGCCATCGTGAACGACTTCCTGCGGAGGTCCCAAATTCCTGTGATGCAGTGGCCAGCGAGAAGTCCTGATCTGAATCCGATAGAGCACCTCTGGGACCATCTTAAACGTAAGGTTCGATCTCGGGATCCGGCTCCTTCGACTCTAGAGGAACTCCAAACCGCGGTGATTGAAGAATGGGGTCTTATCCCTCAAGAAGAGCTCCTGAAGTTGGTGAGGTCTATGAGGGACCGTATGGAAGCCGTCATCAGGGCAAGGGGGGGTAACACTAGATTTTGAGTTAATTTTAAGACACTTTTTGTACATTTTTTTTGTAAATTATCGATTATTAATTAGGACTTAATTAAGATTTTTTATTATTTTTCAAATTTTTATGCTTTTTGTATAATTTTAATTAAAAAAAAGATTGCACTTAATTGTTGTTTGATGCTCCTTTTTGTTACCTTTCTAATGATACCTAACACTATCCTCTATATAAGGTTTAGGAATTTTTGAATAAGATTTTTATAAGGTGCGATTTTTTTGACGCCGAGTTTATGTTAAACTTGTCACATATACTTGTAGATCATTCATTTAATGACCTTACACCTGAAAAATAAGTAAAGGTTTCCAAATGCAGGGAAATACTGGCTGGCAGGATTCGAAAGAACTCAAAGTCTCTTAAACTGGCTACCTAACTAGAGCTCAAATTTTCAGTTTTTCACGGGCAGATAATTTTTATGACTTTCTATTTAAGTTAATATCTGAAGAATATGCTGTTTAAAAAAATATTATACACTATTTTAAAGCTGAGTCGTTCCTGTCCCAATTTTTAAAAGGTAACGGTTTGGATGTCGTCTTCATATCCCCTGACTAACTGCTGTCTGATAACTTCTATCAGTTTCTTCTCATAGGGCACTTTATTTAGCTGAATTCTATAAAACTGGACTGGCTGAGCATATAATCAACCAAATTTTCCTAAAATTTTATCTGTTTATCTTCTATGTATATAAAACGCGAAACAAGATATTTTGGGGTATCCTGGGAAGATAAATTATGTAATGTACTTTTGAAGGCAACTAATGCTTTTTATTTTATAACAGTGCAGTTATAATAATCCAATACTTTTATATTTGGAAAGGCACATATTTTAGGAAAACAGTATTATCGGTGAAAATATAGTTGTCATTTTATCTACCATTTTATGTGTACCTACCTACTGCAATTAACTTTCGTTTCTTCGTTTGCTTTTGACATCCTTATAAAACTGTTGGCCAGCTAGTAGTTATGACAATCTATTAATAATGTTGATAAAAAAACAATAGGTACATAAAGCTCAAGTTTACAATAGTTTACAGCGGTATATTGCTAACATATGAAATGTTTCAGAATATCATCTTTTTACATATACAATAAAAAGAAATTGTACTTTTAGTATATTGTGGCATACAAAGTGTAGCAGTGCGATTCTTGATTGTCTTGCATTTGTGTTCCTTATGTCGGTCGGGCTAATCTTTCTCTTGGTTGCACCGATGTATATTTTCGCAGCGATGACGTCGCAGTGTCTCCACGCGAAGATCGTTGATAATACGTATAAGCGATACAATCGGACGAAGATCCCACCGACCCATTAATGTCGGCCGAACTGGGAAGTTCGTCCGGGCGTAGCACTTGATACTGTTTTTCTTTCTTCTTTGTTTTTCTCCGATCTTTTTTATGTATATAAAGTCACACAATAAAGATAATCTTAACCACACTAGGTATAATTTTCTACATAAGTTTAGTATACAAAACATGATATAAAATGCAAAGCTTTTTATAAAACATATTGAAATCTTATTTACTAATTAAATAAGTCTGAAAGGTTTGTTTCAGTCGAAATAAAATACTGTTAAGCGAATACAGAGTACATATGTACATATATGCACATTTAGTTCATATAAATTGAATGTGATACAAAAGTGCAAAACTAAATATATTAAGCATAATTTTCACCTGTAATACGCGGTGGATGCTAATGAGTAGATTCAGCGAAATAGGTGCTCGGTTGGCTGACTTCTGACGACCTTCGATTGAGCTGAGTTAGTGAGCGAATAGCGAGGAGCGCGACGCGGCGCCGGGCGTCGGCGGTGAACGAACTCACCTTGACAAATGCACCATTTGGCATTGTTCGCGGGAAAACCGGCGGCCTTGCGTGAGCGCCGCTGTTTCATCAGCCAATCACGAGCCTTCGCGCCATAGCCTGTGCCTTTTGGCGGGAACCACTCAGCGCGCGGGAGTCGCCTGCCGCCGCTAGGAGGCGCCAGTGTCGTACCACGCTGCACAACTAAACCCCGTGTCTCGATTTCAGCGTGACGATTACGACTGACGACCTTTCCTTTAGCCTTGTTGTGTTGCTTGTAAAAATACGGGCATGTGGGCCCGCCTTCTATCTAGTCTAGTGCGCAAATAATCTGACTCAAACTCTTGCGTTGTACGATAGGTACTCTATTTTTAGCATTCACGTAATGAGAGATATGAGCGGGCGGCGGCAAACTGCAGCGATGTATAATCGTTTAAAGTAGTTAAATTAACCAAGTTAGGTGTTAATAGTTGCAGGGTGACTGTTTTCAGAACAAAGTATAAGTTAGGACTTCATATTTTATGAAAGGTACCAAATTCTTACTTATTTTATAAATATTTTAAAGTTAATATATCTAAGTTAACATTGACAAAAAAATGTTTTCACGTGGGTCGTTCAAGTAGTGCATGGCTCAAAATATATGTAGATTGAAGGCTATAAGAATAAGTTTGCACCGTCTATACACGATACGATAACTTTTAAAATGTGTGATCATTTTTATCAGTCTATCGATAGGGGTAACGTATTTTTAAACGATTATATAAACTCGATATCAAAGAAAATTGTTTAAATGGTGAACAGTCTTGGTAGTTTTTTAAGGTAATATATCATAGGTTTCATTTCAATTCATGTTGTTTATGAAAGGAAATTGATAGTAATACTTATAAAACTCGTTTGAAAACATTCATTACTTAATGAATAATCTTTTTTGTAGAATTTAATAAACTATATTCTGTCATATGACGAAGTTGAAGTTATGATTTAATTTAGTTCAAGTTTAATTTTGGATTTGTTGAACTGGATTGTATGCGTCCACGCTTGTAACATATTTCAAAGTCGTAGTACGGTGCTACGACGTAGCACAAGATATCTGGCTACGACAAACTACAGTCATACACCATAGCGTAAACCATAAAACATTGGTGGTTACGGTATGGGCTGACATGATTATGAATGAAAGAAATTAATAATATATAATTTCATTTGACAGACTATTAGAACATTGGTAATGTTGATCGATCATTAGTATATAATGTGTTAAATGAAAAGTGTACCGTAAATGATGTTAAAGTATACGTTTTGTGAATAGTGTGTGTACACACAAATATAAAATTGCTAAAAAAACACCCAATTCAAAAAACAAAGCATGTATGATATCCATTTGAATCGACACATTAATTTTGCAGAAATTCACAGTCGTTTGATTATTTATGCAGTTTTTGCCCGGACGCATTAATAACATTGGCCTCTTCACAAAGGCAGGCAGTCCCTTCCTAATACGGACGGTTTTGACAAACCCACAGTGTAGAGGCGATCAGTACAAATACATCTGCCCCTTCCGAAGTTTAATATCAATTTAAAAAAAATCTCAATATGATCATTTATGCTGCCTTAAGAGAGTTGTGATACTTAAAGTTTCACTTTAATTTTTTACTAAATTTATATTAATAAACATTGCTGTTCGTTGATCAGCTCATAACTTAAAGACGGATGGATATTTATAAATGTTCAAAAAATATGTGTATCGATATTACAAATAAGGTTTTGTGGGAAAAATAACAAAAAATATTTTTGGTAAACTAAAGTGCTTTTGTCTGGGGGTTCTTGTATGACTCAGGGCCATAACTTATTTTTGTGCGGTTCAATTGTTGTCAAGAAATAAGAAATAAGTGGTTAGGGCTTAATGAATCTGTATTGATAATTATAAAATAAAACTTTACTTCTGCACACGATGGAAGATGCATTTTAATTTTTACTAAGATTAACTCAATGTATTTTCACTGTGATGTAAAATACACAATATCCTCATTCGGTCATTAGGACCCTAATCAAAGTAGCAATCTTGGAAATCTTGGAAATTTCTGAGACAAACCCAATTATTTAAAAGTTGTTGTAGAAAAATAAGATATGATAACGTGCTAGTATTATGGTCAGAACAAAAAAAACATATTTTAAATTCATTTTAAAAATTGTCTAAAATACCTCGATAAACAATCGAGCCTTCTTTTTGTGTAATATTTTACAAGTCATTTATTGTAATAAAATTTACAATTTTACAGAAAAAGATTTTATAATGGTTCATCAGGTCAAATAAAATACGTGAAATTAAGTTGGTTTATTGGCAATTTATCAGGAAAGCGAAAAACAATTCAGATTTAATGTAAATTATCTCTTCTTATTGCTGATAAGTATGACACCACCAGAAGAGTTTACACTTAATTTTATTGGAAAATGAGTCATAATCTATTATTGTTTCTGACTCGGTGGAACCTGTTTCACAACTTTCGCTAAGGAGGTCATCAGTGTTATACTTATTTAAACAAACAACCTGTATAATAATATATCGGTACCATAAATATAACCAGTTGTAGTAAGATTCATTGATGATGATGAACTATTCGTAATTTATTAATATGTTATTTTTAAATAAATATATTTATATTCTTTTTTATGAACTTAAATTAACATGTAGTGTGTTTATTTTTTTTTGGCTTCTGAAATGACAAGAAAAAATAATTAATACGTGTTAATATGAAAAAATCGTAATAACCACTTTTGTCATTTGCGAATGATTAAAAGAGTGCGCTGGCGGCGCACCGCGTGAGTCAGGTGTCGTTCACCCGATCTCCGAAGCTGCGAGTCATCACAATAGCCATCCCGCCATTTTACATTACTTTTTACTGCGTCTCGCCGCTTAAGTCTCGCAACTGACTGACCTGGCGTGATGTACACTCACCATTTGAAATATCAATCTTAAAACATGCGGTTGAGTAGGTTGATTCTGTAAGTTTACCTGTTAATATTTTTATGTGCTAACATGTGCTTCAAAAAACTATAAAAAAAGAATTAATTGAAAATTAAATTAAATTGTAAATTTGCTACTATACTTTGTCAAATGTAGGATGATACTTTTGATAGTTGACACCTATATAGAGGGTTCAAAGTTGCTATTGCAATGTCAAGCCCAACATAAGGAAACAAACGCAACCTTAGTACGTAGCAATAAGGAAGTGACACCTGTCAAAAGTATCATCCTACATTGGACAAAGTATAGATATTGCAAATTTTCTCCTCTTGCTGTTCAGAAAAACCATTATAGACAAAGGATTAGAAGACATACAACTTCTGAGGCATTAATAATTCTTTGCTTGTTTTAAAATAAGTGACACAGTACCTAATGTTAAATTTTTATGAAAATGTTTTGAAGTTGTATGAGTACCAATAGAGAGGCAAATGTTATTTACCTAATACATATATATCTATGATATAGTGTAATAATATGACTTAGTTCTTAAATACAAGTGCTGCGCCTTCCGCAGTAGTAGCTAGTTACATCCAACCCTACTATACTAAAATAAGCATTTTATTCAATACTTATTGAAACATAAATACTCCAGTAGTTCCATTTAACATCTACATAGTTTTATTTAGTTTCCTAAAAAGAAACCAAGCTGCTGACCTGCAGCCATACGACCAACCACGGCGCGCTGATACCATGAAATTGACCACCGGAGCTCACATCTCATCGGGATAGCTGAGTGAAACCAATAAATACAATTATTATACTAGATATAATGCTACTTATAATGTTACATGGGCCAAGGGGTGTATAAAGACCCTTATTAATTTCTTGCCATAATTACGAAGTTACTTTTTGAGTACTTCAGAAATTAAAATTTAAAATTTTAACGATTTAATGAAATCACATTAAAATCATTCAAAATGTTTATTTTAGTACACATTTGAACGCAAGGGAAAGCGGTATATATATATGGCATTGTTCCCATATAAATCACAATGTAGAAACTCTATTGAAATTGATAAATATTATCAAGTTTACCGATAGAGGTTCCCTTTCGGTAGAACGAACCTCCATTACTTGAACGGTAACGTTAAAGAATCTCATTAAGACCATGAAATTCATCGCACGATGTCTTGCTACATCGGTAATGAGCAATTAAAAATAATTATCACCTACCTGATGATTTTCATTAATATATTAATTAATTTCCAAACTTCAGTCTAGCTTGTTTGCCAACGCCAATTTCAAGGTGGATTCAAAATTTCGACTTCTATTTTTAATATTATTTTCATAAATGATTCTTTGGCGGGTTCATTGATGTTTATTGTGACGGAAAATTGTAATTGAATGACAACTAATAGATTCTTTAGTTTTTGAGCATTTGAAATACAGGCAAGATTCCCTTTCTTAGCCACTTTAAAGCAAAGAAAATATATGCTTTATCTCTTCTTTCTAATTGATTCTAATAATTAGATTACTGAATAGAAAAAACATAAATAAAAAAAAACAAAAGAAGTAAATAAAGATTTTTTAAAATTCCATATTCTAAATGAAAAAAAAAACATGTATTTTTTCTACTAGTCTATGAACAATTCACTATCACAATATTTCTTCCCACTTACCAAAAGGCGGCTTGTAAGTAAAAGAAATTGATGTTTATCTTTTTAAGTAATTAGCACATAGCTCTCCATGCGGCTTGTCTCGTTACGAAAGGTCTCGGACGGGTGGTTTTATTTAGACGAGGCGTTTTATTAGCGGCAGACACGTAGAGTCTTGGTTAAATTATTATAAATATTTATCAAGCGTGCATCCGGGAATATGAGTCAAGGCGACCGAAGGGACACAATCGATATTTCTTTTTCGTATGTATAATTTGACTTATTAAAAATATCAATAACCTATATAATATAAGAAGTATTGGTATGATTTTACATGCTTTTTATGTTCTACATCAACATCATCCTAAAAGTTTAGTTTGATCCAGAGGGTTGAATGTTATTTAGGAATTTGTTACCGTTAGGTAGCTGTGTGGTGTCCGGCAGAATAAAATAACGTCGCCTAAAAAAATGTTGTGTTGTAAAAATCGGCTATTATACTAGATGCACTTTTTATCATTTCCTTTTAAATAATTGTTTACAATTTACTTATTTTTCATCACTACAATCTGTTCATATTGGCACTAATTTCACGGCGGTTCTTTCCATTGAACAACATTTCAAGCCTCCGATAAGTGTTTGACTGACTTGAATATTTAATGGCGATGGTAATCGAACTTTGTATATTTCTAAGAATCACTCTTTATATCGTCATTCCGATCGACGACCCGTTTTTGTAACAGGGCTCTCCTTCCGTCCATACAAAAACCTTCAAGTATGCAGTACATGTACTAAGTAAATGTGACTGAATTAGATTGAATAATGGTTATTTTGATTTTATAAAAAGTATCGCTATGTCATAAGTTAGAGGTTATACAATAGATTTTTTAGAAACTGGCAAAAGTTTAGCGTAATCGATAATTATTACTTTATTATTAATAAAGTGAGTAAATCATTACTAAATTTGTTAACTTACCTTAACATGTTAAATAACTTATTAGTCAGTAATAAAATGGTTTCACAGAAACGAGCGCAGTGCGTCGAAGTGTAAACTTAATCATGCATTACCGAATGATGTCATTGACTGACGTAATATTGATCTTCTCTCCATTTTAACAGCTCTAATTTAATGTTTTTCATTGGTTGCAACACATTTACAATTGCACAGTACGATGAAAAGATATTTTGTAGTTATGCTTTAGTTCTTTTAATTTTATAGGTGATTAATTTGGAACTACTCAAAAATATTGTTGTTAATGTCGTGCGAACCATTCGTTGTGCTGCTTTTTCAGTGTTTTCGTCGTATATTTCGAGTACTTAGGTACTCCATTTTATCTTCCTCTTAAGAAACCGCTAATTGTAAAGGTATTATACCTATTGGTGTTAGCGAACATCCATTAATCTTTTTATAAGGTTATGGTGTGTGTCCTATTAACACCACCTGTCATATCATCAACATTGGTTATCAGTCAGCTGATTCTTTCTGTTTTCTGATAGAACAGGTGCAGTAAGATAAAAAGTACGTCTACACTTTGTAGATTTAAAATGGAAATACGATAAAGAATTTCCGGTCTATCAAGTTTCCTTATAAATACAAAAATTAACTGCCAAATAAAAAAAAACAAAGATCGCTTATTTTCTAAATACATTTTTAAAGTTGATATTCATGTCAAAATAATTCATTATATACCTACAAGAATAAAAAAGTGTATCATATAAACACAGTAATTATGCATCTTCTAAGTCATTTACTAAATTCTTACATTATACAAAAACAGTATTACTCTGTGTATATTTCGGTGCCATGTTCATTATAAAAAAGGATTTATGAGTAAAAATATTGTAATGAAATACAATCTCTGTGAAAGTAGAACATCAAACAAACTGTCCACGCATCTTCAACGTCCAAAGCGTCTATTTTATACTAAAAAGATAGTTATCTATAAGACATCGGTTCGTTTCGAGGAAACGATGGTTATCGGACACATCGGGTGAGTCTAAGTTTTGATGGGCCGTTCATTCACATTGTGATAAGGGCGGCTATCGCGCCGCTCAGCTGATCGTCCATCGGAGCGACATTCCTGAGGGAACTCGCACCCACGTACAAAAACATAATTACTGGGAGAAGAGTGCGGCTCGAGCTACCTCTTTCACTTCAAGTCGTTTGAATTATCTTCAACGTGGCTCAAATTACAAAAAAAAAAAAACTATGAACGATACAGTGTCTCCTACTTTTATGGGAACTTGTTTGTTAACAATTGCATATCTTTTTATTTCTTATTGGCTTTGGTCTTTTTGAATCCAAATAAATCAAATATAAAAAACCAGAGCCCAACACAGTTTTGTAAGTTTACGGTGAATGTTAAGAATTAATTGCAAAGCCTTTTTCTTAAAAACCGACTATAGATTTTTTTATTAAATTTAAACAAAACTGTAACAGATTTTTTCGAACGAAACCTAATACTTCCCGCGGTTGTAACGGCTATCAAAAAGTCATAATTACACGTTTAGATTTACATGTAAAGCTAGACAAGACGCAAGTGATAATGCGGGTAAACATTAGCGGCGTGTACTCGAGGGCACGTTGATGCCGACACAAATACTTGGTTAATGACACGGAACATTTTAATATGTTTTTTACAGTGTTGTCAACACAACACCGGCGAGTGTTGGCGCCGTGAGACATTCCTGACAGTAATTCGGGAATGTTCAATGTTGGTCTATTATTATAGCAAACTCTTTAATTATCGTTCGTTGTTCTGTTTGATTAAGATGGTATACTTATGTACGACTGTATCGTAACTGTACAGAAATTGTATAACAGTCTGTGTTCCTTTTTTGTAATGTTTGTAATGTCACAAAGAATTAATTCCCTTGCTCTGGATGGAAACTTCGGTAATAATAATATGGCTGATTCAGCTTAAGGTTACGGGAGCCAACTAACATAAAACAGTTGCTTGACTATCTTTTATTATTTCTAACACCTGTTTTTTTAGGTTCTTGGTTTGCTTTTCTTTAATGCCTAATTTTACTTACTTCCATTACTTGTATATAATCTAATTTTAAAAGTTTTTTTTATAGCAAAAGTACTTTTTGTCTTTATAATATTTCATAGAATATGCATATTTTATACATTTTATTTGCAGTAGACCTATAACCATTTTATAATTAAACCTATTATCATGGGAACGGATGTATAGAGATGGTGCTCAAAATCTACCATGAAGTAATATCACTGTGACTAGATACTTTGAACGTGACGACACTTCTTGTGAATAGAAAGTAGTCAATAATTTACTTTCGTATTTGATTATGCCTATGCCTGTTCTATACTTTTTAACACTGATATGTTAACGTCATTCTTAAATAAAAAAAAACTTACATTCATCTACTGCATTAATAGCTATACGGTTTTTTATCTATCCAGTGAGATAAAATAAAATAATATATATAAAGATGGTCTTATTAGGTCACCATAAAATAAGCAAAATAATGGATAAATGAGTCGTTCTACTTTTTTACCGACAATGGTCTGTCCTTCGTCTTATTATGGCATTTCATTGGAGTATTGATATTTTTACGGTTTTTTAATTCGGTTCGAATAAACGTCCATATTTTTCTTATCTATTATTATTATGTAATTTTTCATTTTCTCTAACCAACATATTTTTATTATTATTATGTAATTTTTCATTTTCTCCAACCTACATATTTTTATTATTATTATGTAATTTTTAATTTTCTCCAACCAACATATTTTTATTATTATTATGTAATTTTTCATTTTCTCCAACCAACATATTTTTATTATTATTATGTAATTTTTCATTTTCTCCAACCAACATATTTTTATTATTATTATGTAATTTTTCATTTTCTCCAACCAACATATTTATTCGTTTGTTTTCCGTAGAATGCCGTGACAGAGTGGTAAACCGAAATGTGGTCTCCACACAAAAAGGCCATTTTGTCACATAACTTTTTTAAAACAAACATTAAAAAAGAATTAATATTTGCCGCAAAGGAAACTTTAATTAGTCCTAATGACAACACAGATGCAATTTCTTTTAAATTCCACACAGAAACCACAATTATGGATATTTCAAAAACCAAAAAAACGGAAAAACGTCTTTTCACTGTCGGTATAAAAGAAGAACGACCCAAATATATTTAGTTTGTTGTACACTATAAGTGACTGAATATTTTTTCTTACGATTGGTGAGCCCTATTATAAATAAATAAATAAAATAAATATATCTTACATTCACACCAATTAGCCTAGCCCAAAGTAAGCTCTATAAGGCTTGTGTTATGGATACCAGGGTAACGGATAGACATACATATATGATACATAGATATGTAATATTCACAGTAATATATATAAACACCCATGACTCAGTTACAAAGGCTCGTATTATTATTATATGTTAACTAATTAAATAACTTAATAAGGTCTGATATATAGAAAAATGATATTAGACCGTAAGGTAGGTTATTCAAAATAATAAATATGTTTTTACAACAATCCAATAAAATAGCTCTTGAACATAGATTATAGTTGCTAATTCAGAAGAACGGAAAGACAAAAAGAAAAAATATTATGGTCTGAACCAATAAAATGTGTACACATATGTTTGATGAAAAATGAGTGAATTCATTAAACCGTTTTATTATAATTGATCAACGGCAATGTTGCCTTTCTGTTGTAATACAGTTGAATTCAACATTGTACATAGGATCTTTTTAAACTATTGGACTGATAAACAAGCGTACTATATGGTAAGCGGTGAAGGTAGCCTATATTAAATTGTTGACACACAAGTATCGTTCATTTCCAACTCTGACGTTATATGATGAGGCTGAAACTGGCAGCAGAAAAACAGCAGCTTCATGCAACGACCAAATTTTCTAGAACTTTTTGGAGACATTTCAGAGGGCTTGAATAGCTTAAGGGGAGAGAGTATTCACAAGGGCTTGAATAGCTACTAGAATGATAAGTTATACATGTTGAAATGTCTCCAAAAAGTTCTAGAAAATTTGGTTGTTGCAATAAGCTGCTGTTTTTCTGTTGCCAGTTTTAGCCTCATCGTTATATATCTAATGGTAGAAAGTAATAAAATCTCACTAAAAGAACATTATACCCAGTGATCGCTGGTCCGTGCCTCATGATCGGGTGATGTTTGTGAAGAGAAGTAAAATTCTCAGTGTTGCCACGTTGTATTGGTGGATGTCCCTAGACTGCCATTCGAAAGTCCCTAGATATAGGTAAACTTAGTAACATAAAAAGTCTCCAGATGTCGCTAATTTTTTTTAAAGAAAGAAACAGTAAAACGAAGAATCAAATTTATTTATTGAGTAAAAATATTAAAAACAAAACTTAAAAGTCTAACTCAACATCAAATAATGTAGGAAACTCTTCATCTTCACTATCTTCATCAGTTCGGATGGTTTGCGACGTAGACGGCTGTTGCAATTCCGTGTTTGTTTGGCCTCTGAATGAATATTTCCCATCTTTACGGATTTGGTTTACTACTTCATCCGGTAGTTGATAGCTAAAACAATTAGTCTTACGGATTTTTAGCTGGTTTCGCAAAAACATAATGCTATTCAACGTTGACACCGTCATTCTATTCCTCAGTTTCGATTTGACAATATTCATCATGCTGAAAATTCTTTCTACTTCAGCGTTCGAATGGGGCAACGATAACACTGAAAATGCTAAATTAGACAGTTCTTCAAATCGAATAGCTCCAGAGGCATCTTTATATTTTTTAACTTCTGCCCAAAATTTGATCACGTCATTCGTCTTGTCCCACTTGACAAAATTAATACTGTGCCATTGTTGAAGAATTTTATCGATTTGGTTATCTTCGTATCCCATCTCTAGAGCCAATTCAGACATAGAAATGTTATTGTCTTTGCCTTGGCACAACGTACTTTCCACACTTAAAAGAGTCATTTTTTCTAACGTTGTATAGTTTGATGGAAGCCTTGTTTGCTACTCCTTTGCCAATTTAACGTTGAAATCTATGCAACGTTTTTTCACATAATTTATTGTGGTTGGGGGTAATGACATCCGACTTAATTGGGATTCAAAAAGGTATCCGAGATATGGACAGGGGTTCAAATGGTAAGATAGTCCTTATCGGTAACGGCTGCATTTGGCAATATTATTCTGTTACAAATTGATTTAAAAACTGCCATCAATTCGTTAAGTAAGTAAAGGGGATTTGATCTCTCGCTTTCGAAATTTTTTATGCCAGTTTGTACTTCATTCAGTATACTCCTTAAAAAACAAATATATAATTTGTTTATTTCATCAGAATACATTGCACTCAGTAAGTTTGCGGTGTAACACTTGTCTTTGGTTACAGAGAAATGCAATTTTAATTCATCCCATTGAGAAAGAATCCTTGCAACGGCCGGTTCCACTGAGAGCCATCGAGTATCACACGATCTCAAGATTTTCAGCGGTTGTTCACCAGCATTTATCGTTTCGTATAATAATTTGTATTCTTCGTATCTTTTTGGAGAATGGGAAAACCAATTGTAGGTTTCCCGTATGAGAAATTCGATATTTCTCGGTAGTGTTTCCTCTGAAGCGTGGCTTACAGCTAGTTGAAGCGAGTGGCAAACACATCGCACTAATATTAAATTTGGTAACCCATGTTCAGTCTTGAGAATGGTATGGACACCATTATTTACGCCCGTCATAACGGATGCGTTGTCAGTTCCTAGTCCAACCATGTTCTTTACGTTCAATCCATACGTGTCTGAACATTTTAATAAAGCAGACACGATTCCACGAGCATCACTACTTTTTAATGGCTCTAAAGCCAGAAACGAAGATACGACTGAATCTTGCTCTGAGCTGAAATATCTTATCACTATCCCTAGCAGTTTAGAAATGCTAAGATCAGTAGACTCATCGATAATGAGACTGAATTTTTTAGAACCAATATCTTCTGTTAATTTATGCTTAAAATGTGGTGTTAAAACATGTTTGATAACTTCAGTGCATTTTGTTCTATGCATTTTTAAATCTGTGGCGGCCGGCGAATCTTTAAAACATGTTTTTAAAACTTCGGTTAAGTGGTCTATGTGTGATAGAGCACTGTGTTCGGCAATATATAAGGCTAACGTACCTTCTGCTCTTGATGACTTTTTGGTAGTTTTCATATCTGTAGTGGTTGTAAAAAAATCTATCTGTTTATTTTTCGAAAGAAATTTGCACTTTTCTATGGGCTTCTTTGTAGCAGCGTGTTTTTTCAAGTCATTTATTTTTGCGTACATTTCAGTACTACATATTGTACAAAATGCCTTAGTATCGTCAGTCATCACTGGTTTTAGCCATTTAAATTCGCCTTCCCATTCCTTTCTGTATTTTTGACTATAGGCTTTTTTCTTCAGCGGTACATCCATCTTATATATTGTTCATCAGTTAATTTAAGTCAGTAACAGTTAACAGTCACTATAAATCTGAACAAACAAAATTAAACACTCGAGGAACATTAAAACTTAACACATGGAGCGCAAGAAGTAACAAGACTGAGTGGTACGAAGTATTAACTACACAAAGTACCTACACGAACATAAAATACGAATTGAACTATTGGGGAAGTCCCGATCTTAGCTTGCACGTTCGCCGTACTATTATCTGTTCATGCAAGCTTTGATCGGGACTTCCCCAGTAGTTTATTAGTTAAGTAGGTATTGTCATGGTTTGAAGGCCGGTGCCTATGTAAAATGTTGCTAGCTGGTTACAAAAATTCAAGTGAATGTTGATTGTTATTATTAAATTATTGTTATTATTTCATTAAATGTTTTTTCGATTGTTATTATTAAATTATAGTTATTATTAAATTTCGATTGTTATTATTAAATTCTGAAAAAAAAAAAAATTTGCGTAGTGGGACTCGAACCCAAAACGTTAGTCACCGCAGCTTAGCGCTTTACCTCGAAGCCACCGTACCATTCTATATTTGTATTACAGGTTATATTTAAGCTGCGTAAGGGGCTTCGCTTGCCCATGAAAGCAAAGGAAATTCGCTTTTTATTTGAAAATCTCCTGTCAGGGGTCTTTTTATAGTGAAGATTTATTGATATTTTAAAATAAATAAATTTATCTACAACTATGTTCATCGTTGGATACAATATTTTAAATACCCGGGCGTACGCCATCTTTTTTGACCCATGTGCTCGGCACTCAATAACTACTAGCGCCGCGTATCGGAAGAGAGTCAATAACAGAGTAAAAATAAAAGAGAGTTGGACAGGGCTGATGTAGATTATGCAAAACTCGCCAGAAGTCGCCAGAATATATTTTCCCGCTAAGCTTTAAATTTAACTCCCTAAATTAACAAAAATCTCGCTAGATCTAGCGACAAAGTCGCTAAAGTGGCAACACTGAAAATTCTGTATAAACGTGCTTAATTCACTCAGGACTAGTATTATTTACCCGTACTTAAATTTTATCATAAAATTGTTATTTTACTGTTTATCTCAAGAAAGAGAAATATTTGCAATAAAAATTTGTTAAAATCTTTAAGTTATTAATTCTGTAAGTAATTTTGTGTCTAATTGAAAATTGGTAAAGTTAATTACATTAAATGAGACACTATTTTGTAATGATTATGCATCATAATCATATGTATTTTAGTATAAGTAATTACATTTCTTCTGTCTACTGACAAGTTTCTCGCTTCCATACGTTCTGTCAAACAAAACGTTCGGAATGAGTAAGCTCTTTGGTAGGTAAATGTAAGGAAAACAATACCAAAATACCTTAACAGAAATGATTGCACTAGTAAGTAAAAGAAAAGTAACAACCATTATTGCACAATGTATGTAGTTTTAGTTAAGATAATTAAATATACCTTTATTTAATAAAACCACAAAAACTTAAATTACATCGTTAAATGAACATTTTTGTAATGACATTTTACCATTAAAAATGTTCTCAGAGTAAAACATTTGCGAAATCTGTATATTGTCAAATGATTATTTAAAAGTATTTAATGTGTTTGCGAAATGAGATGCTTGTCAAATTATTACTTTTTTTTAAAGTTTTTTTTTTAACTATCATTTGTCATTTTTTTGTCAAATCGTTAGTAAACTATAAATCTCTTGACTTGGTGGGAGTTAGCTGTCTGAAATGCGTTTCAATAAACTAGTACCTAAATAAGAAAAGTACTGACTAACATAATGGAACTATCAATGAGCCGCAAATTCAGTCATTGGTAAAGTTAATTACATTATAGCAGTCGAAGCTATTTCTATATGACGAAATCAATCCATCAATCCAATACAATCCCATTTTTTAACTCCCAGTTTACGTAAGACTGTCTTTTTATAAAAAATCTCTATAAAAACTGTATTGGATTTAAATTTAGCGTGAAAGTCGGTATTGCTGGTTTACGAAAGTTTCCTTTGTAAATCTCTAAGAAGTAGCAAGTGATCAAACAAATGCTTTTTACGTGTAGTTATATAGAAATGAATATCAGTTGATCCTAAGATCTCAACATTCTTGGAGAAAATGGATGAAGGGTAGGTACTTTGGATTAGTTGTAGCTATAATTTATGCATTAAGATCGTTTAGTCAATAGTGAACATAGGTTCGATTACCAAGCATAAACCTTAAATATATTCATGTCAGTACTTCGTAACGAAGATCAGTGAAAGATTTTATATTAATTAATTATGTAAATGACATATCTTCTAACAATTGCACTAAGTCTAAGTTAGACAATAAAAAATGTGTGAAGATAATAGATCTCAATTTAAATAAAACATCGCACGTTTTATCTTCACTTCACATACATGATATTAATCATGTGTTATTAGAATAGATCCACCATTGCGAAATATATTTAGAATAAAGAGGTTTATCTTGGTAAGTTTTGTTATACTAAATATTAAAAGCAAGTGCAATTTTTCTGATGGATCGCATTACGTCATAAGCAGGATTGCCTCACATCTTGTCATATGTCCATCGAATCAAATCTAGTTTTATATGCATGCATGTTTCTAAAGAAGGAGTCTAAGTTAACTATAAAATAGCCAATGCATACGATATAGCAGTATATAATATATATAGATAAAATTGGGCCAAAGAAGATAATTGAGTTACATTGACAAAAGGTAACGCGTGAGCGTGACTGAATGTCAAGTCCCAAACCAACATCAAAATTCAGGGGTTTTTCAATAGTTATGCGTAAGGTTAATACATACATTTATTTCATGTGAAAACAAAAAAGTGTTTGTCACAACAAATTATTCATTCCGGGTATTCTCAAAAACTTAGAATGAATTAAAATAAATTTCCTACAATTCGACCTTGCTAAAGCAACTATAATATCGGAAACAAAATGTCAGAGTATTTTTTTTAAACTGTCGTTGCTTATCACCGACATATCAACTACACATTCAATAGAAGTGACTCTGTGTTGAAGAATCTAATTTCAATCTATAAACATAAATTGCCGCGAAGTATATTGCTCGTATCAACTATTCTTCCGTTTTGAATGAATGTTGTAATGACATAATCCGATTCAGCAGTTTGGGTTTGCGCCAGTGTTTTCCGGAAGCCCTAATATATGTGAGCGATAAACATTTTTCTCTACATTCTTCGTTCTAAATATATATGTGACGGGGCGATCGTGACGCGTGATGACGCGCCGCGGCCCACGTCAGCGAAACTAGAATCACGCGCGCCGCCCGCGCCGTATACATTCTAATTCTAAACTGACTTGGCCGATTCATTCGCTCATACTGGCTGATTTAGGTATGTGAATCGTTCCGGAATTTATTTTTAACATAGATCATATCTAATCGACTATCAATAATACAGTGCAGGATGCAAATGACGTTGACTTTGTTGTTAAAACTTTAGGGAGTTCACTTTCTTTATTCATGAGGGAAGCTAAAGGCTTCGAGTAAGTAAAATAGCAGTACCAGTCAAATCATAATTTTATGATAGTTTAAATAGTTTGCATTTGTCCTTTCACCGTAGTACTTCAATATACGTCTTATATATTCACCTAAAATATTATTAAATTAACACTTTTAACTTATTAAGTTTAATGAGCATCATCCAAATGCAATTTTCCTGTGCACTGCATTAAATACATCTTAGTGCGGATTATCTAAAAATCTATGTGCCTTCAGATAGTGGCTCTACTGTTCATTATAATTATTACTTTTCTTTTATAACGAATCTAATTTTTTAGGTGTTATAAGAATAATTCAGTAAAGAGGTGGAAATGCCCAGTCTACGCTATAATCTTCTTTATATGTAAAAATTACGTGTCACAGTGTTGGACCGCAATGAACTTCAAAACTAATCGACTGATTTTGATGATTGTTCTTTTTATTTTGTTGGATTTGTTCTAACTTATGACATAAGATATGTTTCATTTTACTCATAAGAAATGCAAATTATAATAACCGAGCCACAGCTACGCCTAGTCGGGTCAGCTAATGTATCTATATTTTTAGGTACCAACATAAAATAAACGAATAAAGGATAATGCCTTTTGGATTGCTAAAAGTCACCAATTTTTGGTCTTAATTAAAGATTAAATTAGTATCATGATCAAATGAAAATTAGTTTTACACAAGGAGATTTCATTCCACATGTAAATAATGTTCTAGTTTAAAAAAGGGAAATAGAAAAAGTATAAAAATTTAACTACACTCGCGAGCAACCAAATCGACTCAAGCCCTAACTCTGAGTATAGACTCTGTTTTCAAGAAAGTTATAGGAGATATTTTTAAAAACTATATATCATCTGAAAGCTCCAAACTGCAGCTTTAATAAGATATCACCATTATCAATATCCGTTCATTATCTTTGTAATTAATGATATCTAAACATAAATACAGGAAAAACAGGAATTTGTGAGAAGATGTTGTGGTTGGGTATTTTAGAAATAAAAGAAAATTGATTAAGAAAATACATAACAATTTAATAAATCAATACTTGGTATTCCCCCCCCCTAGCCCTAATCACCGCTTGAAGTCGATTCTTCATTGATCTGATCAACTTTTTGACGTCCTCTTGAGGTATGTTAACCCACTCTTCCAACAATGCTGCCTTCAACTCTTCCACCGTCGAAGGGGCTTGATTCCTGGCTCGTACTCTTCGTTTTAACTGGTCCCATAAATGCTCGATCGGATTCAAGTCTGGACTGAGCGCAGGCCAGTCCATTGTACGCATCTGGACTTCATCCAAAAACTGCTGGGTAATGCGCGCTGTATGACAACGAGCATTGTCGTGCATTAAGACGAAGTCCTCGCCGACAAATCCTTCATAGGGAACAACGTGTTCCAGGAGAATATCGGTGATGTACCGATCAGCTGTAAGCCCGCCTCCTCGGCCTCCACCAGGCACGAAAACGAGCTCCGTCTTTCCCTCTAAAGAGATGCCGGCCCACATCATACAGGAACCACCGCCATATGCTACTGTTTCAGCGAAACAGCATTGGGCAAATCGTTCGCCCGGACGCCTGTAGACTCGGCCTCTTCTGTCGTTGCCATGCAGACACATTCTGCACTCGTCAGTAAAGAGAACCGACTGCCATTGGGCAATGGTCCAATTGACATGCTCTCGAGCAAACTGAAGACGCGCTTGTCGGTGGGCTGCAGTCAATTTGGGCCCCGTCGCAGCCCTTTTTGGAGTGAGATTGGCTGCTCTCAGTCGTCTTCTTATTGTCCACTCGCTTACAGCTACACCACGAACGTGCCTGAGTTCTTGTTGAACATCAACACTCGTCAGATGCCGATTGCGCAGCGATGTTGAGACAATGAAACGGTCGTCTCAGTCAGAAGTACACCGGTGGCGGCTGGTTCTTGGTCTTCGATTGAAGGCACCGGTCTCTCGAAATCGTCTGTAGACCCGGGACACAGCAGACTGGCTCAAGCGAAGCTGGGCAGCGACTACTCGCTGGCTAAGTCCTTGTTCCAACAAGGCAACAACTTGAGCGGCTTCTTCAGGTGTGGTATCCATGGTAACGTGGAAAAAATGATTGCAATTCTCGGAGATGTGTACATGTCAACTTGTGATAAGCGACTGATAAGGTGTGCCGGTTGCGAGAGCTTTTATAGGGGTGACAGTTAGCGCAAGTCGCGGATAGCGTAATGAGCAAAACGACTCATAGTGCTATTGATGTAAAAATGAATGCGTTAGATTTAAAAAAAAAAACAATATTAGTGTTTTATGAAAGCTTGTATATTGAGCTTTCTAATGACAGTTTTTTTTTTATAAATACCTTGTATACTTTACGTAAAAACAAAGTTTGTAAGCAGAATGAGGGCTTGAGTCGATTTGGTTGCTCGCGAGTGTAGATATTGAAGTTAGAATTCTTATGAATATTAGGGACTTTTTCTGAGAAAGAAATTTGCTTTTTAAGTTATATATGGTTGGCTAAAATAAATAAAACGCCCAGTGTCGTATTAATGAAGGTAAGTATAGATTAATTATCTGATAATGTCTCCTGACTTGTTTACTTTTTTTCTCGTAGGTATTATAAATACGCAGGCTAACCTGCCTGTTTTTACACTGTTTTTATAGATATTTATTAAGTGATGAAAGATATCATATTGTAATTGTCACTTAATGACAAAATGACGTTACGAGTAATAATTGTATATACTTAAAAATAGTACGGTACAGTCAACAGAACATCACCGTATTCAAAACTGTTAAATTTGTCTACTATATTTTCAAAATGCAGTCTAACACATAAAATTTATTGTTTCTGGTAGGTTTACATGCTGGACAATAGCCATATATTTAATAGAAATAAACAAAATGGAATAGATTTTTGGAATAGATTTTAGAATGTCGTCAATATTGCATACGCGCTACGCGCACAATTAATACTGATATAATCGGTTATATAAAAATCTTGATTTGCAGATATTTACAGATCCATCAGGTTTACGCGCATGTCAAGTCTCCTTTATAGGAACATTTTTTGGTATTTATTTACTCTATCATAGGAATAATATTTTATTAATATTAATGTATGATTTAAATATCCTACAAAAAAATTGTACGTTTGTGCATCTGTAGTTGTACTTTTTCTTTGTCTTATGTGTAAATTTTAAGACATAGATCGATATTTTCAAAATTGATTTTGGATATAATACACGCATTAAATAATAAAAAATAATTTATTTAACCACATGAGATTAATGGTAAAAAAAATAAGGCTGTATGATGAGTCTGATAAAAAATAAGTATATACTAAACTATTATAGTCATTTAAAAAAATATCCACAAATAGACAGTACAGTAGACAACAATGTCAGGTTTTTAACGTATGTATTAGGAAAACATTCATAATTCTAAAAGAGAGGCAAGTTTCAATTAAAGTTATTGTTATTCAGTGATTTTCATTATTGGTGATTTCAATCTTTGATTACAAATTAATTGATTAAACTTTAGAGACGATAAAAACGTTATCATCAACATTTGGGACACTTTTATTGGAAGATTGCACCCGTTACTAAGGTGTTATCGTCTGAGTATTGTACATTAAGAAAATCAGTATTATGAGCAGATTAATAGTCTTTAAGGATTTTAATGTATTACGAAAATATTAGTTAGTATAATTTATAATATATTCTGATATCAATTTTGTCAATAGACATTGTTGTAGCGTGGTTGTCACAAATGGTTGATATGCATAGATGAAAAGGATAGCAGTTTGTGAGAGGTCGAGTTTAGGGCAGTTATGCAGGGAGGCATAGTCAATAGGCATATAGCCAGAAAGTCAAACTTGGTCAGTCAGTGGAAACAGCTGTGTACGGCGTCGCGGGCGCAGGCGTATGTCATGATCATGACATGACTCAGTCATTGCTAATACATCGTATATCAGCGTCCGAATATTTGTGATAATGTTACACTGCACATATCTAAATTATATAGTAAGGGTATAACAAATGATATACTATGTAAGGACTATAAAGACGAAATTATGTATGCGGGCTAACTTAAGCTTAGAACGAGAGGAAAAGACGGACTACGAATAGATAGGCAGAAATAATCATAACAAGAAATTCTATCGTAAACTAAATGCAAAATCTTAAAAAATCACAACTTAACATTGGCAAACACAAATAGAGTTAATTATTATTTTTAGAAAAACTTGAAAAAAGTTAGTAAATATACTATAGTATATATTTCAGAAAGTATTAGGTTTTGATCCTGAAAGTGCATGTATTTTTTAATGTAAGTACATTTATAAATGTCTTATTTCGTATGAATCTTGCAACATTTGCTATTTTTGGGCTGGTATACTATTTATTCATAGATTGGGTTAAACGGTCTATTGAAATTAGTTCGGTTACAAGTTTCGTCGGTTTGAGTTTTTCTTTAGTACTTATTACGGGATTATTACTATTTGAACCGATATTGCGGCGCAGTCGTATGTGCCATCGTCATGGAAGAACTTGATGCTGACCATTATTTCGTAACGATGGCGCCTTCAACTGTTCCGAATTATCAGAGCTTAAAACACGGCAATAATTTCGTTTAACAATTAGTTCTTTCTTGTCATTATTTAAAATGTGGTTATAATATGTTACCAAATAAGGCTTTATGACCGTTTCTTTTATCTTAAGATAAAATAAATCACAAAACTATGCAACATGAGATTATATGTTGTT
The DNA here is from genome assembly GCA_927399485.1 of Calamotropha paludella. NCBI lineage: Eukaryota > Metazoa > Arthropoda > Insecta > Lepidoptera > Crambidae > Calamotropha > Calamotropha paludella. The sequence goes on along the minus strand of OV656813.1, from coordinate 18,316,010 downwards.
AACAAAGATACTGTATTAACAAAATCGAGCGTATAGAAACAAATTTTAGGGGTTCATATTATACTGAATATCCTTATATTTTTTACGTTATGTTACGACGTCCTGTTACGGTGTAATGGTAAGGTTCTTAAGACAAATAGTAGACGTTGTTTCACAAGGTTCTCACGAACAGGTTCAGACATGACTGAATATTCAACTCAAGAAGTCCGAAGATTGTAAGTAAACTTGTGTCTACAACACACAGACAAGCTTTGGTTTTTAAGGATATAATGGTAAAGGATTAAAGGAAGGCATTTTAGAGGTGACAAAGTATTTACAATATGTTTCGTCTTATTATAAAAACAGATACCTACCATTATATCCTAAAAAATAATAATATGAAAACAGAAACCATAAAAACGAAAGCTTGCATATTTTTCTTTAAATAGGAATTAAAAGAAAAATATGAAATAATTATAAATAATAATGATACCCATGACAAAAATGGGATTTTATAATTTATAAAGTAACGCTATTCTGACAGCAAATATAACAGCTACAAAATCATTTAATGCTTTATAAAAGTGAAAAAAGCACATTAGGTTCTATACTATAACTCTATATATAACTAGAGCTATATTTAATATTTGTTCTCACTCTCTCAATTTTCTAATTCTTATATGTATAACAAAATTTAATGAATGCACGAATGAATCATACAAAATACAATTCATTTAATTGTAATTAATTTAACAAAGACAGAAGTTCACAAGCTAAAGTTTATAGTTTTTCAGAAATTTCCAGTAAGTAAACTTATTAATCCACTTTATAGTAAAAAGATGATTTATAGTAAAAAATTTAAGGATTGTTATTATATTTTAACGTATATATTTATTCTTTACCAGTGGCAGTGTTAAATTTTATGTGAAAATCATCGCTTTTATTGCCAAAGATAAATATATAAAGATTTTCTTTATTATTTTAATTATTTAGTTTTATTTTCACGCAATGAATACCAAAATAATACGATGGATCACATCTAATAAAATATTTTAATTGTGTAATGTAGAGCAGTTGCAAATGTAAATTAATAATAATGATTTAGGTAATATGGATGTAAAATGAATATCGCTAACGGACAGGTCCTAACATGACGCTTCCACGGATTGCCCTCTGACGACCTCCTTTCGATAACATACAATGGACGGCAGATCGTACAGTTCTTATATTAATAGTTATTTTAAATCTATATCAACAAATTTTTCAAAATATCACGCTGTCTATATTGAAGTTTTTATGAACTCGTTCGATTAACTTATGAAGCATCTAATGTGTAATTTATGCCTTTTTTTACGGATTTTTAAATGAAATGATTTCTTCAACTCGTTTTCTCTGTTCTTATTAATAATTTTGCATTTACACGCACATTTATACAGTCGATGATAACTAATATTATGAATTTGAGAACATAAGGTGTCATTTAATCTTTTAAATATAGTCAATACTTAAATTTATGAAATACTTAAATATATCATACAGCTATTTTTTCCAGTTGCATTTTTCTGTCAGTGAAAATAAGGTTACTTTTTAATATTTATAATTTAAAAATATTGATTGTTTAGTTTTTACAGCGGCTGTTATTTTTTTTTAACACACAACAATTATTTAGTACTAAATTAAGCTGAGCTTGTATTACGGAGACTGAATAACGTGAAGAATATATAATTAAGTACATAACGCAATAACGCTTTATAAGTTAATATCAAAAAGGTTAGTCGACATCACAGGAGACCGAAGAGCTGGAAGCTACCTCGGACAAAGAATTAGTTTAGCTATTCAAAGGGGAAACGCTGCCAGTATATTTGGAACTTTACCTAAAGGCTCCTTTTAGTGATATATTTTAGATTTTATATTATATTTTTAAGGTTTTTAGTTTTTAGGTTTAGACTTAATAATTTTAACTTTGCTTTAACTCCTAATTATTTCTTTATTATAGTTGTTACATAGTTATTATTTAGTTTTAATTAGGTACATTAACGTCCGTGAACCCGAAACATATGCTCATGTTCGTCACATAAATATATAGCAGACGGACGGTAGCAAGTCTATCCGTTTTTATTAGGATACATTTAGGAGAGTGTGCAGCAGAATTGCACAGCCTTGTTCAGCCTTCCCCATTTTTTCATCGGACAACTAGACTTGCGAATAGGCGCCATTGTTATATGGTTGATATACTAAAGAGTCGCACTAAAAATTTGATTCCAATTTTGTAATCCGTACCGCTAAAGGGTGGAACTCTTTGCCTGAGTTTGTGTTCCCTGATAAATATAATTTAGGGGTCTTCAAGTCACGAGTGAATTGGTATCGTAGATCGCATCGTCGCTTACCAGCAGGCGAGACAGCGGACAAGCGCTTTCCTATTCACGATAAAAAAGGCCCTACCGAGATTCGAAACCGGGACCTTTGGCGCAGAATGTAGTAATACAAAGGTTGCACCATGCGGCTATTCTTAAAAGGTGCCGCTCCTCCCGTCGAAACTGTAATAATATGGAATATCTATGTTATTTTTTCTATGTGGTTCCTAATACACAATAAAATCAAGTAAATAAAAGTTAAATAAATACTATTCAATTTACATTTACATTCAATTTACCTAATCACTTTAATGCAATGAGTAGTGAAATGACCAGGATGTCCAAGGGTAGAATAGAATGAATTTTTATAAATAACTATCTGCCTGAAACTTACTTTTTTTTTAAATTATATCTGTCTGAAACTTAAAATTCGTTTTTCTTTTATGTCGATATCTGACAGGGTTTTGTAATGCAGTCATATCTGCCATCTTGCGAGTATCATATCATAACCCACATGTCGCAAAGCAGGAAACCCGGCTGAAGTATTCACAGGCACTGACAGCCTAAGCCGTCAGCCACTAATGTCCCTTCTTCTGTTTTTTATCTTGTCATTTTCAAATTTAAACAATCTTCTATAGTAATTTAATTACCTACGCCTATTGCTTTTGGTTTAAAAAAAATACTGATAGACTTTTTCTGTGTTATTTATGCGAACTCAAAACCATAATACAATTTTTGTTACAAAAGGTTTGTTAGGCCGAGGTAAAAATAAATTGCTCAGTCTTCTTTTAATAAATTAAAAGTCAGATTATTTATCAGCGATATATTGTCAAAACTTCACACAAGTAATTTGTTGCGGTGCCATATTAGTCAGATCAAAGTGATATCAGTAACGTTTTAATAATAAATCTCAGATTAGCAAATTCCATTTATTTCTGCAAAAGTTTGGCGATCAATGGTGGTTTTTTTTTTATATTTTAATTACTCATACCATAATTTGTCGCAATACGTCCATTGTTAGAGGCAAGCGTCCTCTAAAAATGGGAAGCAATAATCTCCACACTTGGTAGACGGGTTGGTACTAACAATAAAAAACCATGAAATGAGACTATTCGGAAAACGTTGCTGCCGATTTTGTGGTCAACGGGAGTTGAATCGTGACGAGTCTTCTTTAACTACATTTGGTATTACTGTCAGACACCACACGAAAATGTTTTATCACATAGAAATAAAAATTCTTTATTTTAATAGATAGTATAGTACATATAAGAAAACTATTCTTTTTTCAGATATGCCATTAACTATATGATTATTATTCTAGCACTGATTTTTTCTTTAAGATAACGTTTTAACTTTTAAACTGGAGAAATTCCCACTCTGAAATTTGCTATGTAAATTATTTATAAGCCTAAATAATGTAAAAATTATCTGTTGTTTCTTCAATTTTGAGATATTTCTAAATAAACCCTATCTAATAGTTATACCCTGTCGTGTACCAAATAAATGTATTTTAATCTTATTATTTATTTTGTATTTTAAATAACTTATAATTTCATCTTGATCCAGATGTTACTAACTTCTTACTGCAAAATTCAAGCTGTATAATGTCATTGAGTTATTGATTAATTTTTAATCATGGGACTAAGTAATAATGTGAAATTAGTTAGTAAATAGCTGTTATCAGTAGCGGTGCCGCAGAGTTCAGCGCTCGCGGGCAGGCGTCGCTCTGACGTCACCCGCATGATAGACACTTTATCATACCTATGTACCTATACATATGTCACCGATTGTTTCTGAAAGGTCGCTAGCTTTCTGGCTCTTACAAATAACTAGTGTCGTGCCGTGCGATAAACTATCCGACCTTTTTGGCAACCCGTTGGAAAAGAACGTTCATATCGTCGTTCCGAGCTTGCCAATTTGTATAATTACCATTTACCTCGTTGTTTGTTATTTTTGCTTTTAGAAGTTGTCGTTGTAGCATATGTGGTTTGGTCATTAAATTACATTACTTAGGGCCGACTCATGAAATACTTATACTGTTTGCACAGCAAAATTGCATACATTGTGTAATGTAACTCTGTATTTTTTTTGCTTTATTTCCACTTTTAAAGGTATTATTATTCTAAATGTAAACTTCGCAGTTTAGAGTCAAATTACTGTTTTTGCGGTTACATGACAAAGCAAGTATTATGGCTTTATGTACACATCATTATACGGGGGAAATATTTTTTAATCATGAGTGCGGATATACATTGGTGTCCGGGGAAGTGCTGTCATTTAATGATTCTAAGATAGAGATAAAAAGAAGCGGAAATACTTGTCGGTCTGTCAATGTGGCGACAATGTCGTGCTATTTGTGTTAAACGAGCGATTTATTTCAGTCGGTCGCGACGTGAACGTCCTCAGCGGAATTTCGGCCGAGAGGAATCCGATGCCGTTAGGCCGCGCAGCAGCGCCGGCACTGATAGCCGCCCGCAGACTCTGTTGCCGGGCGCGACACCCGCCTCGCGCCCGCGCCACCCCCTCTATGACAATCACACTATTTGTACAAAAGGAAAATTCGAGACGCCGCTGACTCATCACCGTGTGCGCCGACACCGCCGCCGATCCGCTCTACAGCGGCCCTACTTTTATTTTTTAAACACTACAGTATATTTTATTTTTTCACCTTCCACTTCATTTTGCTAATAATTTCGCACGACTCACCTCTTACCGAGCGGTCATCCATATACGTGAAATGGCGTTGCTATAAGGATGAAGTGTCAACCGGTTCACTCACTGCATTGTACACAGTAATATCCGATCGTAAATCACAAAACGAGGGATAGACTCCTGCGGTATGGCGCGCGGACGTGCACGCGGCGCGCGCTCACGGAACTGACTGCGCCAGCGCACCATTTGGGTCACTGTCATTCCGTGGTGGGGGACATACATTCGCCAACTCGCTTCTGAAAAATTGGCGACTTGTGAATATGTTTCACCGATGCGGGCGTTTTCGCCAGCGATATGCACCAATCGGCGGGCGCACCGCTCATTACAGTACAGTGGCGGCTTTCGGCGGTCGTCAGCCGTTCGATTTCTTCCCGACTTTACCGTTTGGCTCTCAGTCCACAATTAATGATTTTTTTTTGATGTATGAAACGCGCTTCTCACCGTAGCAGATTACCTTCACTGGTGGAGGTCTGGTCAATGGTCAATGTCTTGTCAATGTCTGGACATTGACAATACAGCTGTGTTAAATATATATTTTGTCAGCAGAAAGAACAATATGTTAAAGTATAATTTGAGTCAAAATGAGTTATAGTCTGCATTTCTTTCAGCACCAATTTGTCTAGGGTCTGTCTACTGACAACTTTATTTTGGTCATTGATCACATTCATTTCCGCGACGGCTTTTGAGGACTTCTTAATGAATTGCTGTTTAAATGATAATTATATTTAGTTTTCTTAATCTGTAATATTTCACTGTTTTCCGCAGTACTCGGTTAAAAAACACTTATTTGTGATCTAGATACTCAAATTTACGTATGTAACCAGTGTAAATTAGGTGAGTTTAGATTCAAAACATCTGGGAAAAGTATATTTAAAATTATTTTACCCCAAGTACGATCTTGCCGCTTTAAGGATTTTATTTTACAGATTACCAAACAGCGTACTCGTAAAATACATTTTTTTAGGAGGTGAGAAAAATAATCAGTAATCTATCAATACTAAAACAGAGGGCAGATAGTTATGGCTGCAATAAATGGCAAGAAATTACATTCAATATATGCATTGAATGTTGGTGTGATTTGTTAAATGTATGTGTCAATTTAAAAGTAATGTTCTATAGCAAGAAATTACATGGTCCTTGAGCAAATATCGAGATTTATTGCAATAAAGGCTGATGGACTCATTGAAATCTCATATTGATACAGTTAATAAAAAATACTACCACTAATATTTCCTAAAATTTGTGAGTACGATGGTTTTATAAAAGTACGTAATTGTCATTTTGTAACGAATAGCGCATTAAGTTTTTAAGTGTGTGATAATTTCTCGTAAAATTCATTATCATGTAACGTAGATTAAGGCAAATGCTCATAATAAGTGTTAAAAATTGCTGACAAGATCTTTTCAGGATACATTTTAAAAGATATTTTTAATTGGATTTGATTGATCTGGTCAGATTTATTGACTGTTGATATTGATAAATATTGAACTTTAATACTGTTATAACGGTACAACTAAGGGTTTATTACATAACAGTGATAAATGTTAAAGCGTCTTAGCAACACAGAATTGTGGTCACACAGTCGAAGCTATCACTTATTACACCACTTCTACATCCGTTCAGATTAGTAGGAAAAAAGATTGTGCTATGAGTAAAATTAAATCACATTCGAGAATATCGTTATTGAGTAAAGAAGCCTTACTGTGGTGACATAATAAAAGAAAAAAGCCGGTTTAAGTAGTCGAAACGAATTTTAAAAGATTTTTTTTACAAAATAAAAAGCAGTTTCTACAGATAACGAATCGTATTTGTTTTCAAGTTTTAATCCAGAAGCCTTATTTGGTAGATTAATAGCAATAGAATCTATCTCATTCTATTTATATTTATTAGAAAAATAGCTGGTGCTAAGAGAAACTTTAAATCACGTTCTTGAGAAAATTAAAAGGATAACAACAATAATTTTATGAAAGGTTAGCTTTTAGATTTTTTCTAATCGGGACAAAAACCTTGTTGTTGAAAGTACAAAAATGAATAAAAACGTTTTCAAATCAAGAACATATTAAACTTTTTTGACAACTGCATAATTTTTATAATAACTGCATAATAATAACTATATAAACTTAAAAATATTACAGACTTTTTATCGTTATATTATTATTGCTAGGTACGGCCGACGATGCTAAATTATTATAGGTCTTTATTCTTCACTTGATATTACTAACGCTTCTGCGACTGTGGTAGCTTACTGGCTCGCTATGATAAAAATTTCTGACCATTTTTTAAATTATGTCCAAGGTCCATAACCACTAGTATGTATTGGATCCCTTTTTTGGAAGTGGGAAATGGACCTGCCACATATTTTGCAATTCTTTTCCAAGGTGCATCGAAAATATAGATTTTCATTCCAGTCCTATTCCATGATTTTTCTACAGAGCAGCTGGTACATCGGCCATCTCGGCCTAGGTAGGGGTTTGGATACCTTAGTATGGGTATCTCGCACAGCCGTTTTTTGAGTTTTTTAAACAAGGTTTCGCAGCCTTGTTAAAAGCACAAAATTTCCTCTCTTTCTTCTGTAAGTTGACATAATTGTGATGTCGATGTCAGCAAATTACATTAACAAATCTCGTGTAGTATAAGTATATCTTTAAGAAAACACGTAATTGAGTACGGTCTTTGGGTCAGGCCGCTCTTAAACCGCCTTTATTTTGTAGGAATCTGTTTAAAGTTCTCTCTTTGTGAGCAATAACTATTAATTGATTTCCTTCTTGTAACTTACAATTCGTAGAGCTAAGCTTCAGGTTTTTCTGAAAGGATTCTTGCCCAAAACCAGTTTTAGGTTTCGAACATGGCTTCCAAAGTTTCTTTGATCTATGAGTCTATATATCTATGAGTTGTTATCATGTCGTTGAGGTAAACCAAGAAAGCTTCGCTGAACACCCCTGACAGCAGTGAGTCTTCCAAATGTGACTGGTACGTTCCATAGTCGGAGCAACATGACATCGAATTGCCATAAACCCTTTTTAGTAGAAAACGCTGTTTTTTCTTCTTCCCTAGAGTATAGTTCTACTTGCTAATGGGTACTCTTTAAATACACCGTAAAAAACGACTTCGGGTCAGCCACGTCATCTATGCTCGGTTGTGGTTAAATGTCTTTCTTCGTGACGTTTCGTACGTAGTCGTATCGGCCTTACGTTGACGGTATTGGTAGGTAAATAAATGCTATTTACAGTCGCCGAAGAGTTGTTCAGCATTAAATATTTTACAGCTAATTTTCCGTTGAGAACTATCGCATCTAAGCTACTTCAATGGTTTCAACCACTATGCCCTTTTCTATGACCATTTTCTTTTCTTCCAAATTTAGAACTTGTTTTGGGGTCACTATATCTTTCATAGAAGTGCGCACTGTTTTTGATTGTTGGTTATTATCAACACATTTATAGCACATTGCACATTACCATTTCTTGACAGGTGGCCCCCAAAAATCGTTGAAGTCCTGGTTACTGCTTACTGTGCAGGATTATGTAGTGTCCAGCGTATATTCATAAACAACTCCATTGATTTCTCCTTCACTGACAAGGTTGTTAATGCCTGAGTTAAAGTTATGATATCCTTTGGGGTTTTTGTATCAATATCGGCCAACACCCACCCAACGGTCATGACTGTTACTCGTTTCCCTGCTCCCGTTTGGCAACAGCTGTTACTCTTGCCTCACCACGCCATTTTAAAATAGTAGTGTTATTTACCACCTTCGTAGGATTAGAAAAAAATATGTCGCCCAATTTCTGCAAACGTAGCACACGTCTTTAAAGATGACGTTTGCCTAAACTATTGCCTGGTATGATTTGGGATCGCTTCCTTCTATTTCTACTCCAAAATCTGTACCAGTGCCTCCTTGATTATCTTATGGTATCCCAGGCTCACAGCTGCCTTAATTTCAATCAGTAGGCGTAGACTTGTAAACCTTGTGAAACAGGACAATAGTAGAGAGATACCTGTCTAATGCGAAAGTCAGCAGTGGCGACGTGATGTTAATAAAAGAGGCCATGTTTCAGCAAATGAACCTGAGATTTGGCCACGTTTCCCAGTGGGGTGACAGTAACCTCGTCCATTTCAACGCCTCCATAACACAAGCGTGTCAGTAAACAGCAAAAAGGAGTACCTTCAAACTGACTCTTTCTACTACTACATTCTAGAGTTCCACCGGACCAATTTTCGAGTCCAAGACTCAAACTGCAGTCAAAAAGCTGGGCGTCCTAAATAAAGTGAAGCGATATTTTACGTCGGAACCGCTTTTAACTCTCTATAAAGCATAAGTCCGTTCTTGCATGGCATATGCATGCATTATTGCAACCACCTCTGGGACGGTTCAGCAAGATAGCAACTTTCTGTATTGGACACGATTCAGCGCAGATCTGAGAGGTTCGAAGAGTGTGTTCAGGAGCACTATGAGCTCATACCGCCATTACCTTTCTTCCGTCGAGCATCCAAACTCACTGCGGGCTTCCTTGATCGCCGTTCCTAATTTTCACACCAAGCGCTACTCAACATCTTTCATAATGCGCACAGCAGAGGACTGCGTCTGAATTTCCGAGTGTAAGCCAGGGTGAAAAGGCACCTTCTGGGTTAGCTCACTTCATCGTAGGTTTTGTCTTGTCCCCGGGCTGGATTGCGATCAAAAGCGAACCCATTCAAGATAAAAAAAGAAAAAATCTTTGGCATGTCGCATTCTCGTCAAGCGCCTTAATGATGATTTTAGTTTTGCCTCTATTTTCCATGCGTTACTCATACCTATGCACGTATCTTCAAAGAATTTATTCACAGCGTCGACTTTTTCCTTAGTTTTGTAAACTTTAATGCGTTATACGACAAAGCCTTCCATCGTACTACTACTTCATTAATTCTACTTTTTCAGTAGTTTTGTAAACTATAGCGAGTAATTCGTCATAGTCCTCCATCGTAGCGGTAAATAATATAACACTAATTAATTAAATAATTACTGGCTTTAGCTGTAAACAAAAACTTATTGCTAAATAATGACTAAGCTGAAATCTCATAGCAATTAAATAAAAGTTGAGTGAGATAAAATGTTCAAATGGTAAAATTTTCAATTCTTTCATATGTCTAATGGTTTCTCTAACCTTTACTATATCACTCTTATTCTTTCTTTTAACAAAGTTGTTACTTGTCTAAAAATACAGATGTAAAACCGTAATGTAAAAATAATGAATAAAGGCGTAATCATGTTATCCTCTTGCTAAATCAATAAACCCATTATCGTTGCAAATTTTGTCTATGGCCCTTGGTAGAGTTGCGAGAAAATTATTCTGTGTCGGCATGCCAACCCATTCATATGGTGGCGCCGCTGCGTCTACCTTCTCTAGGCTTTGGTGGGTGGTCGAGAAAGTATCGTTGCGTTAAGATCGGTTGACTAGCTATCTCTTTTATATATTGGCTGTCAGAGTGGTCTTTCACTTGGGTCATATGGCCCAAATGAAATAAGAGGAAACTTCCGTCTAACATTGATTATAAAGGTTGCGTGAAAGCAAACGCTATGCACGCACGAATATGATTCGTTTGCTCTTAGTTTAAGTTCTAACCAGTTGTTTGAATAAACTTTTTCAAGAATGCTTAACGTTGACTTTATTTTTATATATAAAAAAATGTATTTTGCCTGCATTTTATACCGTTAACATTTGGCTGTTGAACATAGTAAATGAAGGAAAATAAATCATCAATGTATAAACTATCTTGATCGAAAAACCAGACAAAGGCTCTGTATCATATTATAGATAACATTATAGTTGTAATAAGGGTATCTTACAATTTATCATTTTACCTATTTCCAAACATTATGCACAAGTTAGAAAAATTTTAGTACGCGTGTCTTGGCATTAAACAGAACGAGATCTGTTTAATACATACCCTCAGACTTGTAGAAAAACTGAAGTATCCATATGAGCAGCGTTCTAATGCAAATATCTAAGTAGTCTCTGTATTATTATATAAAATCAGACTTAAAATATAAGCTCTAAAAAAAAAAAAAATATAAACTTAAAACTTCTGTCCCAATAATAATAAAAATTCTGCTTCAATTTATTCATATTTCGGAGTTAAAATATACTTTTATTTTAACATTGATATTCATTTCGGTAATTGTTATTAATTCCCAGTAAAAAAAGACATTTTGTAACACTTTTTTCAGATATTTAGTATTTGCACTTTATTTGAAGACTAATATTTATTTCAAAGTCTGCAAATCAAATGCTATGTCAATCCGAAAGTTTTCGTGTTTATGTCAAGAAATAATTTAAAAACAGGATCAAATCAAACTAGGGTTGCATAACTCTTTATACTTAATTTACCTCAAATTCATATATCTATCTAGCAAACTATGTTTTATACTAAATAATTATTATATTCAGAGGCTACCCGCTTAGTTAATTACTAGGTTCGCAAGCCTCGATTTTAAGTTTTTGACATCTTCTGCACGTGTCGCGTATTTTAACACCAAACATTCTGATGCTTCGAAATTCTATCACATTATTGTGATTGAGGTTTGAGTTTACTGTTGAGCATGTTTATTTCTTTATAGGCTTACCCTAAACATGTAACTGTTCGTGAGATTTTCGTCATATACTTCCCATTCGTAGCATGTCACCTCACTATGTTTACACGAGTCCTAAAACCATCTCTCTTTCCGTATTGGCATATGAATATTATTTATTAAATAACGATTTTCACTTATTAAACGTGATGACATGTAAAAACATTTCGACTGAATCACACTTATGCAACGAATGTCAACTCTCATCATATCATCTCAGTCTTAAGACGTACACTGCTGGACGGAGTCTCTATCAGAAATGAGGGGTTTGCCATAATCACCACGCTTAGCAGGCTGGTTGGAAATCGTTGTAAAAGACCATGATTCGAAATACGCTGCTATTTTGTGGTCTACTGGAGTTGTTCGGTTTTTTTTTCTTTTACATTAGCTAACTAGCGGAAGCCATTCGCCAGTCATCAAAATGTTTATGGGACACGTTTAGATCGTAAAGGAACTCCCCCCCTTGTCACAACACAAGAGGAGAGTTATGTGTGGAAAAAAAATGTTATGGTATTCAAGGTTTTAATGGATGGGTCCATTGCTATAACTTAGCCAGTAACGAAATTATTGTAGAGACCAGACACGGGAAATGAATACTTAGAAAGTTGTTAAGTTCCAATTGTACTTTTTTACAAAATTACTTTTAAAATGGGATTATTGCATTTTATAATTATTAAACACTTGGTTTGTACTCTACGGCACATGCAGTTTGTTGCTCAGCGTATGATATTGTATTGTTAATATAAAGAATATAAACAATGCGTTAAACACATTATTAAGCTCAATGCTTGTGTCAAGATTTGGTTAGCGTCCGTAGTACATTATGATATTTATGTAAGAAAAAGTTGCGTTAATTTTTTTTTTGTGGCCATATCAATTCCATTTTTCTCTAAAAGAAAACTGCGATTGTTAAGTTTTCAGAATAATTATTTTATATGACTGTTTCTAACTTAAAGACGATAATTACATAGCTTTTTAAGTAAAGGAATTAAATAAGAAATTGTTCAAAGTTAATTATTTGAGTATTTATAAGTTATTTTCTTTTATATAAATATAGATAAACATCATAAGCGAAGTTTATGATGTTTATATTGTCGGCGTTGCAGTCTTCAGAAACCAAATTTTCTCTTGTAGAGTATAAAAATTACATAAGATAATCTACCATTTCCACAATTTTTCCAATAGTATTTTTATTACTGAAAATATTTTCAAATATTTTTCCCACTATTTCTATTACTGTTTTCACAAAACATACTATTGAGAAAATTCGTAATAAAATATTAATTAATTCAATAACTAATGAATTTAAAATCAAGTCTCAATAATTATGTAATATTTTGGAAGCTACTGATTTTTATATAATAATCATAACAGTTATCCTATGTTATTCGATGTATTGAAATTTTAAATGGTGAATTGATGAGAATTTTGTTACCAAATTCTATTAATGCTCATGTTAATAGTAGGAATGACACTCTGACGTCTGTAGAAATCTGTAGAGTATGAGATTTAAGTTTGTAGTTGATTAAATTAAGTTAAAATAATATGCGAAGAAAAAGTGTTATGTGTCGTATCAAGTTATAACACGACTTCTTCCTTCTTTTTGTATCTGGTTGGTTGTGATATCACTTAAAAGTAAAATTAGAGAAAAAGTTAAAAACAAATGTTTTCTTGCCATTTCTCTATTGTTTCATAAAATGGGAAATGTGGCAATACTTGTACTTACTCGTTTTGGTTATGAGCTTTTACCACTGGTCGTTACTATCCTGAAGACCCAAAAACCAACAATGAATAATAAATCACTTTAATAATACAACAAAAGTTACGAAAGTTTAGCAGTGTAAATGGATTCAACCCGTAGCTCTTACCTTGCACCGACAGATTTTTACTTATTCGGTAACTTCAGAATTTTATAAGAAGTGTTGGATGAATGAGTAAAAACGGTTAAAAATTAAATGCTGGATGCACTATTTACTTAAAATCGTTCAAAGAAAAACTGAGGGAGAAAAATATATAGTCTGTTACTTGCATTGAAACTGAACCTTCGAATATTTTTTTTAGAATAATAAAAATAATTTGCGAAAAAATCGACTTTTTAAAAAAATATACATTTCGAAAATCCTAAATAAAAAAAATAATAATTTGTCGTTATCTTTGACTTCTTCGGTTTAACGACAAAATAAAAATATTGACAATTATGAACACAGTTAAAGTTTTCTTTTTTATATGAAAATAGTAATTTGAAGTTTTAGTAGACTTACTTAATATGTACACAAGATTAAATAATTATTTTTGCTGTTATTCACAAGTATGTGTTATTGTCATGGAAAAAAAATTATAACAACTTTTCCAGTTCTGTAATCATGTCATAGCTTGGTTGTTGGTAAAAATATATTAAAGAAAAATTTGGAAGTAAAGCCTTTCTAAATATATGAAATTAAAATGAGAATTTTATTGGGTACGTACAATTTTATTAAGCGTGTAATGACGGTCGTTATAAATAAACAGTTACTTATTAAATTATTTCCTTCAGATGCCCACTTTTTAATTTTATAAAACACAATAAACGTAGAAGTTTCCGTTAGATGATACTGTACGGTACGATGAAACTGTACGGTATGCTCAGTGAGATTATTGGTGGCTTAATATTGAATGGAACTTGCTTGTTGTGATAAATAACTAGTCGTATTTTGTTTAAGAGTATAACGGAAAATGTAAATTTCTACGTTTTAGGATTTAAACTTTATTTAGTTTTTTATTAAATTAAAATATTTTATTTCAAGGTTGACAAGGGTTTTGAGGAAAGAGATTATACAAATTTACCAATGCAATGTTTGAGTTTAATTTGATGAAGAATACTTATAAGATTCATAAGTATTTATGGAGTATGAATATCAATGAAGTTAAGAAAATAATATATAAATACATATTATATAAAATATACCTGGTACAAATTCAACTGCACAATCATAATTCCGCTTTACATTGACGATAGACTAACTGCCATAAATGGTACCAGTTACTTTGAGTTGCATCTTTTAAATATTTTCAAATGATTCTTAAAATAACTGACGTTAAAAATTGCAATATATAAGTAAATATATAAAAATGGATTTCAAATATTATTGTTTTAAAAACAAATGTCAATCACTTAGGCAACTAGGATTTTTATTTATTGTTTTAATGAAGCTGTTAAAAAAGGGAAATTATGCTTAAAAAACTAAGAAATAATTTATCATTTTTTATATTATATATATCCTAGCCATATATATTGGTAATAAATCTGATTGGGATGTGTCATATTTAGTTAAAAAACAATGAATTTTCTGCGTCTCTGGAGTGACAAAACTTTTGTTTCCCTGTTGCACAATTTAATTCTCTGTTTTACAGTACAATTTCATCTGTTTGTAAGTGCAAACGAATTCATATACTGCGTATAACAGAGGGTGCAAGAAAATTTATATTGACGTTTTGATTGTCCAAGTGGCTTAACACAAATAGACAATTGGAAACAATTTATTACTTACCCTAAAAATACTTTTGGTGAATGAAAAATAACACTTTAACAGCTCTCAAACTGGCTTCTGATACTGAGAGGCACGAAAACTAGTTTTTCCTCATTCAATAAAAAAAGGTAGACAAATACGTCGTAGGTATCACGAAACGATGAGCGTCTTTAAAATGTAAAACTGACTTATCGATACGACTACACACTGTTTGGCAACATATTAGGAGTGACGCGGGAAAAAAAGCGCGGCAAAATCATTTGGGCGGGGCGCGGGGCGGGACAGGGCGTAGCGCCCTTGGTACCGCCCCGCTGACTCACCGGCGCCCGCGCACCTGACGTTGGGATCAAGAAATCTGTAACTCCAACCAACATAAATCTAGACGTTTTATTTTACACAGCTCGGCTTGTTAACAAAGGAGCTGGCAATGGCGTAGTCGCGTGTCTTTGTTATCACGTTAAGGTGTAATCTGGCTATGCTATGCTTATTGCTACGAAAACAGTATAATATAACAATTATAATTCTATAACAGATCTAGTAGAATTTCAGTTGTCTCAAAGGTAAAGAAAAGGTAAGCAAACGTAAATACGTAAATGTGTTTTTAATATTAGTACAAATAATAAAATAATAATAAGTGAAAATTGTCTAACATGTTTGTTTTTAATTAAAAATATCCCTACTTTCAGAAGATTTGGGTACAACTTTATCGGAGTTTAATTTTTTAACTCGTTTCTACTATATTATTTATCATATGTTTATTTAAAACACGTCTAAGTCTTAATTTGACGTCAGAAATAACAATTACATTTAGAATTATATAAAAAAATGTAATCTATTTCTTTTATTACGTTTGTTTCAAAATAACGCAGCTATAAGAAGTCATTTTATTAGCAGTAAAAATAAAAGTCATTCGTGACTCATTATAAAATCTAGTTTTTGAAACGCACATCCGTGTTTCTACTTACAAGTTAGGACGTGTACAGTCTTTAGTATAATTCAGTATACCACACGTTGGAAATCAATCAATTTATCATGCTGATGTGTGATGCATCGAATAAAAAATGCTATATTTTTAAAGAAGTAATCTATTACCATTAATGTTTGCAATCAAGGTCACGAGTTCGTATAACGCTAGGGAAAATTGTTAGTGCGAGGATCGAAAATGTATATACTAGAGATATGGTTATTTAGTACACTTTACTAATGGTATATTCTAAATTCACTTTGCAACTGAAGTTATGCGAGAATGTCTCATCGTAGTTATCTAATCATTTACCAGAATGCGCACTCGCGCTGTTTTATCTAAGATGCCTTGATAATTTCTTAGAATGTTCATTTACTAAGATATATTGATTAAAAGCGTTTTCTATTAGTCTACTTCTAGAAAAACGATATTTAAGTATGTGGAATATGAACAGTTATAGTATTTTTATACATAATATACTTAAATGATATACAAATCCACATATCCAAAAAACTCCGTAAAATTTATAAAGATATATAACGTATTTGTCTTTTGAATGTGATTTGATTCGGATTTCATAAATAGTATTGAACCCAAATTAAGTCTCGTTTATAAGGCCAGAGACATACATTATACTTACAAAAATAGAGTTTGACCTATATGAAAAACAGATGTTAACTGTTAAAAAATTGATGGATTATTTATTGTTTTGTAAAATTAGTTAGTTTTTATTCGAGTATGAGCGTCACAGAGATTTGAATTTAAGTATCTTGGGGAGTGACGAAAGGAAAAGGTTTAGAGAGGAGTAATTTCTCCTATTTTCATCAATACATACATCATTTCAAACATTGTATGAAGTAATTCATTTTAAACTTCGAGTAGATATAGTAAATAATAATATTTAAATAATATTTTGTCAAAAATATTGTTAATGAAAGTGATATTTTGTAAAGGTTGAAATACTTATTTCCTATTAAGTACAATTAAAAAAAATGTCCTAAAATTGTATTTATTGTACAACATCCCAAAAAGGTGAAATAAAACTTCTTTGATAGAGCTTTATGAAGAGTATATTGGACAAAAATTCTTTTGATATTAATAGAAATCAATGAAGGTGAACCATAGCGCGTTTTACACAAGCATAGTGACATCTAGTAATACTATTTAGAAATAATTATGTATGAAGATTATTTACATTAGTTTAAACATAGTGGGACATTGTTGTTAAGATCTTGACAAAAAACTTATTAAAAACTACCTATTACGTTTAATCACAAGTTATGGTGTCTACAAGGTCGTCGTTGATGTCTTTTGTAAGGGTTTATTAAAACATGCTTGTGTGTATATTTGTGAACGTGACTATTAAAATTTATCTGATAAGACAACTGTCAGTATTTATACAAAAAAATTCTCATTCAAGAAAAGGTTAAACTTATCTGTTCTATGTATTACAAATACAGACTACTTAATATTTGTAGTCACATACAGTTTTTTATTATGTTATGTCGTTCTTCAATAAATTACTAATAATTCCGTTTAGTACTAACTTAACATAGCGTATATAAATACTAGTATGTTTCAATTGCATCCCTTAATTTTGTATGATACATAAAAAAGAGAAATGTTGTCTTATAAGTATTAAACTCGCACCTGTTAAGTTAAAGAAAATAATTACCCCACTCAATATTCTATTAAAATATTATTTACTGCTGGTTTATTGCTGCTATTATCCTTCTCATATTTCGTATTTAAGATATCAAAATGCTTCTTAAACATCAGTTTCTTTATTAGAATTGATGCTGATTGAAAATTGACTGTGACAAAATGCGCGGTAATAATTTACCGTAGGCCCATCCGTCTCGGCGTCGCAGGCGCAGCCTTCACGAACCGACTTTCAAGTCCGTGACTCAGTGCCAATGACGTCATTAGGACCTCGCAATGGCCGTTGCCTCACCCGAGGCCTATCGGGTCATCTGAGACCCAGCCCCTGTAACGCCTTCCAAGAAACATATTTATTGTTAGAGGATACTTTGTTATATTTTGCCTTTAATTAATCTTTAGTTGTTTCGACTCCAGAAATAAACACAGACACTTTATTAGTACTTACAAATTACATGCACAGGTGAGACAAAAAACTTATAAATTACATTACAAATACACTAATATCTCCTATAGCTCAATGAAATGTTTAATAGATTATAGTTCATAGTTAATCTGTTGGATGTAGAGACAAGCTGTAAAAGTGGTTGCCTACCTTGCATGCGTTAATGGGATGTGCAATTTTTAAAAAAGATTATTGTTTTTTAGTATTTATTTATGGTAATAATTTTTTATGAGGCTTGATTTTGAATGTGTTAAAGTTCAATAAATTATGACCATTACAGCAGAAAAGTAATAATACAAGTAGTTAAAAAATTAACATTTTTATCATATTAATATTTGCTTAAAGACCGTTATTAATTATCAGTTAGTATCATAATAATGCGGAATGTTTTCTGCAGTCTAAATGGTCGAAAAGTTGCGCGCTGCATGTGGATCCGGGCCTTCGCCTTAGACCGGGTGCGGGTGAATGACCGCCAAACCGCGCCAACCAGCCATCTTGGATTCGTCACGACGCGCGCGTAATGCGTATTATGTCTTTGGCGCGAACTTAGCAACATCATTCAACTCGGCGCACTAGCCAAATTTGGAAATCAATACGTCACATTTTTCTATTATCTGCTTGCTTGGCAGTAACGTATAAACTTGGAGTAAACTAGGATACTACATGCTAAAACATTGTCTTCAATAATTCTTCTGAAATGTAACAAGACCTTATAATATACTAGATAATCATTTAACGTCGAATTAGATGTGTTATGTAAGAGTTTCTCTACGGTATTATTTAGGTTGACGTCTCTACGTCAACCTAAATAATACCGTAGAGAAACTGTACGTTGTACTGTACAACTGTACGTTGATAAATTAAAAAGATATAATATATTTATTTCATTCTCATTTAAACATTCAAATATTTTCTAGTACATTTTTGTATAATCGTTTTTTCTGAATGAACGGTTATATTTTGTTGAAGGCTTTGAAAGAATATTTCTTGACCATTAATCAATTTTCAAGTCATTTATAAACCTGGAGCAAGATGTCATGTGTGGACATAACGTTACTAATCAAACCCTGATGATATACAGCTTTTGGGCGACATTCCTCGCACAGGGAGAAACTAGTTGGACCACATTCGCGGCTCGCCCTTAACCGCTGCCGCCACATGGTTGAGCGAGAGCTATGTTACTGCACTGCTTTAGGTTTGCTTTAGAATGGATGTGTGCAAAATTCGTGCGTTAGGAGGTGGTTCATCAAAAAAGACAAGAATATTAAATACAAAAACAGTTTATAAATATTTCATTGCCAATACACGTTTTACCAATGCCGCTATTCCAGCAATTATGACCTTTGTTAATTTTACTTGAGCATAACAATGGTGGCGGTGAGTAATCCGTGGCATAAATATGAACTATTCTTCCCCCGTCTTAGACTAATTTCTTCAGTTTTCTTTGTTATTGAAGTCACACAATTATATTATTACAATTCTCAATGTTAATGTTAGACCATATACGACGATAAACTATCACCCGTAACTTAGTCCGCGTTGACTTACGAAATTTGGAGTAGATAAGTCGTGTAGGTCGTTTTTTGATAACTGTAATTGTTCTGGTATAAGAAATTTCAAATTAAATAATTTTATTCTGCAAGAAAAATCATAGATGTCAACATAGAAATCACAAGTTTTAATCATTCTAATAAACTTATTATTTGCCAAAATTCATCTAAATCGGTTTAGCCCCGTTTGCGTGATTAAGGAACAAACATCAAAATAATTAAAAGTACAAACTTTCACATTTTTAATATTAAAGATATTATTTAGGAGGATAGATTGAAAACCCTGGGTAACACAATTCATATAATATTATTGACATCTTAGCTGCACCGTCCGTGTTAACGACTGAATCGCAGACGTTGCCATGTGTTGTGTATGAAAATATGCATTGACGTATAGCATGAATTTCAGTAAGCTAAGACTTTTTTCCATAAACGTTTATTGAATAATGTCAATGACATAATTGTTTAAGTAGACTAAATTGAGTAGGTCAGTATTCCAAAGTTATCATATCTATATTTTGTTATATACCTAGTTATTTTTTTAAGTTAAGACAGCCATACGTCATTTTTAGAATACTTTCAATGAAACCAAAGCCTCAGTCGTATACTAATTACCAATTTACCATAAAATATATTAGTCATTATTAACTCTGTATTATTTTCTAAGTATATTTTTTATTTCAAGTAATAAATTTGACAGAAAGCAGTGGACTAAAACATAATTGATCAAACTTGCATACGTGTTCCTCGTAGATTTGAGTAACTTCCCATATATTGTTTAAAGTCCATGGTATGCACCCATTATATGTGAACCGGCAGTTGCGAAGCGGCTTGGTCGGTTATCGGCGAATGAACGACCGGCCTTGAGAAATGCCGCCATATATTGAGTCGGTCTATGTCGGGCTGGCGTCACGTCACGACACCTCCAGTGAGAGGGCCCAGATACAATCTGTTTCACATACATCCACCGTGTATGGTCGATGTTCACATGGAAACTTTCACCTGGTTAACTTTAAATCATTTAGATAAAAGAAAATTAATAAAACGACATTTGTCCACTTAGTGATAGTAAAATACTGTTAAATAACAATTTTATTTTTAAGAACAGCAATTATTACAAAACTCTCCACAGTTTGTTTTTTTGGTGTACTTGCTTTAACTTATATTTTGTCACAATGATATTGAAAATTTATGAATATACACCTATTTGTCACATTTTCTCTAAGAGAAAGAAACCTATAATTGTTTTTCAATTAACACTGGGTAAAAGAAAAATATTTATTACATTTTCAGTTTGTCATTAGCATTAGCAGAAAAGCCTACCTCTTATTTTGTTTCTAGCAATAATATTAACTGAGGTAATATTTAGAACTTTTCATTAGAAAATCTTATAATTTCTTAGAAGAATTAGTTTTTAAGTGCATTGTTTTCAATATGCACAAATAAAAAAAACCAAGATGTAATTTAATATTACAAAGGGGTGCGATGATTTGTTTGTCACAAACAGCAGATAGTGATGCAATTCTCAGAGTTTGACTCACAGTGCTCTCGCAATTCTATGATTCACTTGTAGCCCTCATTATTTTTATTTAAACCTTATCTCGATGGCAATAATGTTCAAAATACAACGAGGGTGGCCGGTTGCTCATTGGCACATTTCGCTGCGATTCTTGGACAAGGTTGTTTTTATTTTGGGTTAATACTCATAACCCTGTCATCGCTTACTTCACTGTACTATTTAGTTTAGTTATAACATAATTGCCAAACAGTTAAAATTAATTGTTGTTGGAATTTTGTTACAATAATAAGTAAAATAATGAGGTAGTGTTGTAGGATAATTATTAATGTTACTAAAGCATCGCACGTCTTCCATTAGACTATCAAATATAATGTTAAATTTACTAAGTTTATACAGTTCCTAAGTTATTAATTATTATTTACTCGGTTGGACTGTTCGGGCAAGTTATTTTAGAAGTTTTATTCAGAAATATATATTTTACTTTTTTTCAAGGAACTTATTTGGGACTTTTAAAAATTTATATCATATATCTTTCTTCCAGTTTCCAACTATTTTAAAATTGTTTAATGTAATAATAATCCAAAAATACCATTATACTTTAATTACTATGAAAATAAACCCACCTTATATTCCAACATCGAGATAGCTGTATAAATATCTGATAACAAACTACAAATAAAATGTATTTAATATTATTATTGGTATCATTTGTAACACATTATATTCAATTATAAATCAGTTCATTCATCTCATTCCAATTTTTTTATAAAAAAAAAATATTGAAACTAGCACTGTTGAAAGACGCAGTCTTATTATTCCAAACATTTTTTTTTATATTGAATACTTATATATAAGAAAGCAAAGCTGTGTTAAATTTCATTAAATTTCTCTTAAGGCGTTGAGTTTGAAATTAAGGCCCAATTCATATGCGAGTTGACGTCAATGGCCAAGCATACAGCGTGACGCTAGTGGCGCAGTTTTAATTTGAAATATTAATTATTTCGGAACAAGCCGCCTAATTAGTGCGCTGAATAAAGCAATGAATTAGGCACCACACTAGGTTGCTTGATGTATGCTAATTAGGAATCGCTGGTATTGTAGTATATAGGCATCCTTATTATACTTTATTACCTACGCTATCTAAACCTAATAGTGAAATCTATTTTAGGCTTTCAATTTTAGCTCGAAACTAATACCTGCCGTCCATGGACAAGCAAAAGTAATCATAATTTTTATTTTAGCAGTAATATATTCTTTCTTAATCAATCACTGTATTAATTTTGACCACAGTCGTACACTTTTTCAACCTATGGCGGAGAGAAAAAATATCGAAAGATTGCAATTTAGAAAATTACCAAATTAGGTAAGGCTTACCAAATTGAATATGTCAGCATGAAACTAATATAATATGTACCTTCTTATTTTAATTTTAAACTACCAAAAACATTACATGGGTGAAGCCAAATGAGGTATCTAACTAAAGATCAGAATTCTTCTAAAGTTAATTGGCATGTTATCATTAAAATTGATAGTAATAAATGATCGATTCAAATTCAAATTATTTATTTGCAGAATAAAGGTTTACAATAATTGGTGTCGATTCACAAGATGTGAGAGCTGTATTCTTACCCAAAGGGTGTGCAAAGTTGATTTATACTAATAATTAATTTAAAACGAAATTTAAATTTCGTTTCTCTGATAGTACCACTTCACGTTATAATGATAAATTATTTATACCATATTTGATAATACAGAATCAAATAATACAATGTCACACGTATAATTCTTTTTAGAACTATAGAACCAGGCAAAGACTTTTCGAGCCTTACTTTATAAATAAATACCTTTTCCTTTGGCAGCATATCTAGTGTTTTATCCGTATATGGGATTAATTACCTCGGTGTGGCGAGGCAAACGCAGACGGCCGCCCAGACGAGCGGGCGCTCGGGGGGTAAAGTCTGCAAATAGAACGGTCAGTGCGGGTGCACGGGTTAACAACTTTGCAAGTCGTGATTACTGTTTTTTTGTATTGCAGAGATTTAAAATGTCTACTTAAAGGTATTACCGTACGGCCAGGTAACATTACTACTATCATTTTATAACACAAAATAAAAATTAGTAATACTTTTACACTGAATCTAACCCTGAGTCGCTTCGGGAATCTTAGAAACTAGGTACGTTTTAGGCCTAAAATTCTTTTTGGACTATATATCGGAGATGTACCCTTTTTGTGTGTCCGGCTATTAGTGCTTACTCTAGTCAACTAGGAATGTTGTTTGTATCCCTGCCCCGTATATAAATAAAACAATTTGTCAGTTACATGATCTATTTCTAAGGAGATTGGCAGGTATAAATTGATTAAGCAAAAATGCTTTAAGTTACAACATGCAGTTTCAGAGGTGATTCACTTCTAGGCGATCTAGACTGACTGTAGAAGCGCGGTAGGCGGCGGGGTGAGAGGGGCGAAGTCAGCGTTACGTCAGGCGCATCCGGGTTCGCGGCCGCCGCACGCGCGTTGCTTGCCGCCGTCTATTGTGCGCTGTTCCGACGCAGGTGAACGGTTCACTTAGACATTTTTTTACTCTCTGCACAATTTTTGATGATGTCTTATGTTATCAATTCAAACGTTTATATGATAGCACTGTATAAAAATAAATACATATTGAAAGTACCTACATACCTTCGGTGTCAAGCCCTCATGCTGTGAAAATCAGAAATCACAGATTACCCAACAAAAAATACTTAGTATAGAAAAAAAACTATTTTCTACATAGAACTAACATGGGAATTGACCACATAACTTTGTAAATACTCCGGTCTTAGCATAAAGGTCGATGATTATATTTTAATGATCTTAATAAATACTACGAACGAAGACAATGCATACCGTACACGAAACTACATAAAAGTACCAAAAGTAATTGATGAGAAACCGCGTTTACTTTTGAGTACTCATTAAAAAAAGAGAATTATGTATGTCACGTAGTGTAAAACACCCGTAGCAGCAGTCTGTATATCGTATGTTGCAGTGTACCCATGGGGTTTTATTTATTAAACATTTAAGCGTTTTCTTATAACAGTTAATTTAGTTAAAAAAATAAAGAGAAAATCTCCAAAAAGTATTTACATATCCAAAAATTATTCAGAATGATTTTATTAAAAGAAATCTTGATAACTAAGTGAAAAATTTAATTCCATTTCAAGCATATTTTTATTGTTCCATTATAGTATGTCTTAAACTATTGACTTCTAAATAAACCTACTTAAAAGGTTTAAAATATTGTATTCCTGCAACAAATCAAACATATGGTATTCTATCTATTTAATTGACGTGGGATTATTTTTAAGAGCTATCCTACACCAAAGCTCATTGTATGTTAAATTGGCTGAAGCTTGAAGCAATCTCATAGCGAATCTTGGAGTGGGGCTGTTGCTAGCCGAGTAGATAGCGGTGCGGCGGCGGCGGCGGCGGCGCTGTGCTCCTATCGGAAATTGTCCGAATTCTAGGCCATCGGCGCGCCATCTTTATTGCACGAAGTGACCGTGGCAAATATTTCTTTCTGATTTATTAAGCAACTTATTATATGAAATTTAAAGGGGTAGTGGTTAGCTCGTTCGGCATACGATTGCGGAGAGTATGCAACTTTTTTAAATGGCCTAATCATTATTTTCTCGAGTTCCTTTTTTCATTTTTCGGAAGGCACGTTAAACTGTTGGTACCGATTGCATCCACTAATACGCAATTGGTTGGTGTAATGCGTTACACGGGCCATCGTGCCATTTTCCCTAGTTCGCTGATTATAGGCACTTATTTGTTATAATAAGTCATAGTTAATAGCTTACTCGCTAATAGTGAATAAATAAATATTTAACCTAACATAAATTGCGATGGATTCCCGTCTCGCGACGGTGATTAAAGGTCAATTACATAATCAATAAAAGTAAAGTGTAAAAGTATATCAACAATCAAAGTGCAAAAATGCCAAACATCCGTTTGACAAAGACAATCTTCTTAAACTTAGGTGCACTTTTCATTATTTTCATCAATCGATCAAAAGTGAATCTATTAGTAATTCCTAAGGTTAAATTTTGTTACATGTATAAATGTTTTTGACAGTTTAGTAATAACCTTACCTTTGTCTGTAAATCAAGGGATAAAAATGTTATTTATTTTCCTAAGTTTCAGTACTGTGGTTGGGCATGAAACGTTGTTTCTTTCAATGGAATTAAATATATAGGACTAAAGAAGTTCTACTAATTCTAAGACTAAGAAGACTAATTCTTTAAAATTCTGTGTATATAGATATTTCTTTCACATTTTGTTCAGTTTGTATTGTGACAAACATGTAAATACCAGGTAAACGTTGTTTTTTTTGATGGTCGACTTGGCTGAGCAAGAGTTGCGGGACCGTTCCAGGGTTCGAGTCCTGGCAAGGGTAAATGTTTGAGTGATAAATGAGGATTTATATACGAGGAACCGGTATTCATATATATTTTACTAAATGCAACTTATCTGTCATAATTTGATCACAAACGTATTAGTATGTCTATCTTTTAGGCTCGCCTAATTGTAGAGAAATTAAGTAAACAGTAATATAATACTACATATATTTAAATCTTGAAACACAATCTGCTGTTCTTTTAACTAAAATAGGTTCCCGAAGTTATCAACTCCAACTATTTTATATAAAAACATAAAGATACTCAAATGATGTATAATCATTGATAAGCCATTGCTAATATTACTACTGAAGCATTTTCCCATGCTTCCTATACTGCTATTTGCACATTTTTTTATGAATTAGTGCTCATGTACAAGTCGTACATACAAGGTACCTAATTTAACACGGTTTTTATATTCAATCAATTCCGGGAATAAAAGTGTTTCTAGTTGTTTGCATAGTAAATAGTTTATCATTAATCCCCCTTGGCGAACTCGGGATATTTAAGTTTTGCTCTTAATATTAAGTATCTACCTGCATTATGGACATATTATAATAATAATAGTAATTATTATTATTAATATGTCTACATTGCAGTTAAATCATTATCTGTGACCAACAACATCTGACTGCTGAGCTTCAGCATGTCAAGCGAGTACTACAAGATAACAAGTTGCGAGTACCAAGACTGCGTCACAGAAGCCGCGCCAAACCAGCCATAGTAGAACGCCAACCTGCTGTCCTTCCCTACATGAAGGGGGTCACTGACAAGATTGGGAATATTCTGAAGCGGGTTTCTATTAAAACTTACTTTAAACCAGCCAGGAAGATTGACCAATTCTTACGATCGGTCAAGTGTAATATACCCCTTCAGGCAGCGGGTGTCTACAAAATCGATTGTGACTGTGGGCTCTCATACATCGGGCAAACAAAGAGAAGTATAGGGACGCGCATTAAAGAACACGTAGCTGACATGAAACATAGGCACGATAATAGGTCTGCAGTGTGTGAGCATGCTTTTGAGGAGCCAAACCACTATATTCGTTTCGATAAACCACAAATTCTCGCTAGAGAACAAAGATTTGTTCCTAGGATGCTACGCGAGGCTATTGAAATTAGGAAACATCCTAATTTCAATAGAGACGAAGGTTGGAGCGTTCCACCTGCTTGGGACCCCATAATTAATAAATTAATACCTACAAAAACACACACTGCAAGACCTGATGATGTAGTTAGCTCTTTTTGCAAATAATTAAACAGTAAGATGGAGGTCGGTCCCCCTGCCCGAGTTTCTTTCGCCAGTTCTTCTCGGAAGGCCCTCCCAATTTCCGAACTGGTAGTAGACTCAGTAGTATACAATGTAATCGTAGTGAGAATTAATTAAATATCTAAATAATGTTTAAAAAATAAAAATAAAACAATTTGATTTATGTAAAATAATTTAATAATTAGGAACGTGCCCGATTAAAATATTGTGAAGGTAGTAGAAAATACATGACAACCATCATCTTAGTCATCCTGTAATCACGGCTGTAAAGGAGTCGAAACGTCAGGATTAAATATAAAATAAAACATGCGCAAAAATCCGTAAAAAAGTGTTTTATTCTGATGTGTAATGTACGCGGAAGTGTAAGAACTAAATATGTTAAATCATTATGTAAATGTAGGTACTCTTATTTATACAAGACGCGAACTAGCGACCTGCGCAGTGTTCATGTTCAATTTTTGTATTAACTGTTTCTATAGTAAATACAAAAATTAAACTAAATTAATTTAATTTTTATGATTAGTTTATGTTCTCTTAACATATATTTTTAGTCTTTTTCCATAGACAGAGCAACACGAAAAGTAGCAATACAAGAACGCGGTCTATGAAAATGCATTTTAAAGATGTCATTATTTCGTTGTAAGAACAAAGCATAACGCTTTATATTTTGACTTCGACGTGAATCAGAGGCCATTGACAGGGCAACATGAAGACGTAGGAAGGTAATAAAGAGATTTAGGTTTAATTCAACCGTTGTCGGCCGTAATTCTGCATTGGTCATGTGGCTCAATTTCCTGTAAAAGTTAGTAATATATTCATCAGTTGTGCCACTTGATGTTCTCCTCAATTGTCTTGAAAATATTTATAATTTTTATATTCAATATAAAGAACTTATTGTAGTTTAAAAAGTACCGCACTATTCAATAGTTCACACTACTTAAAAACAAATATTAAAATTTATAAGACAAAGAATGCATGTTTGTTGTCTTGACATGCACTGTAAATATGTGTCTATAATGAGTCTTACAGATCTTATATAACATGACTCATTATTAATAACGAACTTATTATGATAATAATAATGTTAATCAGTTAATAGTATAGAAGATTTTGTTTTACGTCGATTAAAATTTTATGAAACACGCTGTTAATCAAACTTGATTTGACTTTGGGATCGGTGCATTTTTCGCCAACTCAGACCGGTCGCCGAAAGTTGCGCGGGCGCGTAACGGCATAGCGCGGCGAGAGGACCGGGCTGCGGGCCGCCGCCGCTGCCGTGGGAAGAGTCGAGCAGCAAGTTCCGGCTGTTCCACTTGTGCCACGCCTTTCACCGAGCAAGGTCGCTGCGTGGCCGCGCCACTTTCTTTTATATAACCGCTGCCGCGCGGAATGCGACACCCGAATTTATAGCGGTGACGTCACAAGGTGATTCACCGCATCATCGACTAGGATTAAATAAAGCAAGGTTCTGCACGAATCGCAAAACTCAATATATGTCATGTTATCAAGAGTAAGTTAAGAATTATGAGTAAGTATGAATAATATAAACAAATTATACGAACTGGGAGGGAGCATAATATGTACAAAGAGCGAAAATCAATTGTCTTTATACAGCTGAGTATTTTGAATTTATCATATGAAAATGCTAAGACATACAAAGTGTATTTTTGATCGATAAATTACTAAATAATATTGGTATGCAGTTTTATTCGAATTGACATCTATTTCAACAATGGTTTTACGTGATTTGTGCAGAGGGGGGAGGGCGTTGTGTTGCCTGCGTCTGAAAAAATTGTTTAATTGATAAGCAAAAAAATATAAAATTACTATAATTATGAAAGATAAGACAAAGATAAAAGATTTATATATGAAACAAGCAAAGGCAAATTGCGTTACAAAATTTCTAATCAAGCATTGCAGATTCCTTCCCAATCACATGTTACGTTAATACCGATGACGACAATTGAACCGATTGAGACGTGACATAATCGCTCGCCGTCTCGCAAGGTAAGCGAGTTCCGGTATAGCCGGATGTGCGTGTCACTTTCTAACAACACACTTTGGCCAATTCAGAAGGTCCCACCCCTCGTCTAGCTGAGCCTATTGCTTAGGTAAGACGCTAAGATCCTCTTTAGTAACAGCAAATGGCTTTTGCAAGAGCAAAAAATAACAATTATTTTGCGTTGAAATCACTTAATTTTGGCAAGCGATGGAAGATTATAAGCAATTATATGCGTAAGTTTAAAAAAAAAATCTAATTGGGCCTCTGTCTACTTAGAATATATAGGGGACGAAGAACTTAGAGGATTCTCAGTTTAATTTAATAAAGATAGTAAACAAAATTTTACTTGATAAAGAAATTTCATCTAGCCAATTTTAATTTTAAATACGATACAAAAGTTTATCTTCATTTAATAAATTGAGAAACCTCTAAGTTCTTAGTTGGCATTATAACATTATATATTCTAAGTTGACAGACACTTGTCTGTTCTGACGCAACACACAGCCTAAGCTGCTAGACTTATAGATTATTTGCATTACATTTATTATGGTTACTAAGATAACGTTTCACTGAACGCGGTAATCTATCAGGATTCAAACCCAGGACCATAGGATTATAGACAAGATCGCTACCGTTGCACAGACTGGTTGGTTACCAACCACCTACTGTGTAGGTAATAGCCAGATTTCAAAGATTACAACAATCTTTCATTCATAAAGAGCTTTTAATCTAAATAAAATTACTTTATTTTAAAATTATAGATTATTAATTAATTTATATAACATCATACCATAGAAAATATTTACAATAGATACAGTATTATAAATTGATTTAAAATCATAACAACCTCTCGTGTTTAAATAAAACAACTTATTTACGGATTTTAAGCATAATTTTATTTAATTCCTTATTTAACTCCTTTCCAGGAGTAACTCAATAAAATGCATAATAAAGCAATTTGATTTATATAAAAATTTTAACAGTTAAGAACGTGTTCGATTAAAATATTGTGGAGGTAGTAAAAATACATGAAGACCATTGCCTTAGTCATCCTGCGATCACAGCTCTGTAAAGAAGACGGGACGTTAGGATTAAATACTTGAAATGTGAGCAGAAGTGTAAGAAATAATAACCTCTCGTATGTTTCAATTGTACTTAACAAAGTTACTCGTATATTTACATTAGTTAAGTTTTATTGCCTGATTTAATAAAATAATCAATTATTATAATACCTCGTCAAAGGTAAGCAAGTCGTCTCAAGCAGAAACTGTTTTTATCAAATACATTACTAAAAAATATCAGCACAATACATTTGAAGTTTTGCAAACAATAACAGAAAGTAAACCTGTTTTTATCCCATAAACTCAAATGGTGAAATTCGTCATTTTTGGTTGAAGAACCGCACACTTAAGAACGCAGACGATATCGAGTATCGACGCGAAAACTCGCACTAAGGCGTCAGTTTTTATTGATTCAATTAACGATATACTAAAAATAGGACCCACTTATTTAGTTGTAATTTTTAATACTTATCATATTTTTCTGATCCTATTATAATGAATAGCAATTTCCATACGTCTTCATTGAAAAAGATTGTTGGGTCTATACAAAAACTATCGCTCATAACATTTTATTCGCAATGATTGTAAACAGATTTAATTTTCTATGGATTTCGTTAGCGAAAATTGCATAAACTTAACTAGCTATAACAGATCCACATGTACAAGTAATTTCGATAAGGGCGACTAATGTAATTACACTGGAGGTGATAATCAAACAATAAAATGGGTAGCAGCTTTTTCTGACATATTATGGTGTTTTACAGCGATTGCCAATCCGCTTATCAAGCGTGTAAATTAATGACAAACCACTTCTTCGGCTGAGATGACGATACAAAACTAATAGTAGAATAAGTAGGTAGTATAAGATGGGCAAAGTTTTTCAAACACATCAAAAGTTCATAAAGTTTTTAACGATGTCCAACAATAAAGACTAACAAATGAAAATATCATAAAATCACAATTCTCATTCCATTCCACATGACATGGACGGCAGACATCAGACAGAACATTCCGGATAACATCATTAAATCTTTAAATTTTATGTTATTTAAGCATTTAAGTGCTAGATTTTTTATATCTAACGAAATGATGACTGGAAAAAATTCATCTTCTCTCAGGCAGGCGGGACTCGAACCATCATCTTCTCGCTATACGAGCGAATACTCTTCCAATGTTTCCCTAGTAATAAATATAGTAGTTAAATGCTTAAATAACAAAACATATAATAACTACATACTTAGCTTTTTCTTCTTTATCGATTCTTGGATATGTAAAACTATTATTTTCGATGTTGTAGGTAGTAAATAGAACATAAAGAGATGGAGGCGTCAGCGTAAGAAATATTTGGAAAGTATTCGCCAGGACTGTGAGGGGGTTCAACTCTCGTCTGACATCTGAGGTTGAAATTTGCTCTAGTTATAATTTCTTTAAGTATTTTATAATTTAATTGACGCTGGGATTTAAAAACCATCTAATAAAAAGCATAATATAATCAGTCATCCGTGTGGCGTCCAGCAGAGCATAATAGCACCGGCATCTGGTGGTGCTAGTTGTCATGTTAACAGTGGGCTCCATTATACACGATAATAAAAATTAATTGATTCTGAATTTGATATTAACTGTGATGTATAACGTCGATGTGAAATTTTGAGAAGATCCAAAAGTGACAAATAACTCTGAGTCTTAGAATTAAACAAGTACTGTGATACTATATAAAACGTGACAAAGTGTTTAAAAAGGATTCACCTAAGAACATAATATGATCATCTAATTTAAATGAAATATTAAATTTAAAAAAAATTAAGTACACCTTAGGAGTGTATTTCATAATAAGCATTCAGTTAATTTTCTTATAAATTCTATGGTGATCCAAGTTTACTTTGTACACAATTATCCACTGCTTTCTTATTATTAGTTTATTAATTAAAATTGAGCTGGCGTAGTTCGTTGTGTAGTCGACTAGACTGTTTTAAGACTCTCTGACTATTCAATGTCAGGTTTTATCCTTTTGGGACTTTTTTATCTTATTTTTTTCTACTATTTTTATACGAATTATTATTCGTTTCCTGACACTCATATTCATTTAAATATTTCTCAAGAGGCGAGAGAAAGAGGAAGGGGTAGGGATGGTACTTCACCTAGTAGCACAGTGTTCCCTTCTCTTCCTATCAAAATTTCATGGGGCTGTTGTATCCCCGATAACGCCGATAAGGAAAGTAATGATAACATTACATGGATAGTTTGCTTTCCACTGAAATATGCGCTTTGTAGAATCGCCCTTAATATATTAATAAAGCTGTTGAGTCTAAGAAACATGATAGCAAACTAATTCGTAATGTCGCCGCATTGAGCAGATATAACACGAGACCAGTTCACAACTCCACACCAGTACACAACGCGTAATGATATTCAGGATTTTGTAAGGCCATGTCAAGGTTTAAATAATGTTTTAAATGAGACATTAATGCCTATCAAAATGAACTGTCGTAAATTAATGAATTGATTTTTTTTTTAAGTAACCAGTACGATGATATTAAATCGGCAAATGATTTCATTGGATAAACGGTCGGAACATTGAGAAAAGGGAATACGTAGATAAAAATCTACGTAGAAAATCTTAATCTCCGCCTAGCTCGAATGAATCACCAGTCGCGTCAGTGGAAAACCGAGCTTCAACTCGTCAATCAAACCCACAAAAATGATAATCTAATGCAAATGTCACTTGCCATCTCGAAGGCTAGTGATAGGGTGTGGCACGTGATAGAGTTATTAATTATGTAATGATTAATTAAGTATTAGTTATGAGTTAAGTATATTATACATCATTTCTTCATTAACTTAAAGAAAATCATCTTTCGATTGATACTTTGTGTTCGATAGAAGTTGTTTCGAAAGAATTTGTTTTCAATAAGATCATATAAACTGACCTTAAGTAATCTAAACTCTGTTTTCACATATCTATTAATATCTCCAATTTTATCAATGTGTGTTGTATCAATAACCTTGTGTATTTATTCCAATTTAGTTATTTTTGCAATTAAAAGCTTAATATGTAACACGGCTATACCTACGTAGTTTATCCGACTTGTTGACTGCAACGCTTAGCTTGGCTGGCTGGCTTTTGAATCAGCTGTAGTGTTAAACGTTTTGAGCGACTTAAATATTCAATTAAAAAGCTAGACGTGTGGTTGAATGGCGTTGTTCAGTTTTGACTGAACAACGCTAGCAACGGGCTAGCTGTTTGATTGAACGGCTATTTTAACCAGTTGGCTGCGACATATACAATATTATGTTATTTATTGTCGAACCAAGAATTAAGTTAATAAATTGTATACCTTGCGTTGTTGCTTGAAAATTCATAATGTCCTAATAAAGTTATTTTGGATAGTTTCATGATAAACCACATTATGTTGCTAAAAGTTTAAATAAATGTTTTTCCATGACATTTATGTTATTTGCTTAATCATTCTATGATTATTTGTTAAGGATAGTAATAATACTTTTAGTCTCTGCTTTTACCTTTTTCCTATACACGCAAGTCTGCTGTACAAGCTTCCTGCATATGTTATCCCCGTTGACTTTTGTAGTTGGATTGGTGATTTCCTTTTTATCTTGTAACTTATTAATCTGACTTTTGCCTGCGCAACACCTGAAAGGTGGAATCCAGTGGAACTGTGTTTAGTTATAAAATCTGACTTATTTCAAATGTACCTGTGTTCCTTGCGTAATTATGAATTGCTCGTCTAACTCAGTGGCCATTGACGCCGGTGTTCCTCAGGGGTTTGTTTCCTCAGCGTTGCACACCATTGAGCTGATACCAGTAATTGTCGGGTATGCAATGATAGTGCTGTCTTGGAGCGACACCTGTCTAATGTAACAGATTATTTTATGTACATTTACCTAAAAATACCACATGTTGGAACGAATAAATAAATAAATAGCGTGGTGACGACTGCGACGTGATAATGATGAGAAAGACCATGGTTGAGTGAACGAATCCGAGGTTAAGCCACGTTTTCAATTTGGGTGACAGTAACCTCGTTAATTTAGTAACTTACTTACTTACTAAGACGGCGCAGTGATTCGTCGGCCGCTTATTTGACAAAAGTAGGTCAGCTTTACTGGACGATTATCCTCCATTCCCTCCAGGTGACCGAGCCAGCAAAGTTTCTGAACTTTTATTTTAATGTATTCAGTCTTGCTGTGATTGATTCCGAGTCCGAACTTCTTTGCTTTAATCTGCGTAGCCTGCCATTTGATGCCTTCCTTTCACTTGCACTTCACCGTCAAGATCTAGCTTTTATTATGACCTGTTAGAGAGCTATATTGAACAGCATAGATGACAGTGCATCTCCCTACTTTAAGCCGCTATCAATAGTAAACTCGACGGTGTAATCCCTGTCGACTTTAATTATCTCCCTGCTCTTTTTGGTTGTAGCTTCCATCATTCGAGTTAGCTTGGATGGTATGTTAAAGCTTCTTAACATATTGTACAAAGAACTGCGATCGACACTGTAATAGGCTTTGGTGAAATCAACGAACAGAGAACGAACAGTCTGTGCATATTCATACTTCTTCTCTATGAGCTGTTTGAGATGGAAGATCTGATCAACTGAACTACGGTTACGTCGGAAACCACGCTGGAAATCTTCAATTTTGGCCTCAGTGTATGGTCTCTTCGGCAACACGTTTTTTTTTGTAATCGAATCGTATTGAACTTGGCAATCTGTGTTACCACAATAAGCCATTCAGATGAGGTAACTCGATCTATGTTTTATTAGCAGAAGGAATTTCAATGAATTCCTTTCATCTGGTGTCACCAAATCTCACGGAAGGGGGCGTTCAAGTATTACGTAACGCAATTTGGGGGGAGGGGGGGTCTCGTAAAACGTTACGATGCGTTACAGGGGCGGGAGGGGGTCTTTCTTACAAAACGTTACGTAACATTTAAAAATTAGGGAATTAAAACTCCCAATTTGACAACCCTTTTCGTTCACATTTTACGGGGAATCTCTTGATTGAATTCGTCTTGTCGTCATTTTTATTTTGTTCTCGCAAGTTGGCAACACTTTTCGTTTATGTTTTACGGGAAATCCCTCGATTGAATTGTACGTCATTTAATGTTGTTTTCGTTGTCAGTATTCGTTCGTGTTTATCCAGAAGCACATTGCTGTAGTCGGTGGTATTAAAGTGAGTTCATAGTGTTCATACTGTAATGTCCTCAAAAGAAGGAGATTTGTATCATCAGCTGTTCTTGTCCTATAAAGGTCGAAAAATCCTCATTTCGACTTACCAGCGCAACTGTGTCAAAAATGCCGCCGAAATTTGGAAAACGCCTTAAGAAAAACTAAAGAAAAGTTAATAGAACATATAAATGATGTTATTCGAGAGTTGAAGGTGAAGGCCACGAAGAAGAAAGCAACAATGCTTAGTTATTTTACACAGGTAAGTTTACTGCTAAAATGTAATAATGACATAGCTTCAATGGCGCAATGTCTGTTATGCCATAGCTTCCAGAGTTCTTAACCGATTTTAATATTTTTTGTGTGAAATTGAAGCAAGAGGCTTAGGACAAGATTGTGATGGTGCTCGAATTTTTAAATTCACGAAAATTCTCATCGAAACATTTTATTTTTTATTTTTTTGGGTATTACGCTCCGCTCCAATATATGGTGCCAGCGTAGCTTTATGCTTAGCGACTGCATCGCCAAGTAATATGTAATTATAAAACCTAGATTTTTCATAACAGAACTGGTCATAAGTATAGCTACCAATGAAAACATCAAGTACGCCAGCAATACTAAGGCCCAATGCCCCCTCGACTTCACGTGCTCTTCAACAAAACCAGGTGCATCTGCTTGTATATGTGTATATTATGTTCTTTTTCATCGCATGTCTCAATAATACATATTCTTAATTTATTTTGACTTGGTTTATAGGATTCGGATGTTGTAGCTTCATCCAATTATTCATTTCTTATGGAATCGATTGTCGGAGTCGCTGGACGAGAAAGCACTGCCGTCAAATGAAAGATGAGCGATGCCCACGATGAACGAAGCGAGAATACTGATGAGGAAACTGCGGAGACCCCGTCTACGGAACTAAACACAACTTTGATTGTTTCGGACATCACTAAAAATGTTCCAAGTAAACCGGCTCAAGAAAATCTTATGAAGAAATTTGGCCTACTGCAACAGAGAATAAATGTTCTTACTGAAGCCAGTGATGAAAGAATCTGAGTGACTAGCAAACCCGTGGATAGAGCAGCAGTAATTTCAATCGAATAGGTATCTTGCATGATTTTTTTATTGTATAAATCGTTAAATCAAGTCATTTTAATAGAAAAATACTTTCAAACAATTTGTTGTAGAATTGTTTTTTGTTAAAAAAAATATTTTCTTGAGTCAGTGCATTAATAGTAATTTAAACAGCCGCAATTTTCACGCTCTTTGAATGACGTCACATGACATGACACGCCCAGTTACTATAGGTGAATCTACATACAGATTCCGGTTCGCGAGTGCTAGTTGATACACGTGTTCAGGGAATTTGGTATTTTAGGCTATTAAATTATAGTCTCTTAGCTGTTTTATCCGCAATATTTGTTGTAGTTTGTGTTGTTCTACCTGGGTAAGTGTTTAATTAATAACTATTTGTCGCACCCTGCCATTGTTTGCGTTGTAAGCAACGTAAACAATGGATAGGGCCCCTGATCCACCTGACCCCCCGGATAGGGGGTTGTCACCGTCGCCGATGGAGTTGTCTCCGCCAGTATTTAGCCAAATGGCCACGAAACGTCGTCTAGATCCTGAATCTTTTGAATCACAATTGGAACCCATAAAAAAAGTAATAACGAACCATACTCAAAATTCGCCATCTACATCCGCGACAACAAATCAGTCGATTTACATACATCCATCTGTGACTGAATCCCCTCAATGTTACTATGAACAGGATAAAGGGCCTTTCATAGTACATGTGTCGAGGGAGGAGACAACCCCCTCATCTGGCACCTCTATCCGACCAATTATTTTTGGACAATTTTTAAAGAAAAATCGCGTCCGAAATGTAACTAAAGATGGTGTGAAAAAAGTTGGACGTAACAGAATAGCTGTAGAATTTTCAACATATAAAGATGCTAATGATTTCCTTAAAAACCCCTTTCTACCGCTTTATAAATACAATGCAGTGATACCAAATTATAATGTCACCCGCATGGGCCTAATCAGAGGTATCCCTACTGAATTGACAATGGAAGAACTGGTGGAATCCCTTGTTACCCCGGATTACTGTGGCATGGTACTCAAAGCAAGGCGCCTTAACAGAAAGCAAGTAACTGAGGGTATTATTTCATGGACCCCCACACAGACAGTGGTCCTCACATTTAAAGGCCAGACTCTCCCTACGAGAGTCTTTCTATTCTATACCTCAATAGCAGTGGATGCATATCAATACCCTACTATACAGTGTAATAACTGTTGCCGATTTGGGCACATAAAGGCTCAGTGCCGCTCCAAACCTAGGTGCTACCGATGCGCTCAACCCCATTTAGGTGCTGATTGTGATGTCACAGAAGATAAGTCTACCTGTCTATACTGTTCCAGCAACCATTTTGCTACAAATAGAAATTGCCCTGAACACTCTCGTCAGAAGTCTATAAAGATGCGTATGACTCAAGACAATATCTCATTTCAAGAGGCATCAGAATTCTTTCCAAGCGTTAGGAGGTCCTATGCTGACAGTACAAAGACACCAGCCATAGTTCCTTCCTCAACGCAACACCCTTCCCAGCTCCTCTCCCAGACCCCATCTCTACAGTCTTATAGAAAGACAGTCACCACTACTCCCCGCCCCCGAATAGTATTAGGTAAAAGCTATGATAAAGCAGCTCATCAGGAAATAATTAGCGACTGCTCATCATCACTTCCCAATGGTTGTGCTATTATCAATTCTGGCTCTGAGGTCACCCCAAATGAAGACTGTCTGGACCTTCTGTGGCTACTTGTTATTAATATTCTTAAAAAATTCAGTGATATCCCACTACCGCCCAACGTTGCACCACAAGTTCTGTCCCTTCTTAACTCTCTCAACAAAAATGGCTCTGAACATACTGCAATGGAATAGTCAGAGTTTAAAATCTAAAAAACATGAAATCCTATACCTCATACACAAATTCTCCCCATTAGTCCTCGCCGTGTCGGAGACGTGGTTTCCCAGAAAATACTGTTTTAATATTGCTGGTTTCTCATGTCTCCGAGATGATCGGGATGATGGATATGGAGGAAGTGCTCTAATTATTAGTAACTCCCTACTCTTTTCACAGTTACCCCTTCCTGCACACAACAAGGATGCCATTAATGCAGTGGCCGTGCGTATTAATGGTATTTCTTTTTTGTCTTTGTATATTCCTCATCCCCATTTCTCAGTACTACAGGAGCTTAAGTCCATTGTCTTAGCACTACCTGCTCCCATACTTGTTATGGGGGATTTTAATGCCCATCATGAATCCTGGGGCTCTTATCAAACAGACTCTTTTGGTTCTTTACTAATTGATATGTTTGATGAGTTGAATCTATGTGTTGTAAACACTGGCAGCCCCACTAGAAGACCCACTCCATCGCAAACCAATGGAAGCGCTGTTGATCTGTCAATCTGCTCCCCACAATTAAGCTCTCTACTGACATGGAGTACTATGAGAAGCACTTTTGGGAGTGATCATTTTCCCATTCTTATCTCCCTACCAGATAAAACTTTGACCACCTATAACACCCTACCCCTTTTAAAATTCAAATTAAATAAAGCTGATTGGCCATCTTTTTCATCAGAGACAGAGAAAATGATAGAGTTATTACCGGAGGTAACCCCTAGCAACTGTCTGGCTGTATATGAAAAATTCTCAGACTCTCTTTTGACTGCTGCTCATTCGCACATTCCCCCAAAACAAGCTAGTCGCAGAAGAATTTCGCCCCCATGGTGGGATTCAGATTGCACAAATGCTGTAAGAAAAAGAAAGGAAGCAGAAAAGAAATATAACAAATCAATGACCATGGAGAACTTCCTTCAATACCAACAGTCTGCTGCTTATACTAGAAGAATATTGTCTCAAAAGAAAAAATTAGGTTGGTCAAAATTTTGTGAGAACATGTCACCCCGTACTCCCTCATCTGTGGTTTGGAGACAAATGAAGAGATTCAGGGGCTCTCTGGATCATATAGGATATACAGCTAATGATCCTACAGAGTGGATTATGGCATTTGCAGATAAGCTTGCGCCACCCTCTGCACCAAACAAAGACTGCTTTCCACAGGACTCTTTTGTTCCTATATACTCCTCCGGTAGTTTAGATGGATCCTTTACTCTTCAGGAGCTTGAGTTGGCTCTTAAAGGGTTGAAAGATACTTCCCCCGGGGCTGATGGTATTCCTTACTCGTTCCTTATTAACTCTCCTGAAAAAGTTAAACTATATTACTTAAAGCTGGTTAATACGTTTTTTGATCATGGAATTATACCAGAGGCATGGAAGAGGCAGATTGTTATCCCCTTACTTAAACCAAATAAAGATCCATTAGACCATAATTCATACAGACCTATCGCTTTATCCACAACCCTTTTCAAAATTACGGAACATATGGTAAGAAATCGCCTGGAATGGTTCCTGGAAAACCATGACCTCTTAGCTAAATCTCAGTTTGGTTTTAGGAAAGGATTTAGCACCATAGATAGTCTGAGTATTTTGACCACTGACATTCGCGTTGCTTTTAAAAAAAGACAATATGTTATAGGCGTGTTTCTCGATATAGCATCCGCCTATGATAACGTCCTTCTTCCGGTGCTCAGGCATAAACTGCTACAGCTGAGTGTCCCAGTGAAGCTGGTTCGTTTTATTGTCAACTCCATTTCCTCTAGATCGATAGAGATCAGGTGTCACGGACCCTCCATTCCTCCCAGATCTATTTGGAAGGGACTGCCTCAAGGTTCAGTCCTTAGCCCTCTCTTGTACAGTGTATACACCTATGATTTAGAAAGGACTGTCAACTCGTTCTGCCAAGTCTTGCAGTATGCGGACGATGTTGCTCTATATGTTATATCAGATTCAGTACAAGAGGCTACCACGCGCTTAAATGATGCCCTCAGATATATGGGCGATTGGCTGACAGAGCATGGTTTGTCACTATCGGTTCCGAAATGCAATTGTGTGGTATTTACTAGGAAACGCGATAACACTTCTCCCCGAATATCATTTCAAGGGGAGCCTATACCAGTTGACAAACAAGTCAAGTTCCTGGGAATCTTCTTGGATTCCAGACTGTCGGGCATCCCTCATTTTAATAGCGTTATTGGTAAGTGTGAAAAGGGTATTAATGTCCTTCGGGCTCTTGCTGGTGTTTGGTGGGGGTCTCATCCCTTCACTCAGAAGCTGATCTACAATGCAATAGTACGTAGCCACCTCGATTATGGTACATTTTTACTAGACCCATGTAATAAACTTCCTCTCGATAAAATGGTCAAAATTCAGTCCAAGTGTTTACGTATCATCTTAGGAGCTATGAAATCATCGCCGATCAATGGTCTTCAAATCGAGTGTGTCGACCCACCCCTATACCTTCGCAGACAGTATTTGAGTGACCGGTTCCTAATTAAAGCTACACAGCATGCTTCGCACCCTATTTTTGATAGACTGAAAGAATTGTCTCGTGTAACAAAGCCAGCCTCCGATTCTGCATCAAATATCCCATGTATTCTACATAGCTACTATAAATTTAACAAACCTTCTTTACCTATAGAGCGTTTTCCCCGCCTGCCCCTTTTTATGAACAATTTTGATTCATTAACCTTCACTCCAAAAGTCATCCTCAACATAGGAATTAACAAAAGTACCCAATATGCCTCTAAGAACCTCCAAAAAATTTTAGCGTCGGATTTTGAAAACTGGCTTGTGATCTACACCGATGCCTCTAAATTACAGGATGGGGGCCCGGTAGGATCAGCCGCATGGATACCTGCTTATAGACTGGTGTTGAATTTCAAACTACCCCCTTTATCCTCTGTATTTACAGGGGAAGCAGTTGCACTCCTTGAGGCAATTTTATTTGTTGAATCCCATAACCTAAACAACACTATTATCTTCACAGATTCTCAGAGCTCCCTACAGGCCATTCTATCTAATCCATTTAGGTCAAAAAATCGGTTCCCAATCATCCTTAAAATAAGACAAGCGTTGTACCGCTGCAAGCTCAAATCATTAATTACCGTTCTGGTTTGGATCCCCGGGCATTGTGGCATTTCGGGAAATGAAACTGCAGACTCATGCGCCAAACAGGCAATCACTAACGGGTCCTTAGTTTACGAAAAGGTGTACCATCATGACCTCCTTACACTAGCCCATGCTCATTTGATGAGGTCGTGGCAGACTGACTGGCAAAATACTAGAAACCGCGCAGGTAGATATTATTATGAAGTCCAAAGATCTATTCCAAATACGCCCTGGTTTTTCAAACAGAAAGTAATTAGTAAGAAAGCTGTGTCAACCATCTGCCGTCTGAGACTAGGTCATGCCTGCACCCCTGTTCATCTTGCTAAAATCGGCGTAAGGGATACCTCTCTATGTGAGTGCGGCATGGAAGAAGGAACTACAGACCACATCTTTTTCAATTGTTTAAAGTTAACCGTGTCCCTCTATGATGTCCTTCCTCATGACACCCCTCGTCCTACTAATATAAAATGCGTCCTTAGTACGTTAAACCCTCCTCTTATCGAAATTTATTAATTTATTAATTTAGGGGGTCCAAGTTTACTCGCGTCCGTGGGATTTAACCCTCGATGTCCCACACGTGGCCCCTGGGTGGTGCTAAAGGAGTAAACCCCTTTCAGGTGGTAGGCTTCGGCCGCGGCGTGTTACCACCCACCAGACAAAGACAGCACTGCCAAGCGGTCCCAACCGATCGTGTTCCAGTGCTGAAGTCTGGTGAAGCCATATTGGAGGACGGGTCAGTACAGTTGTGCTGGTTGCAATGGACGATTTATTGAGATGTATCAGGGCAATGCATCGGTTATTCAGATTCGGAGAGCAGCGGGATCCGAGGCACGGTTCTTCCGCTGGCCGACCGCAGATAGTTGGGGGCCCGAGTAGTGAGCTAGCCACTCACAAAAGGCTGCCCCGCCATCTCGCGAAAAATCCTGGGGGTGCGCCATCGTGCCGGTTGGCGCCCGGACGAGAGGACCCGATGGACACCCCTGGGGGGGCTCGGGCGTCCCCGCGGTCTCCGGTTTGGCTATCCCGAGGTGTGAGGCCCTGACTCTTCTCATTTGGTTCGCAATCAGCATCTCGTTCTACTTCCGTCCTTCGTTACATTACCTTCCCTCACGACAAAATGAAAGTAAGCAACAGGAAAAAGGTTAAACAGCGGTCGCACGTCCTCTCCTTCCTAGTGCACGTCTCTAATATAAGAGGCTTGCACTCTAATCTCGACCCCGTCCATCACCATCTTGAGACTAGAAAACCGCACCTGTTCTTTCTCACGGAGACGCAAATAAAACGTCCAACTGACGCAGCGTACCTGGCTTACCCGGGTTATGTCCTTGAACATTGTTTTAGGGCTCATGCGGGTGTTTGCATGTATGCACGCGATGACATCTGTTATTTGCGTCTCCGTGATCTTGAAGACCCCACCCTTTCTATCATTTGGGTTCTGGTGGATACAGGTTTAGAGAAAATCATCTATGCTTGTGTCTACCGTTC
This sequence comes from Calamotropha paludella, assembly GCA_927399485.1. Classification (NCBI taxonomy): domain Eukaryota; kingdom Metazoa; phylum Arthropoda; class Insecta; order Lepidoptera; family Crambidae; genus Calamotropha; species Calamotropha paludella. The sequence continues at coordinate 18,273,207 of OV656813.1, read as the reverse complement.
GCATAGTGGAGACGCGGAGACTACCAGGCTTATCGACCAACTCATTGAGAAGGCAGACATGGCCCTACAGCGATACCCGTCCGCTCAACTGGTGGTTCTTGGTGATTTCAACGCACACCACGAGGACTGGCTGTTCCCTTTCGAGAAAACCGACCACGCTGGTCGAGAAGCGCGAAAGCTAGCCTTGACACTTGATCTCACCCAACTGGTCCAGGAAGCCACTAGAGTGCCAGACTCTGACGGACAAACAGCCAATTGCTTGGACCTTCTGCTGACGACAAATCCCGACAGTTACTCGGTGTCGGTTACACCACCCCTTGGCAGTTCTGACCATTGTGTGGTGGAATCTATGTCGATGTATTCTCCGCCCGACCCAAGCCCAAAAGGCTCCCGGCGGATTTGGCGTTTTAAATCAGCAGATTGGGATGAGATGCGTTGTTTTTTTGCATCTTATCCTTGGCGGCAGGTTTGCTTTTCTTCTAGCGACCCCTCAGTTTGCGCGGATGCTGTGACCAATGTGCTTCGTCAGGGTATGGAGTATTTTATTCCCTTCTCTGACATATCACTGGCCGGCAAAGCTCGCCCGTGGTATAATGCCAAATGTCGTGATGCGGTGGCATCAAAATACAAAGCATATTTGGCCTGGGTTGAAGCTCGATCCCGCAAAGCTAGTAATACGCGCGAAAAGAAGAAAGCCTTTAATAAAGCCGCCAAGTCCTGCAAGAAGGTTGTAAAGACAGCTCGCTTCGATCACATAGGCCGCATTGGGAAGAAGCTTGCCTCTTACCCCTCGGGTAGTAAAGCGTTTTGGTCCCTGGCTAAGTCGATCGAGGGCAACTTCTGCCGTACTTCAGTGCCTCCCTTGCTGAAACCTGACGGATCATTGGCACACACGGCCAAGGAAAAGGCCGATTTATTTGCCGAATTATTTGCCGAAAGTTCGCGTTTGGATCCTGGCAATGCTGTACCTTCCGGTTTGTCAAGTTGTGGGACTTTTATGTCTGAAATTCGTATAAGACAAACCGAAGTCAGAAAGGCATTGCGGGAACTGGACTTGAATAAAGCCAGTGGTCCGGATGGTATACCAGCCATAGTACTAAGGACTTGCGCTCCTGAGTTAGCTCCGGTATTGACACGCCTATATCGTTTATCTTTGGCTAAAGGACAAGTGCCAAAGTCCTGGAAGCTGGCCAACGTGCAACCTGTGCCTAAAAAGGGCAGTCGTGCTGATCCTATCAATTATAGGCCCATCTCGGTCACGTCCATTCTCTGCAAGATAATGGAACGTGTACTGAACCACAGGCTCCTGTCGTATCTAGAAGAAAATGACCTCCTTAGTGACCGGCAATATGGGTTTCGCAGGAACCGGTCTGCCGGAGATCTTCTAGCATACGCCACTTACAAATGGAGCGAAGCCATCGAGAGGCATGGTGAGGCGCTTGCCGTCTCTCTTGATATCTCGAAGGCTTTTGATAGGGTGTGGCATGAGGGCCTTATTAGCAAGCTTCCGTCATATGGTCTTCCCACTGGTTTGTGTGTCTGGATATCGGACTTCCTGAGGGATCGGTCAATACGAGTTGTCATTGACGGTAGCTCGTCTGACCATTTGGCTATCAATGCCGGCGTCCCTCAGGGTTCCGTTCTCTCTGCAACTCTTTTTCTGCTGCATATAAATGACCTGCTTTTGCCCGGTATTTTGGGGTACGCAGATGACAGCACTGTTGTAGAGACCTATATGTCTGATGCACGAGCCAGTGCTGAACAGATCCAGTGTCATAGAGAGGCGATGGTTAGCCGTATGAACCTATCTCTGCAGGCTGTCTCTGAATGGGGCGATGCCAATCTAGTGGGGTTCAATCCGTCAAAGACCCAGGCGTGTCTTTTCTCCGCTAAAAGGAGTCCTTTCAACTTGACTCCTACTTTCCGAGGTGTATCCTTGCCGATCACTGACCATCTTGAGCTTCTCGGTATGTCTTTGTCACCGACGCTCAATTTTGGCTCTTTCATTGAGAGCAAGGCTCAAGTGGCTTCAAAAAAACTTGGCATTCTGGCGAAGGTGAGAAAATACTTCACACCGGAACAGTTGCTCACCCTTTACCAAGCACAAGTTCGATCGTGTATGGAGTATTGTTCTCATCTTTGGGACGGTTCCGCCCGATACCAGCTCCAGACGCTTGAGTCCATCGAGAGGAGGGCCAAGAGGCTCATCGTCAATGAAGATCTTTTCTGTAAAAAGCTCAAAAGCCTTGAGCATAGGCGGAAAGTTGCAAGCCTATCAGTATTTTATAGGATACATTTCGGAGAGTGTGCAGCTGAATTGCACAACCTTGTTCCGCCATCCCCATTTTTTCATCGGACAACCAGACTAACAAATTGGCGACACCGTTATATGGTGGATACACCAAAGAGTCGCACTAAGCGTTTTGGTTTCAATTTTATGATGCGTACCGCTAAGGAGTGGAACTCTTTGCCTGAGTCTGTGTTTCCTGACAAATACAATTTGGGGGTCTTCAAGTCACGAGTAAATAGGTATCTTCTAGGCAGGCGCGTCACATCCTAGATCGCATCGACGCTTACCATCAGGCGAGAGAGTGGTCAAGCGCATGCCTATTTTCTATAAAAAAAAAAAAAAAAAAAAAATTTTGTCCAAATTCCTGGCAATTAACAATATTAAACTATGAACTAGCCTGATAACCCCGCCTCATTTAACTGCCGAATTTTGGGATTTTACTAAATTTCTTATATGTGATGCTTTGTGATGTCCAGTGCTGTTATATATTTGTTTTAGGTAAACCTGTGCTAAGAGCTTACATAAAATCTTTATTATAATTTAATGCAGAACATTCCCTTACGTGTAAAGGCTACTCACGTGACATTGGCGGAATTGTGAAGGCACAAAACAAGCCACTTACCAAAAGAAGAAGAAGAAGAAGAATCTACATACATTGTAATGATATATGTTGCCAGCAAACGCATGGCTTCATGTCATTGGACGTCACAACAAATGGGAAGGCGCTCAGTTTGTTTTGAAATTTACTGACGTTTATGCATAATTTTTTACCGAAAAAAAATTATTTCGAAAAAAATAATAGAAATTATCGATTTTAACGAATGCCGTTAGTTTATTACATATTTGAAAAATATTTAAATAAATATAAGATTTTTTAAAAAGACATTCAAGAAACCTATTTTTTTTTCTATAGACCTACTTACTTGGTTAATAATTGTTTTTTTTTGTTTTGTTAAGAAAACGATTTTATTTTTGTTAATAATACGATTTTTTTATTAATTTTGTTAAGAATACGATTTTATTTTGACTAAAATGTTTAATTTCAGTCAGGTTTCTGTTTATAATTGCATTGCGAAAGGCTAGAATAAATGTTTTTTTAAAGAGTTTATTAGTAAAAAAAGCTAAAATAGGAGAACGATGGAGAAAAACAATTGTGTATAAAATCAAAAATTTCTAAAAAAATAAACAAAATACCTACGCATGTATTGGGGTTAATTTTTTTTTGTTTTATTTAGTACTAGCTTTCCGCCCGCGGCTTCGCCCGCGTGGAATTCGGTTATATTGCGGTATAAAGCACAACTATAACAAAACTTCTCATTCCCATGGAAAAATCTAAAAAGCGCGATGTAACGCTGGACACAATTAGTTGTTAAACCAAAACTGAATGGTACACTATATTATATGTTTTCCCTTGTGGAGCAAAAACATGCAGATTTTGGGCACTGAAAACCCGGGAACACGCTACATAGAGCTGACCATGAGAAAAACAATGTTTTTCAAAGCTATCATTCCACTTCTTATGTATTTTAAAAAACACATCGTTACCATGTTTTAAAAAACACCCAGCGCCATCTATCGCATACCTCAAGAACTAAATAACGTAACTAATACTTATACCAATTAGTAATTCGTTGACTTTAGTGATTTCAGTATAAGTAGATGTAAAAAAAACAATTTAGACGATAAAACAAATTGTACGTCATCCTTCGAGAATTCCTCATTTTCGAGGATTCATTTTCGTATCATTTAGCTTCAAAATTTACATGTTCATATTCGTTTGCAACATATAAGTAGATGTAAAAAAAACAGTTTAGACGATAAAACAAATTGTACGTCATCCCTCGGGAATTCCTCATTTTCGGGGATTCATTATCGTATCATTTAGCTTCTAAATTTACATGTTTACATTCGTTTGCAATATTTTACCTTGTTTTAAACGACACACAGCGCCATCTACAATCCATCCATCAAGCAAACAATATTTTTGTTTTTCTTCGGGAATATCAATTTTTTCCAGGATAAAAAGTACCCTATTATTTAATCCGGACTATTATCTTTACGTCTGCAAAATTTCAAAGCAATCGGTTCAGTAGTTACGGCGTGAAAACGGAACAAACAAACAAACAAACAAACTCACTTTCCCATTTATAATATTAGTAAGGATTACTACCGCAAAGTTTTATTTAGTATTACTACCGCAAAGTCGATTAAAACTATAACAAGGATATTTTAGCGACTTTCTTGTACTTTTGGGTAAAAATGGTCACTTGAGTGTTACGTAACATTTAAAGAGAGGGGGGGGGGGGGGGTACAGTAAAACGTTACAGCGCGTTACAAGGGGGGGAGGGAGGGTCAAAAGAGAGGGAGGGTTTTTAGTGGGTAGGCCTCCAATCCTCCATCGGGCAGTAAACGAGTAGGGGAATGGAGGAGAGCCCCACATAACTGCGTCGCTTGCCCGGCGGCGCAGTATGCGTAAGGCATTTTCCGTCTTATAAAAAAAAAACTATATCTAGAATGGCTCTCAATGTCTTGCTCTGGAATCCCTCAAGAATCTCTATGTTGCCATTGCTAGCAGTACCCCACAGCTGGATTACGTAAGTCCAGATCAGTTTAAGGATGGTCTTGTAAATAGCTATCTTACTTTCATGTGACATTTGCGACCTATCAGCCAATACATTGATCTGACTTTCGTGTCCAGCTGTTTACGCTTGGTCCAGATATGCTTTCTTCAGGTGAGTCTTCGATCCAGATGCATATCCAAATATCTTTCATCTTCAGCTTAAGGAACTTCTTCATTATGAAGTCTTGTTGAGGGACAAGTGTGCCTTCTCAGGATGAAGGTCACGCGGATAGATTTTACTTGATTAACCCTAATACGCCATTTATCTAACCAATTTTCCACTTCATGGATGTGTGTTTGTATGTATCTGATGCTGTAGGGCCAATCGTGTACCGACAGAAGGGCTGTACCATCCGCACAGGTGGCAGTTATAGTATCAGCGTGCATTGGAAGGTTTGCGGTGAAAAGCAAGTACCTATGTAATGGAAGTATATTATACTTCCTTGTGGTGCTCCTGAGAGAATTTAATTAAAAGGAGCAACTTCGTTGTTAAATTTAACTTCAAAGCATCTATTGTGTAGGTACGATCGCAGAATCGGAAAGAAGAAGTGTGGTAGCAACTTTTTAAGTTTAAAGAGAAGTCCTATATGCCACACTCTATCGAACGCCTGACTAATATCAAGAAAAACAGCAGAGCAGAACTGTTTGCATTCTAGTGCACGCGACTTATAGTATCCGTAATACTTACCTGCCTACTTAGGAGTGCATTTCTTTCTGGAGCCTTTTTTATGCACAGAACATGTATGACTGCTAGGTTCCACTCTGACGGTATATATCTTTGTGTAGCGAGTAGCAACTCATACATTTTCAATTGCAGGGAACAACCTCTGTATTTCTCCAACTCACTGAGTAAGTTATCAAAACTAAGTGCCTTGAGGATTTAAGGCATATTTATGGTCTCTCGTACTTCTTCAAATGTTAGTGGTTGTACTTCCTCGTTATTTTCCTTTAAGGTACTCTGTATGTCACTAGGGGGAGTGGGCAATTCAGTAGGTCGTAGAAATAATTCCGCCATGAGTCCTTGATTGCAGTTGGGTCGTGCTCGCCTTTTGGTAATAGAACGGTGAGTTGGAAGCCTTTCTTTCTACTTTTTAGCTCCTGGTAAAATTTCTTACTATCATCACCGTTTATAACGCTTTCATGTTCGTAACTATCGATTCCATGTGGTTCCTATTTGGTGCGTTGGTTATGAGCCTTCTATTTTCCCTCTTGTTTTGCCTGTAGTTTAAGTTGCCTCCTGTCCATAATCATATTTATACATTCATTTGTCATCCAGTTTTTCAGCCTCTTTCGTTCTGTAGGACTAAAACATATTGTTTTACTACAGACCAATATCTATTTCGTCTTGCTTAGCTTATATTTTTGAATAATAATTTTATCTAATTATTCTACTACATACTAAAAAATTCCTAACGAAATATCAGCATGAAATTATTTAAAAGAGATCAACAAACATCAACTTAATTATCTTCTATAAACTATTGCCAGGGTCTCTTGTCTCTGGGAAACAAGTTAATAGAATATACATACACTGACTTCAGCAAAGATTTCGATCGCTTTTTACACTTTTTGCTGTACAGGTTAGCAGCTTTTAGTTTTTTCAACACTGCTAGAATGTGCCTCCTCAGGCGTGCCCCAGGGATCACATTTTTGGGCCAGTTTTATTTAGTATTTTGCTTGGCGCTCTCTGAACTATACATGTACGCAGATGACCCAAAGCTTTGTAAAGCATTTAAAACATTAGAAGACTACTTCCTGTTAAAAAAAAACCTTAATAGAATAAACGAATGGAGCATAATTAACAAACAAATATTTATTGGTAAATGATATTTAGATTTTATAATTAATAAATACATTTTGGTAACGTGCATACACGTTGTTAAAAGAAAATATTACATCCGTTTCAAAGCCTACTAAAATGAAAATGAAATGAATTAATTAATTTAGTGTTGCCGTCGTAGAGCACATACCTAGTATTATTTTATACTCTACATGAGGTAGAGCGTGATCACAACTTCTCTTTGTAGCCTGTGATGATCTCTGTATTTGTGGCAGCAGCTTGATATTTGGTTTTCTTTCTAAAGTTTGCGCCAAAACCAATAAGTTTTCGTAAATATGCATGACTTTTGGCAAGTGAAATAAACAATGGAAAATAGATTTTCACCACCTCTCAAGATGTTCAACGATGTTTTAGTAAATATCTACAAGTTATATATAACTAACACTTAGGGAAGGGATTATTTAATTATTTATTAATCATTAAAAATATCAGCCCTCTTCATCATATAATAAGAAAAGAAATTACTGAAGACAATCTTGTATAGGCCATTTGGTGCAATTTGTCTTTCCTTAAGGGAAAATTTTGCAAAAAAAATTATAAACTAAACTACTACTGATTTCACGCATCAGAACAAAACGCATAATCAATCACAGAATACATATTTTTTAAACTCAGGGGTTATTTCAGTAATCATTCATAATTCATTATTCATAAATCAGTAGTCATCATCTTCTAAATAAGAAAAAAAATTACTGAAGACGACGCTCTATCGTCTTTAAAACCTTTGCCTGCCTTCATGGAAATTCTAACAACAACAAAATAAACTCGAGCGTTAAAGACAGACGTGAGTGAAGCATTATTATTATTTATTATTTAACACGTTGTCGGTATTGTTAAGTGTTTTTGAGTAAGTAATCATAATAAAATTAAATATAAAGTTTAAATTTCTAGTTCATAGTAGTGACAAAATCAAAGATCAGTAAGACGTACAGCTAAAATGCCATAAGTCGTACTTTTCTGTGACCTCGCAATATTTGTGAACTTGAGCTCAAGATAACAACGTACCACACAATAAACATACGCTAACGATGGAACCTACAACGAGCCCTCGGAAGAAATTGAGAAGCCCTGCGCAAGATGTTGCGCCTATAAATCCCAAACTGTCTATAACGTGAGTACCTACACAAGAAGTTTCCTCAATTGTGAATTTATGCTTCCTTCTTGTTTTGATTTAATTTTTGTATTATCTTATAAACATATAAGTATAGCTTATAAAGTCAAAACGTATTATTCTTTTGATAATTGTGATTTTGTGTATGCGCCTGTCTATTTGATATGTCGTCAAATATATTGATCAATTATAATATACTAAGCTGAGCAAATACAAATTAGTTTTATAATGCATAACTTAATTTAATTCAATATATATGTAATAGCATATATAGTTTATACATAAGTAACATATTTAAGTATCTATTATTTATATTAAAATTAATCTGTCTACTACTGATGATGATGTTATGTTAAAGAAATGATAAAGTGATTTAGAAATGAAAGGGTTTAAGTCATAAAGTTAAATCACAAATTAAATAATAATTGGTTAACACTTTTAATTAAACTTAAAAATCTTGCTAGGTGTAAAATTGAATCAAAAAGTAGTAACGCACTAGATAACAATAAAAAAATCTTTGAGGCCTTTGGGAGACATCTTGATAAAATAATAAAAATCTATAAATTACTAGTCAACATTAGATTAGAAATAAAAGTAATTTCTAATCTAATGTTAGGTACATTTATAAATATATAAAACTGAAGAACTCAGCTCCCCAGTTGATTGGTAGAGAATGTCCAATGGCATTAAGTCCGCCGTTACTACGGCTATGTGCAATAAAGTTTATGAAAAAGTCTTAATTATGTCTTTTAAATATGAACATGTTGTGACAGTTATCTGTTAAAAAATATTGCAAAATATATCATTTCAGAATATTTGATATTGTTATAGGTGTTCTAATGTTCCTGATGGGTTGTTTGATGCAATCGCAGCAAAAAAACACTTCAGCAAGTTTGGCCGCCTTCAACGTGTGCGACTATTTCCCAAAAGGCAAATGTGCATTATTGAATATGATCAACCAAGTGCAGTTGAGAGAGCAGTTCTCAATGCAGGTGCATATGATGGCTTCTTGTTTGATGTCACTAGATCAAAGTCTAGGGTGTAAGTATTCTTCTATTTCTACCTGAGTATATTATTATATAACTGAATTTTGTGATGATATGATTAATATTTAAAAATACAAATTTCAGGAGAAGACAAAGTAAGAAAGATGATGACCCAGATTGGGTACCTGATTCCGATGTTGAAGAGGAGTTGTCAGCTATGAGTGGTGCTTCATCATACACAATTACCCGCCAACAATGTAAGTGTCAACTACTAGCAATAGGGGCAATAATAGTTGCATTAGTACCATATGAAGCGGAAGTGTTGATGCAAACTAAGCTTGCAAAATCACTTGTTCACCAGGGTCAAGAAATATTGCTAACTGTGCAGATTCTGTGGGTGTACTAAATGCTGTAGTTATTATTGTATTACATTTAATTAGTTTATTTATTTATCAATTATAGCAAGGTTGAGTCAAGGTGAAGTGAAGAAACAAAAAGTGACGCCAAGAACTGTAAGAGCTACAAATATACCTGTGATCAAGAAAAAAATTGCTGTGGCATATCATCCCAGTATGTAAGTTCAAAAAGGATTTTCATATGAAATGTGCTTCGGCTTAATGTGTGTACAGTTTTTATAAACTTTATGACCAATCTAAACACCGCCGACCAAAACACATAAATTATTAAACATTAAGCTGGAGCATCCTTATTTCTCGCCGAAATATTAGTGTATCAATCAGTTTGACTTAATTAAAAATTACAACTGATTATTTAAAAAACAAATAATATTATTTTTGCGGTTTTGTAAATAGCTGGCATAAAGATCATTTGAATTATCAATCATTTTGTAGCACATAAATTTGACTTTCAGTTTGAATGCTGTCTAACTATATTTGTAAAACTTAATGACTTTATTAGGCCTTTAGCGGTAAAATGAAGTGTATTTTGCAGCAAGCAAGCAAGTAGTCAAGCAACCACCGGTATTGAATCACCAATACAAGTTCCTACAGCACCAACCAGCCTCAGTACTATGGAAGCCGCAGCTGAGTTGCACCAACTGCGATTTAGGATATCCCTCACACCAGATGAGCAATGGCGAACGCTGGAAGCAAGAGATAAGTAAGGGCATTAATTTTTATATTAAACTTTTAGTTATTTCAAAAGAAAATAATTTGTTCATAACATGTGTTTGTATCAATTGTTTTATAATAAAAAATAATTTTAGGATTTTGAGAAGTTGGGGAGGTGCTGGGTCTCGTGTAAAAGTAGGAGGTGCCACCATAGGAACATGTCAGGATATGTGCCCTGAGAAGGAGCTATTGCACCGGCAAGCTGAACATCAGGTACCATTTTACAATTTTCTATAGTTTCATTCATTCTTTGTTGTTGGATTGAAATCAATTTTAAACTAGTAAAACAAAGTACATAAAAAATGTAGGAGATAATACTCCTGTAAGTACTATTATAAGTAGGAGACTGATGTGAATGTTTGAACATCATAAGCTTTTGTATGATTATGCCTTTTTATATTTATAGGTAATGACACTGGAAACCGTGCCCGATTCAGATGGGCAGATGGAGCCAGCACGCGCGGTGAAACAATACAGCCGCAGCTCTGCCGACCAGGAGATCCCTATGTGCTATGAATTACGACCTGCTGACGTGCTTCTGCGAACCTGTGCTTACCTGCTGCATGAAGTAGCCGACACCACTAGGCAGGTATGAAGAAACATTCAACAAGAAATTTTCATTTAAAATGATGGTCGGTTTTTATATAGAATTTACTACAGTAAAATAAGTGGCAATTATTTTAAGAAGGAGGCTTCTGAATTTTTGTTGCCACCTGAATCTGAGATTCGATTCGATTATTAATAGAAACATAATATTTATTTTAGGTGTCACTAGCTGATTGGTTCCATTTTATGTGGGACCGACTTCGAAGCATTCGGAAAGACATCACTCAACAGGCGCTCTGCTGTTCAGGTAAATAACTTATTTACACAGTCATTTATACCAATAAATGATAGAATTTATTTTATAAATAAATAAATAAATATTTTTAATTTTATACTATATTTAAAAAATAGAAATTAAATAATGTTTGTTAGTAAATGTTTGTGGTTGGTTGCCTGGATCAATCTGGTGACATATGGCTCATTCTTCTACCGTTTTCCATATTGGAATCCGTACCCCTGCAATAGACACATTAATGTGCTAAAGATGTTTAATAGTAGTTTTTGAAACTGGTACATAATGAGGGGTATTATACACAATATCATATGAGTGTGTTATACCTAGTTATGTGCAGTTTCATACACTACTTTATCTAATCTCATACATTGAATATATCAAATAAAAGATAGAGATTGATACAGTTTATTTATTGGTTATTGTAAATGTTATCATTTTGTGTATTACAATGACTTTACTGGTAGAAGATTAAGAAAATTAAGTCTCTAAAATGTCGGGCGGCGTTAAATTTTCTTCACTTTCACTATCAGAAATTTTAAAAAACAATAATAATTATCCAGCAAAACACAACAACGAATTGCAAGGAAACGTATTATGGCGCCAAAATTCCCGGTATCACCGCGCATGCGCCAAAGCGCGCGCAGCCACAGATAAAAAATGAAATAGTGCTATACGAATTGGCGCAGTATTGTATCAATGGTCTGTAATCGAAAGGTAATGAAAAAAAAAATTATTATAACATTATTTTGTTAGACAAATAGTGTTATAATGATTTTTTTTAATTTCATTACGATAAACTATTTGTAAAGTTCGTCAATATAAACTCCTTTTGAGTTTTATATTTTAAATTTTACGATGTGAGAGTAGATAAAAATTATTATAATACAATATGCCACTTTATTGTTATAGAATCCATTCGACTTGTTGAAATGTGCGCGCGCTTCCATGCGCACTGCGCGGCGAGACTTGCGGACTTAGAGCACACGCAGTTTGACCAGAAACTGAACACCGACAACCTCACCAAGTGTTTGCAGACTCTGAAACATATGTATGCCGACGTCACGCCGGAACAGAAGCCAAATGAGGCCGAGTTCAGGGGCTATATAGCTCTGTTGAACTTGGGCGATGCAAACTTCTGGTGGGAGGTTAGATGTGTTAATATTTTTTATTATGTTTTGGCTTTTAGTGCCTATTTAGTTTATTTTTCAAATCTACGTGGAGGTCTGTGTTGATGCAATGAGAGGTGCAATCCAATGAGAGGTGCAATGCAATTAGAGGTGCAATGCAATGAGAGGTTAAATATATTTCGTCGAGGCTACCTGTATAGCATGAGGGATCGAGATATACAGGGTGTTCGGAAGAACGTTGAACATACGAAAATGGGGGGCAGGTGAGGTGGTCTGTTAACTAACTAGCCCAAAAGATTTTACCTAAGTCTCAAGGTATTTTTAATTATTTTTTTTAGTTTCTGGAATTTTTTCGCTTTTGTACCTTTAAACCCGTCTAAATTTTCTTTTCAAGGCATGATCTATTTTTTTTCTTTATTAAAATCTAAGTGATTGGTAGGTCCTTTTAAAATTAAAAGTTGCACATTGCTAGAAATAAAGTTATGGACCCTCAAACATAAAAAAAGAGTTAGAATAAATTTTGAAGCTCAATTTCGCGTTGCATTAAAAAAAAATAACAGTGATGGATGATTTCTGATTTGTTAAAAGCATCTCTTAAGTGTGAGCTTTCAACTGATGTGTAGTTTGTTTTGATATCTCTTTCATAACTAAAGTTATTGGATGTTTTCTAACAAGGCGGACCATTCCGACGAAAATCTACTGATGTGGAAAGTTAAAATGTTTTGCAAAATTTATCAATGCAAAGGTTCAAAAAATGAAAGGACCAATTCTGATTTGGTTTTCTTTATTTAAAATCATCAATATCATATCATAATAAAACCATAAAACATCATATACGCCTGGTTGGTTATGGACCGTTCTACTTATATAATATTTAATAAAATCAATAATTTTGTTACAGATAAAACAATTGCCGCGGGAAATCCAAAAATCTGGACCATTGATATTCGCAACACAAGTATTCAACGCTATCGACAACAATAACTACGTCAGATTCTTCCGGCTCGTTCAACACAAAGCTTCTTATTTGCAAGCATGTATATTGTTGCGATATTTTAACGATGTTCGTGCTAGGGCTCTCGCTAGGATTGTTAAAGCCTACGCTCCCAGAGGTGGCTCTAGATTCCCAGCCGAAGATTTAATGAACGCTCTAGCTTTTGAATCGGTAGAAAACATGAACTGTTTTATTAATCACTATGGTTTAAGATTTGCCAAAACAGATGACCTTGAACTAACCATCATCCTTGATAGAAACCAATTTATTGAAGATAGTGATCCTTATCCAATTGCGAGAGCTGTAAATCTTATTGAATCTAAGAGAGATTGTTCTGTCGGTGAAGTGATTGCTGGGGGTCCCTTGCCAAATTCCAATTACAGCAATCACATCTTATATACTAGCTTTACTAAAGAAGGTAAAATAAAAGAGCCTGCTTTGATTGCTGAAGAACAAGGATATAATACAACAAATGATAGCAACAAAAGTGTTCAGGCGTTGAGGGAAGAGATTAATAAACTTGCTCAAAGAGAAAAAGATTACTCTATGAAAGAAGATAAGAAGATCGAGCAAAAGATCAATTTGTTTGTTAAACCAGAACTGAAGACGTGGAGTCCTAGTAAATCATCGAATACATTTACAGATCCTTTAAGTGCATCCAAGCAATTTTTATTTCAGCCGGCTATACCAGTAGCATCAACAGAAGTAATTAAAAATTCACCAGAAAAAATATTTGCCAGTGATTCGAAAAATGTATTCTCATTTTCAAAGCCTCAAGAGTCTTCAGGGCCTAGTTTGTTCTTTGCAAAAAATACTGTTAACTTATTCAAGGGGTCTAGTGAGCAAACAGCATTTGATATGAAAACTGACAGCAAAAATATATTCAGTAGTAATGATGAAAATAAAGATCCATTTAAAAGCGGACAAAATTTATTTAAAAAGCCTGAAGAAATAAACATATTAAAACAAAATAACTTTGGAAAAATTAACGAGACAAATTTATTTAAACAACAAGATTCGCAGAATCCGTTTGCTTCTAATGTTTTCAAACACCAAGAGACTGCTAAACCTGTATTTGGCGCATTTGAAAAGCAAGCTAAAGCAGCTGAAAATATTTTTAATAAAGGAAAAGATAACATTATATTTGCTAAGCCTGATAGCACTGTAAAGTTTCAAAGTAATAGTAATATTTTTGGCAAACCTACATTAGAAAGTGAAAAGGAACCAACAAACATATTTGGGACATTTAATAAATTATCGGGAAATAGTCAAAAGCAAGAAAACATTTTTCAAAAATCAGTATCTGCTGCTAGTCCAGTGGGAAATTCTATATTTGCTTCAAATGGAGATGTTCCTAATAGTAAATTGTCGCCCGGGAGTTTATTCAAAAGTGCCGTGAAGCCACAGAATGGCCCGGAAAGTAAGGCTTACTCAATATTTCAAAGTAAAAACAAAGGAGTCTCAGCGGCTGACAATATATTCAACTCTGATGGTGAAAAGAGGTCAGTGTATGACTTCAATCAAAATGAAGGAGAAAATAAAGAGATAGGGCAAGCACGTTATAATGAAGAAAAAATTAATGAGGAACAAAGAATATTGCAAGAACAAATGATAAAGGAAGAGCAAGAAAGGATAGAAGCTTTGAAGCGACAAGAAGAAAAACGGCGAAGAGAAGAAGTGATAAAAAAAGAAGAAGAGGAAAAGAGGCGAAGGGAAGAAGAGCGACGAAAGCAAGAGGAATTACAACAATTAGAAGAAAAGCGTAGAAAAGAAGAGGAAAGAAAACAAGAAGAATTAAGAAAAAAAATAGAGGAAGAAAAGAAAGTGGAATTAAAAAGAAAAGCGGAGGAAGAAGAACGAAAGTTCAGAGAAAAAGTCGACATTGAATGTAATGAATTATTTGTTGAGTTTGTTAATGAACTATGTGATGAGAACGTTTCGGATGTTATGAAGGAAGAAATAGAAATGTTTAACAATTTAATGTCGTATGCTGATAGAGTTACAGAAGACATATTAACAGAATTAAATGATGAAACATGCCATTTAGAAATGAAAGCTGAGAGATTTTGGACTCAGAAACTTAGGACAAAATGGTTCAAAGTCTGGAAAGAGCAACTCTCTAAAAATATTGAAAGGAGAAATCTTTTAGATGATACACCAGTGTGGTTGACGTCCAAAACTCCTATAGAAGAAGCCCAAAATTTGAAAAGAATAGTGGAAAATGCTGCATTAAAAAATATGAACGCTATTCATAGAGGGTATAAGTTTACCGGCGAATTGAAGCTGCAGCCTACTCCAGAGCCATATAACCTGATGGAAATAATAAGATCTCCTTTATTGAAGCGCATGAAACAAATTCTCTATCCATATGATAAATGTTTCTTCTGGAAGATAACCCTTGTTTCGCCTGGCACCATGAAATGGCTGTTCAGAAAAATTGATGTTGAAAAATGGTTGTTAGATGCATTTAGTGACAGAAAAGAACACGATGTTTCTGGGAGTTTGATACATGTTGTAAAACAATCATGGAATCATTTGATGGACTTTGCGATATCCGTTAGTTTAACTGACAAGGACAAAATCCTTAGGTGCAATGAGGCGATAGAAGGGTCCAATGGTTTATTAATGTATACAACAGAGAATGATAGTAATTTAACCTCCGCGTTAGAATCACTTATCAAGACAAAATATCCTTATCAAATCATACCAATAGCAATAATTGTGCCAAAGTCTGAAGATTTATCCACCTACAATATTTTAGAATCTTTGCTGACTAATTTAGTCAACAAGAAAGTAATATCAGCATATAATATATTTGTATTAGAACCTCAAAATGTTTTCGAATCGTTAAATTTAGCGACAAAAACAGCTCTAAAATGGTTAGCGAAAAAATGTCCCCAAAATCCACCTATCGAAATAGATTTTTTGAAATCCATTTGTCAACGGTACCTCGGCAATGAAATATGGTGCAGGCTGAAAACAGAACATGATAACCGTATGAGTACTATTCTTAAAGACTTGGAAAGACTGGTTATCTGTTACAATAATGCCGTTGATAAGCTGACAACTGTTATTACAAATGAAGATTTATTTAACTATCCATCATTTCCACTAGAATTCAAAGCATTTCTCGATAGTAAGTCTCCATATCCTAAACCATATGAATTTATTTCGTGCAGTGTGAAGACTTCTGAAAATACTTTGGCTATTAAAGATATTATGAAACAATTGAAACTACCACATCCAGTTTCAGGTTTTAATCCACTAAGCGTAGCAGGTATGCAGCAAGAGATTCGCAAGTACTGTTACGAAATTGGTTGGTTTGAAAATCCAAATGAAGTTGCATGCAGAGTTGTTGCTTTACTGCCTAATGAATTCTCAAATTTAGATATGCCTTGTGATCAATTCAATCAATATTTTGCGCAATATGATCTCATAGATATTTTAAATATAATAGTTTACGAAAAAATCAATAGGTTAAAAAACTTTAATAATAGATATGCCATATATGAGAAGGCGGTTTTAGAAGATTATAGAAGTACAAATTGGCTGTATAATATTGATGTAATGTCAAAAATTAAACACAAAGCTATTGATTATGACGATGATGATTTGGACTATCTAATTGAAGCTAAAAGACGTAAAATTGCGAAGGATTCTATAGAATATTTAATGCTTGAAGATAAAGATAGCACAATGGTCGAAGAAAATATTAAAGTCACTAGCGAAAGCATATCTAGATATAATAGTTGTTCAGAGGCTGTAAAACAGCTAGAGGAGCAGATAGAAAATGAAAAAAAGAAATCTTTGGAGCTTGAGAACTTGTTAAAACTTGCACTATCTGATGTGTAATTAACCTGTTACAATAAAAAAATAAGAATTACTATTTTTGTATGTACAATGTTATTAAATTGAGAATGGATCAGTACATGGTATATTATTTATTTAAAAAGTCGAATAAAAATATATGTTTTGTTTATTGAAATAAAATTTCATAAAATTTTAAAAAGAAAAATATACGATAAGGTTTTCTGCTCATTGTTTCCAATTAAACATGGTCAAAATTCTCTGAAATAATTCAATGGACTTTTACCTTATACCTACATACACCAGCACAATTAGCGGAAATTTAAAAAAGGCAGAGTAGAGAAATAATATCGTGTATATACAAATAACAATCAGACATGAAGTAACAATCTTTTAACACAGAATTTAAGAAGATTTTAATGAAATTTTATAAAAATAAAAATTATATTTTGTGACATTCTGTTTTTGTGTGTGATGCTGTCAATTAAAGATTACGAATTACGCAATTAATGAAGGAAAATAAAAAATACTACTAAATTTTTTTTTTTCTGTTCTCTCAGGCTGTTGGGTAGTCTGGATTTAACGCTTCTGTTTAACAAGTCCCAAACATGCTCTATAGGATTCATATCCCGGGATCTTGCTGGCAACTGCATCATTGTTTTACCCACGTGGTTTAGGTATGCTTGTATTGAGCCAGCATTCTAAGTCCGAGCATTATCCTGCATCAGAAAAAGCCATCATAATTGTAGGGGGCAAACGACACAAAGCGTTCTTCTAAATATCCCTGAAGTACCTGTCAGAAGTCATATTCCCTCCATCGACAATCACTAACTTTATACGAGCTCATAACTGACACCATAACTGAGCCGCCTCTATGTTTCGCCTGCCTTTGCGTCTTCATATTCCATCGATTTGGTTTAAGAGCCCTCTAATGATCCAAAGACAATAATCGTGTGCAAAGTTTAACCGCTGTAAACGATGGTGTCTCTCAAGTTATGGAGCTTTGGCCGGTGCATACGAACCAGGGGCGTAGCTTCCGCCATATCAATGATACGGGGCCCCCTGGCTACAGAGGACCCTAACATGTGTAAGCAAAAATTAGTGAAATGTTATTCCCAATGTCATTTAATCTCATGTTTCCCGGGAAAAAACATATTAAAAAAAAAATGTCATACGTCAAATAAGCACCCCCTTTTTTCCCGGGATAAGCAAATCCAAGTGTGTTATGCTTGTAAATACTTTTGACACGCTAAGCCTCTTCAATGTTAAATGCCGTACACAAACTAGATTTTTCACACATGAAACGTGTAAAAAGTGTCTACAAATCATGTATAGTTTCTTTATAGACATTTTACATTGAACACACTTTATGGATGTTTTTTAACACGTTTGTGAAATCTTGGGATTTGCAGTGACGTGCGCCCAAAACACTGCAAACTCTTGGGCCCCAAAAGTTGGCAACATCCTACATCGGTTATTGCGGGATTTCTCCATTTAAGTCAAACCAAGGAGAGCATAGTATCGCGTTTTATTTCATTCCGGTTTAAACGTTATTTCATTATAATACAATACAATACAATCTCGTTCTTTTAATTACACAAGTCTGCAAAAAAACAAAAATTGTGAGCTGTTCAGATTTTTTTGCGTAATTCTTATGAATTAAGGTGTGCTGAATCCGAAAATGACTTTCATTTTGTCATAGAACGTAACGTTTTCTGACAATGGTTGCGGTCCAATTTATACACACAGTGCACACGTTACAAACACTGCAAACGACGGTTCATTTTGATATGAGCACTGTGTGCGCTGTAAGCGTGCAAACAAATTGGACCGAGCTGTGAGCACGCTTTTGTTAAATTTAAATTTTCATTGCTTTTTTTTGCTATTCTTTGATTAGAGACGAAATAATGGATTTCGTTCTACTGGAGAGTGTATTGGATGAAACTGACGACGATTTTAACTGTTTCACTTCGTTAAGTCAAGCATCAAGCAAATATATTATTTTTATTATTCGTGACAGTTGCTGCCAAAATTGAATTTGACGTTTGGGCACACGATGCACTACCTATTTGGAATGTGTACTGTGTGCGTTATGGATGACGTCATTCATGACGTCATGTGGTATACGAGTGTGAACGTAAGCGCAATTTATACAGTTTTTATGTGTACTGTTGGTACCGATAGCGTAAATATGCGCAAATTGGACCGTGGGGAATGTGGGTATCTATGTTAAACAATTTATCATCTTCAAATAAAAAATTAAAGGCTAAAATTTTTTTTACAATTTTGCGTATCAAAACTATTTTTTTTATCTAAAATACATTCATTAGTAAGCACTAAATATCTTTTCCCCAGTGAGAATCCTTTTGGTACATTTTCGCTTGTGGGAAGCATCTGGAATGTCTCTCTGAAGCGTCCAACAGTAGTTTGCCATCATTAAGACGCCCCATCTTCCCTAGTATCACAGGACGATCTTTATTTAGAAAGAAATGATAGTTATGGCCTGTATACATTTAAAACAGTAATCAAAATAAAATTGTTCATATTATTTATGACTTTAAGTTAGCCCAAAAACACCTTTTTTATAATAAAATTTTGCGTTTTGCAAAATAAACTGACGTTCTGGAATTTTTTTAGTATTTTTTTAGTTTTCAGAACACCTAAACACATAGAAATCAGTTGAAAACATCCAGACAGCATTTATGTTGCAGACCTGTGTTATTTATTGGCTAATTAGTTTGATTTAAGAAAATAATTAGTGAAAGGAAAAGAGAATATTCCAGTGGAGCGATGAAAAGAAAAAGTAAACAGAAAAGGGAGGAGGTTATGAAAAAAAATCCCAGACTTGTCACTATTGATTATGTCTATAGAGGCAGAAATTTTAGAAAAACTGAAATCGTCTTCAGCTATAGATGATTTAATAAATCAATTTGCCGAAAAAATGGCAAGAAAAGTGTACATTTAATTTGAATTGTTTGACTAGCTCAATTTCTAGGAGGAAGAAATAACCTATAATCAATAAATATTTATTTTAATTTAATGCAAGCATTTTTGTTTTTTTTTGTGCAAAAACTACCCTTCACTTGGGCCCCCCAACTAATTTCGATACAGGGCCCCTTCAAGGCACGCTACGCCACTGATACGAACCTATGCCCACTTCTTCAAATCTGCGAACGGTAGGGGAACCTGTGTAGGTTGATCCCTACGGGACACTTGATAAACTTAATAGTTGAGTTTTACAAAACGTGATACATTTTTTTAAGCCAGCAACATTAATTCATTCATTCCTAACTTCACATTATATCATGACGCACGTTGACAAATGTCGGTAGTTTGTAAATGATGGACGGTAAAAGATTTGCTTCGTATTATGTTTCATTATCATCATATTTATATCAAATAACTTGCTAATAGCATTTTTATTATATTTTTATCGTTTATATAAGTATAGATTAGCTTTGGTTAACTTGAAATACGTAGTCTTTAATGAGTATGTCCCGTTTTACTTTGTCTTTGAGGGTGACATGATCCCGGGATAGTGTCCTCGTGAGGTTCAAGGTCTTCTCAATTGAGAGAGCAGTGGACCGAACATCAAAAGCCGGATATCCCGCCTGAAAATAACCATCGATGAAAATCGACTTTCTTTTAAAATTTATCATATAACCAAAATATAAAATTCATGAAAAACTTTTATTAAAATAGAGACAGCCAGTGAGTCGTATTATGTATGGTCTTACTCTAAAGAATGTTCGTTATGTTACTTTGGCTTTTACTGAATGTTTGACATTTTGATAGCTTAAAATATTATTACCAGTTCTGTGTTATTATTTGGAAGAATACTATTTTCTTATATAAAAAAAATAAAAAATAAAGATGGTCATGCGTTTCAATCTATACTAATATTATAAAGCTGCAGAGTTTGTTTGTTTGTTTGAACGCGCTAATCTCTGGAACTACTGGTCCGATTTGAATAATTCTTTCAGTGTTGGGTAGTCCATTTATCGAGGAAGGCTTTAGACTCTAGAACATCACGCTGCGACCAAAAGGAGCGAAGCAACAGTGAAAAATCATAATAACAGAAATTGACGCGGACGAAGTCGCGAGCAACAGCTAGTTTCCTGATAAATTCATTTCCTATGTCTCAATATAATGTAAAAAGAGGGAATCAACCATCTGAGTAGGTATAGCATTCGTGTTAAAAATCTGCTTACCATGTGTCCTCAACCATGGGAAATTTGATTCCTGCGGATAAAGTCTAAAGAATCGATAGGAATTAAACTTCTAGGTATAGAATACACAGTTAACACACGTTCGCTGAGTGTTTTCCTATTTCTTGATGCATTATGGAGTGCTAATCGAGCTATTTGATCGATGAGAATCAGGTATGGGGAGACACCGTAAAAATCTCCCCCTGTGATCGAAGTTCCCAATCAAAAGGTGTCAATAAGAGACAACTTATAAAATCCACCATATGGCGTTTCATCAAATAATGAGCTAAATTGTTCTTATTAAAACTTATCTTATTAATGGATAAATAAATTATAAATCATTTGACATAAAAAGTGAAAAAGAAAATGTAATCTAAAAACAAAAGAGATGGTCATCCCTCCTAGTCTTTTCTACGCTCGCTCACTGGCATGACTTCAAGCTCATTTCTAAAGTTCAAAGCTCCACGTCCACACAAGATAATCAGTCATCCGGTATCGTTGAATACTGCTATGAATTGTTGAAATTGATTGCTGCAGTGTGGCGGGAACAGATCTGTAGGTACGGCGCATTTCTTCTGCCCTAATAATATCTGGTGGCGTTAACTTAGTTTATTTCAACTAAGGTCCCAAGCCAATTATTGACACGAACAAAATAACTTTTGCAAATAAATTATTTTTATCAAATTTATAAAACTTTTAAATTTCTCCTCAGACAGTTCGAGCCACTAACAAATCACTATTAGCGGGAAACAGAAACATATTGATGGAAAAAATTATTGTCGCTTTATGTTCCATTTTCAAATTAATGTCCTAAATAAAAAGGTAACACAACTTGCCAGTCTTATGAGATATGATAAATGTTTTTTTGTGTGCCGGTGTGTATCTTAAATTTTTACTAGAGTAAATTTAACTTTTCTCAGGAGTAGGGCGGGATTATTAAACGTATGTTTCTAACGAACGTTACCTTCGATCAACTGTATTTCGATCTAATATTAATTCCGTCAATTGTCATGACGGTCAGAGAACTGAATTAAATCGTTTGTCAAAAAAAGGTGAGGTTTTGTTTTGACATATCAATCAGTATTTCTAAGTAGCAATTCTGTTGCGAATATTTTTAATCCTACTTACCGAAGAATTTTTGTGGAAACTGCTTTCTTACACACCACCATCGCCTCTTCATGTACCTATATAGGTAAGTATAATAAGCAAATAGTGTACGGTAAGGTATTCTTATTTCTGAAATAAACATTCTTAATTCCCATTGTTATAATTTCGAAAGGCGTTAGGTGTTATAGAAATTAATTGCTTGGATAATATTTCAATAATCGTTCAATCGTCGCTGTTTTCTGATTTTTTCCTTTCCAGCCGGACGCCAAATTTAAACTTTTTAGATCATCTGGAAGTGGGTTAGGATATGGATCTACTTATATGAATTAATAATAGATGTAATATGTATCGTCAATTTTGGGCAAGATAGTTAACATTTTTAGAAATATCTGTCTCATTTTCTCCAACTGAAACTTTTAGCAATATCTTAGTGTGTAGAATATTTGATTCAAAAGCTTAAATGTATGGATTAATGTTTTCAAATTGTAGTTACATTATACAGGTGGAGCATATTTCTGATAGACTTTGTAAGACATAACTCTATTAAAGGAGGGCGGAGCGGGACGCGGAAGGCACTAATCGCTGGAGAGGTTCGGGGGTATTTAGTGCAATGGTACACAATGAGCGTTTTGCTTGCGCGAATACTATGGTAATCAAGATTCTGCCGTTATTGACAACAAAAGTGTTGACAATATTGTGTAAATTATGCGAGTCGAATGATCAAGAGCTGGATTAATTTATTTTTAAGCAACGGGTTTGACATATCCAAAAACAGATCCTTGGGGGATTCCTGAAGGGATATGGGTCCATTTCGACATTTAGCCTTGAAGTACCACAGCCGGACTCCGATTGTCAATATATGAAGCGAACCAACGTAAAAATTCACCGTGTATCCCTGCCGCATTAAGCTTTTTGAGTAATACAGAGTGGTCCACACAGTCACAAAGTATAGTCGGTGTAAGTTATATCAACTGACACCGACTATGCTTTGTGGAATTGTGGCTCCTCGATTCAGATGTTTACAGATGGAGCTACTTTTGCATTGATGTAACTTTGTGTATATATTGCTGCTAAATCCAGAATTTGTGCTGCATAATCAGCTATTTTGCTGCTTAATAAGAGTGCGAGCTGCCCTTCAAATTCTGGTGTAGCTTCTCAACAATATGGACATGTTTCCCATTGCATTGAAATCAATACAATGTTTTCCCATTCCATTACCAAATTAATCCATTTTTACATTCTGTAACAGTATCTTTACTTGTTGCTTTTTTCAGGAGCAAACCTAATAAAAAGTTATAAAACATTATAAAAGTAAAAAAAATGCCATGAAATAACTTTAAATATAAAGCAATATCAATGAATAAAAAATTTATTATCATTATTTATCACTACGTGGCTGAACAACACTCAAGCAAGCATCAACAAATTCTGTAAATATAGGCTCCATCATATACTCCTGTATTAACTCATCAGGATGTGATGACTTGTCTAAAATTCTTAATATTTCTCGTACATGTGGATTTTCTAAGCATTTCTTTACCTCTTTTGATTGTTCTGAAATAAAGTATTTATTACTTAATTTATGGTTGTGTGGTCTTAAAATATGGCAATTATAGAAATATACCACCGGGAACAGCAAATTGGAAGGGCATGGAGTTTGATTTTCTTAACTACTATTACAATATAATGAAATTGATTTTTTACATTGTTTCAATATTGATTTCATTATATGTACAACAAAAAATACAGGTACTTAGTTGTTTACTGATCTTTTACAGAAATTTTCAAAAGTACTCACTTAACAGTTCTAATTTTTCAGGAGGTACAGTATCTTCTGTGGGAAATTCATATTGTATATTTGATTTCTTGGGAGATTCAACTTTTGCAGTAATAGGGGCTGTGCACGGATTTGCTCTGTGAAGCTTACAGCATGCTACTGAGCAACTGAAAAAATAAACAATTTTTTTGGCAATTTTGGTTGTACATAATAAATTAGATATGTATGGAGACACTGTTCCTTTATAAAATTTGATAAAAACATATGTTCCATGTGATAAAAATCACTGAGAATCATAATTTATTTTATTTCAGATCAATAATATTATTCTAAAGACAAAACTATTACATCACTACATAGTATAAAACAAAGTCGATTCCTGCTGTCTGTCTGTCCCTATGTATGCTTAGATCTTTAAAATATGCAATGGATTTTGATGTGGTTTTTTCGATAGATAGAGTGATTTAAGAGGAAGGTTTACATGTATAATACATGCATAATATAGTACAGAAACACTGATTATTTTAGAGGTTTCTAAAGTGATTTTGATACAGCATTAATCCTTATCCAATTAAGTACCTTAAATACACTGTGGATTTAATATAGGTAGATCAATATGGCCCTTTACAGCATGTAATTTAAAAAGCAGGGACATAACTGTTGCGGCGGTACCGGCCGGGTTGTCTAATGACAAAAAAGCTGTGAATATTGTATATAAAGATATTCTGTAGTATATTTAGTATCAGTATATTTAGTATCAGTATATAGTAGTATCAGCATTGCACCCGTGCCAAGCCGGGGCGGGTCACTAGTTAAACTTAAAGTAAAAGTTAATTAATGACAATTAACCTATCAAATACAAATTTTCCAACAAAATTATGTTTGATTAATAAAATTTAGGCGACATTATTTGTAAAGAAATAACAAGAAAATATTCAAATTGTCTCACGTGTCAGGCGGAACCGAAATCTAGCAGTTGAATGCTGAATTAACAAAAAATATAATAGGGAATTTATATTGTTAATGACGATTAAGCTATTGTAGTGTTTATCACTTATTTACTACCTCTAACATTTATTGATAATATATCAACTTACTATGGTTCTCGACAGACAGGACATTTGTATTTGGAAGTTTCTTTACACTGGATGCAGCTATTCATTTTAAAGATTACTAAAATAAAGAAACGTGCATTTTAAATTTCAAAACAAAGAGTATATATATATCGTAAAAACAAAACCAACACGTGAGCATGACAGACTGACTGATTATTATACTCTTTGCTGACTGACACAATGACATTTTTTTGTTAACTTTTCCCATAACGGAAGGCAAAGGGTACAAAGCCCATACAGCCTAGTCTTCAGTTATTTATTTTCTTAGTTAAATCATGATGAATGATGATGACAGTTGATTGATGACTGACAGGTGATCAATAAACGATGAATAAATAGTGGAATAATCCCTACTCTAGGTTTCAGTAAAGTTATGGTTTTTTACTGAAAAGTTAAGTTTTAATTCATTGTACCAGTTCATTGAATTAAACTGGTAGATAAACACTACGTTTTTATTTCTTATGTATTGACAACATATTGTCAAATAATTAACCATGCGACAGTTATTCTCACATCAAATACCTACTATCAGAAAAACACGAATATCACAAAGGCATATGATGCGCGTGATACTCTGACTTTCTAGCCCTTGAAGAGCGGCTGGAGTTTGAAAGTAGGTACCTTATGTAGCATAACGCCAAACAAAAAGGGAAATCCTCAAGGGGTTCCTTGTGATATCAACGGATTGCAACAAACATTTCAACATTTATTGGCGTTGCGTTGCTATAGCGGGAAACGAGCGGGGAGTCCCCTCTGTCAAATTTATTTTGCCATTAGCCTAAAGAAAACAAATTTAGTATGTTAATGTATTTATCGTTTTATAACGAATAAATTCTTACGTTATGTCCGAGTTGTGTATTTAATGCGCGAGGCCGTAGGCGGTTGCCCCCGTAGCCCACTCCTAACGCCGCCTCTGAGCACCAATCGTTGAAAGTATGTCGTAGAAGGAAACTAACGATACTGGAGATAATCACCATACACTCTTAGACCCCAAAATAGGAAGCAGCGTTTTACGAATTATGATCTTTGACTGCGATCTCTAACTAGCCTGCCTTGAGACTATGACAAGAAAGTTTTGGAGAGGGAGATGGATCTCTATAATGAGCAGGCGTTTGTAACAAAAGCTGAGTCGGGTATTATAGTTGCTAAGCAGACTATAGTTGTATCATTGTAAGTATATTGTAAAGAGGACCTTCAGAAGGAACGAATAACATGAAATAACATACTTGTAAGGAATCAAAGAAAAAAACAAACCTATAAGGAAGGAAATTAACTTTAATAAAATTGTACTTAAGTAAAATTATTCTTATCTTATCTAAAACAGCTTATAATTTACTCACATTTCACACTCTTAGGCACATTATACTTAGTATAATATTAGAAAGGTAGTCCGCAATAACATCTAATGTTAAAAGTGGTTGCTGAAAAAGTGGTCAGCTAACTCGTAACAAGTTCATTATATTTATTCTACCTACCTATCTAATTATCTGTTCGTCAGTAAATATTTAAAGTAAATGAAGATGTTTTATCAAAATGTAGAGCCGAATAGAGAGATCACGAAGCATGCACTGCAAATCGGTTGGATACATTAGCATGGGGTAGTCGGTTGTTGAATAAGGCGTCATTCCATTACTGCGTATGACCCACACGAATATTAAGTGAGTTTAGGATTGAGCTGCGTGAGCGACCTAACATCCGAGCGGGCCACGAATGTATGAGTGGATGATAATGATGACACGCGAACCACGTAGGGTCGTAGGCGTAGTGTGTTCTGGGGATGCAGTGGAGGCTATGGCGGATCTCACATTGATACCTACGCACCAAGCATCGGTGCGCGGTATGCATTATTAAACAGGTAGCGTAGTCAGCGTGTCATATTTTATTCCATTTTCTGAATATTTTTTTGTATTCACAAACTGCGCTTGAGCATTGCTGTGAGATATTACATAATTGTTATATTAAGCGAAGCTAAGTGAATTTGCGCAATTTGACCGTGAGTCGCAGACGAACAGCGCTTTAGTAGTGCATTTTATGAACATTCGCGATACATAGCATAGTTATGAAAGTTAAGGTTTGTGAACCAATCCTGATGCATGTCTTGTGAAATCTGTAAACTGCTCATTAATTTTTCAAATTGTAAAAACAGGTTACTATATGCATTTAATTAAGTTAAATAGAGTAACATTGCATAGGTGGGACTTTCTTAAATTTGTATCACTAAACCGAAACACTATCATTTACCTTATAAAAGGTAATAGTGCTAACATAGAATCGTACTTGGTTAAAATGGAGTGTGTGGGTTTAGCATTACATACAGATTTAAAGTACCTACATAAAAAGATGCCACAGAGTAGGATGAAAAAATCTAGTATAACGTACAATCACTATGACATTCTTGAAAAAATGTACGCAAAGCGCGGCGATTGATTCATGACCTTACACGATCATATTGTAGTATACATTGTAGGGCATAGGACGTCACAATGCGGAGTGCTATGTACCTAACTGCTTAGATCACATTAAGCAACTTAGAGTATCCAGTGACCAGTTGCCATACGCCAGACTTTGTAGTGATCTTATACGTTGTTATGGAATCTTTTCCTCACAATCTAAGAAGTGGAAATCGGATTTGTCAGAAGAGTATTTATTGTCTTACGCGATGGCGTGGCTATTCAATTAAACTATTCATGAAATTATAAAACCGTAGGTTTGAATTGGTTTTGTCGAAAGAAGTAAACTTAGTAGTGCAGTGGCGTATCATTTTCCAACCATTATTGTGTTTACACATGCTACGATAAACTGTAGATTGTGAGAATTGATAGAAAGTGTGTAACAGTCTGTCAGCAGCCACTGGTTTTTAACAGTGGTGGCTTTATAGGCGGAGTGTGTTGGTTATAGCTCTGAGTGGCGTGCGCGCTTGTGGTCGGCGACGTAGTAGTGCGGCGGGGGCTGTGGAACGCCCGCGTCGGCGGCCGCTAGAGCGATGTACCGCGCCCGCAAATGGTGTGCGCTGGCTTTAGGCTGCCTAGCACGGGTGAATATCCCCTTCTTGTTACCACCCACTCTAGTTATACCTGAAAAGCATTGATTCATTTTTAACCCTAGAGTGCTCGCGCTATGAGCATTTTGCCGCTAGCGGGACAATGTTCGTATAATTTTGTACACGATGCATTTATCATAGTCAAGCGTCCTAGTAGCTGCCCCCCGTTCCTCACCTCCCTGTTTTAGAAATTAGAGGTAAATGTTTGATTCTATCCTTAAAACATAAATATAAAATCATACATCTCATATTTTCAAAAAAAAGACGCATTAAGTATGGGCGGCAAAATGCTCCTTACGCGATCACTCGCGTTTCACGGAATGGCGCGATTACTCTAGGGTTAAAGTTGAATTTTTAGATGCTATGCTCGATAAAGTACTCTATCAATGAGCAATTTTTATTGTATATAATATATTCGAAAATGGTCAAATTATAATTCTAGTCAGTTCTATTGTTAAATTATTATAACAGAAAAATACTTTATCTTATAAGATAGCATTGAAAATGCATAAAATACATAAAAAATTATAAGTTCTATTGTTACCCAATTATTGTGATCAGGAACAATACAGCGACACATCTATTTTTGATGACTACAACTATTCAAAGTTAGCTACATACGACTATATGAATTACTCTACTAAGTAATTGGCAAAAAATAAATCTGTCGTTACAGTCGAAAGCGTTTCACTTGTTTTTGATCTATTGTAAATTTCTTGTAAGAATCGTGTATGCTAGCTAAGGGTAAAATAGTATAATAGTAGCATAGTTAGACCACATAATAAATAAAAGAACTTATTTGCTATGACAAATCTAAATTAATTAGGCACCTTGTTTGGTGGCGAAGTCAGCAAAATTCCAGATGAACTCGCCGAAAAAGAAGCCGGCTTGTCTCAGCTTGTCGAACGCCTTGAAGTGCTCTGACATCAATGCCACTTGATAATCTTCAGAAAACACGAACTCGGGAAGCTGAATGAAATTAATTTAAATGTAAGAACAGTTAGAATTCAAGACGATCGGTTTGGCCATACGGGAGTTCCGAAAGAAGCAGATGTTATGTATAAGAGCGTTTGTGCCAGAGTCATGGGTATTCCTACATATTTGCATGAATACTACCTATTTACGTACCATATATGTATGCCTATGCGTTACCCTGTTTGCAGTGCTTACTTTGCGCTTGGCCTAATTGTATGAATATGAGAAATGTTATTAAGTTTCTTCTAAAGACACCAAGGTTGCCTGGAAGAGATTGCTGTTTAGCATTAAGATCGCCTGTCTGAATCCTTTTCTTTGTTGTATTTTTTCCTATAGGTATCCTGTCTGTGTGTGCATTAAAGTGTAATTTATTTTTTTTATTCTGCGACATTACCTGCTAAGGTCCTAATTCGGGATTCATTGCCGCTTAAACATTTAAACAATAACATTCTCTCTCATTTAAATTGGGACTTTTTTTCATATATAATGTAGACAATGTAAAAATAAACAATATAACTGCCTTCACTCACTTTATGTAATCCGCTGATAGTGTCAGCTCCATATTCGGACATGAGGACGGGTTTATTATACTTGAGGTGCCAGTTGAGGCTCTCGTTGTAAACCTTCGAGGCAATTTGGGTGATTGAACCGGTGTCTGCGTACCAGCCGTTGTAGCGATTGAAGCTGATTATATCCATGTGCTCACCCTAAGATATACGAATTTTTAATACTAAAATAAAAAGTCGTTTAAAATATACTACAGTAAACGAAGAAAACGATTTGTATTTATTAACCTAAGAATTATGACTTAATCTCGAACCTATTACCATTACGTTATTTATTACGTTATGAAAATTTAATCTGAATTACTTTGAAACGTGGAAATTAAACTACAAAAACACTATGTTATATCGCCATTTTTTCAATAATAGAGGTAAGAAAATAACAGACAAGAAATACTAAAAAACACCCACTTACTATGGTATCCCTCGGATCGGCAAGGGCGAAAGTAATAGCTCTTGAAAGATCTATATCCTTGACGTGTTTCACAATATTACTGAAACATAAAATTATAAGTAAAGCTTTAAGAATTTGTTATTATAATGATGAATTTTTCTTTGCAAGATTTTTATCATCTCAGGATGTGAATATAAACACCATTTGAAGAAGGTTATGTACGGCATGTGCCCCTAGCAACCGTATTAACCGATTCGTTGCTACATACAATTACAAAAACGAAGGCTACGAGCTTGATTTACGTGAAAAATGAAGATAGTTTTAATCTGGGTTAATTTCCCTAAAACTTGATTTTAAGGAGTTATCATCGATTTAAAAATGACACGGTTTCAGTGGCCACACGCAAAAAAGTGATGTCACGACAGGCATGTCATCAGCAACGCATCGGTTTAATAAAGGTGCCCCATAAATGCTTTTCTTGGCAGGCGATTATTAGGAAAACCATAGGTCACACAGCAGTGTGATTTGTTATACGACACTTTTTTTCTCTTGCATTAGCAGGATATCCGACATGAAGTGTCTGGTGAAAAGGATGCGCGACGAGTATCTCCTAATAAATGAAGTACACCGTAAGGGTAGTTAATTTTTATATTTCTAGTATTTTAGTGAATCTATCAATGGTAAAGGTCGAAGTAATACATCTTGTCGATGTTGCAACAATAAAGATAAAAATTCCACAGCCGGCCTGGGGTTCGTTAGCAATAGATCACATAATTCACAGGTGACAAATTTTGTCGGTGCCGCAGGCATGGGGCCTGTCGTCGATGGACACAGATTATTGCCGCGGACCATAATTTGATGAGCTCGGGTGGTTGAATACCTCGCTCACTAAGATGAGAAGTTCTATTCTAAGCAGGTAGCGCCAATAAGATTTACCTGTAGTACAGGTGGCACATTTTGTCGGTACCGCAGGCCTGGGGCTCGTTGGCGACGGACCACATGATGACGCTTGGGTGATTACGATCGCGGCGGATCATCTCAGTTAGCGACTGTTTGTGTTTAGCTAATAACTCATCCGTGTAAAAACTGCAACAAAATTCATATAAAATATTGACACCGCATTATTAAACCCGAAAGCCCGAATATCAAATCGGTCTGGGTAACTCATTTCCTATCAAGATTTGTTCCCACGTGTCTATTGAATTCAACTTCATAGAATTGATTATTTTATTGAAATAATGTATTGTTCATCATTTGATTATTTTATGAAGTTCTTAATTGAATGAATATATTGTACTAAGGGTGTTTTCTGATTCACGAAGTTTACGAAGTGCATTGAGTACTGTAACTAAATTAATTATTTTACAAAAATCATTTTGTAGTACTGGATGAATAGATACACTTAAATTGGGTGCCTGCGTTTGGCAAATGATTTTTCCACAAATATCTGCTGGAAAAATATATTTTCATAAAAGCATCATTTCAGATATCGAAATCTACAATGTTATATTTAAAAAGTGGAAGTTTATTTAAGTTCTTATTAAAAAAAACAGATATTTACGTATTCTGAATATACTTTAAAGTAATTTGTAAGAGGTTTATTAATTTTAAAAAATATTAGCTTACCAAAATATTTCATTTAATATAATAAAACTCTTGTTTAAATCGGCAAAAAGTGGAAAGCCACCCTTAGTGAAAAGTGACAAGTTGGCCTAGTGCCCTCTAGTAAGCGCGTGGTCAAAATGGAATTGGCACAAATAACAGCACATCACAAACTGTATACTCCCCAGTGGATAATAAACTAATGTTTAAAGATTAAATTGAAAATCTATTAAAGCAATTTGTCATATTTGATGCCGACTATATTTAGAATGATACAGGGTAAACAACCCTAACAAGCCAAAACCTACTCATGATAACATGTCTAAAGTCTGTCCCGATCCAATTTAATGAAAATGTAAACAAATCTGTTTCATTAAAAATTCTCACACTACTTAAAACTTAAAAAATACGCCTACGAAGCCGCGTGGGTAAGTCAATATTATTATTTAAAAAAAAGAAAACAATTATTGCTTAGTTGCCAAGTGACCTTTACATATAATATTTTTTATCAAGGATCAACATCATCATCAGCAGCATCTGGAACTGATGATGATATGGTTGTGGAATAACTGTAGGGTTACAGGCTTTCTGTATGTACGAAAATACTTTAGGGATACCTTAGGCGAAACTCCCAGTATGGATTGCTTTTCACTAATGGACAGAAATGTTACTTGAGAAACTTCGTGTAAATTGCATCTACTTATATTTAAGTACATACTTACTTAGCGTTCACGCTAGGGCATTCCCCTATAATCATAATGCCTAGCTCGTCAGCCAGCTGGTAGATTTCTTCGGCATATGGATAATGAGATGTGCGGAATGCGTTGGCGCCAATCCATTTTATGAGATTGAAGTTCCTCACCCACAATACTGGATCCCAGCCTTTACCTCGGAACTGTGGAACAATCATCATCATCAGTCTTTTAATATCCCTATGTTGCTGCAGCACAGATCTTTCTTATGAAATTAATTCGGATTATTGGGTGATAACAACTATGGATACAACCATAACCGTTTTTCGAATCTCGTGCTCGAGATTATTATTTTTTTTGTCATCCATACGACGCCGACGCCTTCTTTTGCCAAAGTTGCTTAACCTCAGCAAACGCAGGCCAAGCGCACAGTTGTACAACAATTAAAATAGGGCCATACAAATATTTGTTTTAGGATAACAACTCTTATTCTGATATTATTTATTTATGCATTGAAAATGCATAAAATATATAAAAAAATATAAAACTATATGTACGAAGTTTCATGATGATCGGTTTAGTACTCGTAGTTTTTGCGTGAAAGCATAACAAACAAACCTACATTCACATTTATAATATTAGTAGGGGTATATAGAAAATGATATCTTTATTATAATTTTCTATCGTTTAAACTTTAAGAAGAAAACGATTAAGGTGAAATTACTTTAAATGATTGATATTTTTTTCTAATATAATTTAAATTAACTGAAAAAACGTAATGACAAATATTATGTAACAAGGATAAAAAATCTACGCGTTACTAGAGCACGACGGTCGAATATCCCAAATTTTAGCAGCTAAGTTAATTTCTCTAGAAAATTTAAGCATATAAAATAACATGACTAATATATATTTTGAAGTCCTGCGAAGACTGAGATGTATATAAGGTATTATTTAAAACTTCCTTCCTGTATTTGTTTATTATATAAATGCAGTATTCAATTGTTAAAGATGTTGATAAACCAAACAAATTTAACTCGTTCTTCGCGGATTCCGAATAAAAATATGTCGTATAATATGTACGGTCCAATTTTCAATCGGGTAAATGGAACGGTTAGAATTCTTTAAAACGCAAAGGACTGTGGATTGTGTCCACGCGTTCCTAAGTAATGGGATCTTGACACTTAAAACCACCGCCGAAAATTAAGTAAAAAAATTAAAAGTGAAGTCAGTAGTATGCTTACATCGGAATCTTCGTGCATTCCGAAACCTCGCAGGTACAGTGGTTGGTCATTCAGGTACATTGCAGTCTTGGTCCAGTTGAGTACTCGGATACCAATCTTTTCGGTATAGGTGTCTAAGAAGAGATCACCATCGCTTCCAATTAAAGTCACCTGGAAATGTGGAGAAAGAAATCAGTTATAGCCTACATGACGTAGCACCGCACACATAACATAACGTCATACCCAACATAAAGGATGAACAGGTGTAAGACAGTGT
Organism: Calamotropha paludella; assembly: GCA_927399485.1. Classification (NCBI taxonomy): domain Eukaryota; kingdom Metazoa; phylum Arthropoda; class Insecta; order Lepidoptera; family Crambidae; genus Calamotropha; species Calamotropha paludella. Next base: position 18,239,488 of record OV656813.1, on the reverse strand, counting down.
TACATGGTATGCCAACAAGTCGTTGGCTATGCTTCTGTACTATGCAGCACTTATACTGTCAGTATTATAAAATCGCTTACTTCATTTCGATTGGTTTCAAATAGTGAAATATTACTAGATAGGTAAAGCACATCTACCTATACAAAACTGTCATATTAATCCATTCGATTTTTGAATTTATAGTTCAGCATATAGAGTTAGATATCAATTGACAAAATTTGAGCTTGTGGTAGGTAATAAGAAAAAAAATCAGACCAAACCCTTTTTCTGTTACGTTACAGGGTTTTATTGCAATTTCTCAACTATAAATAAGCCAGATATCCCGGGGCCTTCTTTATTACGAATCTAATTGCTTCTATCGTTGGTACGTGAACCTTTGCACTGAGCTATCGACTATCTCAACAGTTTGAAAACGAATACTTGCCTTGAATGTGTACAAGTAGCCAGGGTTGGTATGCATAAGGTAAGGCCACCATAGATTAGCGTTAGCTATGTCAATAAGGCCAGTGCACGCCAACAGGGCGCCTACTTTAGTCTCATTCATGTCGAAGATTTCCACAAGACAGTTCACGTCTTCAGAGTCGCCGTTATGTGTTATGTTGTATGTCACCAGACCTGAAATGATATTTATATGTGCAATTTAACCATCTGAAATCTCATTGACATTACTTACAATACGGAAATTTACAGATGAAAAATACCATGAACCTTTGTCTTTAAAAATTTAATTTCAGGCAGGTGTTTTTTTGTTTGTATTTATCAAGAAAAGAAGGTGCTTTACAAAATATTATTATAAAGATAACTTTTTCAATGACTTGTTCTACAAACAAAGGTTGAAATTCTGTACCTGTATATCCTTGAACGTCAGTTTGGGTGACTATTTCTTCGATATATGTTTGTGGAGTAGAATACAGGTACACTGGGCGATGTATACCGGCATAATTGAAGAAGTCATAACTAGAAGTAAATATGTCACAATGGCTATTTGAAACGAGACATTATGGAAGGAAATGTTAAAACAATTACAATTATAAAGGCTAAGAAATTATATTTATTGAAATTTTTAATAACTTGTCATGGCTTCTAATGGTTTTAAATCTTGTCTTTATTTTTTTAACAAATTGATTACTGACCCATTTTCCTGTGGTACTGTGTTCCTGGTGAGCATGTTATCCACCACCAAAGTCAACAAGTTGCTGGAGTTACAATACACAAAGTCTGTGATCTCTACTTCGAAGGGCAGATGTCCAATTTCATGATAAATGGCCTCGTTGCCATTTATAAACTGGAATAAAAATAAATGGACAGTTATAATTAAAGTTATATCAGTTTTATAATAAGTTACAGGTACACATCAATTAGTGTTCAGCGATCTTTGTACATATTGCAAGGAATATTAATTATCATTATATAAATTCAGGTAATCTTCCGTGAATTCAAAATAATTGTCTTAAGGACCAGGATAAATGGATTGGATCTGGTTTATGCCATAGGAAAACTTCACCATTACCATTTTTTCATACTATGACGGCAAAGTCGAAATCGATCTCGATGGCGAAATTGAGCTTTTTACATTTTTTTTTATTAAATGTTTTTTTTTAATCACCACGGATGGATTTCATCAACCAGTACTGCATTCAGATAGTGAAATTCATAGACCAGTATATATTACTATTGACTATATACTGGTCTATGAATTTCACCCGGTCAGCCCAGTCTCAAGTATATACCATATTACAGAGATAATATGGGTTTTTTCAGTTTTAATAATAAAACTAAGCATCATATTCGCGCTTGAATTTGACCAAAAGAAAATTACATAAGAGGGCTTATTTGCTGTATATTCCGCAGTGAAGTGGAAGCACTGTGTCAACCATGTATGTAAAATAGAGGTCGAATACTGTAAACATGTCAGAATTCTAGGTGATATAGTTTATCAATTGATATTAAATCTGCAGGACGATTCCGATGATGATAACTTCAAATTGAATAATCCAAGTTCAAGTGATATGGACGTAAGTGATTGATTTATAATTTATAAATCGGTTTTGAGTTGTCATCATCAGAATCTTACTTATATATTATTATAGATTATAATTTGCATTACATAAAAGAACAAAAGTTAATTAAGTACCTACTGTTTCATTTTATGTTACTTTGTTGCATTTCATTAAATTATCATCTTAAATTTTTCTTATTAAAAACGATGTTTTTAAATATATATTAACAGTTGATGAACTGTTAACCGCTATAACGTCACATGTCTCAAAACCTGTAAATTGCACATTTCACCTCTTGTGTATCATACTATGCGTGCCTGCTGCCCGCTTCTCTCGATCCCATTTGTCGCTATACCCCCAATTCCCTGTACCGCGCGGGCGAAGACTCATTTACGAGGCTTACTTATATAGCATTACAACTGGCTGTTTTATAGTGATGTGCCGAGTCGTTATTTTTTAGGATCGAGTCGACTCGAGTCAGTTTGTACGGTATTCGAATCATGACTCGATTCCGCGATTCCAGTCCAGTACTCGAGTTCTATGTTTGGTATTCGAATCTTGACTCGAGTCTAGAACCTCAGTCTGGGAATTCGAGTCCAGAACTCGAGTCTGTTACCGATTTAAGTACAAAAGGAAAAAATAGAAAGAAGTAAACTTCAATCAGTATCTAGGTTTAGCATAATAACACTACGAACATTTTAATGAAAAATACTTATAAACATTAAACATAACAAATAAACATAGAAAACTAAGGAGATATCTAGGAACCAGAAAATTTCTGTTAATGAGATCAAGTTTTATTTGTTTTATTAATGTACTTATATTTTAGGTGTCACTTCATTGCTTAAGTAAACAGAAATCGAGTACGAACGAGTTGAGCTAACTCGAATACTAGACTCGAGTCAGTTGGACTCGCATAATAGTTTCGAGACAGCGAGTACAAGATCGATTCTTCCTGACTCGAGTACCGGAATCGAGTCCGGCGTACTCGAATCAAAATAAATTGGTATTCGAATTGGCGAGTCCAAAGCAGGAATCGAGTCTGACTCGAGTCAAGCCGTACTCGGCACATCGCTACTGTTTTACTATCTCTGTTTAAAGTGTTTTGTACACAATACGGACTTATCTGTCAGTTGTTTCAAATGGTGAAATAAATTGTTTAACCTAATTTTACCTATAGATAAAAAGTTTACTTGGAATGTTAGGTAATTTCATTATACAATTATGTTACAATGAAAAATTATTAATAACCATGTGATTGTTTTTAATTAATACGACTAGCTAACACTATTGTCAATTAACATTCATCTAACATTGTCACAACTGCCATTTGACATTGAAATAATTTTTATTGCTGAATATAAATAAAAGAGTGACTAACTTCATAAAAATAGCAATCGTGAGTTCGCTTTCTTTGTAAATATACATATTAAAGATTTAGATAAGTAGACATTGTCATTTTCAGACGATTATAAAAGTTGGTATATACAGAATACCGTAAAATATAAGTGATTTTGATGGTTATATGAATGTGATTTAATTACAATAAAAGTAAAACTCTGGTGTAATTTACCTACAGTTTCTTTTAATGTTTTTAGATTTTCTTTGGAGTTATCATAATAATAACGTCATTGCATACACATATAACATTTTAACTGTATTTATTTACTTATTGATTAATGATGGTAGATCCGCATCCTTATGCGGTCAAGATGACTAATGGAATTTATGAACCACTCCTGAGTTAATAATAAATGTCATGTCATCGTTCAGTTAAATAATAAAACTCGAGGGAACGGCATTTTGTTTTGAGTTTTAATGCACCTCTTTTTGAGTTTACTTACGTTTAGGTTCATTCTATTAATACCTTTAATATGAATAGATTTTGTGAATATTCTATAACGCACTCTCAGATTTTTTTCCTAGACAAGTTTAGATAAAGTTTATGCAACTATAGCAATAGTCATAACATATGCAACAAACGACTAATTATTCTTTGTTATTGAGCAAAATCAGTGTGTATCTGCTGTGTATGTACGAATAAACGTTGAGTAACTTAGAGGTCAGTGAATCTTGCCCCTTGATGCAATTGCCGAGAGGACTTGAGACCTTACTGATGCACCGAGTGAATTGCATTTAGTTTGAAACTTTGAATGCACGTATACTCAACACTTTAACTCAATAGGGATGCCTGACGGCATAAAAAAACTTGTGAATTTAAAAACCTTTGATATTTAATTAATTTGTGATACTTATAGAGAATTGGACTATGTTCACATATGAATTTGTCAAATACTTGAGTAAAATACTGTTTAATAGGTTTATTCATGTTTCGGGGGCTTTTGAGCTTGGTCCTAATTTGATATTAAGGTCACACACCAACAGAAAACAAAAATGGGAGACAAAAAATAAGGGACATAAATAATGTGAAAACTACAAAAAAATAATAAAAACTACTGTGTGGGTTCAATAAATACATAGCATTTTGCCTCTCTGTGTTATTTACAGCTAGGCGAAATAAACACAATTCAATTTGTAATATACCTGCAAACGCAAAGATACTAGATTGCATCTTAAGCGTTTCCGCACAGGACTGACTTTTTGTAACTGATGTTTCATGGACTTCATCATTGATTTTGTAAAGGATTAATGTATACGTCCGAACCTTCGTTGGTGTTTCGTGGGGCAAATGAACGTCTTTTTCTGCCGGCATAAATTTATAGTTGTTGTTGGACAATTGGATGTAAGCATTGAGTGAGTCACAATTCGGTCGTAAGATCCGTGGTATGTGAGAGATGACGCTAGGAGGTTGCTCAACAGACAAAGCCAACAAAAAATTCAAAGTTCAATGATTAGTATTGATTCTATTATAATGTTACTTGTCTATGTCCTCGTTCACATCGCAGCATATTTATTACATTTACATTTGGTGCAACACTGCGCAACGTCGCGAATTCATAGTAGCTTCATCAATTGCCTTATCACAATCAAGTAATTGCCTAGCGACAGATCTGAGTGACTGGGGCACATCGTTGTGAGATCGACGCCCTTTGTGTCGGGACTAGCGTAATGTAATGGTGACTTAGTAACTTACTATACCGAATTTGACGGAAAACACCCGCTCTTTTGGGTTTTTACCTCGTCGATCATACTTCGTTATAGGTCTGAGGAATCTTTTTGTACTTGTTAGCTCAATACTTGGGAAAGGTTACGCTAAAGGCTACAAAATCGGCATATTATGTCTACCGGACGAGTCCGGGTGGGTCACTAGTATAATAGACAGGGTTAACGGGATTATAACCGTAAAAAAAATACATTCAATTAAAACGATCCAGAGTTCTTAAGTTTCCATGATTTTCTAGCGTTTTGCAATGGAATTTTTATCATTAGGGCATTTAAACAATTCATATGAGTCATTCCAATTTGATTTATATACGTAATCATAAACTCTTTCCTTTTTATAGACGAACACCCTTTTGCGAAATCGTATGTAATTTCAATCTGACCAAATTATAGTACGTAAAAAGTACGTTTATAACTTCACTATATTTTATTCGCGGCTTCGATTGCGTTAATATTAACGCAATCTTCTAAATATACGATACGATACGAGTCTACAAAGACTATCGATTAAAAGTTATATTTTATCCCTCGGGAACATTACTTTTTTGGATGATAAGTATATTATGTCCTACTCCTCGACAAAGTGTATGCAAAATACTTGATTATATCGGTTGAGTAGTTACGGAGTGAAAGTGTTACAAACAGACAAAGTCACTTTCGTATTTATAATTAGGATAAGGGATTATAGTTAGATAAAGGTACTTTTATTACCTTTAAATATTTTATTTATTATTTGTAGATGGTTTTATAATAATGGTTTTTCACATGATGAAATTCACAAAAATCGTTAAATATTAGTTCTTTTTTATTTAAAAAAAGCCGTTTTCAAACTAAATAATTAGTATAATTATAATATAGCATTGTTTATTGTACCTTCTTATAATATCATCTTTATTTCTGTATCTTAACAGTCAACAGCGCCAGGCACTATCGCACTATTTCTCGAAAAAACTAATGTATTTCACCCTACTAAAGAGAGCAAATAGGATAACCCGTCTAAACAATATAAATTTAGCATGGACACTTCGCGCAACGATTGTAGAGCTTCCATACAAAGTAGATTTTTTTGTATTAAGTATTCTAGACAGGACATTGAACTTTAGGTTAAAATTGTAAGTAACCCTCTTATGTATTGCTGTATAAGTCGATTGCCACTTACGTAAATGCTTAACTTGTATATTAATTTGAAATACATCATTTTGAATAACTCGCTCTATGCTATTCAAACAATGGTAGAAGAATATGTGTAACAATGTTGAACATTCAAAAATAACATTTTAGGAGTCACATTTAGAGACTCATATTTGGTGCAACGGTAGCGATCCTGCCTTTCGCACCGACGGTCCAGGGTTCGAATCCCGGTAGGGGCAGATTTTTATATGATGAATACGAGCATTTTTACCTGAGTCATGGGTGTTTATATATATTTCTATGAATATTACATATCTAAATATCATATATGTAATATGTATGTCTATCCGTTATCCTAGTATCCATAAGACAAGCCTTACAGTGCTTACTTTGGGCTAGGCTAATTGATGTGAATGTAGGAAATATTTATTTATTATATTTATCGTAATAATATATATAGCCCGCCCTAGCTCAATCAGTCCTTTGCTACATCATCTCAATGGGGAAGCGCCACTGAAACAAAATTCCAGGAAGTAGAAAGAACACAAAACGGCTGCTGAAGGTTATGTATTTTTTACCATATCCATACCCTACTGAAGAACTATATACTACATACGCAGATCTGCTTACTGTGCTTAAACTATACGTACTATTAACTGTAATAAAAATACATAAAAGTTTTATCTATGATTCTAAAATATTAAAGAGGAAGAAACAATAAAGTTGCTCCTACTTCATATTCTAAATCAGCATTTGCAGCGAGACTATTTGCTAAACAGGAGGGTTTTTATACAATAAAATAAACAAAAAGCTGAATATTTACCCACACACATCGCATCATTGTAAAAAAAGAACTTGTGGCTTGGTTAAAAATGCTAAGTTATTTGGATACTGAAAATCTTTTAAATACCTAATTAATATGATTAATACATATTTTATTTTATTTTTTATTGATAACATAATAATAGTTTGGCATAGAAATAAAACCTTAATACTACCCAAGCACACAAATACACACACATATAACATATCCCTGTGTGTTAAAAAAACTAATTTTTATTTTTTTTGCTTATAAACTCACCTATGTTCATTGGCATGGTCTAAACCAGCGATGACTACTTGATACAGGTATATTTTACTTAATAGGGGTGTCACCACAAATATTTTTGTAGCTAAGTTTTTGTAAATTGAAAAGTTTTTTGATTGTTTTGATTTTGAGTGTATTCAATTTTTTTCGAAAAACATGGGGTACTGAAAGTTAATATCCAATGGACATAAAATTGAAAGTCTGTTATAGAGGAACAGTGTGTGTATTTGTCAACTTACCACTTTGGCACTGTAATGTACGCTGCTGAACCGCAGCCAGACGCGTTGCTTATTCTCGACCCACCAGCGTGGCACGTAGAACCTTCTGTCGTACCATACTACTCCAACATGGTCTCTCAGTGCGGCGTCTGTGCCAACGTCGTTGTACGATGAAGGAACGGGCATCGGTATGACTGCACCCGTCTAAGAGAAATAACAACAATTATATTATCATATAAAAATAATGTATGTATCACACACACACTCACACAAACACACACACACACTCACTCAAACACGTAATATACAGAATTTGTAACTTGTAACTGCAGAACATACTTAATCAAATATCCACCATGTCATTTATTATTGATGGTGACAATTGATAATGATTCATTTCATCATTAGTTTCTAAAAGGTCTAAAAGTATTTTATCTAGTCAGTGCCTTATAATAAAATAATCATAATGATTTCATGCATTGGAAAAGAAGAAAATATGCCTTTATTTTCATATAAACTTAAATTTCTTTTATTCTCCTAGCAGGTGTAGTGTAAAGTACTATGTATCGCTCGAGAGAAAGGGTTCTCCCTTTGAGAAACAATGTTTAGTACAATTATACTCTGTTGTACACCAAAATACAAATAAAGTACTATCTTTACAAATAATTAAAGTAAAAACGCCACGTAGTTCTATTCTACTATGAGGCATCGCTTCGCTTAGCTTAATTTCTACCAGACAACCACCCACCGGATAGAAATAGATATAGTGCGTGTTACATACACTTTAGGCAGTGGGCGGTTAGGCATAATAAAACTAAAGAAGTCAAACAAATAACGGTAACATATAAATTGAATATATCTTAATCATTGTAGCATTAGGAGACTAGACATAACTTTTTAAGTAGCTTTTATCCCCATTCACAGATAAATGTAAAGCTAGAAAAAAATGGTCTACCCAAAATTTTTTTACGCTGATCGATCCTGTTTGTTATATTGACCAAAAACATCTATCAGATTTTTTGTTTTTGCATCCACAATGCGATATTACTATAAGATTTGTAAATACGTGTCTATAAAAATAACCACATATCCGAGTCCGACCTCCGAGCATATCGCTACTACAGTAATTTTTTTTTTCATTTGTCTTTCATAAAGTATATGAAAGGTATTATAAAAGTTAAAATTTCCAAAAATATTTTCGTAGTAAATAAAATAAATCTCTAATCTAAATTTAGTAGTTCTGGCTGTGAGATGGAAGTAAATCATGACCACAACTTGGACAAATAATTTTATAAATAAAGATTATATGTTATATATACCTTTGAAAGATCTGTTTCTTGCCAACCATTTAAATATCCGTACAACGGGTTTGGTGGCGATTTTCTAAAATTCCATATTCCATTCAAACTCCTTAGGTCTCTGGTTTCTGTAGCTCTAGGGTAAAGTGATCCTCCATTGTTTCTGGTCACTCGTTTCAATATTTGTGAGATCCCATTGTCATTGGTGGATACTGGAACTATGGCACTCGAAAGAGATATTATTGTTCCGAACAAAAGCAGAAGCTCTGACCTTCTTCGCAGCATCCTCTGTAAAGAAAAAGGTGAAATAAGTCACATTATTCCTCCACATCTGAGGTCGAGTCGCTCGCATTCCGGTTTTCATGGTAACGCCACCGCGAGGTCCCGTGTTCGATCCCCGGCCGGTTCTATGTAGAAAACGAACATTTCTATATTGGTTCGGGTCTGAGTATTCTGGTACCATAATTATTGGTATCATATAACCTGAATTCCTTGTTTTTGGAAATTGCTACTTGGGTTCAGATTAATTTATTATGGACTTTGTTTGTCTGAAATTCTCGGTGTTGTTCAAAGCGGGAGAATAATATTTTACTTTCTTACATTTTGTATGAATTTAGACACATAACTCCGCCTGTCACATTCACGTCTACAGAAAGTATTCTAAGACACAAACATTACGACAGTGAATTCGGCCCGTCCGTAGTCAAGACCCTCATCCGGACACAATAACGGTAATAATTTTTATTGGAATAAGGCAAAAAATTCCAAGTGTATAGAAACTTCGATAAATGTCCATTATATCAATACATAACATAATTTTCTACTTTTAATAGTTTGATAAAATTTTTACTGCAAATTGTTTCTTCGCTGTAATTGGATAAGCACGATAACTCATTTACAATGAGGAAATAGAGAAAGGACTGACGGACCAAATGTCGTGGTATTGTTGACATATTAAATGACTTATTCATACGAGTGAAACCTATTTAAGATGCGTCAAAGGCGGAATTAGCTGATAGGTATTGCATGTATGCTTGTGCTCTTGAATAATTGAATGTGTTGCGGCATACAGAAGCGGTGTCAAGTAATACGTATCAATTTCATAGAACGTACTATTTTTTGGGCTTAAACTATTTTGGTTTGTAATTTAAAACAGCCTCTGTAAGATAGGCGTAAAACAGTTCGTTTCTTTATTCTACTTACTATACTTTCTTTATATAAGTTGACCCGGCCAAGCATCACTGTGACTTAATTATTATTTGCATAAAAAAAAATGAAACCTAACCTGCCTTAAGTCGGGACAAATCCAGCAAATTAAAAAAAAATTATATATATCAAAATTGGTTGAGCAGTGTTGGAGTTTATCGCAGTCAAACACTCTGACATGGATTTTTAATATATACATACATATATATATGAGCCTAATGATTGCATAACCTGTAATGTCGTGTTTCTTTTTCAAATATTACTAATATCAATGAAAAACGAAATTGGCTAGAGAGATAAATATGGGTAAACATTCTTTTTGAGCAACATCAAATTACACATATGACCATAGGAAAATCTAGTGCCAATAAACATGTTAGTCTTCTTCGTTAGTTCAGCTGATGGTCTCTCCAGAGGCTCAGACCAGTTAAGCTTATTGTAATTGATTTTGGGACATGTGTTATGAAAGGTAATAACTAGAATACTCTGTTAGTCTTGCGATCTATAACGTGTTAGCCGGCAGTGCTTTAAAAAGTATTTATCAATTTGTGCGATTTATAGAGTGTAAATGTAAATGTGTAACCTGCAGATTAAAATTTAAAGTATACATTATAATGGTTACTAAATAGTCGCGGTGCGAGCTCATTTCAGTAAAAATACGAGGATATTTGTTTTTTTTTTAATAAAGAGTTCAAGAGTATATAATAGGAGGGAATATTTTGGAGAATATCCATATTTAGGTTAACGACTTCAAATATAATTACTATATTCGGCGAATTTTAAAAATGTACTTACCCCTATTATGGATAGGGGCGTAGCGAAATGAGATGAGTGAAACAAAAAATAGTACAAAAAAAATACGAAATTGCAATTCAGCACCTGTTTATTTAACCTTCAATACAATAATTAAATATCTGGCAAATTTCAATTAATAGATAATCTGCTAGGAATATGAAATAGGGTAATAATCTTCATATTTCTTTTGTTTGTTTGTCCTTTTTTGTATTTATTATCGTCATTATTGTCCCTTATCCCAAATAAGCGGAAATTGGGAGGAGATGATTTTTCTTTATTATTTTCTTCTAAAAAATATTAACAGTGCGTTAAAAACAGTATTTATATCACGGGTAACCTCTCTTGAGGTACGAGTGAGGTGAGGAACTTTACGAGTAGGTCCACACCCGTGGTATATCGGCGAGGAGTGAACTCGGTTTACTAATAGGCTACCGTCGCCTTAAACCAGGAACTGAATTATTGGAAAACAATTACAGTCATGATGTCAACCGCCTTAATTTTTCGCTTTTTTTAACCGTACCGTTAGTTTTTGCTGTAGCTAAACAGTAACTATTACAGGGTTTGCTTTGAAAGAATTGTTTCTGTTTTGTAATTATTTTTTATTTGTCAGCTTATTGCTGATAAAATAAAAAAAAAAAACGACAGGAAAGGAAACATTAGGGACGCTATACAAGAAAAACATCTACAATACAATCAAGGTAAGTTGAACCCTCGTTACCCCATGAAATTAAGGCGTTTGAAGTGATAATAAAATAACTAATATTTACACGATACAGCTTTACCATTCAAATCCTTTATAATGGATGTCTTTAAAGATGACTCACACCTTGAAAAATTGCAGTCCTTTTGACGGTAGTGGCATTTACGATGATATCAACAGTTATATATGTAAAGAATGTTCTGTAAAGAATTCTTTAAAAATTGACTGAGATAACTCTGAATATGTTTTGAATCTGTTCGAGTACTAACCCGGGAACAAGTAACTATCCGTGGCCATTTAAGGCTCAAATATGTGACTAATTTTAATTAGTCACATATTTGAGCCTTAAATGGCCTTAAATGGCCTAAAATATATGTAAAGAATCTTCTGTAAAGAATTCTTTAAAAATTGACTGAGATAACGCTGAATATGTTTTGAATCTGTTCGAGTACTAACCCGGGAACAAGTAACTATCCGTGGCCATTTAAGGCTCAAATATGTGACTAATTTTAATTTTATCAAGCAGAACTGATGAGACCTAAGGGTAGAGTTGGTAAATAATTAAAATGTGAAAGTACCTTAAAGGAGTTTTTGATTTTAAGTTCTATCGTACTAAAAGAAATCACTCTCATATTCATGAGCATGAAAGTAGAAACACAAACGTTATTCAGATGTGACGATAAAAATATGCAAGACTGAGCAACATCTCTTGCAAGTTCAGTCAGCAAAACTTTTAGGGAAGACAGAAACAGATGAAACGAATAAGTAATATGTTTGCAATGTCAAGGAGACAAGAATTTACTGTGAAAAAAGGGGGGAGAAATTATAAATATAACCAACTACTCGATGTTTACCGTATGATTAATTTAAGAGTCAAGATATTCATGGCCCGCGTAACGAAGACTTTAAAAGGATCATAGCCTATGAATTGGAAAGATTACCAGAAATTTAACATACCAGCGCATACATTAAAATATTTAAGGTTTTACACAACGAAGATGTGCAGGACTCACAGGCCAAACAAAAAGTATTCGAATTATCACAAGATTTGCTAGTCACACAATAAGAGCATAAATCTTTACAGGACTTACAACAAGAAAACTATGGCAATGAAAAATTAACACATGGAATTTTAAAATTGTATCCAACAGGTCAATTAAACGGAACAGTGTTGAAAATTTTAAATACAAATTATTTCTTTTCATTTCATCAGTAATATGTTGCATTGTAATAAAAATATGTTTTATAATAACAATTTCATAAATAATCATAACGATAAAGAGAGAGAGAGAGATAAAGAGAAAAGACTAGAGAAAGAACCAGACTTGACCCAGTTATAATTGTTTTTTTTTATAAAAATTTTAAATTTAAATAGATCCTATAACGAAATAAAGACTAGTGGAAAACGATAATAATCAAAGTTTTAACTTTTATGTTTGACATGATTTCCTCATAACACAAATTAAATCAATCAACTTATATAAATAATGAACAATAACATCCCTATGAAATTTTGTATTTTTTTTTTTATTGAAAAGCGTCGATGCGATCTAGGATGTGACGCGCTTGCCTAGAAGATACCTACTCACTCGTGACTTGAAGACCCCCAAATTGTATTTGTCAGGAAACACAGACTCAGGCAAAGAGTTCCACTCCTTGGCGGTACGTATCATATCATATCAATCAAAATGTTAACATTCAATAGTAATTAATAATATTTATAAGGGCATTATTATATTAAAATCCTATTTCCTTTTTTTTATTATTTATTAACATTAAAATATCTTCGTCAACTTCTTGTGTCAAATTGTAACGCAACGAAGATAGGATACATTTTACCGACGAAAATAATTGGCTGGTGTTAATGCAATTATTGTCAGGAAACGACGTGCAGCGTTTTCCCTAGTGTTTTTGAGCAGTAATCACGCAATTCATACAGTTTTTCCAGTATGTCAAGCGTATAAAGCCAACGAGTACTACAAGCCAAAGTAGATTATTTTTCTTTGCACCTCTTAATACATTTTTTATTGTTGGAGGCTTTTGTCGGAATTAGTTGGAATATTTTTTATTGTTGGAATCGTAAAAATGGAGTTATAGGCAGAATTTCGTCCAGGAAACTTCATTATTCCAGGGTATTTTATCATTATTGTTTCATAATAATGTACTGTTTATTGATCGCTAAAAATATATGGTACTGACAAGTGGCACCGTCAACTTTAATAAACATTCTCGTATGCTGTAAGCATTTATTGATTGCAGTTCCTGGTGATTAGAGGTAGAAAATGCAAATATTTTTTTAAATTGTTTCTCCCAACATCGCAAATGGTCTACCATGAATAGTTATGAAATTCATGAATTCATGTCTTAATTTTTAAGTTTGCTACGCGACCGTTCGCTTTTCTCTCTCCTTGTGCTGGTGTTTGCAATATTATTTCTATCATTTTCGTTGCACTGTCACATCACTTTCATTGCCAAAATTTTATTTCTTCTTCGGACAATCTTATATTCATCCTCATGTTTAGAGAAAAGATGGTACATAAATTTGGTTCCATGTTGACCCTGAAAGATAAAAGACCAAACATAGAGATTATAAAAACTTTTAGTTTAAAAGAAAATTAATGAAATACAAAGGCAGCAAAAGAAACACTTATTATGCTAAAAGGACTGATCGCGAGTCACGATCGAATTTGTGCTTGGTAAAGGATGAACAACTGTTCCGGTGTGAAGTATTTTCTCACCTTCGCCAGAATGTCAAGTTTTTTTGAAGCCACTTGAGCCACTTTCATTGAGCCTGCTCTCAATGAAAGAGCCAAAATTGAGAGTTGGTGACAAAGACATATCGAGAAGCTCAAGATGGTCAGTGATCGGCACGGATACACCTCGGTGAGTAGAAGTCAAATTGAAAGGACTCCTTTTAGCGGAGAAAAGACACGCCTGGGTCTTTGACGGATTGAACCTTACTAGATTGGCATCGCCCCATTCGGAGACAGCCTGCAGAGATAGGTTCATGCGGCTGACCATCGCCTCTCTATGACGCTGGATCTGTTCAGCACTGGGTCGTCCATCAGGCATATAGGTCTCTACAACAGTGCTGTCATCTGCGAACCCCAAAATACCGGGCAAAAGCAAGCATTTATATGTAGCAGAAAAAGTGTTGCAGAGAGGACGCCTGAACGACGAACGGAACCCTGAGGGACGTCGGCATTGATAGCCAAATGCTCCGAAGAGCTATCGTCAATGACAACTCGTATTGACCGATCTCTCAGGAAGTCTGATATCCAGACACACAAACCAGTGGGAAGACCATTTAACGGAAGCTTGCTAATAAGGCCCTCATGCCACACACTATCAAAAGCCTTCGAGATATCAAGAGAGACGGCAAGCGCCTCGCCATGCCTCTCGATGGCTTCGTTTCATATGTAAGTGGCGTATGCTAGAAGATCTCCACAAGATCGGTTCCGGCGAAACCCCTAATTGCCGGTCACTAAGGAGGTTATTTAGATACGACAGGAGCCTGTGGTTCAGTTCACGTTGCAATATCTTGCAGAGAATGGACGTGACCGAGATGGGCCTGTAATTGATAGGATCAGCACGCAGCTGTAAGAAAGAGTCTAAGCGAGTCAGTGTAAATAAATAAAATGGGTGCTTCAAACTGACTTTATTTGATAATTTTAAGTTTTGCGATATACTGTTTCATTAATTGTCTTCATCCTTCATGATTGTCGCTTCTGTTGTCACATCTAATGTATATAAATGACTGTTATATATTTTTTCACCACATCTGTTTTTAGTATCTTATTTTTTTCTAGTAAATAACCCATCGGGCAAAAATAATATAATCCTATCAATTTGACCCGACTACATTTTTACATTCTTCCTCTTTATTTGTAAGTATTTCAGATAGTTTCAAACTGTAAAAGAAAGACCAAATGGGGCGAGTGGACTGAAAAAAAATTGGAACGGGCTATGGAATAGGCTAGTCGAATATCTATATGCAGTTATTGGCTCACTTTACGGATAATAAAAATTTTCATAAAAATAAATTCGGTTTTACTAAAAGGTAAAAAAGTACTACTGAAGCTGGAGTTGCACTAATCAAACACATATTTGATGCTTGGGAGGGCAAGCAAGATGTAATTTTATGGAATACTATAATTCTTTATCAATGTTCTTACTTCGATTTGATGACTATTTGATGCTTGGGAGGGCAAGCAAGATGTAATTTTATGGAATACTATATATCTTTATCAATGTTCTTACTTCCTTGTATAATATAAAAATAATCAAAATAATGATTTATTTTGCAACCGATTCGCATCTATACCTGCTTCTGCGCAACCTTGGACTATTAAAGTTTGGCTGCGAAATATTTCCAAGCCTTTTTTAATGTCCTTTGCAGTTGCAGAGCAGGCGAGAACGATGGAATAATTAAAAAATAATAATTTTATCGGAATATTTTGTAAGTATAAATTCTTTTTTGATTTTTCCAAAATTCTGTTAAATGGAATAAGTAACTAGGTCTAAAAATATGCGTAATTGGCGTAATAACTGACTATCTTTTATTGTCTTATTGACTATAGTCATTAAGTCAAAAACCAATCGAGAATATTAAAATATATTGGATGTCTGTCGTACCTATTATTTATGGACTATAACTAATTTTAAGACCATCTGTATACATATGATATTAAATTGGTACGCAGCTGTAAAATATAAAAGTAAACTGTCAACTTACCCTTATTTCCTACTAGTTAACCCGGCCACGCGTTGCTGTAGCTTTATTTATATCTTTAATCATAAAGATAACATTCGCTGTCAATTGGAAATCAAGTCATAACTCAGTGTTATGAATGTTATTTTTAGGCTTTTACTGACAATATGGTAACAAACACACACGCAAAGTATTGTCATAATATAATTAGGAAGAACAGCCCGAAAAATTACACTTCGACATGAGTGTCTATAAAGAGTCTTTATTAAAGACACATACTTCCGATGATAACATCGGAAGAAATCTGTAAACAGCGTTATTTCTTCGCTATGCGCTACGTCAATTCACGAGTTCACGATTGCCAAATTAACCCGTCAATTCCCAGTGTCACCTGTAGGTGACAGAGATCGAAGAATTTATTTAACCTATAAAATAAAAAAATAAGAACCCTTACAAAAAAATAAGGGATGTTAACTTTTTTTGTTATTTTTCATGTTTTAAATCTCCAAACTCGTCATTTAACGCAAAAAAAAAAACAATATTTTTCCATCAGACAAAAGCATGGGAATTGACGGGTTAAATGATCGTTTTGATTACTGGAAAAGTACCTTCGTGGATATTGCGACCAGTCGCTTGATATAGATAAAATAATGTTTAATACGTTACTTTCGCATTTATAATATTAGTAAGTATTATTTTTTTACCCCAACCATACCACAACAATTGGATGAATTTTAGACGAAAGATTTTACACCAATAGGTTAAATTCTGAATGAAGATTCTTAATTTCGCTTCTTTTCTTAAAGTAGAACCAGTTTTGGCCAGGCCTGGCCAGCCTAATTGCATTGCGAATAAATTTTTGTTCTCCAAGAACAATCTGAGGTCTTTAAAATACACCTTTTAACCTTATTACATCTTTAAAAATTTATAATTTATAACTTAATAAGGTGTTTCGCAAAATAACTGCGTTATTAATCAGGTAAGAGTGTTTTATGTCTTAAAATATTTTAATTATTTCGTAACTTTAAAAAATCATATTCATTAATGAAACGACCTTGCCGAGAGCAAGTTGTAAGATTTCTTACTGTTTCATGGTTGAAGAATTGAAGGTGATAGGAATTTTAACTTTTTTATCGTCAATTATTTTAGCTGTAAAGGGGAACTTAAACCGTTATAATAATAATACTTATAACAAAATAAGCATCAATTTTATGTGAATATTCTGTTCAAAAATTAGCTTTAATGGCATTGGCGAAGCGGAGAAAATGAATTTCATTTCGATACTTAGGCTTTGTAAACGTTATGATCTGAGTTAATAAGTAAATAAGTAAAATTTACACTTATTTTCAACCGACATCAAAAAAGAAGGATATTTAAAAATATTAAACCTTATTATTCTATTTTTTTGCCTAATAAAAAAAATATTTCAAAGATATTCTAACTGCGCAGAAGACTTACTGTATAAATATTTTAATTATTTTTAGCCTTTTAGTGATTTTTTTCAGTTGGTTTATTAAGACGATTTAATTTTTTTTGCTTTATTGTAAAAGACAACTGACCATGTAAGTGCTCCGTTTTGTCGTTAAAGCGGTACGGTACGGTACGGTTCAACGACGATATTAAATAATTCTTTAATCCACATCGATTGAACGAATATGTTTTCTAACGAATACCACGATTGTTAAAGCAATGTGTACATAGTTAGACTGACAATCTTAGAAGGTTTCAATAATTATAAATATAATATTAAGGTCAGCCATAAAGACATGTATTCAATCAAGTTTGGCCCATATTATGTAGGGGTTGAATCGCTATTGTTAACTTCACTAATTCTGGTAAGACTGTCAATTACTGTCATTCGCTTTTCTTAGGTACTCGTATTTTTTTTTATATATGTCAATTACAATTGTATTTTTTTAGTCTTATAACCTAATTGCTCATTATATTCTGGTAACAGCATGATGGGTACAAAATGCATAATATTAGGTATTAATCATTGATTTTCAATAAAAAGAATATGCACCTAGAAATGTAATTAATTTTAAATGACCCTTTTACAACTTATTGCGAAATACTTAAGTTATAACAGTTATATTAAAAAAAACGTAATTACTCAATTACTTATAAGCTTTTTAAATGAACTGCATGGCAAATCACAAAAATAATTATGATGCCCGTGTTAGAAGTCGATAACGGCGAATAGCTGACCGTCATTTTCGACGTTTCCTATTAAACCATGAAGATTCAAGTACAAACAAAATACCACGGCTCAAAGTTATCCTCAAATTCATAAAAACTCAGAGACGATGCAAGTTTTATAAAAACAGTTGTGATTGAACGCATACATTAGCATACCCTTTGTTTTCTTATCCACCACTAGGATACATTGTTATCTTAAGGTTATATGATTGTATTTCCAATTATTTTGCTTCCATTAAACACGTTCGCTGCTGCAGTAACTTTCCAATACTTTCCATTCCTTCGGTACAAGGCCAATACACCTGGTAATAAACCTTCCATTAGGGTGGCACAAGGCTTATAGACCCTGTATCATTTAAGAAACTTAAATCCTTTTTTTGGCTTCTGTGCGGTGCCAGGTGTCTAAACCTGGTATTTAGGTAGGTACACCGTTGGATTCTATTTTAATAATACATCTTAGATATATATTCATCTTTTTTCTACACCGAACCAAATTGAAGATATGCCTTCCGCACGACCAGCAATGCTATACTGTAAGCGAGACATATACAAGATGTATAGACCTGGTTTTGCACTCAAGGTGTTAAGTTAAATCATGCAAAGGTCGCATTTTTTAAATATATTCATTTTATTCGCTTGTGCTTTACGACATTTTTACTGTAATTTAAGAAAATCTCTCAAGTATTTATTTTGCCTGCAGTAAAATGGACCAAAGAATATTGTGAGAAAAATGTGTATGCTTATCTGTAGAAACATTAAGGAGTTATGGTACCCGTCAATAAAAGCGTAGTTATAACTTGTAACCACATGACTTATAGTAATGACCAAACTAAACAGAGCTTGTACGATAACGATATTAAAATACCTACATAAAAGAAGTACAAAAATATCGGCAACGACTTTTTTAGCGAACAAGAATATGAACCAAGCAACCTGCTCCTTTATTTTATCTATGTAACGTATGATGTACCTATATTAGAAAACATATGTGCAATTATTCTGGAATGTATTGTTCCGTTAAAAGTGTAACATGTTACGTAGAAAAGTATTCACTGCATAATGCGTGAACGCACATATTGAACTACAAAATGGGTAACTTTTCCACCCGTAGACAAAAATATCGCTTTGTTTCTGTACAAAGAAGGTTTAGTCGATTGAAATTCTGGATTTGTTTCTTGAGCATTTTCTGGCGTTGAAAAAAGCTATTTGAAAGTAGAATAAATAACTTCTTAAAGCTATTGAACAATACGTGATATGTATAGCTATGACTTTTATATTGCGATACTAAAATAATTACACTTATTTCATTTTATGATTTTTATATGAGGTCAGACAGTAACACTTTGCTTTAATCTCAATTTCTAGTCTCTAATAACAGGTTACAGACAATATCGAAAAGTTTGTTTTCTAGATCAATAAGAACTCTAAACGCACTGGGGTTGACACAGAGGTAACATCAAAAAATCGTCAATATTAAACTTACACATGCATATACATATAGCAGGTGTGATAATCTATACTTTATATTTAACACATAAAAATACTGAAATAATTCTTTAACTGCCTCCATATGTATACCTTTTTAAATTATCGAATCGGGAAATACCTATTGACTTGGTATTGATTTAAATGTGACAAAGGAATGAAATGTAGAGTCCCTCTGCTTCACCCCATACCCGGGACGAGATATAGTATCTTTTTTTTTCTGAGAAGACTTTTATATAAAGTCTTCATCAAAGGGTGTATACAAAAAAACTAAAAAGATGATGACCTCTTTACCATTGTTACCACTACTATACTATATTAAGCAAGTTTTAACTATTATAATAGAAAAATACTAGAAAAAATCGACTCGGGTCACAAGTGAACTCTCAGACGGGAAATTCAACGTGTTTAATGGAAATTCAGTTGTGACCCGAGTCGATTTTTTCTAGTATTTTTCTATTATAATAATTTATCTTATAAGATCGCATTGAAAATGCATAAAAATATATAAAAACATATTTCTTCACTAACATTTAGAGTTGATCCTTAGGATGAGCATTGGTTGCATGCCTACGTATAGTAAACGTGAGCCAACTAGTATTTAATAAAGTCAAACATATATAAAAATAAATATTGTGAACAGTACCACAGCGTTTGTTACAAAATGACTATTTACATTATAATAGCACATTATCTCCCGAATCTTGATACCGTCATAGTACAGTGAATTCAGTTTTGACACGAAATCAGAAATTTATTTAAACCTAAATAATTAGCAGTTGTGTTGACCTTATTAATCTAACCGGATGTGGAAACATTACAGTGGTAGTCATTAATGTAATGTGGTTATGTACATAATTGAGTACCAAATACTGGAAGATTTAGCATTCAGCTGTTAGTTTTGGCATATGCATATTATTTTTAGAATTAAACTGACAAATTAACTGAACGGAACAGTTAAGTAAACAAGAGTAAACATAACGGTATTAAATTTTTGTTTAAAAAAAAATAACATTATGTCCTGACGGTGGCGGTGGAGCCAACCATGTTCATAGTCAGTCCACATAGGTGCTGTTCGAACTCATTTGTTGAACACTGGTTTAAAGCTCGCATCTCAAATGATATACTATGTCTGCCTTCGTTTTATGTTTTTGCTTTACATCTATTCCCTTCTTAATATTATAGTTTCATCTACTTCATGCAAATTTTAACAACTTTTTTAGTGATGCCTCTATTTGATCGCCACTATTAGTATTTTTAACCCCTTCAGTAATCATTAAAAAAATGTGTGTTTGAAATGCTGTGTGTTATGTAGAAATGCATCGTAGAAAATGCTTTTAATTTCTGTTCACCCGAGTATATTCGGGATTGGTCTTTTCGGCCGGTAAAGTTTGCCCGAGTTATCTCGGGTGTGGGGAATTTCGCCGGTAGCAGTCACCCGAGTATAGTCGGGCGTGGTATTTAATCGGTAAGCGGTTAATATCCTCATTGCTGGGGTTTAGGCCTTCCTATGGACGAAAATACCGGAGGAACATTGGGCCATAGTCCACCATGCTGGTCCAGAACGAATTGACTGGACGGACGATAACGTGTGCAGGAACCGAGGTTGGTTAGTCTTAACTTGTCTTTCGAAGCATGAAGTATGCTGAGATAATAAGTTTTAGATCACCCATCCGATGATGGACGACTCTTGTGAAAGTTGCTTAACAATCGTAGACCGACCGCGCAAAAACCACTGCACCATAGAGTACCCAACAGTAGCTTTGTACCTATATCCTCTAAAAAAACGAAGTCTCATTTTTAATTGAGTCAAAACCCACTTAATATTATAAGTGCAGTCAACTTGTAGGATTCCCCTGTTCATATAAAGGTGGACTTTCTACAATAATAAAATATTTTGATTAATACACATACGAAAATATTATTTTTTATTTCGAACGATGACCTCAAGTTCAAATTAGTAAAAAATTAACTAAGGTATTAAGATAAATTACACAAAAAATACGAAGTCGTAAACCAAAACTCATGTATATAATAATAATTATTAATATAAATAATCAATAGAATTGCAGAACTTGTTTGGGTTGGCTACAATTTTGTATGTTCGGGGTCATTACAGGTCAGGTAGCATCATAAGTTCGTTTACCTTAAGACACGAAAAGTCAATTAATATATTGGCAACAATGACCCATCGCTAAATATTTTCATACCTACACAAATTTTACTTTATTTAAATTACAAGAGCTAATATTTATTAAATTATTTCACACTGATAGATTATTAACAAAGCTATTTAAACTATAAGTAGATTAAGGTAAATAGAGTAGACAGTTTGTTAAATTAATAAAAATGTATATTACTACATATTGCGTAAAAGAAAAGAAAAAACAAACTAACATACAACAAAGAGTCGCAGAACAGTTACGTGCAGTAAATCATTCAAAGAGGTCTGTTGGTTTTTATAGAAATCCGTAATTCTTTTTTTATACTGTGCAAAATTGGCATTAAAAATATAAATGTCTTTGCTACTTCCCACCACTTCGTTAAAAGAACGGCACATTTTAATAGTCAAGTTAAAGGATATATTTTTAAATTGAACTCATATTAAGTAATTTTTTTTTTCATTTTTTTGGAGAACTTGAAGTGTGCATCAAGTTTTGCGTGAATTATAACCAGAACAAGTTTTCGTATATGGTTTTAAATTGTGATTAGAAGACCCAAATATATTATACTTAAAAAAGTTGTTCTTATTGAATGTTGGTTTCGAAATTAAATAAAAACTATAAGAAAGAAAATTATAGCTCATTAATATAGTGTAATAATAAAGTTTCCTAAATAAAGAGTTAATGAATCAATGGAAACGTCATCTCATTATTCATTAAAAATACATTGTATTAATTTAGCTTGTATATAAAATATTATTATTTGTGTACCTACATATCGTTGTTAGAAACAGGCAACCATTATATGGACGCTGTTAAGCATTCGTGTGTTAACCCACAGAAAATCGGGTATTGAGTTATGAATGCAGTTTTATTCTTTAGATCATAAGGTTTACGATAGTGCAATCCATTTTATTGAAAAAAAACGCAGAATATTCTAGAGTACAAAAATCGTTATTGCTTATTTTCTAAATTAAGATTTGTATTTAGCGTTTAAGTCATAAGTGCCTTACATTATTAATGCCAAAATCTAATGAGATCACAACAAAAAGCAATAATGTGTTATACTGCAGTTAATATAAATATGCGTATATCGGATTGTGGGTTTAAACATAAATGCAAAATTGGGCGAGCGCGGGTAGCTGAGGGCGGTACGGATAGCGCGGACTTGTTGACCACACCAACACATAAGTTTTTTATTAATTTTTGACATAAATCTAATTAGATGTGTTTATAAATTCATTAAATTCTTATTATAATGACGAAAAGTTTTGATCAGTTCAGCTCTAAATTCAAAAGAAAAACAGTTTCGGGTTATCTCACCGGAAAACATGTTAATTTTTAAGTGTTTTTTTTAAAGTAGGCAATTTCAATTCGTAAGTGCTTTGATACTTTCATTTAAAACTATTTTATGTGGCTACGGCAATGATAAAAGGAGGGTTATCATTTTAGGAGTGTACATTTGTACATTTGCTTTTAGTTGGTGGACGCCAATGTCGGAGGTTATGGGTTCGACTCCCACACGACAAATATGAATTATATGAACGTATTAAATATTTAAAATTTTATTTTGTTTTTTGTTTAATTTAACCCTCTGCGACTGAGGTGGTAGTCCAACAGACACCGCGAAATATAAATTTCGATTTATTGAAGTTAATTTTAAAATTTGAGCGCCACAGCTCTTGGTACCTTACTGTAGTGAACTAGCACGTTGATTAGTGGGAGGAGAGCGATAGTAGCGAGTGCAAGAATGTGTTTCGAAAGGTAAGTGAGACTACCACGTCAGTGTTAAGGTAAGTATCCACGAGACTACCACGTCAGTAAAATTGTTATATTTTCATAGTGTCTCCTAAACAACCACCTCAGTAAATAGGTTTACTTTATCTTCCGACAAGGTATTTATTGTATTATTGAGTTCACCGATATTGGCATTGCGATATGAGAAAATTTATTTCGACAACAATATGAGAGGAAGATGAAGGGGGAATGATACCTTGACCGCAATGTGATGAGAGATGCTGGAGGCTGCCGGGGACTGGTCCCTGGGATTTGCTGTTCAATATACGTGACAAAGTATGTGCGAAAGGGAAATAGAGTAAATGGAGATGAATCTAGGAGTGTCAACCAAACTAATCAAAAGTCCAAAAACATACAAATAAATAACGCGGCACTTTGAATTTAATACTGGCGCAACCGGATATGTTTTATGAAAATGAAGATCTGTCTTTAAAGCCAGAAATATTTTTGTTATTTTTTTAGTATACCAGGTGAATAAGAAATGCTCGAATTATTGTTGCATTCGTAGAACTAGTCGTTGGCCTATGGCAGTTTCTCAAAGAGTGCTGGACATGGCAGGTATAAATAGCATTGTATTATATCAAAGTTGTGCTGACAGTGATAACAAAAAGAGGAGTGCAACTTTTTTCAAGAGATTATGTGCCGAATCATTTTAAAACCCAAGTATACAATAAAAGATTGTCAAGAGAACTGCTTATAACTATCACCAGGATATCCCCCCTCCACCACCAGTAGTTGGATCTGTTCTACCAAGGTGAAGAAAACTATGTTCTATAACTCCAACTAATATAAAAAGATAAA
Organism: Calamotropha paludella; assembly: GCA_927399485.1. Lineage (NCBI taxonomy): Eukaryota > Metazoa > Arthropoda > Insecta > Lepidoptera > Crambidae > Calamotropha > Calamotropha paludella. The sequence goes on along the minus strand of OV656813.1, from coordinate 18,214,775 downwards.
ACTACATATTCTTACTCTAATTGTTCAAAGCCGATTTGCCTTCAATGCTCCCAAACAAAGCTGTGATTTTAAAGGTCTGTAATTTTGAACTCAACCAATGAATGTGTCTCATTTTTCTTAGAACGATTGTCGTAATTGTTAATTTTTCAAATGTCTGATTTTAAATTGAAAGAAAGTTGATTTTGTATGTTTTTATGTCATTGATGTTTAAGTAGAAAATCATAGACTGATTTGTATCAAGTAAATAAACACAGTTTAAATTTGAAAATACAAATAGTTTTGTTTATTAAAAGTTTAATTAACATTTCAAAAAGGCTGAAAATCTAATAAAAATGAACGAAATAGTTTCCTAATTAATTTCTATAAAAATATTTGCTGTCGTTCGACTACCACGTCAGTACAATTGTAAAAAATTTGACACGTCAGTCGCAGAGGGTTAAGTAGAACGTAATGTTTTTAGAAGAAGTTTTAAGTAATAAAAGTAAGCAAGAGAATAAGAGTCACAGTTACTAATTATAATAGATTTGTACCATCTGATGGATACAAACAAACTATAATTATATTAATTTTATATAATATAGGTAATTGAAATAATAATAAAAATAAGTTAAAAATATTTCTTTAAAATTGTTAAATAATTGAAATAATATAAGTGTTTACTTGTTGGACTACTCATTTTAAGCAGAACTTGTAATGTATATCAAAGCAAATTATAGCAATAAAACTTTAAATAAATAAGTTTTATTGCTATAATATGCTTTGATATACATTACAAGTTTATTTTATTACATTTTCTAAAAATTGGTACACTTAGTCATTTTAAAACAACAAATCAGAATTTTGCATTAATGTGTTAAGGCACATAACACATGAATGCTAAGTATAATAAACCGTTCAGCAATTTAAGCATCAACCATTTTTAAGCCCTTATTATTTAAAAATGAAGTTATTATAATATATAGATTTATTTTATGAATCTTTGCATTTTAACAAAAAAAATGATACCGCATAACAGTATTTTTTTGCTTAACATAAGCGGAAAAAGAAGATTGTTCTCAAAAAATTTTAACAGCTGATTACTCAAAACTAGCTCGGTGTGGGTTAACACACGAATGCTTAACAGCGTCTATATCGTAGCTCACTTGTTCAAAATCCTTTAATAATATATGTTACACTATAAATATTCCAAATATTTTTTCTGAGAGTGGTCGCTTGATGGGGAATATAACTCAATGTGTTGTTGTGCCGTGTTCCTGTTACAATCTGCAGAGCGTAAGCGCATTAACATTCCTGACCCCTTCCATCCTACTGTTGAATAGATGCATTATGCCCCGAGGAATGCGTTATCATTGATCTCTACACGTATATTCGTTGATATAAATGTGTGAACTTAAAATAGTCAATCAAAGGATATTAAAAAAAATCTGCGATTTCGCCCCTATAATTCCCACAGTAAAGATTTCTCTGAGTTGTTTCTGTGAGAATATATATTACTTCTGTCCAAAAGCAAACTCTAAGAAATAATTTATCTGCAAAATTGTACTATTATCTGTTATGTGATAATATGTTTTGTAACCTTATATGCAGACCAGTTGCATGTTCTGTACAATGTAATAGCAGTTTCAAACTTATCAATGTGCTATTTTATTTACTTACAAAGCGAATTCAATACCTAGGCAGATGTGACCTTTTTACTCGTCAGCAAAATAAGAATTAAGTGTGGTTGTCAAATTTCGGTATTTAACACCCTTAAAATAGCGATACCGAAATATAGACGTTTGTGACGTATAAGTACCTTTTATCACACAATATTTAATTTTGGTATCAAAATATTGAAACCAACGTATTAAATAATATTTTATCTATATTAACCAACTGGTCGCAATATGTGTGTACCTATAGATCCACGTAGCTACTTTCCCAGTAATCAAAGAAATAATTTAATTTGGCAATCGTGCACTCCGAATAGATGTAATGAATTATCTATACTAATATTGGGAAGACGAAAGATTTGATTGTTTGTTTGTTTGCATTTAATAGGCTCTACTAAACCGAAACCGAAACTACTGAACCGATTTGGAAAATTCTTTCACATTTGGATTTCTACATTATCCCTAATGAACATAGGCTATAAATTATTTCCAAAAAAGTTAGGAATAACTTTGATTTTTTTAAATGGAATAGGGAATACGGGACCGATGTGAAAATTCTTTCACATATAGAATTCTACATTATCCTTGATTAACATAGGCAATAGAAGAATATTTACAACGGCAATAGAAGAACCTAACGTGTGAAAAAAATACCAAATCTTATATAATTTTATATCGCGTACGCTGCGGAAATTATTGATAATAGAGCAAAGTGACTACAGTTACAGCTACAGATTTATGGAACACATCAATATATATAAAAAAATCGAAAAAACCATATTTCTAACTATTAGGGGTTAAAGTATGAAATTGCCGATTTGTACTGAAAATCTATATTGTTTATTTTTTAAATTTTTAACAAATTTATTTAATCAAAATAGTTGCCATTATTATCTATACATTGCTGCCATCTAATGGGAAGGTCATTAATGCCTTTGCGATAGAATTCCGACGATCTAGACTGCACAAACTGTGTGAAAGCATTTTGTACTGCCTCCTGGGAAGAAAACTTCTTGTCACGTAGATAATTGTCCAAATCACGAAAAAAATGGTAGTCCGTTGGAGCAAGGTCTGGTGAATACGGAGGATGACGAATGGTTTCTAACTGCAGTTCCTGAAGGGTCAAAATGGTTTCTCGTGCTGTGTGAGGTCTCGCGTTGTCGTGGAGCAATAATGGTGAAGATCGATTCATGAGTCGGGGCTGTTTTACTGCTAGTTTTGTCAACATGGTTCGGAGTTCGGCACAATAGACATCTGCCGTTATTGCTTGACCAGATCGGAGAAAACTATAGTGAATAACACCATGCTGAGACCACCAAACAGTTACCATTACCTTTTTATTGGTAAGTTTTGCTTTAGGACACTGTTGTGGCATTTGACCTGGGGTCAGCCATTGCATTTTTCTTTTCCGGTTATCATAAAGAATCCACTTTTCATCACATGTTACAATTCGATCCAATATTCCTTCATTTCTGTACCGGTTCAACAAGGCAACACAAGTTTCAACACGCGTTTCTTTCTGCAGATCAGTCAAATCATGAGGCACCCATTTTTCGTATTTTTTTATTTTATTGATTTGACGCAAGTGAGTCAATATTGTGGGTAAGGTAACGTTAAACCATGCCGCTAATTCCTGGGTACTTTGACTAGGATCGGCTTCCACTATCTCTCTTAATTCATCGTTATTTACCTGTGTGGGCGGTCTTCCTCGTGGCTCGTTCTTTAAGTCGAAATTTCCATCACGAAAGCGTTTAAACCAAAATCGCACGGTGCGTTCATTAGTAGACCCCTCTCCAAACGCAGCATTGATATTGCGGGCTGTTTCTGCCGCGTTAGTTCCGCGTCGGAACTCGTATTCAAAAATAACTCGAATTTTCGCAGTATCCATCTTTCTTGTCTAAATTGAATAACAAAAACAATTGAAAACATCATTGTTTCAACACAATGAATATTATTATTTTGTTAAAAATATAACAAACTGCAAATAAACAAGATACAATAAAGTTAAAATTTGTTGGTGGTATTTTTTGCACAGTAAATTATATTCTTACATATGTTGTATAAGTTAAAGAGAGGTGCAATCATTGCGCATTAAAATAGCAAAGAACGTTTTATCGAAAATCGCATTGAAATAGCGCAAAAGTATCAAATGAATCCCTACTAATATTATAAATGTGAATGTAAGTTTGTTTGTTATGCTTTCACGCAAAAACTACTAAACCGATCATCATGAAACTCGTACACATATTCTTGGAGGTATTAGAAGTATCATAGGATACGTTTTATTGAATAAAAAATGCGGGCGAAGCCGCGGGTAAAAGCTAGTTTAGAAATAAAGTAGACCTTTTTTAACCATTGACTAAAACTGCATTTCCATGCAAATGTTACTCTTAAGTTTTTTACTACATAATTTTTGGATTAGCCACTTACTTGTTATCTTCGTTGGAAATGAGTGTCGCGGTAATAAATTCTTTCAGAATAAAGCATGTGGTTTTTTTACTGCCTTTGTTCGTACATGTATTTCATTAAATTTTACTATAGTGAACTATAGGTTATTTAATGTTTGGTATTTTTTTCTCCAGGGCCATGGAACAACATGGAACCAATTTGATGTAGTATCTTTAACCACGAAAGTGTTACATGCAACGAAAATTACAGAAATTTGGCAACCAGCACTAAGTGGGGTACAAGCGAACGTTAGCGGAGCAAACTTGAAAAATTAAAATATGAATGCATGAATTTAAAACCTATTCATGCTAGACCATTTGAAATGTTGGGAGAGAGAGCTTTGATGTACAGATTGTCTTCCTCCAATCACCAGAAATTATTAAAAATGCTTACAGCATATGAGAAATGATGAAAAAGACTGCTACCGTAAAGAGAAAAAAAAATGCCCTCCAATTAAAATACAAACTGGTGTGTATTAAAGTTGACGGTACCACTTGTCAAGGCTGTATATTTTAAGGGATAACTGCACAGTACATTCATAATGAAACAATAATGATAAAAAACTCTGGGTTAATTAAACTTCATATAGGGAATGGCACTGAATTTTTAAAAGAAAAGTTAATGAGCGAGCGAAAATACAATTTGAGCGTAGAACATTTATTCGTTAACAATGGACAACGTATCGAACATGTTGAAAATAATGCGACTTATGAATGAAGATATTCCTTTAGATGACAGTGAAATAAAAGGAGACATTATTCATAGTGTTCTTTTTGAGTTTGACATTAAGCTTAAAAAGGGATACGGCGGATTCAAGAACTTAATACTTGATTACGCCTATTCGTTGTGCTACTCATATTCTACAATTGAAGACACCAGATGTATGTTATATTTTCTGCGAAAAAACCACTAATGATACCAGTCATATTAAAAGAGTTTGGGTGCAATTTTGAAAAGAGGAAGAAAGATCTATAGCACTGCCATTGGAACCATTGCAAGAGGCAATTTTAAAAAAAACAAGAAGATGCCACTGAATAGAAAGACAAAGTCTGGATCCTGTCCAAAATTTAACTTTATCGCCTTGCTAATATAATTATGGCGATACCTGTTACGCAAGTTTCTGTATAGATTTCTCACAACTGTTTCGTTTAATTGACCTGTTGGATACAATTTTAAAATTACATGTGTCAAATTTTCATTGTAATTGTCTGACGTATCGTTTTCTCGTTGTAAGTCCTGTGACGATTTCTGCTCTTCTTGTGTAACCAGCCAATCTTGTGATACTTCGGGTTCTGTGAGTCCTGCACATCTTGGTTGTGTATCTCTTGTAAAAATTAAAGCATTTATTGCATACACTGGTATGTTTCAGTTTTGGTAAGCATTCCAATTCATATGCTATAATCCTCGTAAAATCCTCGAGCAATTGATATTTTGACTATTAAATTTATTGAGTAGAATATACTTTCTCTCCCGGTTTTTTCATTATAACTTTTATTCATTATCTTTTTGTCGCCTTGACTTTGCAAATATAATATCAGCTTCACCTGTTTGTGTTCCCTGTTCTACAAGTTTTGCTGACTGAACTTATAATAGTGAATTGCATATTTTTATCGTCATATGTAAATAACATTTTGGTTTCTACTTCCATGGTCCAAGATGTGATTCATTTCTTTTAGGTACGATAGAATCTAAAAACAAAATTTCCTTTTAGGTACTTACACAATTCAATTCTTTACCAACTCTACCCATAAATCTCATCAGTACTGTTGGATAAAATTAAAATTAGTCACATCTTTTATCCTCAAATGGGCATTGATTTCTTGTTTTCAGGTTAGTACTTATACAGATTCAAAACAGAATCAGAATTAACTTTCACAATTTTTAAAGAATTCTTCACTAAAAACAAAATACGTAACTGTTGATATTGTCGCAAACCCCACTACCGTCAAAAGGAGTGCAATTTTGCGATATGATGGTGTGGGTCATCTCTTAAGATATCCGTTCTGAAGGATTGGAATTAACAAGGGACTTAAATGGTACACAAAAACTGTATCATGTAAATCATTTATTTTATTGTCACGACAACTGCCTTAATTTCATTGGATAGCGAATATTTAACTTATCTGGGTTGTATTGTAGACGTTTTTCTTGTTCAGCGTAGGTATAGAATGTTTCCTTTCCTATCGATTTTTCTTTCTATCATCAACAAGTCCGTTGCAATTTTAGTCCAATGGACAACTAAATACAATTACAAAGCACACAAACAATTCTTTCAAAGAAAATCCATATAGTAGATGTTCGCAGGTACAGCAAAAAAGTAACGGTAAAGTTTATTAAAAAAGCGATAAATTCAGTTACTTTATATCAAGATACTGCATTTTTTTCCAGTCAGTTACTGCATCGAACAACCACATAAAAAGCGTTAGTGTAAATTTGATGAAATTGGTATTATTTATATTTATTGTATACACACCTATAAACATAATATAAATAATGATTTTCATATATCATTATGCTTAAAATATTACATAATTTATGTTATACTAAATCGACGATCGCTTTTAGAATCTGGAACGTCATGATCTAATAAAGGCACGTTCCAAGTTATTTATTTACTATGTATATACATTATGGTATTAAAGTTAAATAGCGGCAGTGAACATCTGATCCCTAATGTTCGCGACATTAGTTTTAGTCTAAAATGAAAGTAGAAACTTTTACAGCTTAAAATAAAGATATAAATAGAATCCTCTACAAGTAGTTGTGAGCTAGACTGTACAAGAATGGCGTACCGCGGCATAATTTAGCAAACTTATCATGTGATCGCAACCGCTCCAAACAGGCCGTGGAGATTATGAATAGGCACAATACCGGTCACAGACCACGCCGCTTTATTTTGACGTTTGTGGCACAATCAAGATATCATTTTGCACCTGAGACCTTGCAAATTTGCCATTCAATTTTGTAACTGAAACTATAGTGTTATCGCTTTTCAAGTTCATATAACTAAACAGTAGATAAACACAGTTCACTACAATTAATAAGTTAGTCCCATTTGTGCAGAGCGTACATTATAGATAAATAACGGATACATCAAATACTTAAATTAATATGTAAATAACTGCGACTCATAATAGAAGATCAAGATATTTGACGCACTATTATTTATTTGATAATCCCACTTCACATAAAACTAACATTTAAGTTTTGATATCATTCAATTGATGCAGATAAATTGAAAGAGAATAAAATAATACGTTGGTTAATTATATGACATCAATAAGATAGCGAACCGAGCGTCTTATTTTTTATGTGCGGTGTCGCTTGAATGTAATCACATAAAATTTTATTTAATTAATTGATTGAAGAACTTTTATTTTTTACTATAATTACTTTTAATTCGTTTCAACATTTCAACAAAAATAAATAAATGTCTATAGATGAAATAAAATATTAATTAAATTTATCTAATCATCATGGAATATTGTTAGACCTTTGACATCTTTGTGAACAATATTATCATTTTGTTTCTTTGCTGATAAACTTGTAAATAGTTGACTGTTACTTTTGTTTTGTTAAGTATGTTTATAATTTCTCGTTTTATGTAATATTGAGTTTTACATAATCCTAACCTATTACATTTGTACAAAACGTTTCCAATTTGATTCAATTATATATGAAATTATGAATCTCAACTCAATAATTAGCGTCACATCTATCTTTCAAGGAAAAATAAGAATGCATTAGGTTTAAATACTAAAATTTTGCACAGGCTAAGTTATAAAATCTTATTTTTCATTTAATATTCTCTAATATGTCGCCATTCTACGACGAAAGGGGTGATATTTGATAAGTTCGATTTGTATATTGCTTATAATATACCCCGTTGTAGTGTTTTAATTTCGATATATTTTTGGCATAAAACTAAAAATCATTTCTTTACTAAATTTCATAAATACTACTATTAAATTTTAGACATTAAAACGAATAACTTTATCCTTACGCCTGCCTGAAAGAAAGGTCATCATATTTGTCAGTGAAACGTTTTTATATACCAGTTACCTAGGTACTTACTTTGATTGCTTGAAATATTAACGTAAAAAAACTGAAATGGTTTTCGATTATTAGTATCGTTTAAATAGTGAAATGTTAATTGTTTATTTCACTGAAACATAGCTAGGTACTGTGCGAAGTGCGGTATCGTAATTTCTTGAAATAAATAAGGCAATGCTTGACAGAATATCCTTGATATACATAAATTGGAATCGAGGCTGAACATAAAAATTAAGGGTACTAGTCGATGTACTAATAATAATTTATAATAATAATAATTTATGTACAAACAGCAACAACCTTAACTGCCCCTGTCACGTGACTACCAACTTTTTGAATGAAAGTGAGAATAGATGTATGACGTCTTCATAAATGTCATTTTTAATGTAATATTACTAAAACTTATATTTACATACATAAGAACATAATTTAATTTACTCCAGTATACATAAGAATTTTATTACATTTCTCTGAACTTCTGTAATGAACAGTGGTCGGAGTAGGTATATTGATTTTAGATACTTGCGTCATGATATCATAACATGGACATGCATTTCTTCCGGAATGTACCGGAGTTTCCAAAAATTTGGTAAATAGAGTAATAAAATAAAAAACCATATGTAAGCAAACAAAATTGTTTATTGTGAATACAAATAATCATTATTACAGTTTTATTAAAAACAATTATTTTTAATCCTCATCGGTTACAATTTCTACATTTTGATTTTCTGTCTCTATACAATTAAAATAAATAACTATAATTTTTTCAATATTTTCGATTTTTAAGCTATTTCTTTTAACATCTAAGATCCATTTGTAAGTGGAAAATGATCGTTCAACATCTGTAGATGTCAATGGAGCGAATTTGAAATAAAGTTTCTGATTATTTGCTACGCTTTTTTCAATACTCTCGCTGTATTCTCTAATTGTATCTAAATCTGGATTTCGTTCCATAACTGATTCTATTTTATTTTTTATATTCTCATTATTGCACTCGTTAAGCGTAGCCCTTACTTGATCAAATACTAAAAGTGAATCAGCTAGAGATAAATTTTGTTTTTGTAACTCTTTTAGGGCTAGTAGTATAATAGAGTAATTTTCTTCGATATATTTTAAATCATTTTCTAAATTTTGTTTTTCCAAAATGTTTTTTGCGTTTCGTATGGCTATAGCATCAGAACTGCTCAAGCAGGATAAAACTTCTTTTATTTTATCTAAATGTTGAGCGTAGTAAGATGTTGCCTGTAACCAAGTACCCCATCTGGTAATGACTGGTTGCGGAGGCAACGGTAAGTCAGGATATTTTTCTTTTAAAATGTTTACCCTACTAGGAGCCTTTAAAAATACTTTTTTAACATTTGATATAAGAATATCAATATCGTTGTATTCTGACCTTATCTGCTCACTTACACGATGAAGAGCGTGCGCCAAACATGTCACATGCTTCATTTCAGGTAAGTAATGTTTTAAATTTCGCCCTGCAGATAGCATGTACGCGACACTGTCAGTGCAAAGCATTAAAATATTGTCAACTTTCGCTTCAAAAGTGTTTTGCCATAAATTTTCTAGACATTGCAGTACAAATTGTGTTATTGTTTGTCCATTTACTGCTGTTAGCATTTTACAAGCAATCAAATAAGGCCGGCCTGCACTATTACTAGGATGCAATGGTTTTATTAGGAAATTGACTATGTATCGACCAAAAATGTCTGTTGTCTCATCCAGCGATATCCATAGTTTCTCATTTTTATTAATTTCATAAATCGAATTGATTTTATTCCTATAAAACTTCTCCAAATAAACTTTTCGTAACTGTGATTCGTCAACCACTTTACGATTGGTACAAACGCAACAACAAGTACTGCACATATATTTCTGAAAAAACTCTTTGAACGCTGGATTTTTCATTTGCGACCAAGGAATATTGCATAGAATCAGGAACTTAATGAGGTCGAAGTAAAATTCCTCTTGCGGTCTCTTAAATTTTCCTTGATGTACAGCGCCTTCAATGTGTTTGGTAATGTTGCCTCTATTCACAGCTTTCAAATGACTTTCACACTTTGTACAGTATATAGTGCCACTAGCGTTATCGTAAAGTAGCTCAGGATAGTGCAATAACCACTTTAGCACTGTTTCAGCCTTGACCTTTGCCATATTTATTTATATGTCACCTAAAACAATGATTTAAATTTACAATATATACATACACAACTGTAAAGTCGATAATGAAATTCTGTTTCATATAAAGTGATTTTTTTAACTGAAGCGGTGATAGCCCTGCGGTGTGCGTACCGGACTCTCATGCGCTATGATGATTGCTATAAAGTGATATTTTAACTGTTTCCAAGTTCTAAAACCTTCTTAAATAGTGAAAATAATTAAAACTTACCCGTACAAAAACAACTTCAAATGGGCCCAATCCAAGAGTAATAAATCGATGTCCGTAGTTATAAGCCAAATTCGTCGTTTTAAGTAGATTTCAGAAGACAGTACACAAGCCAGGGTCAAGTCAAGATATTCACAACACATAAAATAAGCGCACTCCACGAACCGAAATAAGTGAGTGAGCCACTTGGTCTGGATGTCGGTGCGAGCATTGTTTTCGAACAAACAGTCAATGAGTCATCCAGGATACTTGATTCTAATTGGTCAGATGCGTTGAGCATAGACATAAGAGGACAAAAGACCCTGTTTGCCGGATGTCGTGTGTTGAAATGAATATTATTATTATATCATTTTATAAATGAGAGCGAGTGAGAGGCACGCGTCCCTTCCACTCGGGCATGGTTAGCCCGCCTAAGAGCGAGAGAGACAGAGCGAGAGAGAGAGTGAGAGAGATAGGCATACACACCGGTTCATGTCTTGCGCTTCTATTTCGCTTAGGCGGTGATATATGAAATTCAGTGCGAGATTCTTTGTATAAATTAATGTTTTAAATATAATTCTTTGTATAAATAAATGTTTTAAATTGTTACTATTATTTCATCCTTCTTCCTACTATACGAATGAATATTCACATTAAAATTATTTTACCACTCAAAGTCGTTGTCACGTAAAACTTTCGCCCGTATATCGACTTTACAGGCAACCAATTTTTTTTACTATTAAATTCTGGCCATCTACGCCACTAGCAGCATAGCGTTGAGAGTATTGATACATTTTTAACTAGTTTCATGTAATAATTTCGATGTTTCGGTATTTTTATCATAATAATCCGGAAACTCGGAGGCGTATCCATATTAACATATACGTTTGATGTCAGTGACCTTAATTCAATATACCTACTCCGACCACTGGTAATGAATATAGAAAATAACGTTAAAACTACTATGTCTAAACTTAAAAACTAAAAACCTTAAAAAAATATAATATAATATCTAAAATATATTACTAAAAGGAGTCCCTTTAGGCAAGGTTCCAAAGATACTGGCAGCATTCCCCCTTTGAATAGCTAAACTAATTCTTTGTCCGAGGTAGCTGCCAGCTCTTCGGTCTCCTGTGATGTCGACTAACCTTTTTGATATTTCTTTATAAAGCCTTATTGCGCTAGGACCCCACGGACCAAGGGTCTCGACACCAAATGGGACAAAATCATATTCGGAGCCTAGACCCTTGTATTTGCATGCTTTAGCTTTTTCAGCCGCTTCACATACCGCACCAGCTCTGTTGTTGGTTCCATGTAGATGGGAAGGGGCCAGTGTGTCTGAACAGGTTGCATCCCATACCAGCACCCGGCCCATCTTCCATGGAATCAAACTCATACCGTCCGGTCTCTTGCCATCGTCTCTTGCAATTCCAGTCGGCTCAAGTAGACTTGGCACGTTGACGGTGGCAAGGGACCGGCGTATGATATCGTTAAGTGCGGCATGTCTCGAGAAGCGGCCTGCACTTTTTTGGCATGACAGTCCGTGATGTCCTAGCTTGTCGACATCACTGCCACAGGGACATTTATGAGGAGCGCAGACCGGAACCCCAAGCCGTAGACAGGTTGCGATTCGCAGCGTGTCAGGCTCAAGAAATGTTCCTGTATTTGACGAAGGGTACGCGTGAAGCCAGTAACCGGCCTCATGCGCACCCACGGCCAAAAGCCTAGCACGCGCCGAACCGGTACTACAACTTAAAAGATTGTCAAAAGTAAATTTACAGTTTATGTCGTCCCAGCTCCTCTGTGAATTTGGAGAATCTGGAAAATTTTGACCTGGGCATACAATTGAGAAAGCGTTTCTAGCTTCTTCCAAGCCAGAAATCTCAAAGTTTGAAGGCAATGCCCTTAAAATTTTACTTATGAGATTTGCTGAACTATGGACAGAAGATAGAAAGGCTGGTAAAGCGACACTGGAAATTTTGCGAATCCCTAAACCACCATAACGGATGGGCAGGGATGCTTGGGTCCAAGATAGCTCGTTCAGCTGCATATTAAGAATCGATTCTAAACTAATTTTGATTAAATCGTCTACTTGTGTCAAAAGATCTGGGTGATTCCAAAAGGAGCAGCAGCGGAGCACATACGTAGATTTTGGGACGAAAAGACAGAATTTTAAGATGCAAAGTGCATAATGTGGGCTAATTTCGAGGAGACGGTAAGCAGAATTTTGAAATTGAGTAATTGAATTATTAAAATATTCAGAAATGGATTCATCAAAAATTGGAGAACCTAAAAGGTAAAGGGAATTACTGTTAACTATTTTAATATTTGGAGCTAAAATATCAAATTTTTGTTTTACATCGTTTAAATTTAAGTCGCAGTTATTTATAAAAAGTTCGCATTTGCTAAAATTAAGCTCCAAACCAATGGCTTCAAATTTATTTTTGATTAAAGAAAGGTCCGAAAACACAGTATCCACATCACCTCCTAGGGTTCCGTCGTCCAAATACCAAACGTTGAATTTAGAATTTAAATTTTTGATTATCGGATTTATAGCCAAACTAAAAATTGCAGGCCCAAGGGGATCACCCTGTTGACAACCTACTTCTGAGGACAGTTCATTAGAACGATATAACAATTTTGTTGGGTCAGCGTAACTGAGAAGAAGATAATTGTATATTTCCGGTATGTGTTGTTTTATTTCCGACAGCAGGGTATCCCTATTTACCGAATTGAATGCATTTTTGACATCAATTTTGAGCAACACGTCTGGCTGTCCGTAAGTTAGGAAAGAGCGTAGGGCATGGACGGCTGCCTCACACCCTCCTTTTACACCGAAGCCTAACTGTACGGGTTCAAATTCGGAATTTAATTTTGGTAAAATAAATCGAACAGCAATTTTGGAGGCCAGACGTCGTAGTGTAGATCCAACAGCAATTGGTCTCACCCCTCCGTCCTTTTTGGTGAGGGCAAAGAGGTTCGCGCCGAAAAGAATGGGGACAATTTCTGGATTTACATTACCGGAATACATAAAGTTGATTAATTTAGTGATCGAATTAACAAGTTGCTCGCCTGCATCACCCACAGAATGCGATGTTAAGTCTTTCAAATGTTGGGGTGAGATTCCATCCAAACCTGCAGCCGAACCTGGTTTAAAAGATAAAATGGCAACCATAACATCTTTGTTTTGAATTTGAAGGCATGCTTGCCCTGCTGTTGGTGGGTCGAGAAAAAATGGGTTAACTGGAGCTGGAGGATGTTTTGTCCGTAAGGCCTGAAGGGTGTCAGGGGTATCTGGTGATAGCACGTCGTTGGAGAACAAAAGGCGAGCGGCACCTTTGAGATCTCCGTCACAGATTTTGTTTTCGATGAGGATGTTGCGATTACGAGGTGCATCATGTTTGATTAAAGGTGCGGGAGAAGGCGAGGAGCTTACAACACAGTTATTCTTAATCTTTTGTGTCAATGATAAATTCGGTTCGACAGTTTTTGATATATGTAGTGTACTGTATGAAAATAAAAATAGGTTCTGCCAGTCTTGAGTACAATTGCTTATGTAACATTTCTGGATTAATTGAGACAAATGTTTAGCAACGGTTATTCGAGCTCCTCGAGGGATTCTTTTCACTATGGGAATACTATTTTTCAAATGGCTAAGATATGTGTGGAAAGGAGTTGGAACTTGAGCTACATAAGTAGGCGCACTCGGAATAATGGGATGGATGTCTAAAGGTGAACTGTTTTGGCTAATACATTTCCTGTGAGTTTTTGTAGTGTGTATGTTGAGGCCTTTCAAAGATTTGAACGATTTGTTGCACTGTGTACATGTATGGGTCGCGTTCGACGTGCCATCACAAGATTGGGTCACGGACTGCATCCACAACAGTTAAAAACATTCACAAAAAAAATAATAACTTAAAACAATTTTTTTAATTGTAGATGTGTGTGTAACGTTACAAAGTTTTGAAATGAACCATAATAACTGGAAATAATACTTTTTTCTAAGACCCTAATGAGTTTCGCATCAAAAAGGTGGGATTGTTTCAATTCAATAATAAGAGTAATGTCTGAACAATCATTGTCAAATTTTTCCGGTCGCTCGTTTGGAATTATTTGTAGAGAAGGTTGGTAAGCCAGTGGATCCAGAGGTTCGAGGAAGGTGGTGACGAGGCTCTTCGAGACCGTCCTCGCGGGGCAAGAGCCCGAGTGACTACGGAGGCGGAGGATGCAACCATTATAGCCACCCACTCCCATGATACCTTCCACCGCACTCGCGATTCAGCGGTTCAGTACCGTGTATGTTTGACACGGTCAAAATGTGATGTATTTTAAATTTTAGTGTGAAATACGACGGATTCAGCACTAAAGTATTATTTTATCTTTAATTGCAGATATCAATGCAGACAGTGCGGCGTAGGCTAAATGAAGGAAGCCTACACCATTACATACGAGGGCTGCACTAAAAGTATCGGGAATGGAATATTTCCACTGTTCCTGTCATATTAAAATCTTTTTAATTGAAAACTCCTTGGTTTTAAAAATTGAATACCATTTATTTATTTAAAAAAAAGATTCTCGATCTAGTCATAAGGTCTTGTCAAACTTTTTTAGTCGTTGAGAAAATGGAATCGACTCGAGAAAAATCAAGAGCGATGATTTATTATTACTTTCGAAGTGGTTTAACACAAAAACAGTGTGCTGATCGGATTCTTTCTGCATTTGGTGATGAAGCCCCAAAACCACAATTTGTCGTTGGTTTGCTGAATTTTAACGTGGACGTGTCAAGCTCAGTGATGTTCCCCGTCAAGGTCGTTCAAAAACTGCAGTCACCTAAGAAAACGTTGATACTGTGCGTAAGCTGATTGAGGACATACCGCGAAATGCAGGCAACTTTAGACATTGGCTCATGCCAATGTCTAAGACAAATAATTTTGCATGAATAATTAGGTGCAAAAAAGTTGTTTTCCCGATGGATACCGCATTCGCTCTGTGAAGAGTAAAAAGCGGCTCGCGTTACTTGGTGCGTCAGAACTTTCGAAAGATTCCACGCAGGATCCTCAAATGCTGTATACAAAATCGTATCAGGTGACGAATCCTGGATATACGCGTACGAACCCGAAACAAAAAACCAGTCACGAGTGTGTTCGAAAATGAGTTAAAGCCAACAAAAATTGTTCGTTCACGGAATGTTGCAAAAAAATAGAGACCACGTTTGTCTCCAAAACCGGCCATGTTGTGACTATTCCTCTTAAGGGACACAGAACGGTTAATGCAGAATGGTATGCTAGCTTTTGTTTGCCACAGGTCTTTTCTGAACTCCGTAAAGAGAACTGCAACCGCCGCATCATCCTCCATCACGACAATGCGAGTTCTCACACCGCGCACAGAACAAAAGAGTTTTTGGAGCAAGAAAACATAAAATTATTAGACCATCTGCCGTACAGCCCCGACCTAAGCCTTAATGATTACTATGCTTTCCCTAAAATAAATAATAAATTGCGTGGTCAGAGATTTTCATCACCTGAAGTAGCTGTGGACGCCTACAAAACGGCCATTTTGGAGACCCCAACTTCCGAATGGAATGGTTGCTTCAATGATTGGTTCCATCGTATGAAAAAATGTGTCAAATTTCGCGGAGAATACTTCGAAAAGCAATAAATACATTTTTAAATAGTAAAGTTGTGTCACTTCCTTGATTCCCAAAACTTTCAGTGCCGCCCTCGTACCAGCCCGAAAATTGCCACTTACACATCAGTTTTTTATTACTGTTGGTCCCGGTTATCTTCGTATGATAGCGATTTTTAAAAGGCAGAAGGCACAAACGGTTGGACCTTCATAACAATGTTTAAACATTGTTATGAAGTGGTAAAAATATATTTTTACTGAAAAGCGTATTGGTTTTTAAAATGACCAGGACTACGATATTATCCGTCCAATAAAAATTATAATATTGGAGACAAAAGGCGATTCTATCTTCTTTGTGCTTTTGTGTAAGTAAGGTTTTTAAAGTTTATAAATATATATTGCTACAAAAAAAGTGTTGGTTTTTTATTTTACTTTTGGTCAGACTGGCGAACAAATTATTTACGCGCTTGCGGTCTAACATTATAACAAAAAATAGGTATATTTAATAAAATATTATTTCATATTGCACTACAAAAATTGCAATTTTTACTTTCTTCACTTTTGTTAACCTGAAATTTAAAAGCAAGACACATTTGAACCTTAAAACCATTCTAATCTTTGCATTTCGAACAACGAGGTTTTTGAACAGAAAAAGACACGCTGTCACAGATATAAAATTCGAGTAGAATTGAATAGATTACCGCATGTCTGAAAAATTATTACTTCATATTTTAAATAACAGAAATGATAAAGTTTTGGGAACGGAGGAAACCATATACGTGGTGGAATAAGAGCTAAGGACAAACTACATGAGATCGAGTTTGGCAATGATCCTACTAACAGAATCAGGAAAGATTTTGAGTTAGAATCCCGGTAAGGACAAATGTTTGTGTAATAAAAAAATCACAATAATTATGTTCTTTTTTGATTTGTTTATTTGTTAAGTTAGTATATGTTTAATTTGAGTAATATAATGTTAATAATAAATTTTTATAATGCAAGTGTAAGAAATCTTTATTATTATTTGCTTGCTGCATCTATACCTTTCTAAGTCTATGGATGCAGAATAAGTAAAATTAAATTTTATCATTATTTCATTCAAAAGCATGCGACGTTGCCGTTGCTCTTTGTTTTGGAAGAGCGGCAACAACTGAAAGCACGTCATCAGGCATGTCAAGACTCTGCGTCAAACAGTGACAGTTCTCTGGCGCCAAGAGACACACACCACACACACAAAGATATTATGTCATAAAAACTTTAGTTTTTGTTATGAAGTTGTCATGAGAAAAATAATTTTATCTCTTTCCACCTTTCTGTCTGTTGGGTCTTGAAGGGTCAGTTAAGATTGTTGCTGTTTGTACATTTGAAAATCATTAAAACCGTTTTAACAACCAGCCATTTATAAGTAATTGTAAAATTAACGCCGTATATGGTAAGGTCTTATTGGTATTAATGAAATGACTCGTTAAAGCAATCAGCCTAATTGCTTAATATTTCCTTTCGTAGGTCGAGAAGAGGACTGTCTTCCTGGATTATACAATCGTTTAGTCTTGGTTAAATTAATTTATTATTGCGTTAAATGTCAGGAGATTTCTGTTTGGTCATGCCTTATATTGTCGACGTGTTTTAAATAAATTTTACAATACTTTGTATTTTTTATACTAAATAAATAAAAAAAATACTAAATAAATAAATAAAACTTTATGTACTTATGGTTATAACTCCATGACGAACTTAAGACATATGAAATTCGTTTCATTCGGATCCATAATGAAAGAAGTATTTTGTTAATTGATTTTGAGGAGGCTAAATTGTATTTTATCTTTTAATTTCTCACAATAGTAAAGAAACTAAAAAAAATGTTTCAAGCTATTTCTGGCTTGTTAAAAGTTTAATGTTATTTAAAAAAAGCAAGTGTTAGTAATGTGCCCTCTTTAATGTGATACATAATGATATTTTTACAACAAAAAAGCTCGATACAGTAATGTTCTATAATGTGATACGACCTGATAATATAAAAGCGCCATGTACACACGCAATCACCCTTGCACTCTCAAACTAATAAGCCCCTCACTTCATAACCTATATAAGTAGATAAATAGTAGGTAATCTGTGCTTAGAGCTCAGTTTTTGCCCGCAATGAACCCCGAAATAACTCAACCGATTTTAATAATATTTTTTTATTTTGCTAGATTTATTCCGAATTAGCATAGCATAGGTTTTGTTTTAATTTGAACCATAACAACGCGTGGCCAGGTCAGCTAGTTATATTATATTTATAAGTTGATTTTGAAAAATTTAAAACAAAGTTTATAATACCAGATCTTTACGTTTATTATGCGAATACTTCAAAGATAAGCATAATGGAGACTGTTGTAACATATTACTTATTACAAAAATAACTACTAAAATCAATGACAGTCTTTCTGTCTACAAAGTCAAACGCATTAGTGATAGAGTAATCATATTAATTAATTATGGTTATAATCTGCTTCAATGAGGTTTGAAATGTATGATTCACTTGAACTTATATAATTTGATGTGTGTCTAGTAAAATATTACAAATAAACCTTAAATGTTGCTTTGACAATGACTATATTAAGGGGTTTGAAAATTCTGGGATAAAGACTGTTCGGGAAATTAATTATATTATTTCTATTGAAAAGTTATTTTCAAAGTCTATTAATTTTGTTTTTTGTACCTTTATAGTTTATAAATATTTCTGTGGAAGCATGATATTATTTTGGAAATCGTCCCTTAGCTAACAACACCGCATAAGTTATTTTTACCAACTTTACAGGAGACGAAAAAAACTGTCTATTTAAAAAAAAAACTGGTTGAATTTTAACTAAAGTATATATAATAAGTATATTATATATACTTTAGTTTTTTACCGATTTTCGTCTTCTGTAAAGTTGGTAAAAATAACTTATGCGGTGTTGTTAGCTAAGGGACGAAATACTGGTTTGGTATAAATAAAAAACGGTATACTCCTTAACATTTCGGTAAATCATGTTAACGTTATCGTCCCTGACACGCATAGGTTTGTTTTAACTGCGCCCCTTTTTCACAATCACTTTTAGGGAAACAAACTGACCCAGTTCTTCTTGTAAACACAACAGGCTTGACGGCCAGTACAGATACGAACTTAGCAAATATGAGTAAGATTCAAAATGTGACCACTTTTTATCCAACCAAGAAAATATTCAGAATAATTCTATTATATTCTATTAGCGATAATAACAATAAATAATTTGTATTAATTTTTTTAATAAAAATAAGTATTATTTTTTTTTCTTTAGCTGTAGTTTCCCGAGATACGAACTTAGTGTTTTTTGTGATACCAGAATAACTTTAAAAATAAACATTATATTCCTAGATGGCATCCAATTCGATATTCCTTTTAGTAACACGACAAGATATCAGTTAGATATGTTCACGCTTTAGACTAAAATTTATTTTCTTTTAAGTACGGACCATAATATAAGCTGTAATCGTCCGAGCAGCACCTTAGCAGTGGTTTTTATCGGGGAAACTGTGACTTACTTTGATATGAACTATACGATTGTTCCCTTTATAGAGTTTTAATTTAGCTAGTCTATTAATTGAATTTAAATGTAGTTGTTAAATCTATTATACGTACGTATATATGTTTATTTTCTTCGTATGTTAAAATAACATTGATTCTTAAATGAAATAACTTTATTTTGGTGCAAACGGTAGCGATCCTGCCTTTCGCACCGATGGTCCTGGGTTCGAATCCCGGTAGGGGCAGATATTTTTATGATGAATACGAGCATTTGTACCTGAGTCATAGGTGTTTATATATATATTTCTATAAATATTACATATCTATGTATCACATATGTATGTCTGTCCGTTACCCTAGTATCCATAACACAAGCCTTACTGTGCTTACTTTGGGCAAGGCAAATTGGTGTGAATGTAGGAAATATTTATTATTTATTATTTACTTTGTTTTAGAATTCAAATCTTTAATCCTTTATCAAGTTATAAAATGTTTTGGTCGTGAGTACCTAGAGATTGTAAGAGCTTAAAAATCTTGATTACTTAGAAAAATTCTGACGTATCCGATGAAAAAAGCCTTCTTTTTTTAACAAAACTAAAGTGGTCAAGTAACTGTTGCGATGGAATTCTAACTTGCAATGGCCAAGTGACTGAACTTATTACTAAGCTACCGCAATAACTCTTAAAAATAATCAGTGGTTTCAGGGATTGCATAGGTAAATATTTACAAATTCGGCTCTTTCTTTAACAATATTATTATTATTATTTGGTATCAGGAATTTGCTGTTTTGTATGAAGACTTTTGAAAAGTGTATATATCTTTATTCGAATGTTAACCCACTTTTCGAATGTTGACGCAGTCATTGAGGCGGCTTTATCCGCTCTCTCGAATTTGAAGTTCATCTTCGTGTATTTATTGTTATTGGTTTAGATGCTTAAATGAATTACCAAACATATTGACTAACGTTGCGTGCAATCGAAGGAAAAGAAATACAAAACTAGTGACATTTTTTGTGTTGTGATGTAATGGCACCTGCCATGATGCCATTTTAAATGATTACAATCCCCTCTTCTAACTCCCTTTTTATAAAATAATTTATAAATAATAAAGGGGCCTGTATATTACATTTTTTATTAATTGTTTATTTTTTATATCTTCAATAAAAACATTTCTTAAAAGATCTAAAAATCAATGATTATAAAATTTTATCTCTATCATAAAATTATAAAAAAGGTTAAAATTTGTCTGACCAAGGTCAGAATTTGTAGGATATGTCCATTGTTTGAGTTTTTTTCACTCCACTCTCCTTGACAATTTAATTGTATATGACACTGACTTCCGTTCTTTCTTATCGGTGCTTCACCTATTCCCGGGTAAAATTATGTTGCATCGAACCTTGACCCTGTTCCTGCTGTTGCACACAGGTACCTATAGTTCCCTGCATATAAGTTGAACCTTGTTTTGAAATCACGTAACGTGCGCAGTAGTGAATAATGTACCTAAATTTACTACTGCGCATGTCACGTGATGTCAAAACTAGTATCAACTTATATGCAGGGGACTATGCCTACATTGGTTGTGTAATGCTTTTTTAATTTTGATTTTGTTATTTTATTTTAATTGTAATGTATAAGGTGGAATGGAATGGACAAACAAATGGAATGAAACGTATCTATCTATCTATAATACTTTTGATTAATAAGTTTCGCTGAGTTCAGATAACCTTCGTTTCAGATCGTTATTGACAATGTCAAAAAATTCTTGAAAAATATTGGTATGAAAATTTCAGTAGGACTGTAAACCACTTTTTGTGACCACTGCAACAGAATTTGAAAATTTAATTGAAATTGTCTCATCCGTGTATACTAATTAAAGTAGTTTAAGATCCTGTCGCTTCGGCATTTACAGAAAGAGAGTTTCCTGTAATTATGTGAAGACGTATGACTACAAAAAGTAAATCTCAATAAATTTATCGATTAAACTATTAATTAATCTATTTCAAATTAAAACTGTGCTAAGAGCGTACCTGAAGCTTTTGCAAATGGCATCAGGTTAATAAATAGCGCCAGGAATTAAAAAAATATTTAAAATTAATAAAAAATAACTGCTATTTTTCCAAATTACGGTTCATATTCAGTCTTTTTTATTTTTATTGTAAAAGAAAATTGGCAATCCCAGATTTATCAAATGCACGGATTTTATTTGGCCTGGGCTCGAATCTAAAAGCTAAGGCTGAAGTATCTGAAGGCTGTTACAAAAATAAATGTCTATATAATAATCAATAAACCTTAAAAAAAAAAAGCTATATAACCTCAGTTTGGCTTAACGAAAAAAACACTTTTTGTTTATTCCTGAAAATGTCCAAGCCAAGTGGCAAAAGAGCCCATCTCTTTAACGCTTTTACAATCTCTACACAGAGACCAAAATTATTTCATAGAGTTCGTAATGCTTTCGTTTCAACAGTGATTGAGTGAGTTGTTGGTCTCGTGTGAGATGTATTTATGCGGACACCACATACAACGAGTAGTGTCCCGGGTAAACAGGCCTGAACTGCTAGTGTCAAGTAGGCCGACCACCATAAAATATATACGCTCGTTATATTGAAATAAATAGGTTCACACCTAATATACATACTCTACTCATCATCTTAATATCTATGGTGCTGTTTACTATGTGTGTCTTATCATATGTATGTCATTAATTCACGATGTCAAGATGCAATTCCTATACCTTATTAAAATTGAATGAATTGATAAAATAAGTACATTTGACTTCAATCGAGGTTTCGACAGGACGGATGCCATAAAAGGAATAATTTGATTAAGATACATATATTTTGGGGTATTCATACAAACGGGCAATTTTAAAAATACAGGGTTACTGGAAATGTGCCGTATTTCTTCTATAAGGATGTAATATTCCGTTTTGATTATATAACATCAAGTTGAAGAAAAGAAAAGTTAAGAAACAATCATTTGATCAAAATCTATATTAATATCTCTGGTTTAAAAAAAATCGAAATTATAGAATTCACTTACAAGGTGATCATAGGATAAGAAAAACAGATAATTAAAATAGCATGTCTTTTCGTGGTGACCTGTTTTACAAATAAAATTAACAAAAAAATATCTAGGAATGCGTTTTTACGAACGCTGACTTAACAGTGTAACTGATTTATAAATTCTTTCTACAGAGAAGTTGTAGAAGTCAAAAAGGTCTTCAAGACAGACAAACAAGACAACGTTCTACAAAAAAGACCACGATAATACGGTTAATACACAAATTGATAAAATATGAGTACAACGTTTATTTTAATTTATTTACAATCAATCAGGACCGATAGGACAAGGGGAGTTTAAGTACCTAGTTAGGTAGGTCTCCTTAACACCAAGAAAATTTTATATATAAAAAATAAGTATAATAAAAAGCTAATCGTAAAAAGTCGAAGCTGAACGGAACGTTAACTAATTTCTTTTGATAATAAAGCTGCTTTAATAATAAATAATTCTTTTTCTATAAGACAGGTGAAATATGAATTGACATTTAAAATAAACCTGTATATTTTAATATTGAAATTTAAAAAACAAAAAAAAAAATAAAAAAAAAATATATATATATATGGCTTTGGCTTTTTGACCTATATTTTAAGTTGTGCTGTTGACTAACTGTATAAATAAATTCTTGAAATATCTTGCCAATGAAATAAGGTGTACTAATACTAATGTCAGTTAAATGAAAACTTCAAATAAAAAAAAAACAATAAATACATTACCGAATAGTGGGCTGCTCGTAAGTGTGTTCACTTAGAAACTAATAGTAATTCAATGAAAGCACTTGGTAAAAACAACAGGATATTTTCTAGTCGTGACGTTTTATAGTGTGCAGTTCATGTTAAAGTATGCCGCAGGTATTTGCGTTGATACGACGGCGACGGTAAAAAACTCTGACGAAATATTTTATCTCTAATATGTGCAGTATTATGCCATAAAAGCCAAACAAACTTTTTAAGTCGGAATTAAATAATTCAATGTATCAAACAGTACCCACCTACTTAGCGTTTACGACATTCTGATATTTGTTTAATTTTAAGCTTTTTTCCTACTCTGTGGCGTCAAGTTAAAAATGTTGGTTTGAACTGCTCTGCGCGTTAAACGTTCCGGCGACGATTTGCCATCTTTACAATCACCATATGCAGAGTGCCACTACTAAACGCCCACGCGATATAGTTATAACTCTGACGGTTTCATTTCAGTTGCGCGTCGCTTTAATACGAGGACAAAGAAATATTAGGAGGCTTAATACGTGCTTAACACGGCGAGGCCCAAATCTACCTAGCTGAGAACCTGTGCCTTGAGACCAAACAACTGTATGCCGCTGCAAAAAAATGGAATATAAACTATGCCTTTGCTGGATGAAGTATGGTGAAATATACTATAATGAACTTATAAAATACTTGGATAGGCAGGAGCGCATCCAACTTAGTCCGGCCATTAGTTCTGTTACAAAAGTAAATGCAATTTTTTTTTATGAAGTAATGTAATATTACTAACATATATATGTACATATTTATTAAAGTCTCAGCAAAAAATAAAAAATATTCTATTCGAAATAGCTTTTATACAGGCCTTTAATCTGTCTGGCCACAAATCTATGGATTTACGCACTGTTTCCATGGGAAATTTTGCAAGAGCTTGCCCCAGAGATTTTTTAAGAGACTCGATGTCGCCATGTAGTTTAAAGCGGGCCATGTCGTCTAAAACTAACCATAATTTGTAGTCTAAAGGGTCGGGCTAAATGAGGGCCAGTGTTTAGCTCTTATAAAGTCCGTAACTTTGGTTTCAAGCCAGGCTTGGGTAGTTCGTGCCTTGTGACGAGGTGCATAATTCTGCTGGAAAGTCCACGGTACTTTTTAAAAAAATGTATTGCTGAGTGGTTTCACAGCAAGATCCAAGACTGTCTCTTGATACCCTGTCGCTGAAATTTTCACTCCTTTTTTCACAAAAATGTAGTTCTGTGACGCCATGATAAGACACGCCCTACCAAACCATCACTGACGCAAGATGATGACCATGATGTACCTTTCCGACCACTTGAGCAGCTTCTTTAGATTTTGCTTATTATAGTGCTCTACAATCGTGAAATTTTTTTCGTCGGTAAAGAGGATATTTTTGTTCCTTTAACCTGCGTATCGTGACAGAAGGAATTTTTACCGATCTACTCTCTTTAATTGTTAAGATTGATTTAGGGCATGTCCTGTATATCGACGATAAGCACCGAGCTTCAAATCTTGTCTTAAAATACGCGATATATTCCTAGTTACAATCCTGATTTCTCGCGATAAGATTATTTGCTTCCTAATGGGGTTACGACGAATTCTGGCTTAAACAGCATTAACAGCCTTTGTAGTTCTAACAGCACGCGGCCGCCCCGATCATGTATGGTCTTCGACAGAGGAAGTGTTGTTGTATCTGTTGATAGTACAATATACGAACACCCACTTTGTGCAAGGCGATCACTGCAATCCTATTTTCTTTAACGCTCCATTCCATATTTTAATTTGATAATGAACACGAAAAAATTAGTGGAAAGGCGCGAAATCAAAAAAGTTTTTAAAATAATAAACGCGTTCCAATTTCAAAATAATTAAAAAGTTGAAAAAAGAAAAGGTTTTATGTAACAATGTTTATGGCCAGAATAGTTATATTACTTTGTTACTGATTTGTGATAAGAATCGCATCGTATCGAGACTTGTGATTACAACCGACACTAGGTAGTGCTGGTACACCTATTCCCGCCCGTATGAGAATAACGATTAAGGATTACCTATCGCTGAAATATTCACTCAATTTTATCTTATTTCCGTAGATACATTAGTACTCATGTTAATAATCGCTTAGGTACTTACATGGATAATCTGCAAAACGCAGTTTGTTGCTACTAGCGCATCATTGCGCTTTTCAAAATACACAAACGGTAAGTGGATAATGCTTAGCGGAGCAAGTGCGAATTTGACCTGATGCGAATTAGACGTGTTTTCATGTTGTGGATCCAATGCGAAAGTCGTTTTGTAGGAATCTTTCTGGGTTTTATGTGCAGTATGCATATATTTGTTTATATGCGCTGTATTTGCAGTTACGCAGTCCTCTAACACCCAGTAATGTATAGGGCGTTATTTGGTGGCGAAAGTAAAAGATTCTGTATATTCAAATAATCCTAACGACCCACTGCTAAGATTGAAATATTATCGTAAGTATTCGAAATTCGAGTCAAGAAGTTATAGAAAAATAAAAGAACAAATATTATACTGCACTTATAAATAATAACTTTAAAGGCGCCAAGAAAGTGTATCGAATCCTTAACCAGATGTTGAGCCGAACAGTGTTTTTGATCGACTCCGCAATACTTAAAGCGTTTGATACACAGCGATTGTCATCAAAAGATATTGTTTAGAAATTCGCATACAGTATTGATAATGCAGTCAAAGGTAACCGAATTATAATATTACACTGTTAGATCCTAATGATTATAGTAAAAAAAACTAAGGCCAGTATGTTTTTTAAAAAAGTTTAAAACAAATTATAAAACAATCGAAATCCAACAAATCACCGGGTTTAAACAATATTAAAATGTCCGAAATAAAGGTGGTTCGTAAAGACATATCAATCGCTATTGCCAATTTGATTATTCGTAGCATAAAAACTGGGATGTACCCTGACAAATTGAAGATTGGCTGTGTAAGAGCAGTGCATAAAAAGGGTTCAAAAAGTGATTACTTGAACTATTGACCTATAACTTTACTTTCGTCTGTGGATAAGATAGTTGAAAAGTGTGTGGGTGATCAAGTGTACGCATTCTATAGAAAGCATGAGGTAATTTGTAAAAATCAATTTGGATTCCAAACTGGCAAGGGGACTAACGAACTCTTGTCCAAGTTTACAGACGAAGTTAACTCTCACCTAAACTATACAAAACATGTACTAGTCTTATTTGTAGATTTTTCACGGGCTTTTGACACATTGTCTCACAAAACATTAATTAACAAGTAAGACAACTGCGGTATAAGGGGCCCACTTTTAAGGTAGTGCGAACATTATCTTTTAAACCGTAAGTTTACTGTGAAGATAGATAACGTGTAGTGAGCGTTTAATGAGCATAAAACTGTCACGGAGGATACAACTCAATGTTCAATACTTGGCCCTCTTCACTTTTTGTCTTACGTGAATGACCTAGAAAACTTTATAAAATCTTGCACATGTTACCAGTTTGCAGATGATACATGAAAACATTTTTCATACAAAAATATCATTGAGCATGACCATAGCTGTTTGCATAAGGGAAGTAACAACAACCAGTGTGATTGTCCTAATATACAAAACGTCACAACTCAGACTTACCTCGTATTAATAATAGATAGCAAGTTGAATTGGGGTACTCATATATAAATGATATACAATAAACTCAGACAATTCCTTGCGAATATCATAATTCTCAAAGATTGAATTCCGTTTAAAATTAAAATAATGCTGTATAATTCATTGGTCGAATCTTATATACAGTATGGGTTAAGCAGCTATGGTCGTACTATAATAAATATTTAAACTTCAAAAGAAAATCTTAAGAAATATTGTGTCAGCAAAAGTTAAGAAGCAGTTTTATTATAACGATGATGGTCTATTCAAATACTGTAAAGTTATTCCTATCCAAACGCGGTGCAAGTACGCCCAAGTAATTAAAGAAAATTATTTTTATCCTATATACCATAAAAAGAGGCACGTCCTGTATGCACACGATCCCCTGCGCGAAATCTACTTAGTACGGTCAGCTGAGCCAATACCAGCTCCGAGGAACTCTTCGATTAATAAATGAATTATCCGCTGATTTACGGAATATTATCTACGCTTGAAATATTAAAAATAAATTAAAACTTCACATTTCAAATTTAGTGTGTGTGTAGATTCATAGGCTGTGGTAATTATGTTAGTGTTAAGCAGTGAATATGTTATGTTTAATATTTCTTTTTTTTATTGTACTTTTAATAATTATATCGAATGTTTAGGCTTTAAAAGCACTTACTATAAACCTTAGTGGTTTTTAAGTGCTTTTTAATATGAATACCTATGTAACTTATGTTTTATACTGATCAATTAATAAAAAATTATTGATACGGTCATTATAGGGCAGGTTTATGCCTAACGTAAGGTACTTTAATTAATGAATACATTAATTAATAAACAATTTCACTATCTACCTACAAGTTAAATATGGTTTGCAAAAATATACCGAAGATGTTGAAACTGGTGCTAAAAAAAACTATTTCAAATCCACAAACTAAGTACCAACCATTTACCAACAAAATGTTGTAGATACAAAAAAATATCATTAATATATGTCATTTTCGCTAATTACCTATACTAATATTTGTAAAAAGTTTTGTGGTATGTAACTTCATGCAATTGCATAGCATTGAATGTATATTACATGGCTTTACCCACATTCTGTCAATGGGTGATTTATTTGATTTCCAATGGTGTTAAAATAGACTTTTAACAAATACTCTTTAGTAGAAAATGTGAGTTTTATGGTCGAAACTAGCCCATGTGGACTGTGAAGTTGTTTTTTTTTGACAAAAATATTAAATTAAGGGCATCACGGATTATTAAGTACGTTATGTTCAATGTTAATTTTTAGTTATAGACAGCAGTAATGATTTGTCAAATAAGGTCACCATCAGCCAAATAATTGCAATTTATAAAAAAACTTTTAGGGATGCTACTAACTGGGCACTTGTTGCTTTATGGATTCAAAACTCTATCAGACCCACTCGGGCTAAAGCAATAAAAAAGTCACGTTTTCATATTAATACGGTTGAGAGTACGTCGAGTTTAAATGCTATTAAAATGAAATATTTTCTCTTTCCACTGCCTAGTAATAAGAAATAAGTAAATAGTCAATTGCGCAGCTTAGGAC
The DNA here is from genome assembly GCA_927399485.1 of Calamotropha paludella. Classification (NCBI taxonomy): domain Eukaryota; kingdom Metazoa; phylum Arthropoda; class Insecta; order Lepidoptera; family Crambidae; genus Calamotropha; species Calamotropha paludella. The sequence continues at coordinate 18,186,136 of OV656813.1, read as the reverse complement.
CGGTCTTGGTATCTTGGCAATGCTGTACCAGGTAAATCATTCTGGAGGGTAGCAGGATCCGAAGCACGGTATTAGCTGTTAGCCGACCGCAGTTAGTAGGGAGCCAACATTTGTCACTATGGTCAGAAAGCACAAGGAGAATGTTAAGCAACGGCTGCACGCCCTCCCATTAAAATTACACCTCGCGAACATCAGAGGACTGCACTCAAATCTCGATCCGGTCCATTACCATCAGGAGACCGAGAAGCTGCACCTACTCTTCTTAACGGAGACTCAGATAGCAACCCCGTCGGATGAGGCGTACCTCAACTGACCTGGTTACAAACTTGAGCATAAGTTCAAGATGTGTGCAGGGGTCTGTGTGTTCGTCCGTAATGACATTTGCTGTAGGCGTCTCCGATGCTTTGAAAATTCCGAGTTTTCCGTTATTTGGCTACTGGTGGATACAGGGGTAGAGAAGATGCTCTACGTCTGTGTTTATCGATCGCACAGCGGTGACCGGAAAACGATTCGGCTCATAGATTACCTCACAGATACAGCAGACTCAGCGATATCCAGCGCGGAGCTTGTTTCTGGGAGACTTCAACGCTCACCACAAAGACGGACTATTCCCATACCAGAAAACTAACCATGCTGCAAGAGAAGCGCGACGATTTGCCTAAGCGCTAAATCTTACTCAGCTGGTAGATCAAGCGACGCCAATTCCAGATATTGCTGGCCATACACCCAATTGTCTTGACTTACTGCTGACAACTGATCCACACAAACATTCGGCATCTCAGCTCCACTGGGATCGTCCGGCCATTGTGTGGTGAAATACGTATCGATCCTCTGGGTGATAGCTCCAGGGGCATGAGGCGGGTATGGCGTTACGAGTCAGCAGATAGGGACGAGATGCGTATTTTCTTTGCATCTTATATCTGGCGGCAAACTTGCTTCTCTTCCACCGACCCTTCGTGCACCGCTGAAGCGATTGTGGGCGTGATTCTGCAGGGAAAAGAGTATTTTATTCCATTCTCCGACTTTCCACTCAGTTACAAGTCCCGGCCTTGGTATAATGCGGCCTCGTCCTGAAGCCCGAAAACAGTCTGTTTACCAAGCTTGGGTGCATATCCGCGATCGCAAAGTCCGCGCACGGAGAATCCGAGCGAAGAAGAGAACTTATAATTCGGCCGCCAAATCATGCAAAAGGGTCATTTTAATAATGTGAGATCCGTTATTAGAAATATATACCCTCATCTGTTGTTTGATATGGACGAATATTATATGTTAGATACAATGATAAATCTCAAGTGAGTTGCCGAGCAAAATTGCGTGCCAATCAATTAATATAATTTTTAATTATTATTTCTTTATTAATTTCCCCAACTGTTGTTTTTTGAGCGAAGCTCTCTGTTAGGCAACTCACAAATTTCGCTTGTCTCCCTCCTGCTACTTAAAAATTCAAAAGCTGATCACAGCCAAACCGCTGATACTACATTGATGAAATTTGGCGCCAAAACTCACACCATGGTTGTAACTTATGTGCAAAAAAAGTTTTGAAATCGGATATACTATGGAGGAATAATCACCGAAAGAAACATTCAAAAGCTGATCACAGCTAAACCGTTGAGATTACGATGATGAAATTTGGCGCCAAAACTCACATCGTGGTCGTGACTAATGTGCAAAAAGTTTTGAAATTGGACATACAATCGAGGAATAATCACCCTTCAAAATCGCTTCGCTCAGTATTTGCAAACAGCAGCATGTATTGCAGACCTAGTAAAAATTGAGCATTAACTAAAAGAATATGACAAGGAGTGGGAAAATCATAGGTTGCCTACTTTCCCGCAGCACAAGAAACTGCAAAGAGTGCCACTTATATACATCATATAATTTATTTTAAAGTTCTTCAATACTAAGGACTTTATCAATATTTTGTTGGTATACATTTTAGATTAGTCCTTGTTTTTTTTATGGATAACAGATTGAGACTTTGACCGACCAGCCGGCCTAGCATGCGCTACTTGAGATATCTCGCACACGGTTGAAGAGAAGTTTGTCAATATCAACATATGTCTCGTTTACTCAAACATCAATACTGTTTTTGCCTTTTGATAAATGATTATTTACTACTTTATTATCTAACATAGCCACACCGATACCGTTTATTTAATTTGCGATGTGCGTTTTACCCTTTTATTTACTTTTTGGAAGTGTAGATTATATCAATTTTGACGTTGGCTGACGACATACATGATCTGTGGTTGATCTTTTCTCGCTAAGTCAACGGTGTTGTTTCTTTTTTGAAACCGCCGAAACTTTAACAAAATAAAGAAGATTAAATAAATCACTTGCAAGTAATCACAGTAAATATATATGTATATATCTATTTAATAACATCTGTTTTTGGATTCGAAGTAATAAGGTACAGTACAGATCAAATATTTGTGTCAATACATCCTAAAAAAACCCGGGATTTTATTTTATTATCAGTAAAAAACAACTGGGAATGGGACCGATATTTTTATATCTAAAATTTCAAAAATAATAAGCGAGTACATTTATTCGGCGCATTATAATAAATGACTAAGATTTATAAAGAATGCAATGAGTCAGCTACAAGTAAGTAGATTGATAAAACACAAAGAAAAATATATTTATAAAACATAATGAGGTATTATTACTATTACTAATGACGATAGTTATATAAAATATTGATACAGTTTTGATATTATTAGGTTTAATTTATTACGAAAAGTAAATATATACACATACACGTGTAATATACTTAATACGTAAACGAGAAAAGAGGTCGACGAAATTTTGCCGTGTCGTGTTGCGTATGCTAAGCGGGCAGGTTACTAACTTGACAATGTTGAGTCGATACCTGTCAATACGGTAATTGAAACAACTATTCATTTAAAAACAATTGAATAACGATATGCTTATGACATTCAAGTATAAATAATTGGTATTTAGTATATCATGCATCTATTTATAGCTGTGTGTATCTTAACATTATTGATTTGCTATTAAAAGAGATCTCGTTGACCCTGTTAATAGCTATTTCTTTACTTTCTTTATTCTTTATTAGAATATTAAAAAAGTCTTATTCTTTGAACATTTTCGATAGTATCTATTGATATGATTTGGTTTTAGGAGTAAATGGTTCTACCTACACTCTTTAAAGAGTATACAGTTTTTTTCTGAGTGTGTTTTCATTTCAGTATATACGCACATACTACGACTACAAAAATGGTTCATTCGCCATCGTGAGTGAAAAAAGTGTTGAATTGCGTATAATTTTCCACTAATTTACGCATTGCAGGGGCGCAGGCCTTTCCTATAGATTAAAACGCTGTATGGAGAATGGGCCATACTCATCACGCAGGCTCAGTGTGGGTTGGTAAGTGCTAACTACTGCAAATACAGCTGGGTCAAGCTATTGCTTAACGTAAAAGATATTTAAATAAAACAAATTTTTACCGGATTATCTTATCATAGTCATCCTGTGATCACGGCTCTTGTAAAGGCATCGAAACGTCAGGATTAAATATAAAATACGCGTAAGTATTCGTAAAAAAATATTTTTAGTTAAATATGTAATGTACGCGAAAATGTACGAATTAATTCATAGATATTTTGATTACAAATTAAATATGAATAATTAATAAAAACAACTACCTAACCCGGTCACGCGATGCTTTGTATAACCCGGCCACGCGTTTCTGGTATAACCCGGCCACACGTTGCTGGTATAACCCGGCCACATGATTATAAAAACTGTTATTCTTAGGCTTACGGTAACTATGGTAACAAACCCACAAAGTCCTTCTTTTATATAGTAGAGTTATTATTTATGTACATTGTTCTGATTCAAATTATAGTAGCTAAAGCACTCATGTTATGGAATTCAGAAAATGCGACGGTATCACAATACCCAGACCCGACCCAATATAGAAAATTCCGTTTCCTTCATTGACTTGGCCGGTATCGAACCTGGGACCTCGGTGTGGCGTCACTATGGATGCCTTTATGCCACTCGACCACGGAGATCATCATAACGTGCCTTTAGAAGAAGAATCACCAATCGGATGATAGTTCTTGCGATAGCTGCATAACCGCGAAAATGAGGGTCGCCTTGCGTGCTAATGCTAATCATTGCACCATCGCGATCTTTAGAGATATTTAGTTCATATTATCATATGTAGTTTGGTAAACATTTGTTTAATTAACTTACTTTTCTGATGAAAGTAATCTAAACGGAAGGGAGAAAGCAATTGCGATGCACGGTTTGTTTATAGCCTAAGATACATTTTTATAATGCAAATTTATTTTTACTTCTATTGTCTTGTTTCAAATAAGAAAACTTTAAATACTACGACTAAAGCAGTGTTACAATAGGAATTTAATAATATATTCTTGAAGTAAGGAAGTAGGCATTTATTTGTTGTATTTAATGAAGTAGTACAAATATGACAACATTTATTAAATCAAGATCAATTTAATTAATAATTATTATAATAGAAATATACTAGAAAAAATCGACTCGACTCACAAGTGAATTCTCAGGCGGGAATCAAACCCGCAACCTTTGGAAGTCCGGTCCAATGCTCTCCCAATTGAGCTACCGAGCCTTGTGAGCACTCGTCGAAGTTTTATAGTACCTTACTAATTTAACGCTGTAAGCCAGCGTTGTTTCATCTATGAGAGGAACATCCTCTCGTATTCGAAAGAAACATTTTTACAAATGTTTAGGCAATCAATTAAGATAAAAAAGCCATTTAGTTCTAATTTTTTTTAAATTTTAAACATTTTTTCAATGCTGTCTTATAAGATAAATTATTATGATAGAAAAATACTAGAAAAAAATCGTCTCGGCTCACAAGTGAATTCTCAGGCGGGAATCGAACCCGCAACCCGAAGAGCATTGAACCGGACTTCCAAAGGTTGCGGGTTCGTTTCCCGAATGATAATTCACTTGTAAGCCGAGACGATTTTTTCTGGTATTTTTCTATTATAATCATTTATCTTATAAGATAACATTGAAAAAATGCATAAAATATAAAAATTATAAAATTAATTTATAATTTATGTCAAAAACTTCCATCTTTATTCTTTAATTATGGCCTAAAGGATCTTTACCATTAATAGCAAAATTAATATTTGGTTTCTTAATATATAAGTTATCATCATTCGAACTCTATACTGTGATTATATATTTCCAGTACCTGCAATGTTAGTAAATGGTATGCGATTTAAAACTATGCCTTTTAATATTATTCCTATCAATATGTCTCCTTCCCGTAGGAGGAGAGAATATCATTTTTCATTTATTATAAATTGATCATAATTGTCACCATCATATCTATCCTAAATATATGAAAAAAAAAAATAAGTGAACGAATCGAACAATCGTTGTCTTTCCACATGGAAACAAAAATAAATATTGATTAAAAGAAGGATATTCTTACGCAACTAGTTACTCAAAGTTGGAGGTGAATTTACTAAAACCATAACAAGTATTTGACAAGGTAAAGCAATATTGTGATACGGCACCAAAATGTCTATTTGTGGTCGAGCAGCGAAAAGTAAACATCCAATTATTTTTAATACCAACTTAGACTAAAACAATCAAATTTATGTTCAAAATTAATTAATTTTTAAACAGTTTACTTACATTATTGCATATAAAATAACAGCAAATAATATCTTCACCGACTACTAAATCTTCAATAACTTAAAAGCACTATTTACACACAAAAATATTAAAATAATTTATTGTGAAAGCAAAAACGTTTACACGTTTAATTGTATATGTACACAGTCAATTGTTTTAAAATGTTTGACGTTAACGCGCGAATGTTAAATTTCGAATTGCAGCCAGCGTGCGCCTCGCTAGACGCACCGGCGGACTGGCCGGATTGAAGAAATCCCTTGTCAATGATCGGAACGCACCAGTATAATCCAACTGAATCAGAATAAGCATAATGAGGTTTGACTCTCAGTTTTAACCGCTTCACAACATCATGTTGCCGGTTATAAATTATTTCACTTTCTAGCTAAAGCGTGACTACATCACTCGTCTGGAACGATAAAAACCACCAGTTAGTACTATCTACATAACTGATTATGTCAACTAAACAAAAATAATAATAACACGCAATGATTATGTATTTGTAATTGATTGTGATTTTTGACGATACATAAAATTTATAATAATGTTAAAGTGAAATAAGATAAACTAAGCAAATAATGTTTAACATTACATTCCTTGAAGTAAAACTAAATGACTTCGAATTTTGAATATGATAAATAACGATTGAGCCATAAGATCATTTTTAGGGTTATATCTTCAAGAGAAGATATTAACTCTTTTGGGTCCCTATCAAGACTTTTTTTTCTCAGAAATGCGTAAAAAATCATGTTGAAAGTGATAGCAAATACTAAGACTTGCAATTCCTTGGAGCTGTGAAAATATCAAACTTCTAAGTCAACGCAATCAAAAGATATGGATATTTATTATCCGTTTAGGTATGCCGCATATACTCTTAAGGACACAATACGTCCTGTTGACTTAGGATCATGGAATTCGTAAGAAGCAATGTCATGTAGCACAAGTTTAGGGAATATTCCTATTATATTTCCAATATAGTATTCGCCACTAGAAACCATGTGTGGTAATTAAAAATTTACTTAAGTATTTACGTACGTTAAGTTAACGTTTCAAAATCTGTCTCTCTGTTTAAAGGTCATTGGTCAGGGTAGTTGATTTCCTGGTTTAAATATTCTGATAGAAGTTGGGAATAATTAGAAAAAATAATGTCGCTTCGCTAAAACAAAAAGCTAATCTGCCATTTTATAAAACCAAAGCGCTTTTTTCAGTGTGTTGATAAATTGTGTATCAATGACAATGACTTTTTATTCTAATAAATCTAATACAATGACTTAAATACTTTAACAACTTCAACCAATCAATCGAGCAAATTCCAGAGCAAATTCCTAAATTTTTTATTAAATCAGCACCTAAACAAACTATCGTGTTTCAGTTGAGCTGTTTTGAGATTAGGTTTAAAATCATTTTTTTATTCTCATATTATAAGTATATCTCACCACTACACAGCTAAGCATTTAAATCCTAACATTCGTGTATTTGTGCGAAAATCATTTACAATTAGGATTAAATTTAAAATCCCAACGCGATAATCACTTTTGCTTATTTGACAACTTACCTACACTTAGCCCTCTGATAATAAGCTTTTCAGCTGTCTACGTGTGTGAATTTAAGAAATATTATTATTTACAGAATGTCACGTGTAATGGTATTCAGTAAGAACTAAATATTTGTCTTTGAATTTTGATTCATTAACGGCTCTCATCAATTATGCATTTCAATAACAAATTATTATAGGAACTTATCATAGATAAAACCTTTTTATGGCGAGCTTACTTCCACCGGTTAGCGCAGGATGGCAAGACTGGAACCCTGCTATCCTGTGCCCTCTTGCCTTTACTCTCTTGTAGTGTGGCATCCGTATGAAAATCACTATTTTTGGCTCGGATATATTGGATGGCTTAGTCTTTGTATGCAAACCAATTAACTATACGCTTAAAATAATTCGTTTAGTAGTCATGTATACATATATTTATTCTATTAGAAATATTTTCGATTTTATTGAGATTATCACGTTTTTAATTAACATTATTTATGTAATTTTAAAGGTGGGCAGACTTTTAAACAAACTCAATACGAGTATAAATATTAATACCTAGGTTTTTGTATACTACCATTAACTTATTTGAAGTATTTGTGGCATTTTCAACGAAAATATAGCCATAAAAATGTAAGTCTTTATTCTTAGACGATATTTGTTTAAGTACAGGCCACAGGGTGAAAAATGCTTGTCGCGTTGTATTGAATATTTACAGAGTATAAAATGAAGTACCGTGGTGTTAGATACTTTGTGTATTACGGTTATGAATGAGACCTCGACCTCTGTTTGACAATCGGGATTTGGGCGGGCCGACCTCACTTGTGCCCTGACTCGTCACTAGGCATTGTTAGAGTAACAACATCATACTTATACCTGTTACGATATTCACAAAGTTGTTTTCAGTTTGTCCGTCTCGAATAGGGGAGGCACTATTAGTTGTTCGAAAAGTTTATTTTAATGACGTATAACGTCAACGTCGATTGGCTGAATAATTATATACTTGTATATAAAATACTAACATAAGTATTCCAACTTCTACTATGAGCTAGTATCGTTCCACCAATGTTGAACGCTAACTACCTTCAACATTGAAAGTAATATTTTTACAAATATTAAACAATCAATTAAGATGGAACCAGCTATAATTATGTTTTTATTTAATTTTTTGCATTCACAATGCAATATTTCTATAAGATATAAAATACGTGTGTAAAAAACAACCACGCCTCCGAGCCCTCAGATGGGATTCGAACCCACGACCTTTCGCAATCCGGGCGACTGCTCTGACCGCTGAGCTACCGAGACGCTGGCAAACGTGTCGAATTTTACAAACGTATTCCAACTTCTACTATGAGCTAGTATCGTTCCACCAATGTTGAACGCTAACTACCTTCAACATTGAAAGTAATATTTTTACAAATATTAAACAATCAATTAAGATGGAACCAGCTATAATTATGTTTTTATTTAATTTTTTGCATTCACAATGCAATATTTCTATAAGATATAAAATACGTGTGTAAAAAACAACCACGCCTCCGAGCCCTCAGATGGGATTCGAACCCACGACCTTTCGCAATCCGGGCGACTGCTCTGACCGCTGAGCTACCGAGACGCTGGCAAACGTGTCGAATTTTACAAACGTATTCCAACTTCTACTATGAGCTAGTATCGTTCCACCAATGTTGAACGCTAACTACCTTCAACATTGAAAGTAATATTTTTACAAATATTAAACAATCAATTAAGATGGAACCAGCTATAATTATGTTTTTATTTAATTTTTTGCATTCACAATGCAATATTTCTATAAGATATAAAATACGTGTGTAAAAAACAACCACGCCTCCGAGCCCTCAGATGGGATTCGAACCCACGACCTTTCGCAATCCGGGCGACTGCTCTGACCGCTGAGCTACCGAGACGCTGGCAAACGTGTCGAATTTTACAAACGTATTCCAACTTCTACTATGAGCTAGTATCGTTCCACCAATGTTGAACGCTAACTACCTTCAACATTGAAAGTAATATTTTTACAAATATTAAACAATCAATTAAGATGGAACCAGCTATAATTATGTTTTTATTTAATTTTTTGCATTCACAATGCAATATTTCTATAAGATATAAAATACGTGTGTAAAAAACAACCACGCCTCCGAGCCCTCAGATGGGATTCGAACCCACGACCTTTCGCAATCCGGGCGACTGCTCTGACCGCTGAGCTACCGAGACGCTGGCAAACGTGTCGAATTTTACAAACGTATTCCAACTTCTACTATGAGCTAGTATCGTTCCACCAATGTTGAACGCTAACTACCTTCAACATTGAAAGTAATATTTTTACAAATATTAAACAATCAATTAAGATGGAACCAGCTATAATTATGTTTTTATTTAATTTTTTGCATTCACAATGCAATATTTCTATAAGATATAAAATACGTGTGTAAAAAACAACCACGCCTCCGAGCCCTCAGATGGGATTCGAACCCACGACCTTTCGCAATCCGGGCGACTGCTCTGACCGCTGAGCTACCGAGACGCTGGCAAACGTGTCGAATTTTACAAACGTATTCCAACTTCTACTATGAGCTAGTATCGTTCCACCAATGTTGAACGCTAACTACCTTCAACATTGAAAGTAATATTTTTACAAATATTAAACAATCAATTAAGATGGAACCAGCTATAATTATGTTTTTATTTAATTTTTTGCATTCACAATGCAATATTTCTATAAGATATAAAATACGTGTGTAAAAAACAACCACGCCTCCGAGCCCTCAGATGGGATTCGAACCCACGACCTTTCGCAATCCGGGCGACTGCTCTGACCGCTGAGCTACCGAGACGCTGGCAAACGTGTCGAATTTTACAAACGTATTCCAACTTCTACTATGAGCTAGTATCGTTCCACCAATGTTGAACGCTAACTACCTTCAACATTGAAAGTAATATTTTTACAAATATTAAACAATCAATTAAGATGGAACCAGCTATAATTATGTTTTTATTTAATTTTTTGCATTCACAATGCAATATTTCTATAAGATATAAAATACGTGTGTAAAAAACAACCACGCCTCCGAGCCCTCAGATGGGATTCGAACCCACGACCTTTCGCAATCCGGGCGACTGCTCTGACCGCTGAGCTACCGAGACGCTGGCAAACGTGTCGAATTTTACAAACGTATTCCAACTTCTACTATGAGCTAGTATCGTTCCACCAATGTTGAACGCTAACTACCTTCAACATTGAAAGTAATATTTTTACAAATATTAAACAATCAATTAAGATGGAACCAGCTATAATTATGTTTTTATTTAATTTTTTGCATTCACAATGCAATATTTCTATAAGATATAAAATACGTGTGTAAAAAACAACCACGCCTCCGAGCCCTCAGATGGGATTCGAACCCACGACCTTTCGCAATCCGGGCGACTGCTCTGACCGCTGAGCTACCGAGACGCTGGCAAACGTGTCGAATTTTACAAACGTATTCCAACTTCTACTATGAGCTAGTATCGTTCCACCAATGTTGAACGCTAACTACCTTCAACATTGAAAGTAATATTTTTACAAATATTAAACAATCAATTAAGATGGAACCAGCTATAATTATGTTTTTATTTAATTTTTTGCATTCACAATGCAATATTTCTATAAGATATAAAATACGTGTGTAAAAAACAACCACGCCTCCGAGCCCTCAGATGGGATTCGAACCCACGACCTTTCGCAATCCGGGCGACTGCTCTGACCGCTGAGCTACCGAGACGCTGGCAAACGTGTCGAATTTTACAAACGTATTCCAACTTCTACTATGAGCTAGTATCGTTCCACCAATGTTGAACGCTAACTACCTTCAACATTGAAAGTAATATTTTTACAAATATTAAACAATCAATTAAGATGGAACCAGCTATAATTATGTTTTTATTTAATTTTTTGCATTCACAATGCAATATTTCTATAAGATATAAAATACGTGTGTAAAAAACAACCACGCCTCCGAGCCCTCAGATGGGATTCGAACCCACGACCTTTCGCAATCCGGGCGACTGCTCTGACCGCTGAGCTACCGAGACGCTGGCAAACGTGTCGAATTTTACAAACGTATTCCAACTTCTACTATGAGCTAGTATCGTTCCACCAATGTTGAACGCTAACTACCTTCAACATTGAAAGTAATATTTTTACAAATATTAAACAATCAATTAAGATGGAACCAGCTATAATTATGTTTTTATTTAATTTTTTGCATTCACAATGCAATATTTCTATAAGATATAAAATACGTGTGTAAAAAACAACCACGCCTCCGAGCCCTCAGATGGGATTCGAACCCACGACCTTTCGCAATCCGGGCGACTGCTCTGACCGCTGAGCTACCGAGACGCTGGCAAACGTGTCGAATTTTACAAACGTATTCCAACTTCTACTATGAGCTAGTATCGTTCCACCAATGTTGAACGCTAACTACCTTCAACATTGAAAGTAATATTTTTACAAATATTAAACAATCAATTAAGATGGAACCAGCTATAATTATGTTTTTATTTAATTTTTTGCATTCACAATGCAATATTTCTATAAGATATAAAATACGTGTGTAAAAAACAACCACGCCTCCGAGCCCTCAGATGGGATGGGATGGATGGGAGCCCTCAGTCGCCCGGATTGCGAAAGGTCGTGGGTTCGAATCCCATCTGAGGGCTCGGAGGCGTGGTTGTTTTTTACACACGTATTTTATATCTTATAGAAATATTGCATTGTGAATGCAAAAAATTAAATAAAAACATAATTATAGCTGGTTCCATCTTAATTGATTGTTTAATATTTGTAAAAATATTACTTTCAATGTTGAAGGTAGTTAGCGTTCAACATTGGTGGAACGATACTAGCTCATAGTAGAAGTTGGAATACGTTTGTAAAATTCGACACGTTTGCCAGCGTCTCGGTAGCTCAGCGGTCAGAGCAGTCGCCCGGATTGCGAAAGGTCGTGGGTTCGAATCCCATCTGAGGGCTCGGAGGCGTGGTTGTTTTTTACACACGTATTTTATATCTTATAGAAATATTGCATTGTGAATGCAAAAAATTAAATAAAAACATAATTATAGCTGGTTCCATCTTAATTGATTGTTTAATATTTGTAAAAATATTACTTTCAATGTTGAAGGTAGTTAGCGTTCAACATTGGTGGAACGATACTAGCTCATAGTAGAAGTTGGAATACGTTTGTAAAATTCGACACGTTTGCCAGCGTCTCGGTAGCTCAGCGGTCAGAGCAGTCGCCCGGATTGCGAAAGGTCGTGGGTTCGAATCCCATCTGAGGGCTCGGAGGCGTGGTTGTTTTTTACACACGTATTTTATATCTTATAGAAATATTGCATTGTGAATGCAAAAAATTAAATAAAAACATAATTATAGCTGGTTCCATCTTAATTGATTGTTTAATATTTGTAAAAATATTACTTTCAATGTTGAAGGTAGTTAGCGTTCAACATTGGTGGAACGATACTAGCTCATAGTAGAAGTTGGAATACGTTTGTAAAATTCGACACGTTTGCCAGCGTCTCGGTAGCTCAGCGGTCAGAGCAGTCGCCCGGATTGCGAAAGGTCGTGGGTTCGAATCCCATCTGAGGGCTCGGAGGCGTGGTTGTTTTTTACACACGTATTTTATATCTTATAGAAATATTGCATTGTGAATGCAAAAAATTAAATAAAAACATAATTATAGCTGGTTCCATCTTAATTGATTGTTTAATATTTGTAAAAATATTACTTTCAATGTTGAAGGTAGTTAGCGTTCAACATTGGTGGAACGATACTAGCTCATAGTAGAAGTTGGAATACGTTTGTAAAATTCGACACGTTTGCCAGCGTCTCGGTAGCTCAGCGGTCAGAGCAGTCGCCCGGATTGCGAAAGGTCGTGGGTTCGAATCCCATCTGAGGGCTCGGAGGCGTGGTTGTTTTTTACACACGTATTTTATATCTTATAGAAATATTGCATTGTGAATGCAAAAAATTAAATAAAAACATAATTATAGCTGGTTCCATCTTAATTGATTGTTTAATATTTGTAAAAATATTACTTTCAATGTTGAAGGTAGTTAGCGTTCAACATTGGTGGAACGATACTAGCTCATAGTAGAAGTTGGAATACGTTTGTAAAATTCGACACGTTTGCCAGCGTCTCGGTAGCTCAGCGGTCAGAGCAGTCGCCCGGATTGCGAAAGGTCGTGGGTTCGAATCCCATCTGAGGGCTCGGAGGCGTGGTTGTTTTTTACACACGTATTTTATATCTTATAGAAATATTGCATTGTGAATGCAAAAAATTAAATAAAAACATAATTATAGCTGGTTCCATCTTAATTGATTGTTTAATATTTGTAAAAATATTACTTTCAATGTTGAAGGTAGTTAGCGTTCAACATTGGTGGAACGATACTAGCTCATAGTAGAAGTTGGAATACGTTTGTAAAATTCGACACGTTTGCCAGCGTCTCGGTAGCTCAGCGGTCAGAGCAGTCGCCCGGATTGCGAAAGGTCGTGGGTTCGAATCCCATCTGAGGGCTCGGAGGCGTGGTTGTTTTTTACACACGTATTTTATATCTTATAGAAATATTGCATTGTGAATGCAAAAAATTAAATAAAAACATAATTATAGCTGGTTCCATCTTAATTGATTGTTTAATATTTGTAAAAATATTACTTTCAATGTTGAAGGTAGTTAGCGTTCAACATTGGTGGAACGATACTAGCTCATAGTAGAAGTTGGAATACGTTTGTAAAATTCGACACGTTTGCCAGCGTCTCGGTAGCTCAGCGGTCAGAGCAGTCGCCCGGATTGCGAAAGGTCGTGGGTTCGAATCCCATCTGAGGGCTCGGAGGCGTGGTTGTTTTTTACACACGTATTTTATATCTTATAGAAATATTGCATTGTGAATGCAAAAAATTAAATAAAAACATACTAACATAAGAACTAAGAATATTTACGGAATAACCAGGTTCCTCTAATGAACTGTTTATAGGAGTGGAGTTTCATTATTACTAAACTGTATGACGTCACACCCCTATTGGAGCTACCTAAACTACAAGGCCATCGTTAGCCAAGTATCTAGAAAACATGTGCTTTTAAAATCCTTAAGAATATTTTGATTCGATTTGGGTCTAATTTAGAAGTAACATTATTCAAGCAATAAAAATCAATCATATTTGAGGTGAATTTAAATGTTGAATGTCTAAAAATCAAGCTAATGCCATCGAAGAAATATACAGCTGCACTATTCTTTTGTGGAAGCTACTCTACCCGTTTGAGTTGAAAAATCCAATTAAGTATAAGTCTTTTTAAAATACATTGTTTTGCTACTATTTAATTACCGTATGCTCTAGATTAATTATTCGTATTAATTTGTACTCATTTTTAACTAAATTTTCCTTCATTTTAGAACGATCACAAACAAATAAATTTTCTATAAAAAAATATTTTGGAATAAGGAATTGGCACCAAAAGCAATATGCGACTTTCTTCTTGCCGTTGTAAAGAAATGCTGATAATTTTCAATGACCAAAATCCCTTTTATATAATTGTAATATTAAGATAGTTCCCAAGTAGCACAGTCAAATCGTAAAACGGCTGGTTAACGGCTCTCTGGTAACGTTTAGCATATGTGTTTGGTCCAATATTGGTTTTAAAAATGTCCATATGGCTACCGTAGTGCTAAATTGGGCACAAATTATATAGCCTACGAGTTTTTAAAAGACATTTACCAAAATAATGCCAGTATAATACTCGTCTAATGCAATTGCATTAGACGAGTATTATACTGGCATTATTTTGGTCTGTCAGGCATTATAGAAACATTATAATATCATAATTATAATCAAAGAAGTCGTAATTGCATTACAAAAGCACTATTATTGTTAATAAAGTTGTTAATCGCATTACAAAAGCATAATACTAGCATCATAAATGATTATAAACAACAAAAAGCATTATGTAGGTCTTACAAGTGTTCATAGACAGAACTTTGATAAATTCTAAATCATTGCAAAATCGTCTTTATGCTGCTACGGTACAAATGCTTTTATAGAATAAACGTTGAAATTTATATTAATCGTCTCGTGATTAGGGCTAGGCTAATGGTGAAAAGTCAGAACTGTCGAAATTTACTTTATTGTATGGAATATTATATTTATTATATTACTAGCTTTTACCCGCAGCTTCGCCTGCAGATTTTTTTTCAATTAAAAGTATCCTATGTTACTTCTAATACCTCCAAAAATATATGTACGAAGTTTCATGATGATCGGTCCAGTAATTTTTGCGTGAAAGCATGACAAACAAACTTACATTCACATTTAAAATATTAGTAGGGATTATTATTAATATTATATATATTTCACACTGTTTTTCTATTTCTTGACTTTAAATATGACTGCGATTGTAGTTTACTGTCAATGTTTGCACATGTTTAATTGAAAATTTTCACGCGCTTACGATATAAAGAGATTGTGTTATATGTAGGGAATTGTTAACAAAAAATGCGTGAAATAAAAAACAATGGTGTATTTTTGAAACAGAACAAGTTTTTTGCATGATTATTTCAAAAGTAATAATTTACAATACTTAAATCAACCTATAATTTTATTATAAACTAGCGACCGCTCGCGACTTCATCCGCGTGGAACATTGCAACATTACTTTATATTTTTGAAATAAGAGATTTTTTTCTAAAAAAAAGTAGCCTAAGTTACTCCTTATTACATCAGCTACCTGTTAATAAAAGTCCCGTCAAAATCGGTCCAGCCATTTCAGAGATTAGCCGGAACAAACAGACAGACAGACAGACAAAAAATGTAAAAAAAATATTTTGGTGTATGTACCATTCATATGCATGTAGTAAAAAATGGTTATTTATATTACAAACAGACACTTTAATTTTATTTATATGTATTGATGTATTTAGATTCTCACATAGGTCTCAATAATAAAATTATTTGATACTGAAATATTTACACAATGGTGTCGGTCTAAAACAGCCCGGTGAAGCATTAAAATGGCATATTAATACCGTCATCCGAATACTCATTAAGCCAGAGACCGGAGAAAAGATTTTTGATTAACCACTGTTGTACCATCGTCAGTACAGTGGCTTTTTATGTATTCACATATATACAAATAGACTTTATGTGGATTGAATTAGAATTCAAAATCTTACTGAAAAAGCTTCTTTAGAGATCCTTAAGCAAATTACAAAATCTATTTCCTCTTTTTACCACCAATTCCAGTTGCGATAAAAATTACCCTGTCACAATAATAAAAAGTTTTGAGAACTGTAGCATAGTTACATTGGTAACGCTGTTCAATTGACGCGATAAATCAAAATGTTTTGGCTGTCCAAAATATTTGCGATTTACAGTTCATTATTACTGTATTAACTGTTGTGGTTAATTGGTGTGAATGTGAGAAATGTTGTTTGTTATAATATTATATTTCTCTTTATTGCATGTGTAAAATGATATCTATTTAATTTTACTAGTTAATCAAAAGGCAATTTAGCGTTACGAACAAATAATAATTGAAGCTATAGTTAGATAATCTAGCTGTAAGTTGGTTATAATATTGTTATAAATTTATTTTAGTATATATATAAATATTATTTACTAAAATAATCTTTTTTTCAAAGATATGGTCAAGTCAAATCAAGAATCAATCATGTCCAATTATAGTTCCGTTACAGCTGCTGAAAACCAACACATACTTCAATTGGATTGTAAAAAGTAGAGCATAACAAAATGTCCATTGTAAAGGAAATATAAGAAAAACATAAGAATATCGTTGAAGAGACTTTGCAAGAATCAGATTGACTTAGAGAAAGACGAAAAATCTGGGAATGAAAAACAAAAGATGATCACAAAGAAGAAGACAGCAATAATATCAAAGAATTTATGGAAACTGAAGGTGAACAATAAGCAAAAGCATCAAATTATGAAATAAAATATTTAGACAATATTATTGATGATGAAAACGAATCATTATCTCAGTCTCTTTTATGTAATTTATAGACACTTCTATTAACTTATTCTGGTAACACTACACTATACTCCCACGTGACGCCCCTTTGATGTTTAGGTTGACCTGCAAACACATATTATGATGTGTTTTGTTTTGACATTTTATATATCATTTCATAAATCATTTTGATATTATTTAACATGGTATAATGATTATTTATTAAATACACATCGCAATATTGTCTTATTTTTATTTTTAACCTCCTCAAAACTTGAATTTTTTTTTTCATGCAAACGATATTATTTATTAACATGAACAAAAACAAAATTGGTTTATGAATATATCATTACTAAAATTCAATTATAAAAGAAATACTTAAAGTCACTATTTATCGAAACGTATGTAATAATAGGATGTAATACAAGAATTCATAATGATTAATACATACTAATTTACATTGTATATCTCTAGGATCTAAAACAATACCTAAACGGATATCATCGTAAATTATCACTTTGTAAAAATGTTACTTATTAATAAGACTTTAAGGATGATTGATATTTTTTTCAATAGACCAACTTCTTATTTATTCACGAAACAACCACACTTTACATAGAATTAATATCATTGTTATCTTCACTATGGCTAGGACTCTCAGATCTTAAATTTTGAGGATCTTATCAAGCATAAAAAAAATGATTGCCAAATAAACACAAATGGACTTGTTCTTGGCAATGGTAAGTATGTTTAGTACCTACGGAACCTTCTTTGATATCATTACAATCACTTTGCATACATCGTTTTGTTGGCCAATGTTGTTGTCCCTATTCGAAGTTATTATAATTTTTGCATGTTCCTTAGATATTTTCTTTCTATGTTTGATTTTTATTTTCACGTATTCTTCAACATTTTTTAACACTTTTGATTTTCAGTAACGAGAATAATGAACAACTTGCCAACAGTGTAAAATAAATATATGTATAGCTTTAAGCATTAAAATAGTTTACATGTATTTGGTACATAACTGTTGGAAGAACAACAGGAATCAGTTGAACTTTAAAAATGCAAGCATTACAATAAAACAAGTTTACGCTGCTCAACAACATTAGGCTTTTACTTGGTGATAATAGATTGTGTTACACCACCAAAAGGATTAAGCTGTACAGTGAATCTATGAAAAATTATATTGGTTCTAGTTTATTCTACTAAGCTGCATTAGGCATTACTTACTTCTAAAATGACATATAAAACCATAGGTTCTGAAAACAGCTTAAAGCTGTAAAAATAATTGAGGATGCATTAAGTTTATACTATTAGGCAGCATTAGGCGTTTACATACTACTTTTAAATGCTATTGTAATTTCTAAGTTTTACAGCGTCATCGTGGAGTGGTGCAATAAAGCTGGAGGCACTTTGAGATGCCTTTATAGGGTTTTAGAATGCAAGGAAAGATTTTGTAAGAGTTTTCATAGATATTTAGCCCTACACAAGGTCATGAGTGATCAGCTATAGAGCCCGCTGTGCTACTTGGATTACTATAATGTAAAGTTGACATGTAGATAAATAAATAGATAAATATAAAACGTCCATGACAAATACAAAAAAAATGTTGTGATAGGTAAGCTTGACTGGAAAAATATTGAAAACTATTGTTTTTGCTATAATTAGCACCAGTTGTTTGACATTCAAGTTTTGGTACATATTGATCAGTGAGGTGAATGTCCATCGGAACATTGGCGAGATGTCGATAATCGTGATCATATAAAAACAGACGGCTCTCAGTTTAATCAAGTTGCAAATAAACGTGACGACGTGATGAGTTCAACATACTATTAATTTGTTTTACACTCACGCGTCAGTGGGAATGTAGTCATTATGGACATATTTTAACAGTACTGTTGGCATAAAATTAATAGGTACGCTATTAGTGAAAATGATACTTAAGTTTTTAGCAAGAATTTTAAAGATTCTATTGCTTTTAATACAAATGTAAAATAGTAAAAAAACGCTGGTGCGCTTTGGCATTCCATCCCTAAAAATCATTTTCACATTAAGGTCGGTAGTTGGAAAAAGTTCGAAATATATATTTTTGGTTTAAAATGTTTGTTATAAGCGTGACAATGAATCAATTTCCTTGTTATACCGATAGCTATCTACTTTGCTCAGTATGAACCTCCGGTTAAAAATAATTCATTCTTAAGCTCTACGGTGTTATTGAACGGTTTTATTTAGCGTGCACTGTTTGTTGTTGTTTTTTTGGGAAGGGAGTAAAATTTAGAAATTAAATTTGACCTTCTTCCTGTCGACTGTTTGATCAGATATTTGGCACATATCTTTAGTTCTGATGACAAAACAATTTGATTATATTCGATGTCATAGTAAATCAAAGATGGCCGACGCTGCAAAGTGGCTGTTGTTTTATTAATTTATCAAAACCCTTCAACGTGTGCATCAAATGAAAGGGCTTTACAAAAAAATATTAAGTAGGTATCAGAACGAAAACTTGAAAATGAAATAGGAAAATATCATTACAGTTTTATTGAAAAAGAACTGTACTAAAAGCTAAAAAGTAATTTTATTTTTGATACCCAACTGGTATCTACCAAATATTTTTTTAGCTTTCAGTACATTATTTTTATTATTTCAATAAAACCATTTTAATTATTTTTCCCTTTTTTATTATTGACCACGCAATATAAGGCGGGGCAATAAATTCCATGCTTGTCACTATGCTGTGACGTACCTAAGTTAATAAAAAACACTGATGATTAATTATTGAAGATTAATCGAAAGGTAACTAACCTAAATAGGTTAGTAACCTTTCGGTTGCTCTTACATCATTATGAAGTATAAGATAATTAATAGTAATAATAAATATCAGCTAACTCACATTATTTAGACCCAAATAAATAGATACTTAAGATTCGCGTCTGTACATCGCATATATTGATTCCTATCCCATGTAGGGGAGATCGGGCTACAATTAACAGAGGTAAGTAACAAGCTAATTTCTCAAAAACTATACATACTAAACCTACAGCTAGTGCTTTTGAAGGCAGCCTAGATCAAGCCAAAAGATTGGTCAGTTGTGCACCGTGTATAGTCCGACTGAGCTGTGTACCGGACCACTTTATTACGCAAATAACGAACATTTTTAACTTTACTAATTTTTGATTCAACCTCGAAGTATACGGCGTTTTAATTTTGTTTTTTGTTTTTCCAGAAGGATATTTCATACTTAATAATGCTACCTAGCTGTATTAGCTAACTTCCAAATTATAATTTTTATGTTATTTAAAATAAAAAATGTACCTTAGGGGCTTAAATTAACAAATCGGCGGGGTTAGTTTTGACATGTTAGAACCTACCCCAGATATGGGCTCTCGTATTAACAACTCGTTTCTTGTCACAATTTGTGACTTAATACATATAAACAATAATTACGTATAAACGAAAAGTTACTAGAGTACCCAATTCCTTAGAGGTTTTCAAGTCAACTGTGGGAGAAGTAATGGAAAAAATAGATATTATAGAGATGTAGCAAAAGAATTTAAGTTCTGCTACGGTTTACCCTTGTGTGTGAAAAAAAAAATAAAGCGGGCGCATCAAGAGCAAAAGGTTACTAGAAAACCCACTTAATTTTTAATAACAAACAAAGCAGTAATGGCAGATTATGTGTTAAAGTATACGAACATTTATTTCGTGTTACTGTGTAAAGATGCTAAGAGTTAAATTAATGCGATGGCAGGATGAGATCAAAGCGATAGCTGATTACACGTATAAACCTAATTGAGCTTTATCCTTACTAATATTATAAATCGGAAAGTGAGTTTGTTTGTTTGTTTGTTTTTTCCGCTTTCACGCCGTAACTACTGAACCGATTGCTTTGAAATTTTGCAGACGTAAAGATAAAAGTCCGGATTAAATAATAGGGTACTTTTTATCCTGGAAAAAAATGATATACCCGAGGGAAAACAAAAATATTGTTTGCTTGATGGATGGATTGTAGATAGCGCTGTGTGTCGTTTAAAACAAGGTAAAATATTGCAAACGAATATAAACATGTACACTTAGAAGCTAAATGATACGATAATGAATCCCCGAAAATGAGGAATTCCCGAGGGATGACGTACAATTTGTTTTATCGTCTAAACTGTTTTTTTACATCTACTTATATGTTGCAAACGAATATGAACATGTAAATTTTGAAGCTAAATGATACGAAAATGAATCCTCGAAAATGAGGAATTCTCGAGGGATGACGTACAATTTGTTTTATCGTCTAAATTGTTTTTTTACATCTACTTATCCTGAAATCACTAAAGTCAACGAATTACTAATTGGTATAAGTATTAGTTACGTTATTTAGTTGTTGAGGTATGCGATAGATGGCGCTGGGTGTTTTTTAAAATATGGTAACGATGTGTTTTTTTAAAATACATAAGAAGTGGAATGATAGCTTGGAAAAACATTGTTTTTCGCATGGTCAGCTCTATGTAGCGTGTTCCCGGGTTTCCAGTGCCCAAAATCTGCATGTTTTTGCTCCACAAGGGAAAACATATAATATAGTAAACCATTCAGTTTTGGTTTAACAACTAATAGTATCCAGCGTAACATCGCGCTTCTTAGATTTTTCTGTGGGAATAAGAAGCTTTCTTATAGTTGTGCTTTATACCGTAATATAACCGAATTCCACGCGGGCGAAGCCGCGGGCGGAAAGCTAGTAATATAATAGTTGAGGGATTAATAGTTTTTGTTTATGTTTAAATATAGGTACTGTAATTTGTAATATTATATATAAAATATATATTAAGATGTGCTACATACACATTCGTATTAATTGCACTTTCATTAATAGAAAGTAAGGTTATACATGTATTTGTTATCTTTTGTATTAGTTGATGTGACAAAATTTTAATACTTACCCCGGAAATGTTAAATATAGCCCCAAACACGGGGTAAAAATTAACAAACGACTTTGTTGCGAGAAAGAAATCTATTTCAGACATCATTTATTTAATTTACGATTTTAGTTAAAAATATGATACCTATATAGTTACAGCATCATGTGGCGAAAAAATTATGTCTAAATGTTTAATCATTTCGGAGGTACAACAAAAAATGCAATTGTTGTTAATTGTGGACCGGCCTCCCTCACTAGTAGGCGCAGAATGGACTAACACTTCGTCGTTCTGCGGTGGTACGTTATGTCCTAAAGATACATATCTTTAGTACTTTGGGTTTAGAATAAATTTATGAAAGAACCGAATATCGAAAACTATCTTTCGGAAATACTCAAAATCACCATCAACTGAAAGGCGTCTACTGCTGACTGCTGCTGAATATAAGCCACCCTCAAAAATGGGCGGTTTGGCTACAACCTTAAAAGCTGGCAGGCGGATTCGAATCGAATTCCATTATTAATGCGATATTATTAAGTTATATAGACAGTGTTGTTTACATCGATTTCTAAAAACTTTAAAATGTACAGTTGCACATCACATTTTTTTCCCAAAACTATGCGATTTATATTCAAAGTACAGCAACATCGTATCCGTGTACCCAAAACAACAAATGTCAATTGAAAATTTTAATATACCGTCCGTCCAGTAACACGCATATAAAAAGTACCGGTTGATAAATTGCCTCTTCGTTACATTTCGATTCGCACACGACATAAAATTTTATGTTCCCATATCATTGTTGTTTCGCAGAAGACTATTTATTTGGCGAGTGAGGAGCTCTATGTAGGATAGGTATGTATTTAATATATTTTTTTACGTGCGAATACTGATGATAGGATATTTGGCTCAAGAAAAGTTATCATCGTCATATTTACATATAACAGAATATTTTAGACAAGTTAGTTAAAGTAAGACGCCTTTAACTACTTAAAGTGTTTATTTTATTTATCCAATCCATGCTGTCACACTATTTTATTACGAATAACACACTTTAAGGGAAATTTAATAAAATAAATATATCAACACAGTGCTACTCGCATCTGTGCAAGCTGTTTGACGCCATATTTGTTTTGGTGACTACTAGTGCCGCAGTGGGAAAAAAATAAACTAAATTTCAATCACCTGACTGATTTTACGTCCGCTCTGTTCAAAGGGCTATGTTACAATCCGCTAACGTGAGTGACGCTTGTTCAATCAACGTTCGGCCTAGTCATTAAATGTTGTCATTCAATGAACGCGCTAGTCATTCAATCAAATGGCAGATTTAACCAGATGACGACGACATATATATATAAATATGGCATTGTTAAGGCAAAAAATAAAATTAATACATGTTAGCAACTACACTGGAATAGCTAATTGTTAACATTTTATTGTTTTAAATTATAAATTAGCTATTCGGCTTAATTAAATTGTTTAAGATTGATCCATTAAAAGTTGTTAAACGATGACTCTCGTACGGCCGCCATCTTGTTGTTTACGTCTGCCTTGAGAATATAAAAATGGCGCAACAGCCGTCCGAGCGTCATTCGCTGTGTGAACGTCGCCTTGAGCACATCGTGGAGGGTATGTAACTCTTTGTATATAGATATTCTGGTGAGCATTGTAAGTCTTACTTGGTTGATGTTAAAGATTTAAAGTTATTTACATGATGAGATATTGTATTGGAATTATAAGTTAAAATTTAGAGTGCAGGTTTTAATTATCCCGAATAAATCCATTAAACTACTTAATTCTTTATTTTACTTCACATCCTAGCTAGTCTGTGTATAGTGTCGTTAACATACATTTTACAGAATAATAATACAACATTTAAACATTATCTTTGCTTGTATGGAAATGCTGTTCCAGATATTTTCATAAATCTTGCATTAGGAATCGTAAAATAAATTACGATCTACAACACACCGCCCAACAATAAAAATATAAAATGTCTATAGAAATAGAATACTAGTTTATCTATAAAAATAAAAGAAAATAATTCATAAATTCTATGTATATTCCATTTTATTACCTACTAGCTGACCTGGCGAACTTCGTACCGCCTTAGCGTAGCTTTGAATTGAATGACGTTGACATTTGTCAGCGCGGTTATCGATGTGGTGTCACAGATTACCACAGATTTTTTGTTTTAAATTGAATGACGTTGACATTCGTTACGTTATATTTTTCAATCTTTCTGAGAGATTTTCTTTATATTTTTTTCCGTAAGAACCTTGTACAGAGTATTAGAAAACTACAAAAAAAAATCAGCCAAATCGGTCAAGCCGTTTTCATGTTATGTCGTGACAACGGAAAACGGGTTTCATTTTTATATATATAGATTAGCGGCCCATCCCGGCTTCGCACGGGTGGACAAAATTCTTTAAATTTTTTCTAGCATTCAATATAGCCTATGACACTCAGCAATAATGTGCCTTTCTATTGGTGAAAGAATTTTTAAAATCGGTTCAGTAGATCCCGAGATTACCCCCTTACAATTTAACAAATATACAAACATACAAACTTTACTTCTTTATAATATTAGTATAGATGTTTAAATGCTTCAATATGAACATTAAGAATGTATGTATTGATCGTCAACAACTACGCCATGAGTTCGTTCGTACATCGGGGATGAGAAAATGCAAGAAGACTCGCAAGGACTGTTCTTTTTCTCTCTTTTATTACGAAGTTAAAAAAACATTCAAGGAATTTTTTCATGTATTACCAAGACGTATTAGAAAAACTATAATAATAGCCATTGCTCATGCGCGTATTTGTAACAACATTTTTAAACCTTTCAAAGGTTACTTCAGTGAGCTTTTGTTAAACTTTGTTATAAAAAAAATAAAATGTCTCCCCAAAATGAGTCTTAAGTTATTAAAAGTGAACCAGTGCACTACTTTAGTGAGGGCACTGTTTACATTGTCAAAACACAAACTGCCCATGACAGCTTTAAAAATTAAACAGGGACCTATCTCTTCTATCTGCAAAATGAAGGAGGTAGTTTTTGGAAATTAATAGGCTTTTTGGCGAGATTTATATTTTACCCAGACTTAAAACTGAACGTAGGTTTCTCAAACGAAAGGATATAAAATTTTCATTATTATATAAATTAGTATACCCACCAATCTGTACGGAGCCCTTGTGGGCCATAAAGGTTTATGTCCCTAAAGATTCATAATATTTTTTTAATAATAATTATCAAAAAATAATTAAGTACCTGCTTGTTTTTAATTAACGACTAAATATGTATTTATCTACACTAATCTTATAAAGAAGTAAAGTTTGTGTGTTTGTATATTTGTTAAATTGTAAGGGGTAATCTCGGGATCAACTGAACCGATTTTAAAAATTCTTTCACCAATAGAAAGGCACATTATTGCTGAGTGTCATAGGCTATATTGAATGCTAGAAAAAAATTAAAGAATTTTGTCCACCCGTGCGAAGCCGGGACGGGCCGCTAGTATCAATTAAATTCATTGATTTAATTCATTCAACGTACTGCGGATTTTACTGGGATATGAGGAGATTATTTATTCTTAAGTTTAACAAAAACAGAGCAGCACAGATCTTGTATATAAAATCAATTGTTGTGATATAGTAATCAGTATACCTATAATAATCAATAAATTGCGTAATGCGGGTCGCAATTTTTTATGAAACTGACCAGTGGTACTTATGTCAGAGAAGACATAATGGTCAGCACAAAAACTAGTTGGCAAAAAAGTGTTAGAAAACATGCTGGGGACATTCAGTTTATAATAAACTAGCGTCCCGTCCCGGCTTCGCACGGGTGGTCAAAATTCTTTAAATTTTTTCTAGCATTCCATATAGCCTATGACACTCAACAATAATGTGCCTGCCTTCCTATTGGTGAAAGAATTTTTAAAATCGGTTCAGTAGATCCCGAGATTACCCCTTACAATTTAACAAACACACAAACTTTACTTCTTTATAATATAAGTATAGATTAAATGTTAAAATAAAAAAGAGATAATATTATTTATATTAAAATTTTGTGTCATTTACAAAAGCTATACTTAAATAAGCAACATCTGTACGAGCATCGGTGGTTCAGTGGTAGAATGCTCGCCTGCCACGCGGGCGGCCCGGGTTCGATTCCCGGCCGATGCAGTCTTTTTATAATTTTATGCAAAAATCTACTTGAATGGACTATTTTTTTCTCTTTTATCAAAGCATTGTACAGTTTTAATATTGCATGGGGACTAGGTATTCTAAATTATGACGAGTAAATTTTGCCTGTACAAAATTAAATATTAATCAATAAAATAAAATAAATATTTATTTAAACTTTGTTGCACACAAAATATGTACAAATGGCGGACTTAATGCCATTAGGCATTCTCTACCAGTCAACCGGAGAGTTGGAAACTGATAGCGTATTGGAGGTGCATTGAAAAGGTTAATAGAAAATGCTATAGACTACATAAACATACATACTGACATCATGTATAATAAAATAATAAACATATATAAACTAATAAACATATACAACTAATAAACATATAAAATAATAAACATATATAAAATAATAAACTACTTAAATATCGATACACTAAACCAATATTAGTATTACTAGACATAAAAGTGAGATTGAGTGGAAAGGTTCGGAGTATTCAAAAGGAGATCGCGAACCAGTCGTTTGAAATTAAATTTATTGGGAGCTATTACATATTACTGATATCGAATTTATTTCAAATTGATTCGATCATTTTTATTACAGCATGCTATTGTGTGTAACTGCATTACTTACTAAAATGGTACGAGTTTAAGGAATTACTTCATAATCATTTTAAGGGTTTAATCTTGAACTTGAACTCGTACCAATTAAGAGTAGAACGTAGCAAAAAGTGAAACCTGCCGAAACCCGGGATTGAACCGGGGACCTTTAGATCTTCAGTCTAACGCTCTCCCAACTGAGCTATTTCGGCTATATTAAAATGGTTGAAATTTTAAAGTATAAGCGGCGTAATATTTATGTAATAACATTGGCCATTCAACAGATTCTGACAGAAAACTTATAATAACAAAATGTTTTTTTTGATATGACTTGATGGATTTAATGTACAATCTAGTTTAGTCTTTACTCTTTTTATCACAAAATTATAGATTAAAAAGAAGAAACGATGGTATCGACATCCGTCTAAAATGAACGAAATTACGTGAATCACAAGCACCTTCAACAAAAGCGTCTGGCCTGTTGCGGGAATAACATGCTTTTCTGCTACGTAGTTAGTTTGTACAACAACAGGTGGCGCTTCAGAGAGCAATTGATGGCATGGAATGGACGTTAGTGTTTTTTGTCCTTTTGTGATAATAATGTAATCAATTGTATTTGTTTAGTATATTATTTAAAAAAGGAATAATAATGTTATATTGTAATCAATAAGTGTAACCCAAAATATTTTTCTTATTTGGATATTTATTTCTACATAATGAAAAAGTAAAGTATTTAAGTTAGTTATGAAAAATAAGTTTTAAATAAGTGAATCAAATATAAAATAAAATTTAAATGGCAAATATAGCAATAAATTTGCGAACGATGTTTGAATTTAGTGAAAAATATTACAAATTTTATTCTGTACAATGTCGCATATTGTAGGGCCTATTTTAATGTAAACCTTAAATCGGAGTCCCGGATTTAAAATTAGAGGCCACCAGTGGGTATGGATTACGCGATAATTGGATCCAAACTGTGAAACAAAAGGGACTGTGTGTTATTCCACTCAAAAAGGTTTGGCTTGGAAACGGAGTGGATATTCGTTAGCGAGCGCTGTTTTGTAATCGCGTTTGAATACTGTTTGCTTTGTTGCCAAGTTGCTTATATTGCATACATAAAATGACAAAGCGGTACAAAAGTTTTTTTTTTTTAATAACTTATAAATAACACAGTTATAGGGGATAAAGAACATAATCCTACCTATTTTTGAGTGAGATAATTTATTTCATTATGTACCGTTGGTCACACGAACTTTTGTTTAAATTTAATTTAAAATTTAAACCTCATACAATAAATAAAAATCTGCCAAATGACTATAGCAAACGCTTTTATTCTGTTTTATTGTGTTGTTGAAAAATAACTGTTATTTATTTAAACCGGTGAGAGTAATTTATTTGTAAATTTTACAAACAAAAATACATCTTATCG
This sequence comes from Calamotropha paludella, assembly GCA_927399485.1. NCBI lineage: Eukaryota > Metazoa > Arthropoda > Insecta > Lepidoptera > Crambidae > Calamotropha > Calamotropha paludella. The sequence goes on along the minus strand of OV656813.1, from coordinate 18,157,791 downwards.
GGATCGAAACGTGACTAAAATACTATTAGAAATAGATCCTTAAACTAACAATCCAGGCTAAAAACTATCAAACTAGAGAGAAGATAGAATTAACTTTTCTGAAATTGATATTTCTAAGGCCTTTTCAAATTTAATTTCAAGAATAAACATAAAAACACCGGTTTTTGGCGTAGTATTTTATCTCGTTTCGAAATAGATTGGACTTTTTTTTATTAGGCAATCTAAGTACTCTATTATATATGGATATGTATGAAATCCTTACGTATATAACTGCCTTTTTTTTTCCTATATATTATGGTTAGAATTCCTGTAACTCCCGTTTGTCTAATTGATTTGTATTTCCGTAAACTGAATACAGCTAGGTATTTATAATTAAATGATTGATATTGAAAAATACTTCCATAAGGTTTCTTTTTGGTTTCATAGAATTGCTGCTTTGAAGTAACTTTTCCAATACACAGTATTTTCTTTTTCTCCTTATTTACAGCAATGTCTTGGTAACGACTAATAAAACAAAACCTTGTAACGATAGATCCATCGTGTGTACTTAGTGTACCAAGTTACTTAAAAATGTTATTTTACGATAATATCCGTTAAAATCGGCAATTTTACGCCAATTTTTAATCAATAATAGTAATTATTGTGATTCTATCTTTTTAATATTAATAAAAATGTTGTTAATTAGAAAGTTACTTAATTTGTTTATGCAATTTACTATAAGAAATTTTTAATTCTTGAAAATACAACATTTTAAAATCCAGCCATATTATTTCAATTCCTGCAATCGTTACTCTCGATAAAAGCTGTAATGTCGACGATGAATCACATCAGTGACACATTATGCAAGTAACGGTATTATTGATTACAGATTGCAAATTAAAAAGCATGTGTGAGCTGACATCCCGTTGGTAATTTATAGAATACCTACATACCAGATATGATTTGCTGAAGATAACATTAGTGATTCACTTTATTAATTGTATTGTTGTAATAAAGCAACTTATTTATTTTATATTTGAAGAAAAGATACAGTTGAAATATAAAAATGTTACGGTAAATGTGATTACTATGGTTATTATTAATAATAACCAGTAATTATTAATACTTACCTCATGATTTGGTTAGGTTAGGTTAGGTTATTGAAGTTTTATTATTAATAATTGTGGTTATTGTTAATAATTTTATAAATTATGTTACGGTAAGTGTAATTTTAATAAATTACACTTACCGTAACATATACACAGAAAAAATTAGGTTCTTATATAAAATAATCAATATATTTTGTGTTGTTGTTTTAACTTAAAAAAACATTAAAACCCTTATTAATAGCTTTTTAAAAGTAAAACAATATATGCACAAGACTGAATAAATTCGTTTGGTAATTAAGACGATAGGTAAATGTAGCTACATATAGGTAAAAACTTAGCTTTGATACTTTATCATGGATAATATGTAGCCTTGATTGTGGAGTGCTACTATAACTCAGTATGGTAACTGAAATGTATTAAAAAAAGTTTTTATTACACAAGAAGTGTGTTCATTTTACAATGCTCATCCAATAGACTCATACAGACCTTTGAAAGTACCTTTCCAGATTTAAAAAATACTACTGCCTATACCGTATTCTTATTACATGACTATAAAACAATATACATATATATTAATATTGAAAAATATTAATATATTTAAGTCGCTGCTTTGTAATCACAAGTGAAATAGTTGTTAAAATGTAAAATATAAATATTAGTAAAGTAATTAAAATTAAAAATGCCTTAAGGAGCGGCATTTTAATAATTTAGTTAGTTTTAATAAATTCATATATGGACGCCATTAAATTAACGATAACGATATGACAAACTATAAATTTAATAAAAAGATTTTAATGTAATCATATTTTATGCAAAAAAAGTTGCGCCCAACGTGGGGCTCGAACCCACGACCCTGAGATTTAAGAGTCTCATGCTCTACCGACTGAGCTAGCCGGGCTGTGGCAGCATTGGCGAAATTGTCGATATTTTTGTTTCTATAGCTCTTTTCAGTTTTAGTAATGATATCACGGTATTACTCAATAAATATTAAGTAGTTTTTTTACCTATTATACCTATACCAACCTATCCGTATTTGCCTGTTCTCTTTTCAAGGTACACATCACACATACACAAGGTGTACATCAACCAAGTACAAGTAAATAAGTACAAAAACGACAAAGGGGAATCTTCGGCCCAGGATGGACAGCAAAAATTAGAATAATAATTGATTGTTTTAAAATCTAAGTGTGTCAAATATCTATATTAAATGTTAGAAAGGACGCCATTGTTTTAGAAACTTAAACATTTTAAGTAGGAAATATGTCCTACTGTGAGGCAAACTGAGAATTTTTCTAGGTTCTATGTTCGAGGTGGTGTGTAGAATATAACGAAAAACATGTTCTCATTTAATTTGTAGTTATTGGGGTACCTATATAAAAAAACTTAATATATATAAAGTATCTATATTACCTTCATTATCATATATGACCAATATATCATCTAAAAACGATGCAGGAGGTAATATATTCGACTCATATCTAGCCCGACCGCTATACCAAAGTAGTGTCATGCAGCAGTCTTTGATTGTGATAGTGCTCACTATTAATGACGACTTTGGCACTGGACAGTCCTCATTAATAGTGAGCACAGAGTCCGTACACCAAAGCTAAAGTCTTCAGTGATAGTAAGCACTGAGTCCGTAAAAGAAAGCCCAAGTCGTAGGTGAAGATCACAATGAAGTCCGTATAGGAAAGCTAAGTCGTAGTTAAAGAAATCGATGTTGCAATCAAAACACATCAGCTTTAGCGTTAACAATAAATGAAGTGACATGATAGCTGATAATTACTTTGAATTATTGACATTTGATTGACAAACAAGTGTTGCTATTAAATGAAACCAAAAACATAAAAACTCGAAATCAGTTATTAAACTTTATTTATTACTCTCTTTGTTTTATAAAATAAATACCTAAAATAAATAAATATTGATATTTTCTATTAACTGATATACTCGTATACTGATACCATCGATTCGTATCGATATTTAATGTGAAATTATATCTTAAATGCAATTTAGATGGTGGCAACATTTTGCCACATAACTTATGACGATTTATAAATAAAAATATTTATATTTTTCGAAATATATTTTATTGCAGTGGCGCCTGTTTAAATACATGTAAAATTCACAAATTTAAATAACAGAATTAATATACAAAATCATTACTTTCTTTAATGATGTCCACGGTGGGCCCAGAATGGGCATTCCCCTTTTTTCATTTGATTTCCAGCTAAAAGACTGACATATTAGATTCAATATCAATTGCAAAGCAGCTTCTAGTAGACTAAAGCGTTGTTTTCCGTACAAACGTTGTGTCGATTTTGCAGAAAGTGTGCATAGATTTCTTCCTAAAAAATCCCCTTTCTGTTTTTTTCATGTAATATAACTAAGAATATACAGCACTTTAGCGCACAGTGTGGAAATGTACATTCAGGTAGAAAAATTACTGAAGTCACAGACTTAAAGAAAGTATACGACCGTTTGTTCCAACGGTAGCGATCCTGTATTTTGCACCGACGACGGTCGTGGGTTCGAGTCTTGGAAGAGCATTTGTAACTAACAGGGTGTCCTAGAAGCCGACGTCAAGCCGAAAGCCGATGATAGACTTATATATCATATAAGTGATCAGAAAAATATAAAAAAAATCTAAGTCATATACTTAAAAATATCTAGCATTTCACTAAATCGATAAAATTTACACCCTATGACGGTTTTTTCACTCTTGTTCCTTACACTTTCCTAAACATTTTCTTTGCAAAATTGCAAAACATTGCAATCCTGAATAATGCTTCTGTATACTCTAATCTAAAAAAAGCCAGCTGCTCCAGATTAGAAGAATATGCCATTTTTATCGAAATTAAAAATTCTAAATTAATTTTTCGCATAGCTTCAACAAGCTGTACTGTACGAGCTTTAACACACACACACACATATATATATATTTATGAAAGTCTCGTGTCACGATGTATGGTTGGGATAATCTCTATGGGGTTAAAAGTGAACCGATTTTTTTTTCATTTTACTGGATTTGTTCCGACTTAGGAGATAGGATAGGACTTTGGGCTATTTGGTGTGAATGTAAGTAACTATTAAATTATACAAAGGACGTTTTATTTCTTATCTAGCCATAAGCCACCCCGAATGAATAAAGACAAAAATAAGAGGACTTTTTACGATTGGCAATGTTTAAATTAGAAATAATATAATTAATCGACTACTGTTTTGTGCAACGATAGCGATCTTGCCTTTTGCATCGACGGTCCTGGGTACTAGTCTCGGAAGGGGCAAATATTTATGTGATGAATACGGGTATCTGTATATGAGTAATGGGTATTCCATACTAATATTATAAAGAGGAAAGATTTGATTGTTTGTTTGTTTGCATTGAATAGGCTCTGAAACTACTGAACGATTTGGAAAATTCTTTCACATTTGGAATTCTACATTATCCTTGATTAACATAGGCGATAAAATATTTTCAAAAAGGATCCGTATGATAACTTTGAAAATGTAACGCAACGTGTGAAAAAATACCAAAAAATAATCTTATCTCGCGTACGTTGCGGAAATTATTGACAAAAGAGCAAAGTGATGTACTACAGTTTTGTAGAGTACATCAATATCTACAAAAAAGTCCGCGATACCATGTGTCTAACTATAACACTTATGTCAAAATAACAATTTTTATGTTAATTTATGCAATAGCAACGCCTAGTTACAGGCGCGCCTGGACAAACTAGGCCAATTATCCAAATAAATGATTTCATATTCAACTTTTTGAATTATACCATTCCCAAGTTCCATACCAGTCTACACGTGTTTCGCCCCCACATGGAGCATCATCAGAAGCTGTTAGACCGTGCAATACCGAGCAGTTGGTGAAGGTGCCAGTGTCTGAGGTTTCTGCATTTATTTGCGGGCGGGCGAGCGGTGAACACTGCTTGAGTTTTGAGGAAGTAAGCTACATATTTTTTACAGAGAAGAACGAAACTCAACTCCACGTCTAATTGTAGGTTTGGAATCTAAAACATACAATTTTGTAGGTATAACCGGTCAAGTACATGCGCAAGCAATGAAGTCGACCAATATTTTAAAACACGCCATTTTGGATTTGGATTTGACAGCGCAAAATAAACATAAGAAGAATAGATTGGGATTATGTCGCTAGATGGCGCTGCCCTTTTAAAAGAATTTTACAATGTGTCCATGGGTCAGCTAGCCAAATTTTAGAATATGGTATAATATGGAGGTACTCAATTTCTTTCTTACAGTAGTTAGACTGGTTTATTACAATGTGAAGAAAACAATGATTGCCATCTTAAAGAAATAGCTAATAGAAATGTCGGCCAATCCAAGATGGCGGATGTCGAGTTTTAAAAATCAACTATTCGTCCGATTGCATTAATGTTTTTTAAACTATAGATCGACATGTGTGCTTCAAATTTTGTTATATGAACTATTTCGCTAAAGTCAACCATTAATTAGAAATAAAAAAAAAAATTTTTTGAAGTGAAAACTTCTTATGGCGCGTTGGGCACTTTTATGGGTGAGCATTTTCAGCCGTTCTCGCGACAGATGAGATTTTACGCAGATATACTCCGCGTTTATTCTTATAATATATGTATACTATACGCGCTCTTTGCATGGGCATTCGTTCGTGCCCTCGCGACAGACGAGATTGAGAGTTTTTTATATTTATTTTATAAATGAATATTAAACGGAAAATTTATTTATTCAAATATTTCATTTGACTTGTGTTGCTGCTATGGTATTGTGTTAAAAAAAAACAAATCTAAAGTGTTAATAGAATTAATAAAAACATTGTTGTAGTGCTTTTGTATACTATATTTTGTATACATTATTACAACTGCTGCTCGTCATCACGTAAGTAAATTATTATTTCATTTGTTAAATTTTGTTACGTACATGATACGTAGTACATAAACAAATGCAACACGTTATTAAATAAAATTATCTAAAAAATGAGAAACACGTGGGGTACATATATGTTTACAATAGTGTACAATACTATTAGTATACGCATAGGTATATATCAGCTGTCTCTTTCTTCGGCTAGAGAGACAACTTCCTGTTTTACCAACAGTTACATTACAAGAATACAAGTTTGGCGCTAGCGTTTAAAAAGGCGCTGCATTTAAAGTTTGAAGTTGATAAATTTTTACAAAATTACAGAAAATCTCGAAATTTTGGGAAATTAGGAAAATTAACTCCATGCTCATTTCAGCTAAGAATTAAAAATTATCGGAAAGCCGGAAAAGTAGGAAAACATGAAAAATCGAAAATATACTCATTTTATTAGAGAATTTCACTAGGGACGTGATTCGCTGGTCGGAAAATCGCTAAAAATCATGGAAAAGCCGGAAAAGTAGGAAAACCCGAAAAATCGAAAATATACTCAATTTAGTAGAGAATTTCACTAGGGACGTGAATCGACGGTCGGAAAATCGCTAAAATTATGGGAAAGCCGGAAAAGTAGGAAAACCCGAAAAGATATATATGCTACGATTATAGCTTTAAAAAAATCTACATTTTTATTTTTGATTATAGATTTGTCTTGAAAATGGATGCGGATGATTCAAATGATGCTCGAAAAAGAAAAAGAAAAAACTCGATAGATGACTCCACTTATGAGGATGAAGTAGAAAAAATAAAACAAAAAAAAAATGTATTTACTATTTACTAATATTTACTCATTTACATAAAACCACTTCCTTCGAATATAGTTTCTATATTATTATACTTCATGTCCATTCAAAAAGTGCCCACATTGCTTTGATAAACTTGATTTTTTATGTACAATTTCTCATGTCGCGAGCGCACCTAAAAATGCTCACCCTAAAAAGTGCCCAACGCGCCATAAGTTCAAGTTTTCACTTCTGCCTGCACTCCCGGAGTGCAACCCCCATTTTTTTTAGACAAGTTTTTACAGAATATCGTGTACATCAGAAAAAAAAACTTGAAACAAAAGATGTCATGTAATAAAATTATCTTTAGTTTGATGTATTACATGTATCGATCGGAAGGCTGAAATAAAAAGTTATAAGTCATTCTCCATCGTTACTGTCAGAAGATTCGTACAAATTAAAATCTGCGATATTTTCTTCTTGTTCAGTGCTGTTTTCACAGTACAACAGTGTGAAACTTTCTTGTAATGCACAAGATATTTCGTAAAAATTGGATAAAAGAAAAGGATCACAATAAGATTGAAAATTTTCAATATTTCTTTAATTACTAAATAACGGTTGACTTTACCGATACAAAACTGATTAAAATTTCCAGCACACGTATAGGGCTTTGGTTTAAAAAAAAGAGTTGGTTTATAAAACTCAAAATCCGCCATCTTGGATTGGCGGCCATTTTTGTTAGTAACCATTTTAAAGGGCAATCATGGTTTTTTAACATCAGAAAAAGCCTACCTAACTGCTGTGAGAAGGAAATTTAGTATTATACCTATATTTTGGCTGGCCCATGGACTGAATGTACAGAGTGTCATCTGTCTGGCATACAGAGGTCAAGAAGCTTATAAGCTTTACATGCGAATGCACATTCAAATTATAACAGCGCATTATTATTTCTTTGCTAAACAAACTTTTCAAGTAAATTGTAAGCAGAGTAAAAAACGAAGTAGGGGCGGGTTGCTAGTAATTATATAAAAATCAACGCGATTTCTGTAAAAGGTATTTTATTCGTCAACACACCTACGGTTGCGTTTATTTATAGTCGAATGCATTGGTACATAGTTATATATTGATGAGTTGTGTTGTTCTCTTTTGGCTATATCATGCAGGGCTTTCATTCTAGCAAGCTGAACATCCGATTGCTCGATGTCATGGCGGAGGAATGACTTTGACATCAGGACCTATTTTTATTTTTGTTGTGCTGCTTTTGTAACATATAATATTATAAATAGGTGTATATTTTTGAGGACCCTTGAAGCATACGCTGGTTTGCGACGGAATTAAAAACTTTTGATTTTATAGAATAAGGGTTTCATTTATTATTAAATCTTTTATCGCTTAATTATATATTATCAAAAAATGTTATTGTATCTCTTTCGAGTGAACGGTGGCACAATATCTGCGTTGCGTCTCTGTTGTTCGTTGCGTACTATAAAATTTAAAATCAAAGATTTAAAATAGTTTGGCATATTTAGTTCGATTCGACAGATTTTTTCAGTTGTGTCGATATATGACGAAGTCGAGGACTGATCACCCAACCTTTAGGGTCTCTACGTTTTCTCTTTTTTATATACATTTTTATTCTAGTGACATCTGGATATTAATTTGTCATAACATGTTATGCTAAACATGTTTCATAAGAAAAGGAACGAGACAATTAAAGTTATTATTATATTTGTAATACTAATTATTCTAAAAGAAAGTAACAGGGCACTACTGTTTTATCTGGTGACAGATCGAATAAATGAATTATATCCGAACAATATCCCCTCGATGCCTCGAGCCACTGACGCTATGAGAGGTCGGCTGGAAATCACCTGTAGGTGAACAGTATGCAGCTTCATTCTTCATAGATTCTAATCCAGCCTATCCTTGGGTAATTTTAAGTACCCTAATAAGCAATGGTTCTTGTAAATAAATGTGTCATTGTTATTCATCGTGTTCTTTAATTAAAACCTCAGGTCAGCATGTTACAGCAGTATTATTTATTATTAATATATTTTTTACGGAAGTAATAAAACTTATAAAAAAAGAGTATTAAATCAATCGCTCGTGTGTGCACGCTTTAATTCCCTATTGGCGCCGCACTTCATCAATATTCACGGTGTTGGCGACTCGAAGGAAACGGCACTCAACGTGACAGTTAGACTCTACGCACATCGACACGACCTAGCTTCGACATGGGCAACCAGACACTAAATCAGCCAAATAAAGATCTCGACCACACACATAATTGCTATCGAAATTGTGTACATTTTACCGTATTTGTCATTACTAATGATTTTTTTACACATTTGCCTGAACTAGCGAATTTAAATAAATTTTGCCAAGTTCAAAATATTATATTTTTTCTTTATTTGGATTAACAACACAAACAGATTTACAATACAATCATATGTCTGCAGAATATAATCTCAATTAAATGCAGTTATTACAAATCTATCTTAGAGAGATATAATGATCTAATGCATACTAAGATACAATCTTCGGATATATTTGTCTCATTTATTCGGAGTTATTTGTTTATTTATTTGTCTACAGTATTATTACAATTATAGCTACTATACAAGTTTATACACGCATGCGGATGTTGTCTTTACAGTCAAGACTAACGTGCTCTTTAAAGCTTAAGATCCTGGAATATTTTTTTTATGAACCATCCGATAACCAGTACTTGTGAAAATTGCTTAACCATCTCAATCAAAGGGCCGAACGCTCTAACCACTATGCCATTAGCTCGTCAGTGAGTTAAATCTAGTGTGTTGTTGTAATTGTTGCGTCTTGTCGGAACAATTAACCGACTTGAATTGCAAAATATCTGTAATACGGCTCTTTTTTTGCGAAGGTTTATAAAGTTTAACGTGTGTGTCGATGGTACCGCAGTTACTAAAATAATGGACTGACTTTTATGCGGTTGTTTCTGTTTGAAAGCTGACGTGGTCGTGATTGTACTTGACTATTATTTATTAACATCTTTTCAGGCGTTTAAAGAAGCTTATTTTCTAGTTGAAGAAGAGAGCTCACTCTTTCCATTTGGTTACCATGACTTTATGATCCAATACCAGTAACATGTATGTTCTTAGTATACTGGACACCAACCTCCTCAGCAAGTTACAACAGATAGGTATTGGTTGCGCCAGTATTAAATTCAAATCTGAAGCGTTATTTATTTGTATGTTTTTGTAATTTTTATTAGTTTCCTTTCACACATCCTTGTCTCGCATATAGAAGAGCGAGACGACTGCGCCATCTATTGGTGGCAAATCATACCGCAATGTAGTCAATCAACATGCGGCAAAAAGAAAAAAGATTACTAATGGCCGTTCGCGCATGCACCGAGTTTTGCTATTTTATATTGAACTAGTGGCCTATTTGCAAACCCAAACTATAGTTTGTGTGACGGTGTCTTTGTGTGCGTAACAATAAGGAACAGCAAAGCCCAGGGACGTTCCCGGCAGCCTCCATCATCTCTTAACAATAAAGTGTTTTTAGCTTATGTGTATAATGTAAACATTATTTAGACTAGAGATTTTTAATTTTTTTATTAAGTGTAATTATGGTACATAAAAAATTGCACTACAACCGATATTTACACGTAGAATTTGTAAAGACTGGATAAATAATATGTAATAACCTTCCTTAAACCTGTTAATAGTACACAAGGTGTTATTTCTTTCTTATAATCCTCACCCAGTAAGCTGAAGGCCATCCTGAAACAAATTTCCTCAACCTAAACTAATCTTAAAGTCCAACAAATAGAATTTAATATTGATTGAAAAAATTTGACATTTTATGCTGTGTAACCAGAGCCAGATTTGGAAGTCTGGAGGCCCTAGGGCAACGGAGGCCCCTAATTATTTTCGAAGAAAATTTCAAAATCAAAATCGTTTATGGTGAACAGTTGTTATAACAATGTTGATAGCTCTTCTATATTCTACCATGTAAAAATTCAAAAAAACATGTTTGCGAATAAGGCGCGATAGTTGCTGACCGGTGAAATTTGAATTTTTTCTTTCTATTGTGGGGGCCCATCTCTTGGGCACATCCTTGGGGTCTCCTCAGGGCTTCTGCCCCGCCTGCCCTCGCTCAAATCCGGTCCTGTATGTAACTGTTGACTCCAGGTACTTACTCTAGTGCCTATGTATTGTCTGTTGCAATTATAGTTAATTAATTTTCCTTAAAATAATGCAGTTGTCCTCATTCGATTTAGGTATCTTTTTAGCAGTGCCAACATTCCAGGCAGACAAAAAAAAACGATTTTCTGTAGGTATTTCATGTTCACAGATACGTATTTATTATTTTGCGTAAATTACTTGGGTTTGGTAAGTGCTTATACAAAAATCTTTGCATTTTTGGGGAGAACATATTCTATAGAGTAAGTTGTTTATAGCCGATCTTATAATCCGTTACAATAGATATACAAGGCTTCAGAAGTTCTCACAAGTGAAAACTACACATATATAGCTTGATAATAAATATTATCATAACTCCTATGAAAATTTAAAGTCCAAGAAGAGACAATATTTTAAATGGAATGGACTTAAGGCTACATTATCTGAAAAAATTTAGACCATTATATGTTCCACTTAAGTTACCTCGTTACCTAATTAATGAAAACTGTGTTTGCTGAGGTCATAAATTTCCTTTGACTGTTTTTTTTATAATATTAATAACAATACCTTAAATGTATATTACTTATCCAATTCAATCTCTGATTTTGTTATGGACGTCTTAACCAATGGAGTACGTGGACCCATTCGTAACATAAGCAGGTAGCCATCGAGGGGTATGTGCTCGATGCAGGTAGCTTATTACAGCGAGGGGTTAACTGGAATATTAATAATAAATATATTATAATAAATAATTAAGGTATATGAAGTTTAGTTTTTTTTTTATTCTAAAGTATATAGACACACTGCCGTGTAGCTCAACTTCAAAACAGAGGCCAGTGACTACATTTCAATAGTTTTCTTTGCCAATAAATTTGTTAGAAAAATCTGAAATTAAGTAAGAACCTCGTTTCAAATTGTTTATAAGTAGTTGTTAGTAAGTAAATTGATGAACGTTGTTCCTATAGTTATATCTATATATAAATTCCCTGTCAAATGGTTTGACCGCGTTGAACTCCGAAACTACTCAACTAATTTTTTTTTCTTCATTTGCTGGATTTTTTCAGCTTGGAACAGAAGATAAGTTTCATTTTAATTTCTAATCAAAAATATGTTTTTAATTGCAAATTATAATAAATGAGTCATAGCAACGCGTGGCCGGGTCAGCTAGTATTCCATAATTAATATTCTGAAAATTTGTATGTAATTATAGAAAATACTTAAAGATACAAAGTAGTAACTTAAATACATGCATAGTAAGTTTAATTCATATGTGGGCATTTAAACATTACTATGTCCTCTCATGGTTTTCGGTAAAAACAACTCGTAAGTTATTGTAAAAAGGGAGACTTTATTTTTGAGTGAGTAAGTCCAAACAATCCGTTTGTTTTCACAGTATAGGTAGAAGGTCACCGAATAAGGTGAATCAGTCACTAATTTCACTATAAAAGCGAGGTAAAGAACAAAAACCAATGCCTACCTCAAGTCACAAGTCATTTTTCTATAAAAACATCATACTCTGACGTATGTTTTTTTGTGTGGCTTTAATTTTTATGAATGAGCAAGGCCTTAAGTTACCTACTGTTATGTATACATAACAGTATATATGACAGTATACATAACAGTATATCCTTTCCATGTATATATACATGGAAGGGATTAACATTTATAAAATTTGGTCAAAAAAGTCTATAGTTAGGTATAAATAAAGTGGCTTTTTATAACAAAAAAGGTTTCGATATCAATGTAATAAATTATTTGATTAAATTACACAATATTAGTTAGCCATCGTTGAAAATATTTGCTCGTGTAATGTTATGTTAGGAAAATTTTAAAATTTGAATATAGATTTGGGAATAATCGCTTTAAATTAAATTACCCGTAATAATCACATAAAATAAAATCCTATTAAATTTATTCAAACGTCAATGATGCTTACATTATTATTATTATTATCCATATTGTCAAAAATATATCATATAAAAGTCCTTAAAACATTTTTTTTTCATTAACAACAAAAACTCAATGGAACCTTTAAACGGTGTTTTTGTTGTAATAGCTTGTAAGAAATTAGAAGATCCCTAATTCAATTATCCAACTTTCTCAATTAAACACGGAAGTAGGCCAAAATCTGTTAAATTACACACAAACTCACATAGGCAAGTAACGTTCCATAAAAGCATTAATAAATGAGTATGAACCCGTTATTTCATTCTTACAATTTTGTGTTGTTCACTTATTGAATTGAAACAATTTTTGACCTTTGTTAGTGTTCCTTTGTATCTTTCCTGTGTATCCTGTGAACTGTAAATGTCCCTAAAACGGCTCTACAAAGGAGTCAAAAATTAGTAACTACTTAATTATTTATTTTTATTATTAATTTGTCGGCAAGTAGCATATAAGTCAAAGTACCTTTCAGAATTTGTCAATATTATTTATTTTTATTTGATCATAAAAAATACTTTTCTTTTACTTACTTTTAACTTATAAATGTAAAATATTAACAAATGTAGCATCTGTTGCTGATCTGGTAATACATAACCTGTATTTCTGCATACAGCGCCTGTTGCCTCGGAGCATGTAGGACACATTAATTTCTAAGCTAAAAAACAATTTCTTTCTTATACGAGGTACCACTTAGTGCTCAATACTGAAACATTTATTTCAACCTTATTATGACATATAAGGGTAACCTTATATGTATATACATGATAACCTGTAAAGGTAGGAAATATAATAAGATTATGTAATATGTCAATGCAATTGTTTATTTAAAGTCTGGTGCAACGGGAGTTTGCTCAGTGGAAAGCATTTTAGAACTAGGTCTGCAATGCTGCTGCTGTTTGCAAATACTGAGCGAAGCACTACCTTACCTAACCTGATACTACATTGATGAAATTTGGCGCCAAATTCCATCAACGTTGTCTCAGCGGTTTGGCTGTGATCAGCTTTTGAATTTTTCTTTCGGTGATTATTCCTCCATGGTGTCCGATTGCAAAACTTTTTTTGCACATTAGTCACGACCACGATGTGAGTTTTGGCGCCAAATTTCATCAATGTAGTATCAGCGGTTTGGCTGTGATCAGCTTTCGAATTTTTCTTTCAGTGATTATTCCTCCATGGTAAAGTCCATATTTTTTTTTCATAGCCTATGTCCGTCAGGTTATAATCCTGTATGTTCATGCCAAAATTTGTTCAAATCAGTTGAACCTTTAAGTAGCAAGAGGGAGACAAGCGAAATATGTTAGTTGCCTAAAAGAGAGCTTCGCTCAATAAGCTAAGCTTTTTATTAGCATACATGTCGTTTAGTATTGTGTTATTCTACAAAAAGTGCAAGAAAATTCTTTACCATTACACTTATTAACTATCAAGTAATCAGTGCCAATACAGGTATGTCGTATTGTCGTATTATATTGATATCGATAAGTTTTATTTAACATAAAACTATTTGTTCAAGGAGGTGACAAGTAATAATATAAAAAAAAAATCGAGTAGATTCACCCAACATTGCTTAAAACTATTTTTTTAAAACCTTACAATTCACAAGTGGCTTGCATAGGTACCGGTTTTCGTGGTAATGCCACTCCGAGATCCCGGGTTCATTCCCCGGCCGGATCTATATAGAAAGCGAACGCTTCTATATTGTCTTGGGTTTGGGTGTTTTAGTACCATAGTTGTTTCCGAAATCCATAACATTAATGGCCTTATGTCATGTTTTTAGCTACTTAACTTGGATCCAGAACAATATTTGTGATGTTGTCTATTATTATATTATTATTATATTAAGAGGTAAGATAATTCGCCCTTCTAACCTAATTGCTCATAGCGTGACTAAGAATCCTATTTGAAAATGTGTAAACATTTGACACATCCGTAGTGTAGTAAGTATTACTACCGAAATGTTAATTGATTGCTCATAAGTTCGTATATTAGAATGTAGGTACCTGTAAATATTAGGTATCTATTTCGTAGTATTGTAAATGGGTTTTTACCATGTTACGAAATAATTTGTAAGTGTCATAGCCCCGCCTGTTTACGTTTTATGATTCAGGATTAGAATTTGACGATTAAATGCGTTATTGAAATTTGATTTTAAATGGTCTAGTAAAAGTAGAGTTTACCTGACTTGACTTTTGAACAATAATCACCATCTGTTAATATTCTCACTGTTGGGGTCCAGGCTCTGAACCAGGCGATTGCTCAAGTTATAACATAACCCACCACGCGGCTCACTGCGGATCAGTGTGTGCTTATGACTGCAGATACAGTTAGGATTATACACTGATGAGCAAAAAAGACTAGCCACTTATATAGACGAAGATATTTCTCAAAACTTATGATAGATTTATGAAGTCTTCTATAACATTGAAGTGTTTTTAATCTAATAAACCCAGAAAAGGTGCCTTTTGAATCACGGAGAAGTCCGTAATAATATTTTTTGATCACCCATTCGAAATGCCGGTATAGAATGGGTAACCAAACCGTCGAGTTCCTTGTAAATGTATTATTTTTTTATCAAATTAACTAGCGGCCCGTCCCAGCTTCGGACGGGTGGACAAAATTCTTTATTTTTTTTCTATTAAAATTTTTTCCGTTATCGCCATCTAGCGTCCGGTAGACGAACTACTAGCGGTTAACGCGTTGCTATGGTAACGTTATTGATACAATGGAAAAAGAGCGGACAGACAAACAACAAAGTTGTGATCTTAGATTATAGATTACTAATAAGATCATATTATTACATACATGATATTGCGGCTACTTTCGGTTTAATGAACAGTTTTTTATTAAGAGACGTGAGAATCAATGGTATGAAATAAATAAAATGTTCTATAGTTTTAAAGTATTAAAGTTCAAATGTGACTTATTTCCTTTATTAACCTTTATACACCTGCTCGGAAAGTATGTTGTTATTTGTGCAAGTACGGGTCAGAAAGTACGTATTTATAGACATACAAATATGCGGAAGCTAAAGTTGTATGAAAATTCATTATTTGCAAACTGGATTTTTTATTTTTTTTTACAGTATCAAAAATATTCAATAACACAAAACAATTTTTATGAAGAAATTCAAAGATTTATATTTTGGCCACTTTTTTAATTTTCTCTTGTATATATGTTCTTATGTAGATTCTACTTTAAATTTAATACGCTCGATATTTTGCTAGGACTTTTTGACGGGAGCGTTATTTGCGTATAAATTATTTAGTATTTTACTGTTAAGAATATAAACAGGTCAACGATAGTATAGTCAAACAAATATGTGCTCTTTTAACAGACTTGAGTAAACATTACAGTACGAAACTTAAACAAGAAAACAGAAAGAAACGACAGTTTACTTGGCACCAAATATTCAGGTTTAACTTGTTAATTATAAAAAATAACAGGGAAATACGATTTTGTTTAATTTGTGTTTGAAAATTCGTATTAAATAAGCTTTATACTTTGGTTTTTCCAATGAGTCATTTGACCTACGTCAATGTGGTTGTGAAGTATAAAACGATTGATGTCACGTTTGATTTTAAAATGTAACAATTTAAGTAGGACAGAGATCCCCGTTGCTTACGCTAACTCACTCTTTTCTTTTTTATCCGTATATTTCCTTTATGTGTTTGTATGCTTTAGATAAATACTAGGCAATGCAGTCGCTCCGTGTGCAGTTGCTAGTCTGCCATCGGACGCGTCCCCGGGTGGCGGATTGGGGAACGGCTCTCAGATATGAGAGCCACCGGATTGCCGGCGCGGACCAAAACTAGCTGGGGTGGGGGGGTATACCGTAACCCCGTACATAGTGCGGGGCCGGGGGCTGTCATCCCGGGGGGTGGGGGCCGCGAGGAAGAAAACCTCTTTAAAAATCACTGAGGGGGCCTACGGGCCAAGCTCGCTAGACGAGCAAGTCGGGGGCGTGTTCCGGTCCGAGGACTGGTTCCGGCCCACCCGTAAACTCGTACGTGGTGCGGGAACGGGGGCCGCCACTTCGGTGGGGGCCAAGGGGAGTAAACCCCTATAAAAAATCCTCAAAGTCCCGGCGCTAGGATGCGCGGTGCCGGGGCGCCTCGTTGAG
Source organism: Calamotropha paludella (assembly GCA_927399485.1). Classification (NCBI taxonomy): domain Eukaryota; kingdom Metazoa; phylum Arthropoda; class Insecta; order Lepidoptera; family Crambidae; genus Calamotropha; species Calamotropha paludella. The sequence continues at coordinate 18,140,831 of OV656813.1, read as the reverse complement.
GTGGCTGGCGGAGGACGGTCAGCCCGTCTGCGGTCGCCCTGGGGTACCTCCCGACCCCCCAGGTGTAAGTAGGGTAGCCAGGGTATCGGGATCTCTGCCCTGGTGGTCCGTATAGTTCTCCCGTTCTCGTGGGTCCATAATGAATATGAACTTGAAAAAAAATTTGAATAAAAAAGGTGGTGAAGAGGCAGAGGACAACACACAGCGTCCGACCAAAAACTGTGTTGAATCCGGTAGTCGCGTGGGCTATCAGTTTGCTGATGGCTGGGAAGATGACTCTTTCTCCGAAGTGGAAGACGGGGCGCTGAATGTCGAAGAGGCGCAGTTCGAGCTGGATGTCGAAGAGGTGCGGATAGGCGACAGCGAGCTGAGCGCTGGAGAAATGTCGCTTGAGGAGTGCGACCGAAGCCGAAAGCGTCCAAGTGGGGTAGTCGATCGCTCAGATTCGGACGATGTGGATCCGGCGTGTGCAAAGCCCCCGCCGAAGATTAACACGGCAGGTAGAGGTAGGGCCCGCAGTCTGGGCAGGAATGCAGAATACCTGACAGCAAAGGCCCTGCTGTACAGCAAGCAACAACTTGAAGCGGTGGGACTGCACGAACAGGCGGATAACCTGTATAAGAGCGTTTACGGAACTTCGGAGAGCCTAACTGGTGGGTCGGCACCAGGCTCTAATTCCAATCTTGCAGAGGTGGCGAGGCCATCGTCGTCGAAGGGGCCTTGTATGAGGACGGGGAAACCCAAGGGCCGGAAGGAGGCGGAGCCCACAAAGAGAAACAAGAAAAAGGTTGTCGGTGCCAAGACGACAAGGGCGTCAGTAGAATCCCTCCCACCGAGGGAGTCAGTCTCGGGGCTTTCGTCGCAGTCCCTCTGTGACAAGGCTCTCGAGCATGTTAAGGCCATCCAGGAGGTTGCGAATGGGTCCCGCAACCTCAAAAAGTCCTATAAAAGGACCCTGGTCTCGGCGATCGCAGGGCTTGAGGATGTGGCGAAGGAGTTTGCCTCTCTGAATTCCACGCAGGAGGTAGCGCGGCTCCGTGAGGAGCTTAAAGAGCAAAGAGAGGAGATGGAGTCACTGCGCAGCCAAATAAAGTCTTTGCAAGAGGTGCAGCGTACGGTTGCCGGAGCGGAATGTGTTGGGGTCCAGACCAGCCCAACCAAGTCCCCGTATGGCGAAGGGAGCTCAGGGACCCTCCCCAAAGATTTCCAAGAGTTGCTGGAGCTAATCAAAGCGGAGGTGCTCAGGTCCGCCGGCGAAATTATTAGCGCCAGAATCGAAGGACTCGGTATCCCTGCCAACAGGCCACCGCTGGCGGCAGATGTAAGGAGGGCGGCGGTGATCGCAGAGAAGAGAAGTAGAGGCCCCCCGCCAAATTCTGGACCCTCTGAGTCCCGGGCCGAGCAGCATAGTGCCCTGGAGACGGAAAGGGACGATGGTCCCTGGATGGAGGCGGGGCCAGGAGGCCGGAAGAAAAAGGCGAGTCGGCCGGTTGCTGCCGCCACAGCTTGAGTTCCTGCCAACAGAGGTGGTGCGGCGCTGTCGAACAGGAAGCACCCTCCAGCACCAAAAAACAAGAGGAGGAAGCCGAAGCTGGCCACCCCGAAGGCAGCCGCGGTGGTTATCACCATCCCCACAGAGGCGGCTCAGGAGGGCCTGACCTACGTCCAGGTCATCAAGACGGCCAGACAATCGTTCCGGCTGAGTGACGTGGGAGTGGATGGTATCCGCACAAAGACGGCCATGAATGGCTCCCGCATTTTTGAAATACCGGGACCAATGGGAGCGGTAAAGGCGGACGCGTTCGCGGGCAAGCTGCGGGAAGTGCTCGACAGCAGAATCGCAGTCACCAGACCCATCAAGACGGCAGACCTGCGGTTCTCCGGGCTGGATGAGTCAGTCGGAACCGAAGAATTGGCACAGGCGGTGGCCGAAAAAGGGGGCTGCCCTCCGGAGCAGGTCAAAGTGAGACCCATACGGAAAGGCCCGGGTGGACTGAGCTCCACCGTGGTTAGGTGCCCCTTGGCGGCGGCGAAAGCCCTGGTTGACGCTGGCCGCTTTTTGGTGGGGTGGAGTTCGGCAAGAGTTATAGCACTGGAACCATTACCGCTCCGGTGCTTTAAGTGTATGGGCATCGGGCACACAAGAATTATGTGCCCGAATGGAGATACAGGTCCGCCGTCTGCTTCCGTTGCGGCCAGGAAGGTCACAGGGCCGCAGACTGCGCCAAGGAACCTAAATGCGCGGTGTGTCTGGCAGCTAAGCTGCCCGCCGGGCACGTAATGGGGGCCAGAAATTGTCGGCCGCCAAAAGTGGGAGGAAAGCCGGTCACCGGGCGGGTCCAGGCGATACGGGCGGCCGACGACGGCGCAATTGAGAGCCGAATGTCTCCCTAAGGGGCGATCAACGTACACTTGCCCCCCATTGGCCGTCGCTCCCCTCTTCTCTCAAAAGAGAGCGGAACGGGAGGTGGCGGCCTATCCGGAGTCAAGGGAGTGGTTACGTTCGGGTCTGCAGACGTATGGGCGCGGGCGAAGGGGATGGGGGCGGCAACGCGCAAGCGGGCGTAGCCTCCTGCCCCGGACGAGGCTAGCCGGCGGAGGACCGGGAGTCCGACCGTCGGCATTGCACAGCTTTGCCAGCCTGGGGGGGACCCCGTAATGTACCACGCGGTTCCCCATTTGTGAGGAGGCCGTTGGGCCAACCAGTCGCTTTCCATGGTGGTGACTGCCAAAAACGGCCCCACCGGATTGCGACTGAGCTGAGGGTACATCGTGTAGTTTTTAGTGGGTAGGCCTCCCAGCCTTTATCGGGCACTAGGCCGGTTGGGGTATGGAGGAGAGTCCCACATAACGTCCGCCGTACTCCCGACGGCGGCGTATGCGTAAGGCATTGTAAGCATAAAGCTCCGCTAGCACCATATATTGGAGGGGAGCGTAATACCTAAAAAAAGAAAAAAAATGTTTTGATGGGAATTTTTACGAATTTTAAACTCCGTCACAATCTGGTCCTAAACCTGTTGATTCGATTCCACACAAAAAATATTAAAATCGGTTAAGAACTCGGGAAGTTATGGCGTAACAGACATTGCAACAGGCGCGCCATTGAAGCTGATCCATGGGAGCTTCGCTCGCTTCGCTCGCTCCGCTCCAATTATTGTTTGTGATTAAAAAAAAATTACAATATGTAAAACACATTATTAATATCCTCGCTTATCGTTCCCCGGTGAGCTAAATGCTTGTGTTACGAGGGGGTCCACGTCCGTAGTAGATCGGCGAGGTTCAAACTCGATTCACTTGGTTTAAGGATAACTCAACCAAATGCTAACGGCTGGCTTATTCCGGGATATAATCCCTATGGCAATTCTTTTATTTCATATAAATATAAATTTCACCTTCACCAACTGCTCTACACGTGTTTCGCCCCCACACGGAGCATCATTAGGAGCTGTTAGACCGAGCACTAAGTCCATTGGGTTATGAGAAAATAAGCTAATATGGACTTTCGCCAAGTAACGCCTGATTCTATCAAATAATATAAAAATAATATATCAATAAGTGAAACATTGAAACTGTTCAAAAAGAGAAAAAATACATGTTAGAGCGGTATTCATTTCATTGTTTTTTTTTCTTGCTACATTGGACCCATTCAAGTATTTTATATAATAGGTTGGGGAAAAAGTAATCCATTATTTTTGCGCGAAATTCAAGACTTTATTAAACATGCTTTGGATTGTCCGATTTGGGTCAAAAATGCACCGTTTTGTTGGAGATTTAGTTTCCATTTTAAAGGTAACATAATAATGCCTATCTCATAGAAGTTTTGGTCCTTATTGGCGAAACTCTAATAATCGATTTTCACAATCTTTTATTCTAATTTCTTATCAAACAGAAAGTTTTACAATGCGAGAAATAGGTGGTAATCGCTTGGTGCCAGGTCCGGACTATATGGTTATGCACTAAAATTTCCCAACCAAGCTCCATGAGTTTCTGGCGAGTCACTACAGACATGTGTGGCCTAGCGTTGTTCTGATGAAACACAACACCTCTTTTGTTGGCCAATTCTGGCCGTTTCTGGTCAATCGCTAGCTTCAAACGGTCCAGTTGTTGACAGTAGTAATCTAAATTTAGTGTTTGGACAAACGAAAGCAACTCATAATAAATGATTCCTTTTCAGTCCCACACAGTAAAATCTTTCGGGCCTTCCGTTAGTCCTCGTTTGGTCACCGTTTGAGCTGCTTCACCGCGTTTTGGCCACAGTCGTTTTCCCATAATATTGTCGTATGTGACCCATTTCTCATCTCCAGTCACCATCCGTTTAAGAAATGGTTCGGTTTTTTTTCGGTTTATTCGGTTTGGCCAAGGCTTCGCAGATGGAAATTCGATCCAACATGTTTTTTGGTGTTAATTGGTGTGGCACCCAAACTTCGAGCTTCTGTTTAAAACCATCTTCACGCAAATGGTTTAAAACTGTTAGATAGTCGATTTTCAGCTCCTGGGCGATGTTATTATATTATTTCTGTGATTTGGTTGACATTTTCGTCGATGGGTCTATCTGTGTGGGGTGCATGTTTAACTTCAAAAATGCCTGAACGGAATCGATGAAACCAAAATTGCACGTAATTAGCTGTATGTATCGGTACCATAAACACCATTCACAATTTCAGTCGCCTGGCATTCATTTTCGCCTTTATCAACGAAAAACTGTAAAATGTACCAAATTCTCTTTGTTGACTTCTATTTTAATATCCTGTAACTCACAGCTGAACGGACGAAACAAAAAATAACAAATGATTTTTTTTAGTGTGAAATGTCACCTTAACAACGAGCATAAATTTGAAATTGGTTGATCGATGCCATACGAGATATCGTTCACTACAGCCATTTACCGAAAAAATAATGGAATCCTTTTCCCCCAACCGGTTATATATTTTTAAGCATTTAACTGCTAGATTTTATATCTGAAGATATTGTTATCATCTCAGTATGTTTAAGTTTTTTAAAAACAATAATATAAAAAAGATACAAATTGATTATAGTTCATAATTTCTAAAAATTACGTCCTATGTGAACGGTATGGAATACACACTTTTAAATAATTATTGAATTCTATAATTCCCAAAGCTGTCGTAAGTGCTGCACACAGTGGAGGTGCGTAAGTTTGAGTGAACCTTAGTCCAGCCCTTTTACATTTAATGTTTATTTTACCAACTGTGTAAGGAGATACAGCAATACTATTGATCAATTTATAAAGGAAAGCTATGACCCGTTGTTCCCTTTTTCTGCTTTCATTTTCAAAGGTTGTGATGTTGATATATTAGACTTGATAGTTGGAATTAAAGACTCGGTAGGTAATAGTTTACTCGCCGATAGTAGTATAATCCACTATTTAGTGGTATTAAATTAACACAGTCAAAGGTTTTACCCCATTTTCATTATTGCTCATGAACCTTTTAAATTCGGAAACTCAAATCTTTGGTTTTCTATAATTTAGATTTTAAGCTGTAAGATTTAAAATAGCATTACAATGTTATGCTATTAGCTTTTATTTTTGAAATGGATTCTGCAGAAAATTGCTTTTAGCTTTTAGGTGCTTGGCTTGCTTTAAGGTGTTGGTACTAATGTTTGCTTCCAAATTGTTACTTCCATTAATAGTAATAATATTTACTTATATATCACAAGCGTAAAGACGAAGAGAAAGTCCACGTGAACAATTTAAACCAATTTCATACAAAAAAGTAGTGCCATCTATAACAACTCTTAAGGCAAGGCAAGATCCTTGTACGGTAACAGAGGCTGTTGACGTACAGCCATCATTAAGGACACTGGTATAAATTTACCGCTTTATACTTTATTTCCTAATGTTTATCTTATTGTTAAAGATACGTCAAACTTAGGTAATATAAAATAAATCTGAGCTTAGGTCTGAGCTTCGTTTCTTATATCCATAACAAAAATGCTTAAATTACTTAAATTGGATTCAAATCATTTATGTGATTGTCCAATATTTTTTTATTTTATTTTTTGAGTTTACTCCTAAGAATTCATTTTCACATTAAGCGCACGGTAGGAAAAAATATGAAGAGTAAAATTTTGTGACCGAATATCACCATTACGTTTTTTGTACTATTCTGTGTACTTTTCACTTTTAATTACACTTTTAATCACTTTTAATAATAAAAAAGAGAATCGTTCTTAAGGAGCGTCGTGCGTCGGAGTTGTCAGACACTTTTTTTAACCCTTATAGTAATGTTTGCAGCCTTAAACGACTCAACTAGGCTTAAAGTTTTTTTTTTTTATTGCAGAAAGTTGGCAAACAAGCAAACTGCCCACCTGATGGTAAGTGGTAACAGTCACCTATAATACATGTGGCTCTTGTGAGATTCGCAGCAAAACTGCAACCCCCACAAGAACCACAGTGTACGTTGCCAACTTGTGACATAAGATGTAAAGTCACTGTACCCAGTAATTTCACTGCCATATTGCCCTTCAAACCGGAACACAGCAATGCAAGCACTGCTGCTTTGCGGCAGAAATAGGTAAGACGGAGGTACCTAAGCAGACGACCCTGGTACAGAGTCTCCCTCCAGTGGAAGTGAAAGTGTAAGTAATCACAAAACTACATTCTATAAAATTTTGACGGACGATTGCAATGCGTTGCCCTTAAAATAGTGTTATAGGACCGATTCGTGGGTGTCAAAAATCGAGTTGCTCATTGAGCCAGTCCTTACGCTAGTAATATATAATTTTAGAGTAACAGCGTTGAATCATTGCTTGTTATGTTATTATTATTGTAAGGATAGATAGATGTGTATAGTTTATATTCTTTTGAGCTCTCACACAAAAGCTTAATAAAGCGTTCACCTGCAACATGGCCTTCGATAGATGAGTACCAATAACTGTTAATTTGTGTTTGTCAATATTTCGCCGACGTCCATTCGCCGCAATATCGCCCCTTTCGCCCCTCGTTCATGAGAGAAATGAGACATTTTTACGAGCCCAGTAATCAGATGCTCGTATTCTGCAATTAATTTAGGACGTACTGCTAAACGATACGCGTGACGGCAGCGATTGAATTATTTTTTAGCGTTCTGTGAATCGGAACCGAAAACCGGTCATACTAAATATTTTTATAACATTTAAGTTCTGGGGGCAAATTTAACTTAAGAAAGAATCTTCAAAATCAAAGGTTGAACTTCAGTTCTCTGTGAATTTGTTTAATCTTGAAACTTCTAGGTATACTGTTCAGGAATTTTGAATTGGACTTTATTTTGCTTAGGGTAGGGTAGGATATTTTATATTTTTGAGCCCTCAGGTCTCGGAGATGTAGTTTTAGGAGTATTTTAAATCATGTAAAATTATGGCATTTGTGAATGCTAAAAAATAAAATATATACATACAATTATTAACTTAAAACAAGTTACTAAGTTAACAACTTTAGATAGTTTAACTGATAAAACTGACCTACTGACTAAAAAATTTAACTGAAAAGTTAGGGTTCTATGACTTTATATTCTTATAACAGAGAAAAATAAAGTTCTCGCTTAAAAGTAGCAATTCGCTAGATAATTTGAATCTTAATGTACATTTTTGGTATATTATAATAATCAGTAACTCATTCGCAAAAATATATATAGAAATATTTCTGAAATTGGCATTTTATTTCTATGCACTAGTATGCACTAAAGCATTAGTTAAATTCAGTTTGTATAATTAATTAAGAATCCAAATTATATTTTAATATACTTATAATATTTATATAATCCAGTCATTTGAAATATGTTGATATAGAAAAATATATTTATAGCGAAGGTTCTTTTATTTATTTATTTATTTATTTATTGAAACAATTTTATTCGGTGTTTTAACTATAACTTGTGTATGACTTAACGGTTTTTCTCTTTATTCCCTTTTGCTCTACGTGGATGGATCATGTAGTTCCTAAACTAAGCTATAACCTAAGTTTTTAACATATAATAAATAAAAATAATAATATTTCTTACGTTCGCACCTATTAGCATAGCCCAAATTAAGCACAGTAGGCTTGTGTTATGAATACTAGGGTAACGGATAGACATACATATATATGTCTATGATACATAGATATGTAATATTTATCGAAATATATATAAAAACCCATGACATAGGTACAAATTATCTTATCTATTATTACGCGGAAATTTAGCTGTTAAGTAATGAAGAAAGACAATGTTGTTTATCGCAGTATTTTTTTTTATCATCTGATTTCAAAAGATTTAAACTATGTAATAAATAATTATATTTGATCATATTATATTAAACTTTTACGTTTTGTGTCTTTAATTACTGTATCAGAGAACAGCTTTTAATTAGTTTGTGGTGCGGAACACTGTGTTTGCTAGTGAATGTTGACAATATCAATTTAAGTCCTTTTCTTAAGTTGATAAACAAGCTTGTATTAAAATTAATAACTGGTAGTGAAAGCCATCACTACCAATTACTAACTTGAGAATTCAAGCATGAAAATAATGTAATAAGAACGATTGAATCTTTATTCCTTATTTACTTTCAAAAGCATAGTTTAAAGTATTACTAATTTATAGTACCTAATAATAATAATATTTCTTAAATTCACACCAGTTAGCCTAGCCCAAAATAAGCAACTATAAGGATCGTGTTATGGATACTACGGTAACTGATGACATACATACTCAGGTACAAATGCTCGTATTCATCACACAAACATCTGCCCCTTCCGGGACTCGAACCCAGGATCATCGGTGCGAAAGGCAGCATCTCTACCGTTGCATTAAACTGTGTTGAGATATTGTGAGGTATGAGTTTATTATACATACAAACGAAAAGATTAAAGTATTTTATTAAGAGGTAATATACACCTAGAAGGTTTTGCGATTTTTTTGTATTAAAACTATTTCAAATTTCGGATTGGGGTTTAAAGCAAATAAAAGTTTAGACGTACAAGAATATATTACATTTTTTTAAATTAAAAATATATAATAATAATACATTTTTCTTGGAGCGTCGTAAAAAAACCTTCTTACACGGTGCCCACTGCCGTTTGTACAAAAGTCAGCTGAAAAAAAACCCAGAACGAATATTAAATTAGTTACTTTAATCTAATAGATGTCATAGCCGATTTTGAAAATATCGATTGGTGACATAATGGCGAACGTGTCACGATTTTTGGCCAAAAAGATTAGTTATAATTTTTTTATAAAAAAAACTAAGCAACAAAAAACAATCCTATGACATCTACTAGTGGTGTACAGAATAGGCCCACCAAATTTCAAGATAATCGGTTCATTGGTTTTCAAGAAATTTTGGGCAACGATTTGAAAAACGTGGTTTCGAGAAAAACGCGTTTGAAAATGTAGGAATGAATGAATAATAAGATTCGTCAACTTCATGGTTTTCAAATGTTTTTGTAGGCGCCGTATTCGATTTTTTCGACCATCTAGTTATATATCTCCCATTAATGTTCTTTATCTTTTCGTCTTTAATTAAATAAATAAATATTTCTTACATTCACACCAATTAGCCTAGCCCGAAGTAAGCACTGTTAGGCGTGTGTTATGGATACTAGTATAACGGATAGTCATACATATATTATACATAAATATGTAATATTCATAGATATATATATATATAATAAATAATAAATTTATAATAATAATAAATTAATTAATTAATAATTAATAAATTAATTGTCTAGATGAAGTGGAGTTGAAGCGCAATTAGGAACCTTCTAACTGTTCATTTAGGAAAAATTGTGATTATTTTTAAAATTTTATCTTTCGGTGTAGGTGATCTGCTTTGTCATAAGGTAAAATTTTCCGTAATTATCACTTCTATTCGAATAAAATACTTTTTTACGGATTTTGTGCATGTTTTATTTTATATTTAATCCTGACGTTTCGACTCCTTTAAAGGAGCCGTGATCACAGGATGACTGGTCATCCTGTGATCACGGCGTCACGTGTGTTTTTATTTTAATGTGTAATGTGCGCGGAAGTATAAGAACTAAATGCACTACTATTCGAATCATTCTACAAAACATATCGTCGTTTAAGTTCTAATCCTGAGAAACTCAAGGTATACAAATTTTTCATTAGATGTGAAAATCTTGTGCTGTCTTGAGATTGTCTTAGTGTACACTTATATAAGAAGTGTTTATAGTTATCTCACATCTTTCATAAGTCGTGGTACTCTGTGGTCGAGTGGCTCGCATATCAATTTTCACGATCGAGCTACTCCGAGGTCCCGGGTTCCATTCCTGGCCGGGTCAATGTAGAAAACCGAACTTTTATATGTTGGTTCTTCTCTGGGAGATGTGCTACCATCGCTGTTCAACAAATGTATCAATAAAATCAAAGTGCTTTACCAGCGAAATGACAAACTCAGTCAGTTCTGTTTGGTTAAACTTCTATCCAGCTTAATAGTTTGTTCAAGTAGTCATTTTCATTACATTCAACACAAACTGTTAATTTATATTAATTTGTATAAGTTTGGCTAAGAGACTTACGTGGCTTTTGATAATAACGCTTATCACTATTGTGTTAGAGATGACAATGGCGCATAGATATTGGTGAAAAATATTAGCTTACGTTACGGCTTTTCTCTTTATAAAAAACTAGCGGCCCGTCCCAGCTTCGCACGAGTAGACAAAATTCTTTAAATTTTTCTAGCAATAAATATAGCCTATATTACTCAGTGTGAATGTAGCTTTCCAATGGTGAAAGAATTTTTGAAATCGGCTTAGTAGTTTTTGAGTTTATTCATTGCAAACATACAAACATACAAAAATACAAATCTTTCCTCTTTATAATATTAGTGTAGACATGTACATTTGACTAAAATAATCTGTTACATGTCTCGCAACAATATTTTTATGTCAGACGGCGTCAGTGAGCCGATGCATCAACTACCTAGAAAATATTATTCATAAACATTAAAAAAAGGAGGTAAAGATTATATATTCTTACTTAACACTGAAACATGAATCATGTATCTACGATACGATTGTATACTTTGTAGTAATTGTTGCAATATAGTAAAATAATACGACACGTGTTGTTGATGGAAAATTTTCAGTTATTTCCATTAGTACGGATCACGTGGTCAAATTGGTAAAAAAAAACCTTAGTATTTATAAAGATAGCAACTCTTAAATTTTGGGTGATTCTCTGGTCTTGTGACTAAAACCTTTTTTTTTAAATTAAGTTAAGAATAGTTTAGTAAGGTCGACACCTTAAACCTAGAACTAAGTCTTTATTTAAAGGTTTATAAGAATAAAAACATTTTTCTCTTCGGGAGTTTTTAAAAATATCACATTTACCTGTAAAACATGGATCTAAACGAAGGGACATTAGTATAGATTTTTTTGACACAAAATTAGGTACACTGATGCGAAAAATTACATTTCCATTCCCCATTTAATTTTTGTTTTTACGCTTTAGGTGTGTATATTGATTAGTTTAATCCTGACGTTTCGAGTTTTCGACATCTTTACACGGCTCGTGATTGTAGGATGACTAAAGTAATAGTCGCCTTACATGTACTACTGCTTTCCAATATGTTAATCGGGCACCTTCCTTACTGTTAAATTGATACAAAAAAAAATTGTTTTGTTATGCATTTTTATTAAGTTAATAAAACAACTTAATAAAAATGCAAAATAAAATATATATATGATTAACATTACTTTAGTCATCCTATGTTTACTGCTCCTGTAATGGTGTCGAAAGGTCAGGATTAAATTTAAAAACAAAATTAAATGCACAGCTAAACTGGTAAAAGCGGTTTTATTTAAATGTGTTATGTGCGCAATAGTGTAACTACTATGAATTGTTATTAAATTCTGAGTTATGTTCTATTTCAATGCGAAGACTATATGCTAGGCGATGTTTTCTTTCTTTTCATAGCTTAATCAATTAATCATAAATCTTTCTCATAGCTTATAAATGTAATCATGATTCGAAAGAGCTCCTAATACAGGTTTTTTGAATTTTGAATTGAATTTTGAATTTATAGTATCACGGTTTATTACATAATTTTGTAATTCCTATAAGATATAAGGCATTTTGAATGCAAAAGACAAAATAAATACATATATTGGTACTTTTTATTTGATGTAGTGAGATTAAAGTAAATTTACGCACTTGTGGGCGTTAATGTCACCGAACAATAAAAATAGCTACTTGCAGAATCTGTGATAACATAAGATCACATTGTGAATCACCTATGTGTTGTGTATAAATAGTTGCCAATTAATGGTAAAGGGACGTTGTCAAATGTCACAAGGAAAAGTAACTTCCAATTAATTGCGACCTAGAAAAGTATTTCTGTTATAACAAATAAATGTCCCACATTCTACCATTGACGTCCTCTTCTTAGTGAGCTGACTCACAACGATAAAATAAAGTGCCTGCGCACAATTATTTTGTGGTTCGATTTCCCCGGACTTGTGAACTTGTAGGTAAATGCAATTACAATCAGACCTCCATGGAATTAGAAACTGCAATTCATGGAGACGGAAAGTTTGTTGATTTATTGTAATTTGTCTAGAATTAAAATTCCGGGTTTTTCATTAGATATTCCTTGGGGAATATCCTCTTCAATTGGGGAGATATAGAATATGGTTGCGTATGTGTGGCGTGATAAAAACTGTTAAGAACTTTTTCCTTCATTAAACAAGCTGTATATTAGCTGTATTATGTCTAAAATAATCCCGATTTATATTGATACTAGCTGGTGCCCGCGACTTCGTCTGCGCAGGATTAGTATTTCGAACAATATGTTTATAAATTGTAGCCTATGTGTTATTCTGATGTATAAGCTATATTGTGGTAAAGTTTCATTCAAATCCATTCAGTAGTTTTTACGTGAAAGAGTTACAAACATCCATACATCCATACTTACAAACTTTCGCCTTTATAATAGTAGTAGGATATTCTGAATGATTTTCTTCCTAACATTTTTTAAAGTAAGTTTTTGAGTAACGACATGATTCTGCGTCACGAAATTTTGCAATTTTATAATCAATTTATTTTTATAAGTCTCAATATAAACAGAAGGAAACTTACAGATATTATATGATCAGACTGGCTATTACGAATAACATTAAAGAGAATTCTAGTAGTAGAAAAAAGATTTGTAGCGTTTCTGAATAGCCAATTTGCCGATACTTCAACAAAATGCCAACGTAATGAATCTCCGATAATGATACAATTTGTAACAATTAGTTTCAGCTGACAGAACGACGACCCCGTCGCATCCTGGTAGATAACGTCCTACAATATGTCACGGTGTATAGTAATAAATATTATTGTATATCTGAATGGACCAGCACTTAATTAGAATTGTTCTTATAGAAACTATAAACGGGAAATTTAGTCTCTTCCTTCTCTATTAGTTCATTTTTAGACAAATAACAACTAATCAACAAGTATTGAATTTTTGTTACCTAAGCGTTTACCGTATACTATAATCAACATTTCTTACTACAAAAGTATTGGCGCAATTTTCTGGAATCATCAGATTTAATGAAAATTATATGACTATAATACGTCAACTGGAAGTAAATTCAGCGTCAAATAACTTGGGTCATACATTTAAAATGTTTAAATGATTTAGGACTACTAAAATTAATCAAAATTATTGGACTAGCTATATTTTTATATATAAAGGTATGTAATTATATAGCAATGTACAGATCATTGTAATTGTAAGTATTTTAACATACGTATTGTAAATAGTGTTGTAATATTTAATACATTAAATGTTCAAATCTATGATCCTCCGGTATTTTACATTCTTTACTACATACTGTGACTTAGTTCTCTAGAAGATTCATAAATAGGCACAGTTTTGATGACTTTGTGTCGGCTTTGTAGTGGAAGATGACCCACAAAGAATAATAAGATTTTTTGGACGAATAATAGTATATTGATAGTGTCAATAATATCATTTTATTAAGTGGCCTATCTTATCTTCAAGAAGTCGAGGGTGCAAGTCGATCGAATTTCTACGGAGTAAAAAATTTGTTCATAGGTAGAACAAATTTTTTACTCCATAGAAATTTCCATTACAGATATGAAATACGCCTGTAAAAAACAACCACGTCTTCTCCCTGGAGGCTCGAAGACGTGATTGTTTTTTACTATGATCAGAGGCTTGACTTTATTTCAGATTATATAACTGTCTCCTAAAACAAAAGATTTATTTTCGACTTGTATCTCAAATTCTTTCCTTGACTTTCATTTTGATTCTAATTTATTTTGATATTTTTAAAATAGTATTCTTCGGTCTCTTCGTATTTTGTACATACAAAATAAGGTTATTAGTAACATTACAGTGCGGCGGCGGCAGAACAAAGAATTAAAAAAAAAAAATTTTAATAATAATTTTTATAATATATCTATATGTATAAAATCATCATTTTAAATTGATCTATATCAGAAAACAAGGTTGGTAATTGTTTAGTTACGTTAGAGGGCATCATTGAAAATAATACCCGACCTTTGTGGCGGAATCGTGAATATTTGTTTTCCAAATTAAAATGTGTAAAAAATTAAATTATGTCCAACAATACATTATAGTGGTTTTATCTTTTAACGTGTTATAAAAAAGTTCGCGCATTAATCAGGAATTTTTTCGTCTTTGCAGGTACCCAGGGGAGATATTTTTTTATCCATTGATCTACCTCACATCACTCACAAAACAAATATCATCATCACTTACTTTTATCAAGTTATAGAGTTGACCTAGCTTGAAGCCAGGTCAACAACAGGTCAATTTTACTTATATTGAAAATGTGTTATAGAAATATGTGACATAGTTACCCACGGTATTGCACGGTTACTATGCTTATATGCTCGTATCATTTGCACGTGATTCTTACAATATCATCGTGTACTTGTGATATCAAGAATAAAAGACATTTCTTTCTTTCATGGTCATGAGTATATATTTATACATCTGCTCCTTACGACTCCTTATCCTCCTAGTACGGTGTAGAAGGTAGAAAACCTAATCACCATATAAAATAATATAACTTCCACGGTTAAAATATGTTTTACAGTTTCTACAAGCATTTATAACTTAATGCCTACTTAGATCATTTAGATTTTATGTGCTAAGTTCAAAAACCATAATTCTTCATTAATCAACGTCGAGAAAAAAAATAAGGAATGTTAACAATTTATAAGATTTCTGAGATGTTATTATATGACTCACAGTCCATTAGAGAAACCCTGTTGTGACTCAGATTTGAAGTGATACATCTATGATGATAAAGATACTATTAAATTATAACTTATTTTTACCCCAATCCCAATTTACTAAAGTTCGCTTGTCTTATGTTACTAAAGTGTCTTAATGCTAGTCAATAATTATAATGGTACTTGAAATTACCATGACCTTTATTGTAATACACTGTTTTACTTCTTTATTCTAGAAATATTTTGTTTTAAAGAAATTATTACTACGAACGAATTAAATATTATTAAGAAGAAGAGACAATAAGTTTGAACGATTAAGGCATTAATTTTCATATTTTGTTTGAAATCTAATGAAGGTAGGTATCCTTACGTTCATGATATGACGTAACAAAAGATTATAGAGAGAGATCTACAGAATTCAGCAAATTTAATATTCACTATATATGACAAAAGGCTGAAACCTACCCAAGGAACGTCGTCTGGTTCGCGGTCGCCATTTCTAAACCTTTCTGCCACAAGAACCATTGGTTCTTTTCGCTGTGCTCCGCCTACTGCCACAAGTTAAGTTGCGGTTTTTTTTCAACCATAGGAAACGCCTATAACCTTGCAGTGAGGACATTTATAGGTCACTGATGATGATGATGTTATTCGTACAAGAATCGAATCTTACCTATGATGATGTCAAGCTCGATACTTGTCAACAGGAGAAAACAAACAAAGGCGAAGCTAAGTTTTTTTACTAACGCAACCATTTCTCTGGAAAGTAACAGCTGTTAAGTATCTACTCTCATATTATTTTAACGGTGTAACCTAAAATCGGAAGCAAATTGTTCGAACTGTTCACTTATCCCATATAGGAGTTTACAAGTAATTATAAATTACCATACCCATTCTACAGCTCAGGTATGTATAAATGTTTGAGTGCGGGTTACATTAGAAATAATTTTGCATTATACAATCTAAATTTAGCACCGATAAATGTTTTCATTCCAAATATACGGCGTATTAGGCGAATCGCGACGTTTATTATCTTACAAGTGTGTAAAATAACTCAACTGCCTTGTAATACCTATAATATAAATACCAACTGAAATTAAACGCGTTTAAGTTCATGATTTTTTTTATTTAATCGTGACGTTAAATCCTTCATCTAATGAGGATGACAGTCCAGGAGCCGTGTCCTGAAAAGGAGCTTCTCGAAACGATAAAATGTAATAATTTAAAGAAAGAACTTTAGTGATCTGTCTAAAAATTTTTTCATTTCAATGCGTGAACAATGCGTAGTTGAAAAGTAAAATATGGTTTATACCCATTTACAAGTGTAAAGCATGATTTAATTTCTATCGTCTGGTGTTTAAGAGCGTTAACCCCGCGTCACGTTTCACAAACTTTCAAGTCCAAAAACTTCCAAAGAAGGCAACTGATTCTTATGAAATATTATACCCTTAAGGAAGAGGCACAACTCAAAAAGTTAGTAAAAAGGTTTTCGTTGATATTGTTATACTTTAAATTCGAGTAATTATGAGCGTTCATAGTAACGAAAAATTACTTTTTTTTATTATACGTTAGAAAATGTTTTCCTCAACTAACTTTTTAATTTAATTGTAATAATTGTTGTGCCCTAAGGGGGTAAACGATAGTGATACTTATTCGTATAAGTATCAGTACAATTACAATTTCATATTCGTAAAAATTAGGCAGTATCATCGTTGATACTGCCTAATATTTACGAATATGAAATTGTAGAAGATCATAATGATATTTTCATTAAGGTAAAATTAATTTATTTGGTTAAGTATTTGGACTTGAGTATAAAGCGTGTGGAACAGTTAACAGTTAGATCAATAAATATCGTGGGACGTAGTGGAATAATGCACTTCATACTATTATTATGCAACTTCTACATACATGGTTTTTATTATTTATTGATTCACGGCCTGTTGTTGCAACGCTAATGAAAGTTACCTTAGCGTTAAATAAATTAAGAGTTTGAATCCTGGTTAGCGTTTTGTTTTAGTGTAAAAGCTCTCCTATTTGGGAACTAAGGACAGTTGGTATTATTCATCCATGGTGTTTCGTAAAGTATATAATTATGTTTATCGGTCAAAGATTTTTCTGATATTCTATATTGTCAGTAAGTATGGTACCTCATGAATGTTGAAGGTGGCAATGTGCACCCATCCCTAGTAAGTATGGTCTTTGGTGGTTGATTGATCTGTGTCATACGCTAAGAATTTGTGTGTAATGGTAATGGTATTGTCTTAAGAAATAAAACAAAGTTATAAGGAAGAAAGCAGTCTTTAATTTATAAAACAATAATAGAAAAACAATAACAGTGGTAGCAGAGCGTAGTTTAAAAAGAAAATACAAAGTTTTACTCCGAAGATTAAGAAGATTTAATTCGATGAAAAATGGCAATGGCCGACTGGAAAATAAGACCATTTGCAGGTGACGATTTTTCAATATGGAAGTTTAGAGTGAGTAGTATATTGAAAGAAAATGATTGTTTGGAAGCTATATGTAAAGTTGGGTTTGCAAGTGTGCCCGAGAACAAAAAGTTAGAAGCTCGTGCACAAAGCATAATTATAAGCGTAGTTGCCGACAGCCACATTGATTACATTCAAGATGAAACTACAGCGTATAACATGATGGTAAAATTAGAGAAACAGTTTATGAAAAAGAGCACAAGGAGTAAATTATTTTTACGACGTCAATTAAATGAAATTAAATATAAAGAGGATTGTCCATTGACACAACATTATGTCACCTTGTCTAGAATTTTTAACCAACTACGGGATGCCGGAAGCCCCTTGTCAGAAGAAGAAAAAATAAACACATTATTGTTGTCAATGCCTGAATCGTATGAAATTATAGTAACTACAATAGAATCACTTCCTAACCTAACATTAGATACCGTTAAGGACAGACTGCTGGGCGAAGAAGAAAAAAGAAATAAAACAAAAAGTTTAGATTTGGTCCATCATAATAATGCATTTCTTTGTTTTAAATGTGGGAAGAAAGGTCATAAGAAAGCCGAGTGTAGATGGCATGGACAAAGATATACAGGAACAAGACAAAATTACCAGGGATGGACTCGTGGAAACAAACAAAATTATACAGTAGCCGGTCGAGGTGGATATAGAGATTATACAATTTCAGAACGAGGAAGAGGACATGGACATCTGAATAGAGGAGAAGGATTTCAGAATTGGCGAGGACATCAAAGTAATAATAGAGGACAAGGAAACTACAATTCAGGGAGAGGTCATCAGTCATATACAGCGAACTTTTCAACAGATAATGCGTTTACTTCAGAAATTACAGTGGACAGTCAAAAAGAACAACACGTTTCATTTTTGTGTGCAGACAATAAGAATAAAATTGTGTGGTGTGTGGATTCGGGGTCTTCTGACCATCTTACAAATAATATAAATTATTTTTCAGATTATATTGAATTAAGAAAACCTAAGGTAATTGCTGCTGCAAAAAATGAGGTAAATTTGTTGGCTGTTGGAGTAGGAAATATACAGGTAAGATGTTATGTTGGCAAAAGATATTATGAGTGTACTGTTGAAAATGTATATTATGTACCAGAACTTCGTCAAAATTTATTATCTGTTTCAAAAATTGAAAACAATGGTTATAGTGTTGAATTTTATAATGGAAAAGTTAGAGTGTATAAGTATGATCAATTAACAATGATAGGTAATAATGTAGGTTCTTTGTATACTATTGAAATGGAATTATTAAAGGTTCAATGTAACTACAGCAATAATAATAGCAATAATATTTTACAGCGTTGGCACAGACGGTTTGGTCATTTAGGTATAAGAAATTTAACACTACTGTCACAAAAACAAATGGTAAATGGTTTAGATGACTTGACTAATTACAGAGAGAGCGACTCACTGTGTGAACCCTGTTTATTAAGTAAAATGACTAAACTTCCTTTTAATAAACCAGGACGTAGGGCTTCTAGACCACTAGAATTAATACATACAGACGTTTGTGGACCAATAAATCCCCCAACACAAGAGGGTTATCAATACTTTGTTACATTTATAGACGACTATACCCACTTTGTTATGATATATTTAATTTCCAATAAAAGTGAAGTTTTCCAAAAATTTAAATTATATTATAATTATGTCACTAATCATTTTAATGCAAATATATTGAAGTTGAGATCCGATAATGGTGGTGAATATGTTTCAAAAGATTTTCAAACTTTCTGTGACAACAAAGGGATACAGTTGCAGTATACAGTGCCATATAACCCACAAATGAACGGTGTTGCAGAGCGAATGAATAGAACTCTAATTGAAAAGGCTAAAACTGTGTTATCAGATTCACAACTAAGTAAAGAATTTTGGGGACATGCAGTTTTATTTGCAGCTTATGTAACAAACAGGAGTCCTACAGTAAATAAAGATCAAACACCATCAGAGCTATGGGAAGGAAGAAAACCAAATGTGTCAAATATGCGTGTTTTTGGTTGCACTGCTTATAATCATGTACCAAATCAGCTTCGTCAAAAACTGGACAATTCAGGTAAGAAGATGATTTTTATAGGTTATGCTACAACAGGATACAAACTCTATGATACTGAAAGAAATATGGTGATAATAGCAAGAAATGTAGTTTTTAATGAGAAGCAAAAGGAAGAAGGAAAAGAAGAAGAATATGTCACAAAAAATACACAACAATATAAATCCAGAGAAGGTAATGATGAGAGTGAAGACGATACCCAGGAAAAGATAACGCTAGTAAAACAGGAAACAATAAATAAAGAAAAGAAGAAAGAAGAAGATGACACGAAGAAAAACATGGATAGCCAAAATAAGGAAATAGAGAGTAAACAAAGAGGGAGAGAGAAGAGAAAAATTACTAAACCAAAATGGCAAGAAGACTATGAAATTAACTTCAGTGAAGATGAGGAAGCATTGTATGCATTACTGACTAGTAATCAAAATGTACCACAAAGCTTTGATGAAATAATAAGAAGGAAAGATAGATCAGAATGGGAAAAGGCAATATCCGAAGAATTACAGATTTAACAAGATAGTGAAACATGGAAAATAGTATGTCAGCCAAAGAATGAGAAACTGTTAGATAGTAAATGGATTTTTACAAAGAAAGAAGTAGGAGAGCAGGAAATATGTAAAGCAAGATTGGTAGCAAAAGGATTCCAGCAGAAGGACGATCTAGATGACGTTTACGCACCAGTATTGAAACTACAGACATTAAGAGTTTTATTGTCAATTGCGGCTTATAAAAATTATGATATACATCAGATGGATGTGAAAGGTGCCTTTTTGTATGGGCGAATCGACGAAAATGTTTATTTGAAGCCACCTCAAGGATTATTTGTTCCAGAAGGTCATGTTTTGAAGCTTACTAAATCATTATATGGTCTTAAAAAATCCCCTAAATATTGGTATGAGAAATTCACAGAAGTTATCATTGATTATGGTTTCATTCGGTCACAAAATGATTATTGTCTGTATAACAAAGATGATCTTTATTTACTTTTGTATGTCGATGATTTATTATTGATTGGGCCAAATAAAAAGAAAATTAATTTAGTTAAGAACTTCTTAAAATCTCAATTTAGAATGAAAGATTTAGGTGATAAAGATTTGACATATCTTGGCATTTCTATTCAAAAGAATTCAGATAGTATCTTTATAAATCAAACTAAATATCTACAGAATCTTTTAAGGACTTATAACATGGAAAATTGTAATGGTATTAACACACCCATGGATAATAACTTTAAATTGGACTTTGACGACTGTGAAATAGACCTGACTTTAGAATACCAATGTAGATCATTGATTGGCTCATTAATGTACGCTATGGTTAGCACTAGACCAGACTTGGCTATGGCTGTGTCATATTTGAGTAGATTCCAGTCTAAACCAACATTGAAATTATGGCAAGCTTTAAAGCGAATACTTAGATTCATTAAACAAACTGTTAATTATAATTTAATATACTTAAAAACAAATTGTGACAACCTAATAGGTTTTGCTGATGCAGATTTTGCTAGAGATAACGATAGAAAATCCACCAGTGGATATATGTTTAAATTATTTGGTAATACAGTTGTCTGGAGATCTAAAAAACAAAGTACTGTGGCACTGAGTACAACTGAAGCGGAACTTGTATCTTTATGTGAAGCTTCTGTCGAAGCATGTTGGCTTATTAAACTGTTATCAGACTTTAATGTAAATATTAAGAATGTTGTAATTTATGAAGATAACCAAAGTACTATGAAAACAATAAAAAATCCAGATCAGAAAAGACTTAAACATATTGATGTTAAATTTAATTTTGTAAAACAAAAGGTGGAAGAAGGTGTAATTATTATTAACTATGTATCAACTGCAGAACAAGTCTCTGACATTTTTACTAAACCTTTAGCTCGAGACAGATTTGTAAAACTTAGTAATATGTTAAATTTAAGGAATGTAGGTCTGGGTGAACATTGAGGGAGAGTGTTGAAGGTGGCAATGTGCACCCATCCCTAGTAAGTATGGTCTTTGGTGGTTGATTGATCTGTGTCATACGCTAAGAATTTGTGTGTAATGGTAATGGTATTGTCTTAAGAAATAAAACAAAGTTACAAGGAAGAAAGCAGTCTTTAATTTATAAAACAATAATAGAAAAACAATAACAATGAACATATGATTAGATTATAAGATAAGGCTCTTAGCACATTTGCGGGTGGTGGGACGGGCAAGTCGTTCTAAGGTATTACAAATAACCCAGATTTTTAAACTTAAGTTATCTTTGTACGGCTTCACATCCATTTAGTTATGTGTCAAGTCATTCTCTTGTGTTGGGTTTCCTTAGGGAGTTGATTGGTTGTGGATTATAATGATTCATAACTTCTTCAATTAAGAATCCGATGGCGTTAAGCTGGTAAGCGTTCTCAAATGATTGGGGAGATTAAGCAATATACGCACGGGTCGAGCTTCCGATGGGTGACCAATAATATACTTATTTTTAATCGTCAGTATCTACCAAACCGCATTGGGCCTGTATGGTAAAAGTAAAAATTAAAAATTATGATAATTTTTTTTTCACCTCACACGCTCGGAAAAGTTTAGTTTGTCATTCAATTTCTGCGTGGAACATTGCGTTTTATCCGCTAGCGTGGAAAAGTGTTTTAAAATTAGAACCTTTATTCTCAAAGAAAAGCACACATGGTACATTCCGAATTGTCATTATAGTTTTTATAAGTATAAAGACAATTCGCAATAATAATAAAAATAGTATATTTATATTCATTTAAATTAATGTTATAGTACTCCGTTTTGGTTTTATTAAATTATTTAAGTTCCTTAAATTAATAAAAACCAAGAATAAATAATATTAAGTATATATTATTTGTTAAGTATTAGAATTTTAAATGTATTTATTTAAACCATATGATAAGATTTCGGACCGCACCCGAAAAATAATTGTCACAGTTATTTCTGGCATTAATCGATTCACATTGAATTTAAAAGTATTTTCAGATACGTTCTGAAATTTAGTAAAATCAGAAAAAATAAATGTCAAATATTTACCATTTTATTTAAGCTGGTTTTCTTGCAGCCAAAAATTTCCTTGCTGTAGTGAGGTGAAAACTTGTGTGTTGCCCTTGGTAGCGAAGTGTTTAGTGACTCATACCTTTGAATCCCCCGTTACGCTTAGGATTCTATCTTTGAACTACTCGCTATGCTCGTTATTCAATCCTTCGCTTGCTTAGGTTTCAAATAGAGGTAACACTCGGCCAAAACTCAACTTTGCAGCCTTGCATAACAAATAACTATTTCCTTAATCCTTTTATTTCCTTATCTACGGTGTATTTACATCCAACCATAAGGCAGATCTTTTCCCCTGAAGTGGGGACATTTACAATATGCTGACGATCATGGTGATGATCACCAAATCACTGGGATGATGTAAGAAATTATCATTTTAGAAATGTACATACCTATAGTTTTGATGGCTTGATATTTTTGAGTGCAAAAGTTAGTAAGTAGATAGTACTAACGCATAACGTTAAAACAATCAACCACAGATTGTGAAAAATATAATCAGGAAAAACAGAAATATGTAATAGAGGCGGCAACGACAACTGAAATTTCATAAAATTATCACTCATACTATTCTGATATGTGAAACATTCTGCCAGTCATGCCAGCCAGCTTAGAAGCTACGTATACTTCAAGTTAATATGCCACTTTCACAAAAAAGTACTTATCAAACTAACTACATTGACAATATTTTTGTTAGAATGTAAGGAATTTTATCATCTTCTAAAACTCCTTTGTTGGCTAATTTTTTTTTTTGGGTAATATTTAAGCTGGATTGCAGCCCTTGCTGTGTTGCATAACAAAAAAAAATGTTCACTTGATTGACAATCTAATTCGGGGCTTTGATCTTGCAATTTATTATATTTAAATAAATTTATTTTAAACATACAATATTATGACGCAACGTATAACGTAAATGGAAAGAGAATGATAAGTCATAAACATCTTTATTAATTAGTTTATCTTTATTTAGACATCTGTATATATATAAATCCGACAAATGAAGATATTCCACATAAAAAGGAGCCCAATATTCGACAATCCTATTCGTCCTTGATTGTTCAAGAGGCTTTAACCGCAGACCTCTATGACACGGCAGATTGTCGACAAAAAATGAGTGACCCGGCCTTAGTCACCACACGGTAACGGTAGTGCGTAGATTTGGGTCAAGTACTCCGAAATTATTGAGCATACGATGGATGCGTTCTTAATACGATAACAATGTAAAACCTGTCTAGCTTCGATTATTGAAAAGTGATTGTATGAAGCAGATGAATAAAATTATTTATCTATAATATAATTTATCTATAACATAAAGGAAATATTTATTCGTTTCTTAATATGAGTGATAAGTACAACGGAAAGCATTTAGGTTTTGTTCTCCTTGGTTAAGAGAATTTCTCAGTAAATACGATACTACGATGACTTCGAAAACCAAGCACCAGCCTGATTTTCAAGAGGATATTTAATCAAAGTGTATCCGGTAACAAAAATCTAGAACGTTAAGCAAGTATTTTCGTAACATGTACTTCTTTTTATATATAAAAAAATGGGAAAATTCATCTTAAGTGCGATTCGAACCTACCCTTTGACCCATAAGGACATTTGACATAAGTACTCGTAAGTAAACAAAAAAGAAAATTAACATAAACAAATAGTGTTGGCTGCATTTTTTTGTAGCTTTCCAGCAAAAATATAAACCAGCAACCCCGGTTTTTATCAGTTTAAGGAAATTAAGTACACCCAATTTTCTTTAAATTATCAAAATGGGTTTTTTATTATAATCTAGTAGCAACAACACAACAGCCGACTTTAAAACTTTATCAGGTATTCTGAAAAGCGTTAAGATTAAAATATAAGATCAAAGTAGACGAACTATTTGAATATTATTCATTTCAAGAAAGTGTATTATTTTTCATGAATATAATAAGGCGATGATAAAATACTTATATACGCAAACCGTATTTCTGGAATGGGTTTTAATAAAATATTCGAAGGAAGTGCACTTGAGTATAATTTTAAATTGATGCGGTTATGGGTTTCCCTATTAGAGTGTAGGTAGGCAAAATACATGGACATTTGTTGTAGTAGAAGTAAACAAGGATACTCGTCAATATTTCCTGGATTTTTCAAAACAGTACATTAAAGATGTTTTGACGCGAAACCCATTCTTAGTGGAATAATTTCAGGCATGTGTCACATAGCCATTAAAACGTCTCTACATTTACCGTAAAAAAACGTACCACTCTCTTAATTTGAATATTACTTAATTTGGATCCTTTTGCAGGGTATATAAGGTAAATAATAAAAAATATGATCTGTATACTTTCTAACCTTGGAAGACCTGAGCACCATGCTCGAAGATCTCAGTAACGCATCCCAACGAGTGGGTCTTAAGATGAACATGGACAAGACGAAAATTATGTCCAACGCCCATGTGACACCCGCTCCAGTAAATGTTGGGAACGTTACACTCAAAGTTGTTGACCACTATGTTTACCTAGGACATACAATACAGTTAGGTAAGTCCAACTTCGAGAAAGAGATCTCTCGTCGAATCCAACTCGGGTGGGCAGCGTTCGGGAAGCTGCGATACATTTTTGCGTCCAAAATACCTCAGTGCCTTAAGGCGAAAGTCTTTAACCAGTGTGTGTTGCCAGTGATGACTTATGGCAGTGAAACGTGGTCGTTCACTATGGGTCTAGTAAGAAGGCTCAAGGTCGCCCAGCGGGCAATGGAGAGAGCTATGCTTGGTGTTTCCCTACGCGATCGAATCAGAAATGAGGAGATCCGTAGGAGAACAAAAACCGCCGACATAGCTCAAAGAATTGCGACACTGAAATGGCAATGGGCAGGACACATAGCAAGGAGAACTGATGGCCGTTGGGGCGGAAAGGTTCTCGAATGGCGACCGCGTGCCGGACGACGCTCAGTACGAGCTACGAGGTGGACCGACGATCTGGTTAAGGTCGCGGGAAAACGCTGGATGCGGGCAGCACAGGACCGATCGTTGTGGAGATCCTTGGGGGAGGCCTATTTCCAGCAGTGGACGTCGTACGGCTGATATGATGATGATACTTTCTACATTTCTCTTTATCACTATGCGCTGTTACAGGCAGGCTTTTTAGGGTATAGGACCTTAGATCGACTGAATACATTATTTTTATTTACAATTTTAAACTTATAAAAATGCATAATAATAAATCATATTTCTTACAATCATACCAATTAGCCTAGCCCAAAGTAAGCACTGCAAGGTTTGTGTCATGGATACTAGGGTAACGGATAAACATACATATATCATACAAACAATTATTTATATTAATAGAAATATATAAAAATACCCATGACTCAGGTAAAAAATGCCCGTATTCATCACACAAACATCTGCCCCTTCCGGGATTCGAACCCAGGATCGTCGGCACCTGACCGAAAAGCAGGATCGCTACCATTGCACCAAACGGTCATCGTACCACTTGATACCATTCATCAGAATATCCAAAACTTTTAGAATTTTACATTAAGTATTTTTATTAGATTAAGTATTTTACTACGATTGTTTAAGTAAATTTAATAAAGCAAGTAAATAATAGTGGTTTTGAACGTTAAAAATAATCAAATTATCCGCATTTGTTGTGTACAATATTATATTGTTATAAATATTAATTATATGCTGTTGATTCAAAAATATTTTTTATTTTTTTAGTGATAAGTGATTAATTTTAATAAAATTTAATTGCTTCAAATATAAAAAGCATAATATGTCTAGTTTTTACTTTGTAATTAATTTTTCTTATATTGCCCTTACTTGGGATGTGGTAGGGCCGAGATCAATATCTACTTATCTCATCTCTACAACCCATAAGTTACAATAGGGTAAAATAGTAGGGCTCTATCATAATCTCAAATCGTCAATATGTCCCCATTACTGGGGCACAAACCTTAATCAAGATGGGAGCACCAAAGGGAGAGTCGGCCAAAACCTACGAATAAGCATTGAGTTTGTTAACAGATACTAATGCTGAGAAGAGTTAGTCAAGATAACTTTATTGTCACCCATCCAAAAATTGACTATTGCGAAAGTTACCAAACTTCGACAACTGCAGACCTACCACACAAACGCCGTGCCACTGAATTTTTTAAATATAATTATATAATAATAGAAATTTATTTTAATTTTGTATGTACATACACAATGGTGTAAGATAATTTATATGTTCCATTAAGTCTACACGTTTCATTACAATGTTTTCACCCACGACAGGGTCTGAATGTGGGTGTTGCCGACATGTCTAGTCGTACTAATTGTGGAATGCGGTCAATAGTTTTTTTATAATTTGAAATTTCTTTACTTATTTTTGAAGTGTTTACTTTACAGTCCCTAACAAATTATAATAACAAAAAAGAAACAATAAGTTAATATGAAATCAAATAGTGAAGTACATGTCTTTTACTAATTCAACTTACAATATAAATATTTTTATTAATTTAATTCTCACGTAAGCGTCAGGATAAAATAAAAAACATGGAAATAAATGCGTATTATATTCAAGTGTTTAATTTTCTTTTTGCTTGTTATAATAAGTAAAGGAATGTCTTATATAGTTGAAAAACAAGTTCACGAACTGTAATATTGTTAGTGGTTATTGTGACCTAATTGTGGCGTTTACATCATGGGTCACACTAGTATAGTAACTTGGACTAGTACTTTGAATTTGCCGATACAAACACCACTTCTCAAAAATATCATTTCACTGTGATCTTTAAAGAGGTCAAGTTACTGTAGCGCCATGGAGCTATAAGGAAGTCGTTGGCTGATTTTTTTAGTATGCCTAGTATATTTACTATTCGAAATATAGAAGAATAAACAAAGTGATTTTGTTTATTTAATCAGTCGCGCTTGTGGTGTATTCCGAATAAGCTATTAGTTTGTTATGTACAGTCAACCAGTTTGATTCTTTTTTTCTTTTTATTTCGGTCTTAAAATTAAAAGCAAATGATTTTATAATTTGGTCTTTGCTTTCTATGTAAATTTCGTGCCACTGATCCCCGGACAATCGCCGTAGCACCTTCCCAGTAGAAGCATATTTAAGCAGTAACAGCCAACCTCGTTAACACCTATTCATCTCTTTTTTGTACTAGGAATGGTGAAAAAAGAGGTAAACCGAAACGGTAAATAAGCAAACAATGGACATTAACGTAGTTAAATCATAAACGGTCAACGCTAACAATGCTCTTCCTTTCGGTAGCTTCGTCGTGACATTAACGATGTTAGAGTGCATTGGTCGCGGGTCAAAGTCACGTCGTCGGCGCCTCGCGCGCCTTCTTCAGACACGTACGATCCTTTTTTGCCGACTGTACGGTTTAGGTTTCCTGCCTCGAGATAGTGACTGTACTATATGGTTTATTAACATTATTATTAGCATGAAGCTGACGCCTCTTAATATAAATTTTGCCAACCGATTGGATTGCCATTAAAGATCCTATCTCCTGCCTGTAATTCTCATAGAGTCATGGTAACTTACATAATAAATTTCTGATACATAGTTGAGTTCCATAATTATGACTCTACCACTTTCTTATCTTTCTTAACATTGTTATTTTTTTGTTTCTCTAAAAATCTCATAGAGACAGATGCTAGACCTAATAACGCTTCTCAGTTCGAAGACTGTTTGACACATTAACACCCATAGTTTTGCATTTAGTTAACACAAGACTTTTAGAACAAAGAGGAAGAGATTTCAAGTGAGTTTACCAAAAAGTTAAGTTGCATTTGGTTGCATTCGATCCTATGGTATCTTATTATAAACAACAGCAATTATAAAGTAAAGTATATGAAACAAATTATAAAAAGAATATGTATGCCAAATATACTCCACGCTCTAAAAACATCCTTTGATACATTATTGAAGCAAATACCTGCCACGTGAAACCTTAAAGACTTTAATTTGAATGGCATTTACAAGATTAGCAACACTATAAACTGCAGCAAAAATGCAAATCTTTGGTTGCACAAGGATCTATTGTAAGTTTCTCCATAAGGATATATTCCTTAACGTACTACCTGTATCTCCAAAGAGGTTGCATTCGTTGATAACCTTTGCAAAATGACTGCCAATTTTGTTGTTGTCTTTTTATAATACGCTTTGAATATTCTTGCTCACTTGTATTACAAAACATTCCTGGGGATACAGTCGGAACTGTAAATATAGGTATAGAAATAATATTCAATACGTGAAGTGTGAAAATAAAGTGCAGAAACTGTCAAATAAATGCACAGATTAATTATCACGTTTGCAAATGGAAAAGATTTTGCCTAAGATGTAGCTGTTATATAGTTAGTAATATTGTTTTACTCAAGAGTGTCTACTTCTAGCGGCCCCCTTCATCCGACGGCATTGTAAACCAATTAGCCAGTTAATGCTGCAAAATTATCAGATACCTGCGATACTTACATCGGCAGAGTGTGTTTTATTTATTCCGAAGAATCTTCTGCAACGTTAGATATACAATGCAGGCAAGTAAATAGGCAAGTACCTACAAGTAGGTACTTACAAGCGTCGTCTTTGAATTGGATTCTACTTAATATTGAAAATTGAAGAGAGGTCTTTTGACATCGTGACCTTTGTGTAATAGGTAAAGTGTCCACAAAGATCAAAATCATAGTTAAGCTTAAGGAAGTAGCGAATCTGTCGACTGGTTAATATGTTAATACACATTAACTGGCTTCAGAATAAAAGTTAGAAGTTAATTCAAAATGAATGTATACTGTCGGGATCAAACGCCTAAATCTATACATATAAATAAAATTGGAGTGTCTGTTTGTAATATTGAAATAGACGTTTTTTACTACATGCATATGAATATATATATACGGTACATACGCCCAAATAACATTTTTTACAATTTTTGTCTGTCTGTCTGTTTGTTCCAGCTAATCTCTGAAATGGCTGGACCAATTTTGACGGGACTTTTATTGGCAGGTAGCTGATGTAATAAGGAGTAACTTAGGTTACTTTTATTTTAGAAAAATAAAGTAATGTTGCAATGTTCCACGCGGACGAAGTCGCGGGCGGCCGCTAGTACAGAATAAAATTATTTCATTTGAGTATTGAATTATTTTCTACGAGGTCACAATATATATCATATCTTCTTTTTTTACAAAACAAAAACGCATCGGCCTGAGAACCCCTGTCACCTCAATAACAATCAACTTTAAGGTAACACAAGAAGGTCGAATCACTACAATACTTAGTATGTAATAGTGCTTCTTCACTATGACATACTTTATTGGAGTCATCCCATGGATCAGCTTCAATGGTGCAATGTCTGTTACGCCATACCTTCCCGAGTTCTTAACCGATTTTAACGGAACGTGACGGAGCCCGAATTTTGAAATTCGTAAAAATTCCCATCGATATTAAAAAAATAATCTTTTTTTTAGGTATTACGCTCCGCTCCATTATATGGTGCTAGCGTAGCTTTATGCTTAGCGACTGCATCGCCTAGTATAAAATTATATAATGTAAGTATCAGCTGAGTCTATAAGTGTTAACGTCATTCATAAGCAAATGAAATAACAAAAATATAAATGTTTCTGAAGAATGAAACTAGTCCGATAAACTCTACTACGAATATAAATTTCAGGAACCTGATAAAATGTAATTTGACATATTGAGGAAATCGGTGTTAATTTTTTGTTTATCTACCTAGAGTGATACTGACTGAACATCACAGAAACTAAAATTCTAGCTTTAAAATTTAGCTATTTAATTTTAAAACTACTTAAATGAAATCATTAGGAGATGATTTCGCCTGAATAATTTAGTTTATGAAGAGCAATAATGCCTGAAGTCTAGACGTTGTTCCAGGGGACCCGAAATGGGCACCCATTTGGGTATAAAAGAGAAAGGGTCCGACTTGCCAACTGTAATCTCGTTGAAACATTTTTCCCTCCACAGATTAAACTTCACAAGACCGTTGCATCGCTATCTCGTGTTTACCGAAAACCTCTAAAGCTTTTGTTTTTCTCCGTTAATTGCATGTGTACTCATCGTAACACTGAATTGCCGACTAATAAGTTCCCCCAATTCATGCACAAAGGGTATACAGACGCTTACAAAACAAAGCGTCCACGCAAATCTTAAAAGAAATTTTAATCAAACGTAATGTTCCTTGTACTGTAACTATGATCCGTACCGGTGAACTAAGCGCTTTTATTAATATGGCAATATGACCGCATTTGGCGTGGATTGTTACGTTTTATGCCATGTTCATTATACGCACTACACCGTTCATTGTGCGTCGAAAATAATAACCACACAAAGCGGTGTGCACACAGGCGAGTTTACGCACACAGGGCGAAGCGTGGGGCGCATGCACTCCGTTCACCAAACTTTGGTTAGTAGTGGCCCCGCGTGCTCGCGGTGTACGCGTCTCCCGGCCCGTCTCGCTCACACTCCATAGAAAATTACGAAACACCGAACCAATGAACTTTCAAAGAAACAGTGCTTTATTCGTACACATTATTTGCCTCATTTCGATTGTCGTGCTTCTGCTTTCTCCGTTTTGGTTATCAAAGCGTGATACACTGCCGGATCAGCCCTTAGCATTTTCAAATGTTTCATTAGGTGTGTGAATTCTGAAAAGTTTTAGTGCTTTCAGTGTCAGCTGTGTAAGCTCGTTTGTTATCCCTCTCAGTTCGGTAGAGAGTGAAAGGAAGCTCAGTCTGCGAAGGGAGCGTTGTTTT
Source organism: Calamotropha paludella (assembly GCA_927399485.1). Lineage (NCBI taxonomy): Eukaryota > Metazoa > Arthropoda > Insecta > Lepidoptera > Crambidae > Calamotropha > Calamotropha paludella. Next base: position 18,109,278 of record OV656813.1, on the reverse strand, counting down.
GTTTTCACAATTTTCTGCTGTAAAATACAGCGTGTTGAGAAAATGTAAGTGAGAAGCTCAGTTATTTAAGCTTGACAATTATATTCCTTTACACTATTGCAATGCTTTAGTATAAGTAATGCTTATAACAAAAATGTATTCTTGTTTTCTAGTTTGAATTTGGTTTTACTTGATAATATGATTCTTACCTAATTGTGGTGTACCAAAAATTGTTCTCAAATTAGATAATATTAGTTCACATAAGGAATTGCGGCATTAATATTTTATATTAGAAAAATATTTTAGTTTATACACCAGTCTATAGACAAAGCTCTTCCACAAGAAAGATAAAAGCTGCTAAAAGCAGTTTCTGATTAGACAGTTTCCAACTAGCGTGTTTGTATTAGATCGTCTCGGTCATGTGGACGACTCCAATTAGAACCAGAGTGTTTATAAATAGGCGCACTTAGGGCCCACTTGCAGCTAACTTACTGTTTTACCTACCGTCTAATGTTTTCAGTTTAGAACCATTCACGACAGCATTTATAATATTTTCATTATTTGTTATGTTATGTTACTGAAATTCTTATTTTAGTCAATGATATTGTCTTTAATGATTATATTGATGAAAAACGATGCTGATTGGTTAACAAATACTAGTACAGCCAACCCAAGGATTTAAAATAACTTTTAGATAATTAATGTTGGTCACCCATCCAAAAACTGGCCTTTGCGAAACATGCTAAATTTTGGTATTTGTAACTGTGGTAATGAGAATTATAACTATTGTTGCATTTAATCTATGTTTCAATTTTATATACATCTTCGTTAGGTTTACATCTAATAGACAACATGGAACAAGATACATGGTAGCTGTTCATTACTGTATGTTCTATTTAGTCAAACTACGCGAAATGCAAAATACGTACGAAGATTAAAATTTACAGTGACATTAGAAATATAATTATTTTTGTAACAGGATAACAAATGCGACAAAGGTCGACTCAATATAGTTATCCAAAATCGTTTCATTAAAAACAATGAATTAAAACCATGAAATACATTTCTCAAATTAGTGCAATGTTTACTGCTACATCAATATTGTATTGTACCTACCAATAGTTGAAAAAACCTTTAAACAGCTTATCTGTATTCATTGGTTGGACCACCCCTCTATCTATATTCTACCCTTTCTTAATTGTAAAATAATTGCTACCTAGTTAATTTTTACATAAACATACATTTTTTACACACTATGATGACAGCGACGTGTTTGTTTCATACGTTCCATCGGTAACGTCCATAATATTATTATTATATTTAAATAGTAAAATAAAGTATCGTCCTAGATGTGTCAATATTGTAACATCCTATATACTGCCGCGGTATCCTGTACCAAAACAAATACGAAATGAGTGTCGAAGTAATCTTATTATTTCTTACGTAGTTATCTGCTGTACTCTACATACTACTACAATACTCAACATTCAACAGCGAATAAATTGCATCCATAATCAGGGCCCATATTTCAATGAATGTCAATAAGAATATATTATGAGTTTTTTTTTCAGTTTACATTACTATCTTAACTAATTATCATAACTTTCTATCAAGATATGTGTCAGAGAAAGTATTATCCTATGAACTTTACTTATTAGTTGCAGTTGACTCCTTACGTTAATTTAAATATAGCATTTTCACAACAATCTTAATAACACACAAAGTTGAGGACATTCTAATAGTAATTAAGTGTTGATCAAAATTATCAATAATTTTGTCCTTATTTCTTGTTGGCAGGTCATATAGGTATATTTACATTTAGGTATTCGAGGGCAATTTTCCTTAGTAAAGGGAAACCTGACAGAAGATAATGTCCTGTTTTGTGTAAGCAATAAACCCATTTAAATATAGGTTAAGGAATTCACGTTGTCAGAGTTACGAACCTCTTGTATAAACATTTCGCCATAAATTAATGACATCTGTCGCCGGAAAATGAATGGTAATAATAACAACTTAACAAGGTTTTCCATATTTATAATTTTATAAAATCATTAAATTATTACAATGTTATAACGAAACCATTATTTAGTAGTTCTTGTTAACAACTGCAGCTATACCGACTACTGTTTGGAGCAACGGCAGCTATCTTGCCTTTTCTCACCGACGATTTTTGGGTTCGAGTCTCGGAAGGGGCGGATGTTTGTATGGTGAATATGAGAATTTGTATCTTAGCCGTGGATATTTATATGTATTTCTATAAATAATAAATATAAATGTATCCTATGTGTATTTCTACTTATCCATAACGTAGCATTACAGTGCTCACTAAGGGCTAGACTAACTGGTGCGAATTTAAAAAATATAAAAAATCAAAAAAAGTTGGTTAACTTTAAATATAACAATCACCGATTAATATTCCAATTAATAAATATATTTATTGAAGTAGAGTGGTAATTAAAGTTGCAGGTATAACTATACTTTTTTAAGTCTTGCCGAAAAGTTAAGAATTTGATATACAAATATATTTGTGTTTAATACATTTAAGATTCAACGCTTCAATAAATATTTCTACGTGTATTTCTTTAAATAGCTGTCCTCATAGAAATTACCTTATTCGTTTCACCATGGGTCATTATGGGAAATTTTTATATATGTGTTGTCAAATATAGAATAGACACGCATACACAAAAACCTCTACAATATAAATAACCTTCTACAAAATAGTAATTGAAAACTTCACTATTTCTATATAATCAAGTATGTAACATTTCTTTTCATATATATTACTAGCGGCCCGTCCCAGCTTCGCACGGGTGTACAAAATTCTTTTTTTTTTTTTCTATTATTAAATATTTTCCGTTAGCGCCATCTATCGTCCGGTAGACGAACTACTTGCGGTTAACGCGTTGCTATTGTAACGTTAATCGATACAATGGAAAAAGAGCGGACAGACAAATACACAAACCACTGTGATCTTAGATTATAGATTACCTTTGTTTTATTGTTAATGCACTATTGTCACTATTAAACATTAAGTAAGTATGTTTACATTTAGTATCAGGTCCTAGTAAATAGAAAGAACCTGATCAACGATCTGCGATAAAAAACATAAAAAAACGCCAATATTATGAAACACTATTAACAAAATAGTTTGTCTACATTACAAATAATTCGACAATTCAGTAGGGATAAAGTTTCTATGCTACGCTATTCTAGGCGTATCGTGTTCACATAAATGTCGTAATAAGTCATCGGGCAAGGATAGCTCTGCATATGAAAGATGATTTACGTTAAGGGCAGGAGTTATCTGGCGCACATATTGTTTCTTTCTTTATCTATAATATGGTTTGCTATGTAGTTATAAGTTGTTGCTTCAAACTTGAGCTTTCGTCATCACTGGATATCCTGTTCTCAATATTAGTAAACGTGCTTAGATCAATAATGACAACATATACCAATTAAGTTTTATAGCAACACTGTCTCATAAAATTGTTTAGTAGTTTGAAGCCTGGACTTATCATCCAGGACTTATTATCATTTATAAATTTTATTTATTATTTCTGCGTTTATTTTATAAAACTTCCTTCGAGTTCTTCATTACTACATTGTTTCCGTTATTTTTCATTTTGTAATTTTAATGCAATGTTAATATAAAAAATATAATAAGAAGATTTCAATAATTTTCAATTTATTTTCAAAGGTGGAATAACTACTTTGTCTTCCGTACAAATAGAATAAAAAGAATATAATTTTGATAGATAGCGATTCTCTTTGACCTAGAGATATATTGTAAGAGAAAATATTGTTATCATTTGCATTAACAATAAATACTATGTCAGGCTTATCAGTTACCGTTGTCTTGTTGCAGAAATCGCTTCGATATCTTGTTATACAAGAATATTATAAGTACAGAGCAAACAAGTACGCCGCCCACATCGCCAGATAACGCGGCATCCCGTCCCAGAGAAGTTAATCTAGCACGGGAGACAGGAAACATGCTGATAGCCGAGGAACCCGGAGACAAGTAAATGAGGAACTTCTCAACACGCCCATAACATGCTTAGCTGACACTAGTCCACACCATGCCAGCCAACAATCTTTTAACAAGAGAAATACACACAGAAAGTATGAGATACAAAAACAAAATAAACAATTTACGAATTAACGATAGAATTATGATAAACGAAAATCATTCCAATTTAGACGAAATTCACGAAACGACTGATTTAGATAGATGTAGGATACCGGAACGGCTCTGCCCGCATACCGTCGAATACGAATTGCATGAGGAAAGAAACGTATACGGAAAAGAATCGATTATGAAAAAGAGGGTTGTTGACGTATATGGTGGCGCAAGGCAAGCCGTCAATTTGAATTTCAAATTGCATAAGTGGACGGGAATGATCGGGAGGACAATGGGATTGCACGTGAGAGCCGTCGCTTGCTTCGGGCTGTTGCTGATGATGCTAGTGACGTGCCATGCTGCACCAACACGGACACGAGCCGCAAGGAGCACACTCAACGAGAAAACAGCGGTAAGTTTTGTAATATATTCTTATACCATATTATACATCAAATATCTAGACATGGTTTAAATATGTATTATAGAAGAGTAAAATAGCAAACCTCCTTCATCAAACCAAAACAGTCTGCTGTTTTGTTTAGTTGCGGATTTTGCAAACTTATTATCACAAAGCCCTGGACTATTCAATGTTAAATAACATTATATAACAAATAGGTTTCAAAGCAACTGCATGATCATATTTACATGTAGCCCTGAGTCCCTACCGTGTCTCATGCATACTAAACAGTCTCAAAGATATCCTGACGTCTTGCAAGTTTAAGTCTCGTCTGAGATCGCCGGAAACTCCTGTTTATTATACAGCATTGTCTACGATATCTGTTTGTGACTGATTTACCAGACAATGACTTTCCATATCCACTATTATTTTCTCAATTTTAATATTATTTTGAACAAACGTATATTAGGATATCGAATATGTTACCATGTGCTAGAAATATAAAAGGATTGATTTCATTATGGTGCCTAAATTAGACGATAGTAAATATTATTATATTTGTTGTTAATCGATTAAAATAAATTACTGTTACCTAAAAGTATGGAATAAAAAATATCTAATTGAAAACAAACACAATGACCGCATCGCGGCTGTTATACAATTCCTCAATATATGTGGCCAATTCAGGACGAATCCAGAACTCTTATACGTCCTTAGACGGATTAGCGGCCATTTTGAGGCGTATTTCTGAGTAATATGGGACAAAAAGCCGGCGTGTCGTATTAGATTACGCGTCCTGACAGACGGACGGACTGCTTCGACGAGATTAATGGGGTAAGTGACGAGTGGGTGGGAGTTATCTAGGACCGTCACAAATTGAGAAAAATCCAGTGAATTCTTATATGGTGAATGGTACTTGTTATGGGGGATTGAGAGAATCCGCTGATGCGTAGTTTGATATTGAGTAATGAAAAAGAAACTGGTTTTGACAGAAGGTCTACTCAGAGAACTAAAATATAAAAGCAAACTATATGTTTTCAGATAATTAAAAAAATAATCTTTTTAGGATTTGATACGATTTTTGTCATTTTTTTTATTTATTATCTGACACCTCTAAATCGTGTCTTTGGGTTCTTCGTTTATCTGAAAATCCAACTAAACAAATCACAATAGTACTTTTAAGCTATTTAATAATAAATATAGTGAAAAATAGAAAAAAACTATTTATATATTTGAAAAATAGACAAGAACACCGAAACCGAAACGAATCAAATTTCCAATTGATTATGAACATAAAGTTGTTCAATAAAAAATTTTTGACAATTTTGCTTTTGAATTTCTAAAGTCTTCATATCTATTTTCGATTTAATGATAAATCGCCCGATAATGCGTCTTGCTGGAAACTCTTGTGAAAGTACGGGTTTTCTGTTCAAAACATTCTGCCAGAAGTTTAACGGAAGTCCTGCTAGTAGTACGAAGCTTGTACTGAAATTCTTCTTGGCCTTCTAGCAGCACGCTAGTTTTGAACTTTGTGTGTGTACTAAAATGAAAAGCAATATTTATCTTTTTTTTTTTATTTCTACAAAATATATTATCATAACTGACATAGACACAATATTACACAATATCATAATTGACATGAACAAAAATGAAATTTAATGTGAATTTGCATTAACAACTTTGGTATATTATTTAGTATTTAAAATAGCACTTATGCTGTAAAATTAGTTCTTAGTTACAAAATTGGTTTAAAAAAGGGAAAGGACTAAAATTCGATTATTCTGGAATACCATACTAGTATATAAGCGAAACAGTTTCATCCAGGTTGTGGTTAACAAACCACACATCTTTTGCCATATGCTTTACGGTAATAACTCGCCTCGTAGGATTACCTAATCATGTTGATTCAAATTACTGAGGGCTTTCCATCGATAACCCAACTAACAAGAACTTTATTATTGTTCATATTTCTAAATATAACGCCCAACACTTCACATTCACTAAAAATTGTCCTTCACTCACTTAAAGTCCTGCTTGTCGGACTCCGGGTGATCTATCATTAAGAAAACCAAGCTTGATTGATAAAAAAACACAACTAGTTGCTTCCAACTACATTGAAGCATAACTAAAGTCCCACATAAAAGAGAAATAGTTTGTTGATTTATAATCTTATTTAGTTTACATAAACTCAATAAGATAAGCTCCCCAAATCATGGCCTATCTTTAATTGCATCTCAAACGTTGAACCGCACCGGTAGGCAGCATCCTGCTTGCTCATAACTAGGCCATGTTTGCCCTCATTATATAAGTGATAAACGCTCTGCTGCAATGGACTAATGATTACTGGATTTATAGCGGGCAACACCCAAAAAAAATCTCAATATTTCAGCTTACATATTTTGTAATTGTCGTTTTTCATTTATATAGTTATAGTATAGTATAATTATGGTATAGTATATTTTGAATGTTGCCAGCTTACGACGTAGAACCTTTTTATGCAGTTTTCGAATCAATCCTTGTAACTAGCCAATATGTAAAGAACTTATTTCCATATCAACATACCTACAGCAAATATCATTTCCTGATGTAGTTAGTACTGAAGTAATAATAATCAAAGCATCAATACAAAGAATTGATATATTTATTATCGATAATAACATCAGTAAAAAATGTTTATACTTCTTGTGCTAATTTATGATATATTTTGCTATTTACGCATGTTTTTAGATTTAAACGTAGAGATAACGTAGCTAAACTTGGTCTGTATCAGCTATTGTCGCAGTGGTAAAATTCTACCACCATAGGTAGAATGCATGTCGATTGCTATCCTTATTCATAATCGTACAATATCTCGCCATAAACTTACTTTGAAACTTCCAGCTAAATTACCAAGTGTTATATAAATATTCTAATGAACAAACTTACCTATGGTCAGTATAGTTTTCTAATGAAGAGTACTTCTTTATGATTCCACGTTATCTGTGCTGACTATTGCGGATTCGGAGTATGTGGATATATATTATGACGTATTTTATTCTTGGATGTAACTTATCAGTCAGATTAATTATTGCCTCGTCAAAGAAGAATATTAGTCATTCATAGAATATAATATGAAGTATCAAATCAGTCAATATCGTCAGAAATCGTACTGACTAATTTTCCGGTTCACCAACCGGTATTAAATAGTCGAAACATTGGGTTAAAAAGGTACCTACAATAACTAACATTTCGAACGCGTTAAATAGCCCGGTCAGTATAGCTTTGCTTAAATATAGAACGTGAAATATATTTACTAATGATTTTTTATTTTCAGCTCTTAATCATTATTTTGGTAAAAGTTCGATTAAAAATATTATGGTACGTGACATATAGTATTTCAATACACGTATACATGTATATTGACTCTAAAAATTTTACTTAGTTTGGTATGTAATTTAAGAATATTTTTACAAATCAACTTCTAAAAACGTCATCAATTCGATCCGTATGTATGTAACACTGTCAAAATTTTATAATTACTATATATTTTTTTATATTCCATTAATATTACAATTAAGGGTACTTCTTTAATTATTATACAAATGTCAATTGAAATTATTGATATCTGTGAATAAAACAAATCACTTTTTTAAGTTACCAATATTGATATTCATTTGTTACTAAAAGGGAAATGGTATCGTCTAAATATATTATTATCATATCGGCAAGTTATTTCTACTTCCCAGCCTCAAATAGTGTGGAGCCGGTAACGTCCGCATGCCACCGCCCGCCAGCCTTAAGAACAAAGATTGTCTGGAGCAGTGACAAGGTCGGGAATGTCACATTGTTCGGCAAACGTGTAAAACATACTTCCATTATTCCCTTTTTTTACTTAATGACCGACAAGAATGTGGTTGCAATTTAGAATTCAAATTTTATTAAAATTTTATGTTAACTATGTTGTCTTGATAAATTGGAAATTCCGATTACGTTGTTAAGAAAAAGTTCATAATATAAAAGGACAGTTGATCAATATTAGCTTAAAATAATATTAATCTTAACTTAATAACTTATTGATACATTTCGTAGACTATTTGTTTTTATTATAAATGAGATGTACTTGTACTTGCTAATTAAAAACAATTACAATATATTTGTAAGACTTCTAGCAAATTTTTTCACTTTCCTCTTTATGTTAACCATATAAATTCTTGTATACAACTAAATGTAATATTTATCTCAGTATCATGCGTTAAAAGTTATGTTTAACAAAAAAGGATTTGCGCCCAACGTGGGGCTCGAACCCACGACCCTGAGATTAAGAGTCTCATGCTCTACCGACTGAGAGGGCTTGTAGCCTGTTTGTTCAAAATAACGATTTCTTTCTACAACCAAATGTAGATCAATAGGGTATTTGACAGATTTTCGTAAAGTACTTCAAAATGTTCTAAAGTCGCTAAAGATACGCTTGACAAATCTTTCTCTTATATTTAGAGCCATTTTAATAACAAAAAGATAGTTTTAATAATTACATTTTGTATTTCCCGCTGAAACGCTAGGTCACGTGACAAATCAATGGCGTGACGTCACGATGTAATAGTCTTTATGTAAACAATACGCGAGAGGTAAGTTTTTCGTTCATGATTTTTAAAAAAATGGCTTCAAAGACATTTTGTTTATTACATCGTGACGTCACGTGCTGTGATTGGTCGTTGAGACGTTTCGTGTAAATGATGCACAGATTCAAAAACTCTAATTTTTATTTACGAAAATAAAATATTTAATCATTCTTATTTGTAATTTAAGTAAAATATTATTAATTAGGACCTTAAATTCTATAGTGTTCAATATAATACTTATTTATTTGTTAACTATGTCAAATACCCTATTAATAAAATAACAGTTATCTCTACAGACTCAGTACAGTTTATGATATTGTGATCGTAGTGTTGAAAGAGACAAGGCTTTTTTTTTTAATAATACACGATAAATTAGATTCTCCTTTTTTGAATTGCATTCGTTTTAGATACCCCCAAATGGGTTCTTGTGACCGTAAGGTATTTAATATCCCTCCTATTAAAACTAATTATACTATGTATATTATGTGTATAGTTTTAATGCTATTTTTTACATATTGATATTTTTAACCACGTCATCAATTTATATAGAAGATAGCTAAAAAATGTTTTTCTACATCAAGTATCTTCACTCTGTCCTATATTTTTTGTATGTGAAAACTTCACAGATCCATATAAGACAAAATTATTTTACCTTAGAAACAAAAGCATAATTGTTTGTTTACCAAATAAATAAATGTATGACTTTAAAAATAAGAAAAAGATGTAAATTTTGTACATACCTACCTAAAATTAATATAATTTACTCCATTTCAGAGGTTTTCCTTGATTGGCCGAATTTTAAAACGAATAAGATTCGTTGACCCATTTTGATAAAAGATCGTAAAAGCAAAATAATTGTTTGCCCGAAAAAGCATAGAAAATGATTTTATTCAAATTCTTATGTGACAGTACTTTCGTTGTTATCGCACAATGATTGTAAAATTTTTAATTTCTTCAATAGACTATTGTTTTTTTTTAGTTGACTTATCATTTTACCCATCACAATTTTTTGCTTCTTTCTCTAGGTGTAGAGACTAGACTAGTGAAAAATAAGCAGAGAAACATGGCTACTGTAAATAGTTTTTTTAACCTTTAATCTCACCTTATGTTAAGAGATTAAAAGGTCGAAAGAAACTAACTCAACTCAACTAACTTCACCCGGACCGGAATCCTCAACCACGGAAGAGCTGGCTGTCACATTTGCCGGCACACCACAATATTTTAAACTGTTAATTATGGCGCCAGACTTGGATAAGATTTATTCGTTAGTAATAAGAATTATAGCAATTACTTTGAATCTAGTTCCTAACTTACCGAAAAGGTCTCCGCTCATAATGAAATAGTGTTGATAATTGTCCTAGTCGTATGACTAGGCTAAAACGTATTGTACATATTTTGATGCTACATTAGTGTTCTCAATGAGTATTAAGTGGTAGGAAATACATGTAAAGTTATTATTTCTACGTAAAGTTTTTACTCTTTTCAGACAGGATTTTCTAAGAAAAATCTTTTAAATACATAGACTGATTCTCATGCTCCCAAATCGGAGAATATAAAAAATGGCCCTTATGCAGATAGAGACCGCCTGCCTTCAATCTAGTGAATAAAATATTAAGGTAGATCTCGAGTAAGCCACACAACTCAAGACAGATTGGCCCAAAAATATGAAGACTCGGCCCCAAATAACAGTAAAAGGAAGGGACAAGCAGACATAAAGATTTAATTCATTTGTAAATGTATTTTATGTATAAAATCGATGATTAATAATATTGAATAGACAATAATGAATAATCATTTTATTCAGTTCTGTAAACAATCATCGTATGATCCTCGTAATAATTTACTCATAAATTTTATTATTATCAAAATATCCCTTATAAGGAATAACAGAATAACATATAGAGCGTGTACTTCTAGGCAAGCGTGTCACATCCTAGATCGCATTAATGCCATTTGGCAAGATGGCTGTCAGGCGCTTGTCTTATTATTATAAGAAAGTACTATTAATTAGACAAACTTCTAATAGCTAGGTGAAAGGTACATTCAAAACCAATGTTTTTAATATACATTGCAGTAGATTGCATTGAAAAAAAATCGCCTCAGTTTCAAGAAAGTCAAATGTTCAACTAGATACACTGTAGTGGGTCGTTTTGCTGTTTTGACGCCCCCGTATGGAATAAAAAGAGAACCGCGTAAATGCATATCATAGGGGTGAGATTAACCAGTTACACGACCATCACGTTCGATCAGATTCCGTGTATTTGACCGTAAATTTCGTAATTAGAATTTGCATTTGCAAATTGCCATGGGCGGACTCTAATTAGCACCTGGGAACTTCATCAAAAGTAATTAAGTCGGAGCCTGATTAAATTTACGCCCGTGAATGGGACCACGAATTTCCATAATAATCTCAACTTTGGCACCGTTAAGTAAAGAAGTTGCCTTGTCTATGCTCCGCTTTCGGTTGAATGTTTTACTGTCTCTTAGAGTTCAGGCATAGATAAAAAAGACAAATTAAATCAATCGATAATATTTATAATAAACTTAAACTAAATACAAACAAAAAGGAACAAGTATGCACCTAAACTAAAACATAAAACAAAATAATGGATTAAATTATAAATAAGATAACATTTTGTTACTCTGAACTCTCCTTTTTGTGAAGATTGGCTTCTTGTGAATTCAGTACACATTTGAGTACCTGATGTAAAAAGTTTGCTCACCCTTGGAAGAGACTAACTGGATTGCAAGTGATAACCTAACTGGATTACACTATGGGATTACAGGTAATGACACTTGATGAATAGTAAATAGTTAAGATAAATAGACACAACGTCAAAAGACACACATTTTTAATGATGAATGGAAATGATTATATATATGTTACGATGTATGTATTAAAATGGCTGTTATAACGCCGGTGCGCACTTACGTACGTACACTTACTTACTTTGCAATACAGACAAAGAGTTCACCTTCTTAAGCACTGAGGAGCTCTATATAATAATGTTTTGGTCACCAATCGAATGACCGGCAGTTGTAAACAAATGAGGGTTAAAACCTTTTCAGTCATATGCCGAACGCGCTAACAGCTGCACTCTTGGATGTTATTGTTACGGCCCGCCTGACGTCTTTCTAATAGCAATTCCTGTGCTTTATCAATTTGCGCAGCAAAAACATTTTTTGTATTATATCCCTACCGTCACTCCTTTTATAGACTCATCTACGAGAACGTCTGTCTCTGATATATTTGTTGTTTAAAATATTTTTTACAAAGTTATTATATTGTTATTTGGTGTAAAACAAGATTACATCGACTGTCAAGAAACCTGGATTTTTATTTCCGCATTTATGTCGCAACGAACATAAAGTTTGGCGACCGTGACAGGACACGTGTTTCATCAGATTTTACAACAGCTAAGAAGCCGAAATTTCACATCATATTTGGAAGACCTTTCCTGAGCAGAAAGGCAAAGTTCATTACTGGAGGTGCATTATCAAAGAGTGCAATTCAGAAAGTGCAATTGAGAAAAATTTCTTAGCCACCACGTTGTCAATCATCATCACCATTATTCCACAAATATTTCCACCCAGGCCAGTGATGTTCTAAATCATCACCCTGCAGTGACGAGAATCAAAGATAAGTGCCCTTTTATTCCATACCTATAATATCCAACTACTCTAAATGGTCCAAATCCATTAACTAAAACTCAATTTTTCCATTCCAAACTCCATCAAACATTCCTTATTTCCAAATACAAGGACGGTTTTACTGTCTACTTACTTGCAAAATACTAATTATTCAAGGTATATTTCATTTTTACTTTAAGATCAAAGTAAAATTTGCATTTACCCTAACACAATGAATAAGATTTAAGCCTTAAGTTTATTGCACATTTTGACTATATAAAATATTAGTAAACTGTAATTAAAATACAACTTGAGATAAAATAATAAATCTATAAAAAACTAATACAAGCAATATTACTTGTTATTTGTTTGTTTTTGAATATTAATCGTATAAGTTTCTAAAGTATAATTTGCCAAAACTTTCAGATATAATCAGAACGATTGAAATTGCGTTTTGCATTTCAACCAAATTAAAGAGGTTTGAAGCAGCCCATTGCATTTCGCACGACGCAGCGCGGAGTGCGTACGAAAAACCGGTTTCTTATTGTTGAACGTCAGCTGTCCGTGCCGCCGAGTGAGAATAACAGATAAGCGAAACTTATTCATTATACGCTTTTACAGTGACTTGCAATATTTTCCTTTGGAATCGCATTTATCTTAATTGATTAAAGGCAAGTTTTTTAAAAAACTTTAAATACATATACATAATAAAATGGCGACAGATAAGGGTGATTCCAATAGGGCTTTATTGAGAGACTTAATAGTTAAACGTAGCTCAATAAAGGGCCAAATAACAAAATATAAAAATTATTTAGATAGACTATCAAAGTCAAGTTTTCCTACCAATATAGAAATGGCCGAGCTGTCTCTTAGACTAAATAGGTTTGAGGGTTTGTCATTAAAATTCGATGAATTGCAAAGTCAGATAGAGGTGCTTAATTCTGAAAGTCTGGATTCCGAGCTTGATGAACGGGAGTGTATCGAGCAGGATATAATTATGGCAATTGCTGCAACTAAAACCATCATGACTAGCTACAGTTCCGCGGACGAATCGCGACGCGAATCCTTATGTCCACCAGCTCAAGGGCTTCCCGTTGATCAAGATTTTGGTGTGAAGCTGCCACAAATCCATATATCGAAATTTGACGGTTCCTACTTCCGATGGCTGGAATTTCGAGATACTTTTATTAACCTTATTCACAACAATAAGCGTTTATCTGAAATTCAGAAATATCATTATTTAATATCCTATTTAGAGGGCGAGTCGGCCCGTATAGTTTCAAATCTCGAAATTTCATCCAAAAATTACCAGGAAGCCTGGGGTTTATTGTGTGCTAGATATGACAACAAACGACTGCTAGTAAATCATCATTTAAAGTCTTTATTCAATATACAACCAGTGTCTCGGGAATCAGATAAGGCTTTACGCTTTCTTATAGATCATGTGACAAAAAATTTAAGAGCTTTGTCAAATTTGGGGCAGCCCACTGATAAGTGGGATCTTATTTTAATTTATATTATAACATCAAAATTGGATAATCATACATTGTTAAAATGGGAGGAGCAGAGAGAACATTTTGATGATCTACCGAATTTAGATCAATTCTTCAAATTTTTAGGCAATAGGGCAGACGTTCTTGAATCTTTAAACAACAATAAAGTTAACAATATTCATATAAAATATCAAAACAATCAAATTGTTCCCTCCACTTCATTTAACAACAATAACAAACAACTTAAGAATTCTTCACAACAAATCAAGTCATTTTCCGCTACAAATCATAAATCATCATTAACTTATACATGCATAATATGCGATAAATTTCATAAAATTTATGATTGTCCAGTTTTTAAATCCAAAGGTGTTAATGAACGATTAGCCGAGGTTACGAAATATAAGCTTTGCGGAAATTGCTTAAGACAAGGTCACGCGCCTGAGAACTGTGTTTTGGGCCCGTGTCGCATATGCAATAAAAAACATAATACTTTGCTTCATAAACCTATAGACAATGAAACAAATAAAACTAAAAACATTCAGCCTGAATCTTTAGTCACTTACTGTAATGAAAATAGTCAAATATTATTGTGTACGGCAATGATACATGTAAAAAATCCTGAGACTAATGAATCAATGTTTGTGCGTGGTTTACTTGACTGCGGTAGTCAATCGTCCTTTTTAAGTACTTCTCTGCGTGACGCGTTATCTATTCGAACTCGTCCGATCAATAGAAACATTATAGGCGTTGGGAATAACTGCGTTACTAATGTCACAGAGTGTTGCACTGTTCGACTTCAATCTGCGTGTTCAGAGTTTAATGTAACTCTTTCGTGTTTAGTCATGGATGAATTGACCGGGAAGTTACCTAAGCATCCAATAGACGTCCACATGTTAAGTATTCCTAAAAATATTGTTTTAGCCGATCCACATTTTAATCAACCGTCAAACATTGATGTGTTAATTGGCGCTGACCTATTTTGGGATATTGTCAAGTGTGAGCAGAAAAGCCTAGGAACTGGCAAACCTGTTCTCAGAAGCTCCCATTTGGGATGGCTTGTTGCAGGGCCAATTAAAATTAATAATTCCCAACATATTTTTTGTAATCATTCACTTACTTCAATACCAGAACTAAGAGTTGACAATTTGGTTACAAAGTTTTGGGAACTCGAAGAGGTACCCCAGAGCTCTAAATTAAGTGCCATCGAACAAGCTGCTGAAAAACATTTTTTATCTAATACTACTCGTCTTCCTACTGGTAGGTTTTGTGTGAGACTGCCTCTAAAAGAATCACCTATGTGTCTTGGTGATTCTTATGCTATGGCAAAAAGGCGATTTTTTAATTTAGAAAATCGTTTTCGCAAAAATTCAAACTTGAAGGCTCAATATGTCGATTTTATACGTGAGTATGAAAAACTTGGTCATCTTTCTGCAGTTCAAAAAACTAAACCGAATACATATTTTTTGTGTCATCACCCGGTTTTTAAACAAAAGAGTGAGTCCACAAAACTTCGAGTTGTGTTTGACGGCTCCGCCCCCACCTCTTCAGGTTTCTCTGTTAATGACATTCTGATGGTTGGCCCAAACTTACAAGGCTCCCTTTTCTCCATTTTATTGCGTGCTCGATTATATAAATACCTTTTGACTGGCGACATTGAGAAGATGTACCGCCAGGTCGAAGTAAATAGTGATGATCGCCATCTTCAAGTAATATTATGGAGAGAAGACGAGTCTCAGCCACTAAAGAAAATGCAATTAAATACGGTCACTTACGGTACCGCAAGTGCCAGTTATTTGAGCACAAAATGTCTTTCGCAAGTCGGAGAAGAGTGTGGCGATGAAACTATAAAAACAATCATCCAGAAGGATTTTTACGTGGATGACTTAATCACAGGAGCTGACGATGAGCAAACATTGCAATACATTCAAAATTCTGTCACTGAGGCACTTAAATTGGCCTGTTTCAAATTACGTAAATTTAAATCTAACTCGGCTGCAATTCAAAGTAACGTCAACTTTAATGATAATCAAACTTTAACTTTTAGCGAGTCGCAGAGCACACTTGGACTGGGTTGGAATCCTTTAAAAGATTGTTTCTTTTTTCCAATTGAAATTCTGCCCCAAACTAGCCAAGCGTCCAAAAGAAATATTTTGTCATTGTCCTTTAAAATATTTGATCCTTTGGGTTTACTCAGTCCCTGCATTATACAGACTAAAATAATCTTACAACGATTGTGGAGAAAAAAAATTGATTGGGATGACTTTGTCCCAGAGGATATACAGAATCAGTGGAATGAATTTAGCCAGAGCCTACCACTGCTCTCTTCTCTTTCAATACCTCGTCGAGTTCTCTGTGACTCTCCAATTGAAATACAATTGCACAGTTTCTGTGACGCTTCTCAGTTAGCTTATGGTGCATGCATTTACTTGAGATCCATTAATACTCAAGGGGAGGCTACGGTGAAACTCCTGTGCTCAAAGTCAAAGGTCGCTCCACTGAATCCAGTTACTATACCTCGTTTAGAGTTATGTGCTTTCAGCTAAACTTTGTAAGGCAGTTAGCGAATCGCTCCGAATTAAACCCTCTAAACACATTTATTGGAGTGATTCTCAAGTGGTGTTAGCATGGTTAAGTGGTGATCCTTCAAAATTGAAAACATTTGTCTCAAATAGAGTCTGTGAAATATTGGAGAGTACTACAGCTAAAAATTGGCGGTATATCCCAACCAAATCAAACCCAGCAGATTTCATATCCAGAGGTGTAAGTCCTAATAATCTGTCAAATCTGGATTTGTGGTGGTCGGGTCCTAAATTTTTAAATCAACCTGAGTCTGATTGGCCTAGTTTAAAGTTTGATGTAAAGGACTTGCCTGAAACAAAGGCTAGCAATGTTTCCGTTAATTTCAACTCAAACGATTCTAATAAAAAATCAGATTTATTATTAACCTTTGAAAACTATTCCAGCTTCACTAAAATTCAAAGAACATTCGCATATGTCCGCAGATTTATATACAATTTAAGAAATCCAAAGCAAAGGAAATCAGGATATTTAAAGCTAGAAGAATTAAACGACTCATTTAATTTACTTTGCTTAATGGCACAAAAACAATGTTTTCCCCAAGATTACGATAGGTTAATAAAGAAAATGCCCTTACATTCAAAATCAAAAATTCTCTCCCTCTCTCCATTTTTGGATCAGAATAATATAATACGTGTAGGCGGTCGGATAAATGCTGGTTCGTACAAATATGACAAGAAACATCCAATACTTTTGGATGGATCCCATCATTTAACGCAATTATTATTCCAACGTGAACACAAACGCTATTTACATGCCGGTCCTCAGTTGCTTTTATCGGTCATAAGAGAGGTAGTATGGCCGGTGAACGGCAGACGTGTTGCTCGAAACACGGTTCACAGATGCGTGCTTTGCCGAAGTTTGCAAGGCAAAACTCTCTGCCCAAGGATGGGTGACCTACCATCTCAACGGCTTAACGTTGATTTTCCTTTTGTTTCCGTAGGGGTCGATTTTGCCGGACCTTTTTATACATTAAGCCGCAAAGGCCGCGGGGCTAAGTTACAAAAGTCATATTTATGTTTATTTGTTTGCCTGAGATATAAGTGTGTCCACCT
This sequence comes from Calamotropha paludella, assembly GCA_927399485.1. Taxonomy (NCBI): domain Eukaryota; kingdom Metazoa; phylum Arthropoda; class Insecta; order Lepidoptera; family Crambidae; genus Calamotropha; species Calamotropha paludella. The sequence goes on along the minus strand of OV656813.1, from coordinate 18,091,423 downwards.
CGAGGCTGTCAGCGATTTGAGTAAAGACTCATTTATACAAACGCTTAAACGATTCATATCGCGAAGGGGTAAACCGATGGAGATTTTCTGCGACAATGGTCGCAATTTTGTGGCAGCAGCACGAGAATTAGGTGAATTCATTAAATCAAAAAATTGCGCCTTATCTGACTATGCAAATCAAGAAGGTTTTAAATTTATTTTTACTCCTACGTACGCTCCTCACTTCGGCGGCATTTGGGAGGCTGGCGTGAAATCTGCAAAATATCATGTCAAGCGCGTAATGGGCAACTTACATTTTACCTTTGAAGAGCTAAGCACTCTTTTCGCTCAGGTCGAATCAATTTTAAACAGTCGTCCACTTTGTCCCTTGTCCTCGTCCCCTGATGACCTCTTAGCACTTTCCCCTGGGCACTTTCTAATAGGAAGAAAATTGACGTCATTGCCAGTGCCTGATTTTACCAAATACAAGGAATCACAACTGAACCGCTACGCTCGGCTAGAACAAGTACATCAACACTTTTGGAAGCGATGGCAGCGGGAGTATATCGGCGAATTACAGCAGAGGTTGAAATGGAAAACCAATAAGACCAGCTTACAAATTGGAGACATGGTGTTGCTGCAAGAGGACAACGTCCCACCGCTTTCATGGCGTCTCGGCAGGGTGTCTCGCCTATTCCCTGGACCGGATGGTATCACAAGAGTAGCCGACGTCATCACAAATCGAGGATGTGTACGTCGACCACTGGTGCGCCTCTGCCCATTGCCAAATTCTGAGGATTTCCAGTGTTGAAAGCCGGAGACTTTCAACGGCCGGGAGGATGTTACGGCCCGCCTGACGTCTTTCTAATAGCAATTCCTGTGCTTTATCAATTTGCGCAGCAAAAACATTTTTTGTATTATATCCCTACCGTCACTCCTTTTATAGACTCATCTACGAGAACGTCTGTCTCTGATATATTTGCTGTTTAAAATATTTTTTACAAAGTTATTATATTGTTATTTGGTGTAAAACAAGATTACATCGACTGTCAAGAAACCTGGATTTTTATTTCCGCATTTATGTCGCAACGAACAGTTATAATACTGCGAAACTTATAAATAAATACAATTGATCTCTAAAAAAGTATTTATGCAAACCTTAAAAATAAACGTTTCGACTAAAACCTTTTCACTGAAATAAACATGTCAGAATAAACATTCTTTAATTTTGCCATATAATTAATGTTATTTGGCCGCAGATTGCAGACGTCGATAACAATGAGAACTCCAAGAATTTGTCGGTACCCTCATTTTTAAAGTAGGTTAAATAAGGATGTGAGTGATTTTTTAATTACGTGGTTTATATATGAAAGTTACAATTTTAAAAAGAAAAAAGAGAAGCAACAATAAATTATTTAGTTATTTACATTTTGTTGAAACTTCAATGAATAGACATAATACAATTAAACTAGTATAAAATAAGTTACATAGGTATATCGATTATATTCTGTATATTAATTAGAATAAAAATAAAAACTTAAAAAAACCGTTTGATTTAATAATCAAGAACAGCATTATGTCAATAAATATTATAGGATTCCTGAAAAAATTCCTATAAACTGGTCAATTTCAAGAAACTGGTCGGTTACTATATGGAATTTTAGGTGCATAAGTATATGGAATTTTAGGTAAATAAGTGTAGTGAAATTAGAATTAAAATCAAATTATGCTCCGAGCGTGATAATTCCTGCAACAATTTTTTAATTTATTGAAACGCAATGTGTAATAAGCTTTTTCCAAACTCTGCTGTAGGTACATATTTTATATTTGTAATAAGGAAGTGATCTTGATTCCCGTTAATTTTTAACGCAATGCAAACCGCGAGCGCCAGCCACGCGCTCACCGGAAATTGCGTCTCACCAGATAAATTTAGCGCCGCAGACAGAGACGGAGTATATAAAATGCACTTTATAGTATAAAATGAAAAGAGACGGATGTATTCTCAATGCTTATCAGCAAGCGATTACAAAGGAATTGGTTGATAGTCGTATATTTACACGAGATTAAGAGTATTTTGATGATTTTTTCGTCTTCAAAAACGCTATTGTAGACTCTATCTTTTATCCTTACAACAACTACCAGCGAATAAGTGAATATTTGAATATTGAAGGCCGTATATTAAACAATGTGTTTGATTTTTTTTCTGTGTTTACGGTATTTTGTCTGTCATAGTCACAACGATAGTACTGTAACTGTTATCTAAACTGTAGTAAACACTGTTGACATTGATAACTTTCACCGTGTCATTACGATATAGATATTTCGTTTACTACGCTGTATATATCACCAGACATTTTTTAATAGGGTTTCAGTTAAATAATTTGTTGTTTTTTAGTTATTATGGAGATATTTTTGTGAGAGTAATAGATTTCCACATCATGCTTATTTATGCACTTTATTTTATGTTTAAAATAAAAGAGTATTTCTTAAAAAATTCACAAAAAAAATATAAAGTTATAACATATGTTATGTTTCAAGGAGTGGTGATAATTTGCAAATAAACAAAAATATTATCTATGGTCTTAAAATAACATGTATCGGCACTAAAATTTAAAAATAGAACACACATAGTTGTTATTTGTCGAGATGTAATAAAACATCGTTAATCATTATTCATTGCTCGCCATCCGCCGGGCAGCCTACCAGGTGAGGTCTAATAATTCGGATCTAATGTTCCAGTGACTCATCAGTATATCCGTCGATATCATAATTTCATTTTAAACTCTAAACGTTTTTGTTGAGAGTCGTTATTTAATAAAACGCTGTGTTAAGCAAATGAGTCGGACATACTGTTTCGCTATTGTTATTCTAAAAATGTATTTAGTAGTATTTTTAGATCGTTCTGTTAAAGTTTATGTCTGTGACGTTGGTAGAAGCGTTGACCCACATCGCGTTTGCAAGCATTACACCTAAAGGCATAAAACCAATTTTCTTTTAAACAACCATATGTTATTAATTGTACAATTTGAATTAGTATTAAGCACGTACGTATTTTATATGATGAATTTTATGACACAGACTGAATTGTCCGTGGTTCAACCAATATATCAGAATCCATTTTGTCATACCAGATCCTTATCACTCTTCAGAAATAGGTCTACGCTTAAAACGTTATAATGTTTACATTACGTTAATTTAGCAACTAAATAAAAACAAAGTTGATATGAAATTTCTACTAGCGTATTTAATATATTTTACTTTGAGTGTGTATATATATATATATATAAATAGTTTTTTTTATATGATTGTGATGTTATGTAGAATGTATATAATAATTGTCTTTCTATAATGTCATATTTGCTAATATGGTTTTTTTTCTAGAGGTTGACTAATGGGGAATAATTTTGATATTAATGCAGACTATCTTTAGATTGTGGCCAATAAAGTTTTATAAATAAATATATATCATGGAGGTGGATCTACATATTTTCACTTATGAAATTTGAAATGCAAGTATATTAATATTTTAAACAAATAAAAAACTTTAAAAAATAAAATCTTTAACAGATAAAGAATATTATATTATCAGCTATCAATATCAAGCAGAATTTTATATAGGATAGGATGAAATGTCCACCCTAAAGCATTCAACGAATGGTATAATAAGGTTTGCTAAACATCAGCTATCAATAACTGAAAGCGGTTTACTATGTAATGTCGAGCTGGTCACTGCTGAACACGTTATAATCCTGGCTGAATTTATTATTGTTGTAAAAGCAGAAGTTCATCCGAGCGAAATAACGGGTGCAGGGTAGTGTGTTATTCACACATCGTCTGTCGCCAGTCATGATCGGATTTCCATAGCTACTGAACGTATATTCAAAGCATACTCGACTTAATTCACTTGACATAGAAGTTAATTTTATGTAATGTACATTAAACAGATATGTTAGGGCGAACGTACTCTGTTTGAATAGCGCGCATCCTTAAAAGTGCATACAGCATTCCAAATAACTGCCCTTTTTAGTACACTTCAAGTTTATTTCTCGATATTGTTAACTACCTAATAAAGAATGTAATTTACTTAACTACTTAGTAGTAATCCTATTATACTGTGGCGATTGTTTCTTGTATTTTTTGTATATTCTTACCACGATACCGCCTTTAGGGTCATTAAAAAAACTTTTATTTATCGCAAAATCCGATAAAGTTTTTTGTGTTAACTAATGACATTATAAAACAAATATTTATGCTTCAAATATTTTTTTAATTTAACTGTATAAAAACAATTAATTGACAATGAGTTTTCTCTTGCATTTTAAAACTAATATATTATGTTTTACGTTAACAAATTACGATTATTAAGTAAACAAAAATACTCACTTTTACAACAATGCTGCCTCTTTGAGAATTTATAGTTTCTATTCAGAGGTACCTACTTAGTTTTTGTTTGTAGCGTTACAAGCTCACGTAAATCCTTAATGAACGGCTCGACGAACAGCAAAGGCTTTTTTGTTGAAAAAAATAATGTATTCTTTACAGTACCTATTGTTTATTATAATTAATTCAGGACACACCTGCTTGGATTTAGCTATCAATGTTATGGTTATTTGTTCATTTCGTGAAACGATCTCCAAAGGTATTGAAGTCACTGTGATCTTTAATATGAATCGTGACTTACAGCGAACATCTCATAACTAGACAGATTAAACTAGACATCTCGACCAGCTAGATTTCAAGAAATCCGGAATATTATTATCTTTAAAGAACTTCAACCAATTTAAATATTTTGTAGAAGTCTAAGGTGCCTTTTCCTAGGTTTTGATTTCTATTATGTATTTTGATGTCAGTGGTTAGTTATTCGTGATGACTATTAGGCAAAAGATTTAATTACGTCTCTGGGATTCAACGTAATGTGATAATCTAATATTTATGATTTCTTAATGAAATTGTCGCTGAAAACTCCTACTAATACACTATGCGTTGTAACTAGTTAACAGTAAGGTACTTAATCTTTTTTTCCACTTATTACTGGACTGCAACTGCACACAAGTGCATCATCATTTCTATAGATATTTTATAAGTGCGCACGTGCGATAGTAATTTCTTTGTTCCTTTTATTATCTAAACTCAACTTAACTCTTAGTCACACGTTCTGATTTCATATTCGTATTTTCAACACAACGTGCTTCATCTATGATCCACGAGGCATTTTGTCTAGAAAACTCTTAATAATTTGCGGTTATAACTATACAAGGTACTTGAGGAATATTATTAAACCTACTAAATAAATGTACTTTATACACTCAATTTGTATAATGGTTTTTTGTAAAATCTTTATAACGTATTTATGCAAGAAGTGGAGGAAGGAATGTGACTAATAAAATAATAAGTACATAATATTAAGAAAAAATATTTTATAAAGAACATTTACAATTTATCTGTCGTTGAAATACTTAGTTTCTATAAAAAAAAATAATAACTATTATTTTTTACTAATGTGTATAATTTATTCATATTAGAATGAATATAGTTCAAAAGAAATCAAGTTATTTGGGAATCTAGCCAAACGTTTACCGTCAATATCCTTAGAAAATTACGACGACCTATATAAAACACGAGATAGCGATATCACCGTTTGTTTATAAGTTACAAATGTGTTAATTCATTACAAAGTCAATCTACACGCTTACCGATAATTTATGCAAAAAGCTTTTTGCATATCGCCTTGCAAGTCCCGTCGCGTGCTCACACCTAGGTTGGAACCTGTGACTACATACAGACGGGGAGTGGTTACACATTATTACAATAAATTAGGTGTGTCATACAATCACAGTTAAAGTAAAAAATTTAAGGAAAAGTTAAAAATTAAATGGCTGTTTCATTTTAATCGATTGTCCAAACATTTGTAAAAATACAGCTTACAGACTTACGTACTAGAAAATTTCGACGGGTGTTCACAAGGCTCGGTAGCTCAATTGGGAGAGCATTGGATCGGATTTCCAAATGTTGCGAGTTCGATACCCGCCTGAGAATTTACTTGTGAGCCGAGTCGATTATTTCTAGTATTTTTCTATGAAAATAATTTATTTTAAAAGATAGCATTGAAAAATTTTAAAAAAATATATAAAAGTTGTCCCAGTTGTGGCGAGACTCGCAACGCTGAAATTTGGTGCAAAGGTAGCGGATCTTGCTTACTGCACCAACGTTCCTGGGTCCTATTAACACATGGTTGTGAAATGTGCACACGGAGTATACTAAACCAGTTTATCATAAGTATTTGTTACGCAGTCAATATGAAAGTTACTTTTTTGCGATGTAAAATCCGTTCTTTAATTCTCAAATATACGGACAACAACACGTCGACCCACCACAATATTATTTTTTTACTGAATTGATATAAATTTGAAATATTAAAAAATTTACAGACTTAGGGTTGACAATCGAATGGAGAACTTTGAAAGTTTTGTTTACAAATTATTAATAGAAAAAATGCAACTACTCTCAGGTGCCAGACGGGACTTGAATGTCCCGTCTCTTTCCAAGCGACTCTTCCAATTACATGTGGGTTAGTTTCGATTGACAACTTTATCATTTACAGATATATATTTAAGGGTGATAAATTGTTTTGTAATAGAAGTAATTTTTAATTTTTGAGATTCCACTTTCATAAAACGTGTATTGTTTCTTTGCATTAGTAATTTTGGCTTATCTTATCTTATCATTTATATTAATAAGTAATGTTATTTACATAACTTAGTAAAATAACTAATTCATAATCTACCTTTTTATACCGAATTGAATATCAATACAGTATAACGTTAGAATTAAAAGGAATATTTTTTCAATCCTTCTGATACGTTGGATTTTTAAACAATCTATATAGTATTTCTTAGATCCTAATTTAAATAGTGCTTGTCATCATGTTTACTATATAATCGCTTGAATGCATATAGTTGGAGCTCCCATGGATCAACTTCAATGGCGCAATGTTTGTTACGCCATAACTCCCCGAGTTCTTAACCGATTTTAATATTTTTTGTGTGGAATCGAATCAACAGGTTTAGGACCAAATTTTTTAATTCGCAAAAATTCCCATCGAAACATTTTTTTTTAGGTATTACACTCCGCTCCAATATATGGTGCTAGCGTAGCTTTATGCTTAGCGACTGCATCGCCTATTAGATACCTACTCGTACAGCTAAATAAATATGACTCTTAGTAGGTCTAGCAGTCAAGTTTACTTACTTTTAAGCGGAAGGCTGTCAGCTAGATTAGTTTTACATTTTAATTATTTTCCCCTATTTTGCTTCTTCTATTTTAAAATTTATTGAATACCACTTTAACTTTAAATTATTTTTTATTTATTGCAACAAATATATCAAAAGGTGGACGTAATGGCCTTTGGAATTTTCCACCAGTCAACAGGATGTATAAGAAAATGAGCTTAACAATAAAAAAATAAAAAATATCTAATTAATAATTCTACTAAGAACATTTATATGCTTAGAATCTAATAAAATTCAGTTTTTTTTTACCTATCTTTTTGGTGACTTATAAACTTATTATGTAAGTTCTTGAGTCGGTGACGATGGCCGATTCTGTTGCAATATTGGTTTTTAAAAGTGTTTATGTTTTACACTTAACTATTTACTCTTATATTTAAAGGTATATTTTATTTTTATATATCTGAAATAATGCGACCATAAAATACATTCAATATTTTGAAGCCGGAATATTATTTTTAACAAAAGAAAAAGTATGGTTGAAAGCTTGCAATGGCGTGGGTGGGTGTGCCATGATATGCGGAGCGGAGTACATCATTGTACCTTTTTTTTATTAACACTTTTTACCATTGTTGCTTTTACCATATAAATATTATTCTCTCTTGTAATCTAGAACATATTTCAATACGCTGTTTGTGTCAATATATACAGTGAAGTGAAAAAGTATTTGATAATCTCAATGACTAAGAAAATCTGCGCTGCATTGTTTTTATTACATTTATTATTAGTAATAAAAGTAGCAAAAACAATGCAGCACATAGATTACTATGTGACTACCTTAGTAATAGTTGTTTAAATATACTTTTTGCAGCACTTGTGAAGCTTTTGAGTGTTTTTATATTATGTATTAAGGAAAAGTCTTAAAAATAGAAAAGTCTTAAAAATACGAGACGTCTTATGGAGTATTGACAACTCATCCCCCCAGCTAGAAAACCGTACGACCGCACGACTACGATGGCTTAAGTATGTCAGAAGATTTCTTTATCCCGAACCCCGGTTGAGCTAATAAGTCATCTGCGGCAAATCATCATCTGGAATCGCAAATGAGCAAATAACATCAATCAGTTAAATGTTTAAACAAAATAAAATATAATTAGGCGATGCAGTTGCTAAGCATAAAGCTACGCTAGCACCATATATTGGAGCGGAGCGTAATGCCTTAAAAAGGATTTTTTTTATAATTTTGATGGGAATTTTTGCGAATTTAAAAATTCGGGCTCCGTCACAATCTGGTCCTAAACCTGTTGATTCGATTCCAAACAAAAAATATTAAAATCGGTAGGAGGTAGGTAGTAGTTACCAAGACAATAAAATCATTTTAAGATGGTGCTGGTAGTGAGCTTAAGAAGCACTCAGATAAATTCAACGGATCAGCCAAGGTCTCACAAGCCCAAATAGAAGAGTACTGCGCTCGGATAACGAGAGGTTGTGGGTTTAAGCTACTCTTGAATAATTCAATATTTTGTAGTTAAAAATGTTGATATAAAAATCTAGCAGTTAATATCAAAATATATAGTAAAAAAGATTATTTTTAAAAATTTACAAGTATAAGCCGCGACAACTGGTGAGTGAACCTAACAGCGAAACCTACGGTCGAGGGGTCAGATCCCGCAGAGATTAAATGTTTGTATAATGATCATATGCGTTGATACCGGAGTCACTTTCATTTACTTGTTACCTGATGTAGTTTTTATGATTATTTAATAAGCATTACTATCTTTAATTAAGTAGAGCTTTTTATTTCAAGCTCCATTTAATTAAGGATCATTTAGATCCTTAAGATAAGATATATAATAATAGTACATATATGTTGAAATACTAATCCAATGCCTCTGAATTATCGAACAAAAGATTTTAAGTGTTAATTCTCATACTTCGTTTAAGACTGACATAGTAATCTCACTGTATTCGGCGCATAACATTACTTAGTCACAAAAATGATAAGATAACGTAGAAAGCTCCATATTTACTACTGCGAAGAAATAAAACTACTTCTATGCAAAAATAAACTTAAAAATTACCTATATCAAAACAAACAAGTGAACACCTTCATAAAATTTATTTTACAACATTATTAAGTGGCAATATATAGTTTAAAGAAGCTACGAGTTTTATCTTTGACGGTGTAAATACACATTCTGAGCTATCTCAGCCGGTAGATGTGCACGCGCACCCATCTAGCGCTAAGTTTAGCCCGGAGGGAGGAGCGAGGTACTTACCCGGCTAAACTATAAATATGGACACTTTTACTGAGGGCGTGACCGATGTCAGCTGATCTACCGTGATTATAATCTTATAAGTTATACGTAAATAATATCACTGCCAAGCGAGGCAATACTTTGTTACAGATATTTTCGAAAAGCATAACAGAAAATGCATTAAACTTCAATATGATTCCTAACATTCCGACTGGCTAAGCAGATTCAATATTTAGTTCTTACACTTCTGCGCACATTACACAATTAAATAAAAAAGATCACAGGACGAGATCCTGTGAACATGGCTCCCATAACGGGGTCGAGATGTCAGGCTTAAATATAAATTATGCGCAAAAAACTGTGAAAAAGTTTTATTTAAAATAATAAGTATTGTAGATATCAGATAAAACATTACTATAAAATAGAAAAGTTCGCTTTATTACCCACATTATACCAAACGTATGCATATCAAATTCTCGGTGAAGTGCAAAATATATTTTTGTTTATACTATCTAAAAATAAATTACTTTAAACCCGGTTTTAAATCTATGGATAGCTGGAGAAAAATCTTTTCCATGGAGTTGAAGACCAACATGGATGGGAGACCAAAACGACAGACGTATGATAAATATTCTTAAATTATTTTTTTTAACATTTATCAGCTAGATTTTTATTTATAAATCAATAAAATTAGAAAAATCTACTTGTTTTAAGAATAAATACTAAAATTTCACTTGTGCCGCCGGTATTTTTTTTTCTAGTAAAATTTCTTTTGATATTAAAATTCAGCAGTTCAACGCTTCAATAAAAAAAACCATTTGACATAGCAGTTTCTTCTTTTTTCATTGTTTGCTACATTTAAAATTGATATTTACAATCAATAGATAAGAAAGATATTTCAAGGTAGAGTTACCTAGAACATGAAAATATGGCGCTGGTATTTGGTTAAGAAACCCCTAGAAAAAAACAACGGCTCTGTTAAGATTTAGGTTGCTTAAATGGAACAATACTCGCCCAAAAACGAGATGGTGCTGGTTCGGATCCAGCCCGAGTCCTGAGACAAATTGAGCTTTTTCTAGTAAAATTTCATGAAATATGAAAATATTATCTAGTTGTTTAATGGCGTCTCATTATAAAATATAGTTTTTTTTTTAATAAAGATATTTGCACTTAAAGCTAATATACCACACTCCATAGCAAATGCCAAGTATTTCTGTAGCAAATATAAACGCTGTTTTTACGAGGTAAGATTTCAGGATGACTACCTACAATATTTATTCTTAGAGAGCAGATTTTACGGCGGCAGTTTGTAGAGCATATCGCGTTTGTATCTGTAAAGGTCGATGGGACCCTCTTCCTTATAAATAGTCAGCCCAAGGGTTGTAAAAGCTCCTATGGCACCCCAACTGTAATATATCAAGATATCGAGTTTTACGTACCAAATCGTACAACGAATAATGTAATTTTAGTTTCTTTTAATTTTTTAGTTCGTAGTTCAAATGGCTTTGTTATGGATGGAATGGATGGAAGCTCTCTTAAAGTGAATTATATATGTAATCTTCTTATTCATTCGTCAGATATTTTTAATTGTATTACACACTTTTATGGAAAAGACACTAGTGTTCCATTTACTTGGTTTTTAATTACCATAAAAATTAGCATTAGTTTTGAATATTTTAAATAATCTTATTAAATATACTTCTTTTTGTCAGTAAAATCTGTCTAGTGGTAAAACGAACAGAAATTATAGTTCCATTTATAATTTCTGTTCGTTTTACATTTATAATTTTCTCAACCATATGAAGTGTGTAGATTTGCAAAAATATTTTTTTTATCGTCTCACCCTTTAAAAAGGCGTCATGTTTTCGTCTCGTTATTGAATAACAAACATCCCAACAAATGTACAAAACTAATATTATATACTATTTTGTTGTGCCAATATTAAATTCAAATCTGCCGCGTTATTTATTTGTACGTTCTTGTAATTTTTATTAGTTTGGTCGCCACTCTTAGCCTCACCTCCATTTATTCCATTTCCCTTTCGCACATATCTTGTCTCGCATATGGAAGAGCGAGACGACCGCGCCATCTATTGGTGGCAAATTATGCCACAATGTGGCCAACATGCGGGCAAAAAAATTAAGAAGCCGGAGTTCCGCAATATTGAATTGCACTAGTGGCCTATCCGCAAACCCGTACAACAAACTATATGTGTGCGTAATAATAATGAAGAGCAAAGCCCAGGGACGTCCTTGGCTGCCTCCAGCATCTCACACCACGTGACGGTCAAGGTATCGCGCCCCCTTCATCTTCCTCTCATATTTGTTGTGGACATTAATTTTCTTATACTTCAATACAGCCCACTAAATTTGAATCACCCGTACAACCACTATTAGTACTATGATTATAAATGTCTATGTTTATAGTAATGACAATGCGCCGTGTGGTGTCCGGCAGAGTAGTATAGCACCAACCCTATATACTTAAAGTGTCTTTAAAGATGACTTATTATACTCGAGATAGTCAATATACACCTCCTGTTGTCCACAAAATAGGTAGGGTACCTTTTCCACTGAGTTTTTTACTGCGATTTTCAACCCGTCTACTAAACGTGAAAGTTATGGTGGAGGCTCCGTCTAACAATAGACTTCTTTTGGTTGAGATGAATATCAAACTATATCTAATATCTACACTAGGTCACCGAAAGAAACATATTTCTGCCAATTTGTAAGGATCTTAATAAATCAGTTGGATGTACGTACTAAGAGATATTCTTCGAGAGGTACCGATAAATGGCAGCGAACGTTAAATAATAACGTAATAGCGATATCAATACAGGATAAATAAATTCAAGTTTAATATAAAATATAAAAGTTTACACAAAATAATAAAATAATAATTAACTAACAATGAAGTCGTTAGTGTAGATTTTAGTTGTGAAAAAAATTCTTAAAAACAGATCGTTTTATAGAATTGCTCCGTAAGTATACCTTACAAAAATAAAAAGCAAATTATTATAGATAGGTGTTACATATTATGAATATAAAAATAAATATTTAAACAACAACTCTGAATGCTAACAAAGGATTTAAAAACATTTGCAAGAATCGTCGTCACTTGCTTTAAACTGAAGAAAAATTTTGCAACAACTTCAAATACTCTTTTACAACACCAAATAAAAAATACGTTTATTTGATTGCACTAAAAGGTTGATTTCATTTTACATAGTATACTAATTAGTATGTTTTAATTATAATAAGTAGTGATAACGGTGATAATCATAATTGTGTAAAAAAACGTAATACTTAAATGTATGGTAATAATGGTGTACATTTTACTATTAACTTCTTTCACACAATTTATACTTGTATAGTATGACACTTAGGTAAGGCTCGCTAACCAGTCCTATTGTTGAATGAAGCCGATCTTAAATAAATAGACCAATTGGACCATAACTCATAACGTTAGCTTAATATGAGTAAGTGCAAGTAACGATATGTACTACCTGAACGATGACCTCCCATCCGCTGGTCAGTCTTGTGTGAAAGTTGCTTAATATTATAATCGCACATCAAAAAAAGCAGTATAAACTTCCTCCAACAATTAATTAATAGGTACTCTACATTTAAGACGTTTTTTTCTTTTTATTTGCATAGAACAATAACTATTTCGTTACATATAACCACACAGTAACAACTAGTTTAATACAAGAGAATAGTTCAAAAGCACAACGATAGTTATAAAAGATGCAACAAAAGTACACACAGTCGACACGACAGTCAATCTTCATTTATTTTTAAGATACCCTAGCTTAAATTATTCATTGACACGTTCCGCTCCAGTCTATTATTATGCACAATATTCATTGGTAGGTAGAAAGTCATAAGGGTGCAGATCGTGTGTCAGAATCATAAATCGATGTGACCTTCTGTTAGCATATTTTATGTAAGTAAATTGTCAGCATTTTGTATCTAATATACTTACGTCGCGTCGCTTCTAACTTTTCGTAAAACTTAATGAATAATAAACATTTTACATCAAATTTCATTAAACTGATCATTTTGTTATTATGATTAATGGTTATTTGATATAGAATTGGTTTAATGTAAATAGATTTTTTAAGTAAATAATGTAGCAATGTTGGGATAATAACAGGGTAGGCAGCAAAAGCGTTTGGCTACCCTATGTATAGTTGAAGGGAGGCAGATCCCCAGTAGGCTAGGCACTTCTATGTTCCTCAATGGAGGCACAATACGGCATGGCGGGAAGCACAATCGATTGCCGAGGTCAACGACACGGGAACTGACCTTTGAACGCCTCAGCTGATCGAATATACTCGTAAATTATCATTTGATTATTTGTTAAGTAGAAAAACAAATGACTGTCCTTGACACTCGCTTGCACACATTTCGATTTTTAAATTGCTTTCATTGTCGCAAGGACGATTAATAGTCAATGTTATTGGCCTACCCGAGCAACGTTATAAAAGGTTCACCGATTTCAAGAAAGTATTGCGAGCCCGAGGGAAATTCTCCTTGATTTTATATGAAACAGGTTTTTTGTTAGCGAAAACTCTTTTTATCTGACCGCAGCGTGCGATAATTGACACGAATCTCATTTAGAAGTCTACTGGGATGCAACAAGTGTATAAAGTAAATTAGTAATCAAAAAACAAAGATGTTGACGTGGAGAAAATATATTATTTTTTATCTTATAAAATTAATGGTTTGCAAGATAAACTTACTCTAAGGCAAGGTCTGCGTAGGTGGCTGATATGAAAAAGTATTTGTTGTACATAAGCGCCTATAACTAAAAACGGAATTTACTGTTTTTAATTTTATCTTCGAGGTTTCGTAACATCCACCCGCTAAAAGCTTTAGTCGATGGCCCACGAAAATGTGCCGAAATATTGGAAACTAGAAACAATATGTTATTTCTTCAATGTTTATTTCTTAGTTATAGGAAGATATTAATTGCATAGGAAACTTAAACTTTAATAGGAAAGGAATCTTGCCCAAAAATGCCGCAACTTCTAAAATAAAACTATTTCAAGTTGAAATACGTGTCTGAAAATATATATTTTAACATTAACTATTTAGTATTCGACTTCGGTATATTTAATTATATTACGAAATTTATATGAATCGATATATTCGAATGTTATAAAGTTGTTTAAACAAGAGAATTGTTAAATAGTGGGTGTTGTTTGTTTCAATATTAATTTTGAAACTGTTATTGTCTTTTGTATATACATCTAATAAAACACATTCTTTTTAAATATCGAAATTATATTTTACAGAAAATTATTCCACGATTTCAATATTAATTATTATTGATTAACTTATAACCAGTCGTTACCATTTAATATACTCAAAAGAGTAAAACATTAAGACGTTTATAAAAATGATTAATAAAAAAGTTTCATAGAAAAATTCTTCAAAGTTTCTTTGGTTACCAGAATAACGGTCCCTCAAAGCCATATTTCATATTACTATTATTTTATCGATTGATCTGTTAATCGAAATATATATTTAACAAATGTGTATCCATTTGAATATTTGATCGCAGTAACGTTTTATCAATTGAATCGCATTCAACAAATGCATCATTTGCTTTTCATACAAAATCACCATGATTATCATTTATTTTAGTTAAGTACTAATAAAAGATAGGATCTGAAGAAAATAAATAGAAAAAAACGCAAATAACGCAACACAATATAGAGTTATTTATTTAGCTGCAATTGTTCCAGCAAGGACGAAAATGAAACAAGGTTATTAATCACATTCCTCGTAACAATCGAGTGAAATTGAAGTCGGCTATATAAAACTGCATTGTCAATTACCAATTAAAATAACTGTAAAACTGATAATCAAATGAATCAGTGCGAAAGGCATTTTGCGGTAGCCATACATAGCGATTATACTTGTGTGAGAGGTCAAAAAGGCTCGAAGTGAATGATTCATTACTCGTAGCCGATTGCTTAAGAATTGGTCAAGTAGCGAAAGTTTGTAGTATTCCTTCAATGGTGTTTTATGTATGTAATGTTTCGTAAACAGAAGGCAATATATTATTTAATGATATACGATTACGTCCTTAGTAGTAAGGAGCACGCGTCCAGTTAAAGGTATAATAGTTGCTGGTAAGTATAAAAGACTCTTAATAGTCTTAAGTCTTGTACTTCTCATCTTATAAAGTTTTCTTTCCTTTTTCATTCATAGCTACAATTTCTTTTGCAATTTTTCATAAATATTCAAATTTATTCTAACTAAACATTCCAATCTGTTAATGGAGATCGCTTATATTGCATAAAGTGATTTATTACAATATTACTCTCTGTTCCCCAAATATGGCCTCTTTGTAGCTCTGTAACTGAAATTTAATGCAATTAGAGACAATCCATCGATGGATTTTATCGCTTCATTAGAAGCTATTGAGACTGCCCGTTTATATGAAATTCTACTGCTTTTCATTAGAACGGAAGAGGCCTCCAGACTGGTCTTAATTAAATTTGTGGGAAATAAAATCTTATTGAAGTTTACGGCAAAAGTATGATTAGAAATATTTTCGGTAGTTTAGTAATTTAATTATGGTACAGCGTAATGTGATGTTCAAATTCTTGTCATTACTTTGTTTATTTTAATTGTAAAACTTATTCAGACTGATCTAGTTAACTTTGATATTGCACTGCAAATGTCTAAATAAGAAAACATGACAAGCAAATAAATTAGTGTAATTTTAGGCATTCAAGTTTGGTGACATATTTTTGTGAGCAAATACGTACAAAAATGGAAAACACACTTAATTGTTTTGTCTTTACCTATTTATACATAAATAGTGCAGAATAGAAAACTTACAAACAATTTTCTTTTTAAAATATAGGGACATAACCATAATATTGTGTTTGGCATTCTAACAAGTTTTTAAAACAATGGTGTTTATTTCTATAGCACGTCTTCATGGCCTTAAATATTAATTTTAAACGAGGAATTTACGGCTGTGTGTGGTTGTCTCACGTACGAGTTTAATCAGAAGTATTATCATCAAATAGTCATCAATCATTATGTATCAACATCATACCCGACAAATCAAAACCAAGAGGCAGCTTTCATCGATAGGTGAACGACTCATTTATTGACTTGACATCGACTCATTAATCAATTTGTTTCGGTTCGCATTTAAATTTTCTGTATTTTATCACCCTTTAATGAACCATAGATTACTTCTCACGTCAACAGATGAGATCACATTTGGATTGTCCAAAAATCAGTCCGTCTATATAAAAAATATTCTCGCGGGTAGGGAAGTAATTGTGCGTCAAGATCTGGCCAAAGCATCGTTCGCGCGCCAATAGCAAGCCGCCCTAAATCTTTGTACGTGCATTTCAAATTCACACGCCATTTCTGTGCTGCTAGCGCGTTAGCTACAAGAAAGGAGCCAGAAAACGCGCGTGCAGCTGGCGTGTTGCACGCACTTCCTTCGGCCCGTGTTTCTAGTCCCGCACCGACTGAGCAATACACTATAAAAGCGAACGGAACTACATGCGTAAGAGCCACACGTACGCAGAAAGCGCGACAGTCGCATCCACTATCCACCACAAAAAATGGTTAAGTTGGATGCCAATACCACACAGAAAATGAGGCATTTTTAAAATTTTGTTACAATATAAAAAATAATTATTTACTCAAAAACTACGTAAAATCGCGGAATATTCATGTGGGGGATTCGAGTATAGTATCGATATTTTTTTTGGGAGACTGTAGAATAGATTGAACGAGATACTATAAGTTGGCGGCGAGTCACAATAGATATTTGAGGTCGTATTGCCTACTGCTCCTCTGGGATTTCGGCATGGCCTCGAAAACGAATAATAATAAATTGCCTAAATAAATATCACTACTTCCACTGTTGGAAAATAAGTAAATTTGTTTGGGCCCTGACTGGCCCTAAATTGTAATTACCAAAATAACTAGGGGCGCTGAATCCGTAGGTACTCGGTGACGCTGGCACACACAAGGGGATAGACATCGAGTGGAGAGCACCCAGGATAATAAGAATCCCTTGGATTCCCATAATATGAAATTCCATTGGTACTGTGTGTAAAACATTAAGACGTTTATAAAAATGATTAATTGTAATTTTCACTAGCTTATATCTAATTAACTCAGTGCTTTTTTATTTTTTATTTAGTATGTTACGTGTAAAGATTACCGTGACTATATTAAATATTTTTATTAACACACGATACCGACGGAAAACGGCTACTAATGAAACATTTAACTAATAATTAGAAATATCACTGTGTTTAATCATTATTGATGTACCCAAACTTTATACGAATAAAGCTTTATTTGCCCATGAAATAGCTTATTCTTTTTAACTAGTATTTTTGGGCTTTCTGCCATAAACAAACATCTCTTCTCAGTAACAGCTCTTCAAAATGTATATTATACTTCCATATAAAACTAATTTGTAAATCTTGTCAGTTAATAATTCTGAAATATCTATTAATCTTGTCTGTTAGTTTTTTTTGCTTTTATTAAAAATAAACAACAAGTTTTAAATTAGATACGTAATAAATGCTATTTTCTAGCACGTAACCGAAAATTGTGCATACATAACTACTGTAAGTTTAACCACTAAGGAAGTTATTCCCAACGTTCAAGACATAAATTCAGACAAATATTGAAGTCACAATCATGACAGTTCCCGCTCCATACCCTCATAAATGTCTATGCCATGTGGTTGATTCTTGATTATGTTATGGATTCTACATATCAGGAGCCTATTGAGATTGCTTGAATTTTTTAGGTTTGAAGCATTGAATTTCAAGATTATTTATCCACCTTTCAACTGAATATTCATTTAAAAATAAAATATAAATAAGTGACTCATTTTTTGGTTATATTTATTTTATCTTTACGTGTTAATTTTCATCAATTTGGCGTTCTTTTAGTGGCAATCATTTAAAAAAAGGACAAAGCTTCCGTGATAGAAAAGGTAACACAAACAAAACAAAGCTACACAATATTTATAAACACTGTATATTATTCCTCTCAGAATCACTGCAGCGAAACAAAGTCGGCATATTATATCGATCAAACTGTAATAAATTTTTATTGCAACGTAAATAACGTAATATAAAGCGCTTTTGAATCGTTTATTTCTTTCTGACTAGAATGAGCACTCAAAGTGATTGATTAAATTCTGCTATTTTATTGCTTTCAAAGCATAAAATTTCCTTATAACGAAACGTAAAAATTTTTGTTAATCGCTTAATGCCTTAATACGAATTACTTGGTAATTCCAGTCATTATATTTTTTTTTTTGTGGGTAAATAAAAACCCGGTTGTATAATTACTTAAGACCACAATTCTAAGGAAATAAACTACAACCATGTTTAGAATACGCCGAGTCTTTAGAAAGATAGTCGCATTAGGATATTAACCGATTCGTTGCTGATGGCACGCCTGTCGTGTCATAATTTTTTTTTGTGTGTGGCATTAGCCACTGAAACCGTGTCATTTTTAATAGATGATAACTTCTTCAAATCAAGTTTTAGGGAAATCAACCCAGAATAAAACTATCTTCATTTTTCACGTAAATCAAGCTCGTAGACTTCGTTTCTGTAATTGTATGTAGCAACGAATCGGTTAACAAACGAAACGAACTTACAAAGAAAAGTGTTTAGCAAGACGAACACCAAAAATTGAAAATCCTTAATTAAATACTGAATACTGCTACCTACACGACCCAGATATAGATACTATAACTGAGTACTGTCCTCTTACTATGAACCTCTCATAAACAAACGAGTCCATACATAGCTTAAGACATAATTATAACTAGGAAACGAAAACAAATAATATCCTAAAATTATGGAATCATCCTGTTATAGCATGGTTTAATTTGAACGCAATTTAGGCGCGCAATGCACAGCCCGAACAAAACAACCATTAATACTAAAACATGGTAATTATCAAGGTGGGTTGGGAAAAGTCCATACTGAATACAAACCTCATCGAATATTACTCACTTGAACACGCACGTAATATAAGTACCTCGTAGCACTTCGTAGTCAAGGGGACCGTGTTCATCCCATTTTTTTTCATCTTATATATTATTACACGTTGAATGTTCACAGAAAAATACCAACCCCTTTTTCTTTTTAAAGCCTCTGCTGGCAAACGTTAAAAGAAACAGATTTATTTTAACGTTTGTCGTTGGTGTTAATTTGTTAGTTAAGCCTAGAGCCGCTACGTATATGGGCTCCCGGTTCTCACAGGTATTATTTTAATAACCAGCAGAGGTTTCAAAAAACCAAAAGTTAGCAATTATTTCGCACAAAGAATCACTTTCGGTAGATTAATGGGAAATTGCGCCAGCATTTTAATAGGCTGATTCTTTTTCATTAAATTTTATTAAAATAGTGTTTGTACTTTCGCGTAATTGTTTACGTATCTGTTACATATCTAGTAACATCAATAATAAATTTGTTCTTGACTTAACATAATTAAATCTGACTGTAGCTAAGACTACTTATTTCCAATTTGGATTCTTTTAATGCAGGCTAAGCTATGTAAAGCAGAACGTTGACGAACATTTGACGTGTCATAAAAAAACGAACCATCCTAGAGACAAACAAACGTACGGTCGTTATTGGATTTAGAACACATGTGTTTTATTACCGTAGGCGCCTATCGTTATCGTTACTGTTATTGTTTGTTGCCATGGGCCACTTTCTTTCAAGCTTGTCATTTCAAATTTATTGCATAGTAAATAACAAAATCTTGATTGAATTTATTTCTTTGACATCTTTTTAACTGTAATTATAGAATCCAACGAAAATATGTACAAAAAGTATATATTTTTTTTTAAATACACTAAAAAGTTTTACGATGATTCGTGTCCAATAATGTTGGATCATTCCACATTAATTGGTGTATCATAGTCGAATATCCTCTGTAGGTTAATTAGTATAACGAAATACGTAGCTAAGCCAAATTTTTCACTCACAACCCGATCAAGACATCTTTTTGTAAGAACTATGGGCGCGAGAATCTCGTTAGGTTCTTCAAAGATGAGACATATCTTGTTATATGCATGGTGAAATTTACGAGGATTATCTGTATATACGAATAGAAGAAAAGCTATTTTTCAGGTTGACATATAATATATACAAATCATTATTTCAAACTCATATTCGTACTACTATAAATTACACTTAAAACGCAATTGAAGATACAGGATGTTGCTCATCACAACCATTGGAGAGCTTTTTTACTTGTTGTATCGTAACAAAGAGTTAAATTTAGACTTTAAAGCAATTTACTAAGAGATTAATTTCGTGTAGCTTAGTCAGTGGATTGAGTAGCATTGACCCGACCATTAATAGTGTACAGGGAGATCAGATCAAAGTTCTTATTATTCTATTAGTGATGTAAATTTTAACTAATGATAACCTTAGTCATTTATATCTAAATGTCCCTTTGGGCGTGAAAATAGGCGAAAAAAACCATGCGACTCTATAAACAATTATGTATTACTTTACGTATGACATTCGGCTTTGTAGGCAGTAAGTTATCGGCTAAAAACTACTAGGAGAAATGCAACGGGTTTGGCAAGGTCTCGGTAGCTCAATTGCAATAGTACTCGCCCGAGGAACTAAAGGATATGCATTTGAGTCCCACCAGACTCCTGAGAAAAGTTGAATTTTATCTAGTGAAAATTTCCTCTCATATAAAAATGGATATTTTTGCCGTATTTAATGTTTTATTAGTTAATATAAAAAAACGATTTGGTTTTTTATTACTTGTTTTTATAATGTAAGGATAAAGATAAACTAAAATATATATTTACTTTCGTTAAAAAGAATGAATGTATTACTCATTTATGAAATTCAAGCTTACATGTGGCCATTTAAGGCCATTTTCTACTATATTTAAATTAAATTAAAATACACATAGTAAAAATTAATGATAAAATTATTTGAATAGAAAAAAATACCAGAAAAAATCGACTTTGCTCACAAGTGACTTCTCAGGCGGGATTGAAATATTTAACTTATAATATAACTATTAATATTAACGACGGTGGACACAAAACCGTTGCACGTAAAATTGCATCACTTCTCTATTATCTAATAGTAAAATTTTGACTTATTATTGACGATTATAGGCAAAATTTTTGGACTTTATTTATTTATTTAAGAACAAAACAATTGTCACAGCTTACCCAAAAATTTATTCCATGCTCAATTCCACGATCATTCCATGGCTATACTTATATCATTAACTTAGTGATTATTATATAATTTTATGTTTTATTATGGTTTGGTGCCATTGATGCAAAATCTCCCTAATTTAATATGGATAGCTGTTTTGAGTACTTAAATGCTCCTATAGCCAAGTAGGGCGAATGCCTAATGCAAAGATTAATTTGCTCTCCAGACGATCAAAGTATAAAATTAACGTATAAAGATAAATATTAAATTTTTATATTTTTTTATTTCAGTGTTCTAACCAATTAATTTTATAACGGGTGTCTGTGGACTCTTTTACTAATAACGATCGCTTAAAAAGTTCTATTACCATTTGAGGACGATTTGCTGTCCGAGTTTTTTCCGTATGTTAATTTTAATTATACGTAAGCCTCGTAACACTGATTAATCGCACCCCAGCGGAACATTTGATAACTAAACTGATATATCAAAGAAATAAGTTTATAATTGACTATATCTGAAACATACTAAGAAAAAGGGGTATATATTTGTTCATGAGAGAGTTATCATCATAACTTGTTTTTTTTCTTACATATATCTTACTCTCTCCTAAATACTGGTCTAAGATTTAATAATTGTTGTAAATTGAAGTTATTTAATTAATAAACCACAACATCTAAGAAAAGATAAATCTATACTTTTAAATCAACATACCTACATAGTCTCGTTTCGTATCTTATCAAATATAGTGCACTGTAAGAGATCTCCATTTGCAAATTTGCTCCGCGCGTCCGAGCGAGCTAATGAGAAAATGTACTCGACTGGAGTGAACCCAACTCAACCTGACAATAAAATCGTGGAGGTTCCTCCATTTTCCCGTTTTCGCGGGCATTGGTCAGACACATTAATTTAGCTGCACCAATGAACATTTTGCAGTGCGATCAGCATTCTTAGCTTCCGAGGTTCTTATCTGACCATATAGGAAGAGAAACCAATATTTTTTTTAGAATTGGAATCTTAGGTAATGATGATTAATTATTTAAGCAAAAGTGATTATTATTTTTACGTTATTGTATTTGTTAATTAATTTTGTTTATTTTTTTTCTTTCATTAATGACATTTATTGCCCATTCCAATTATTTATTCTGTTCTATGAAAGAAAGATACGGTTACCAGAAAACATCGCCTGTTTAATTTTGTCACATTTGTATTAAAAAAACACGAAGTACGTAGTTTGTTTTCTTTTTTAGTTTGGAATAGATCCGCGGAATAAAGTTGAAAAATGAGACTTCTAGAAAGGAATTTAATTTCTAGCGTCCATCATTCATCTACTGATGCTTGCTGAAGGCGATTCGACTTGAATGAATGTCCCCGAATGAACTCGATTACGTCAAAAAATTTCATTGCAAAAAATGAGTACATATTCCAATCAAAAGCATTTAAGCAGTCGTAATGTTATGCTATTTTTGTTTTAAATTTCTATTATTTTTGTATACACGTGCAATTCACACATTAGTCATGATTCACAAAACTATAAATAATAGAAAAAAGTATGATAAAGTTATAAGAACTTTTTACTGTCTCTACAGTTTCGTCAATCAATACATTTCATTTTTAATGCCGACCCTTAACGAACATTCATGGCCACAACGTCTGTTTACTGAACACACAGGCAGGCGGCATGGTTAAAATTTTATTTCTTTTACTGTTCTATTTTGATCACATGAAATAAAAAAAAACCCTTTTTATTTTCTAATCACCAATTCCTGTTTAGTTTTTAAGTACTAACATAGGTTGTAAAATTTAAATTACTAACAATGCAAATATGGATCATTGATGTTCGATAAATAAAGTATTTCATTTTATTTATTATAATTATTTATTTATTACTTCTTTCTGATATATAATTATAAAATATAAGTTATAATGCACCACTTATAGATATATATATATATATATATATATATATATATATATATATATATATATATATATATATATATATATATATACACTCATTTGCAAAAAAAACGGGCGGTTTTGATTTTCATTCATCTTTAAAAAGATACAATACAAAAAAGGTTTCAATCGATTGTACACGTTACTGGCCGGTTTTAAAAATGCCGTGGTATTTAAAAAAGTACGTTCTAAATTCAAATTTTCATTTGATGCTCATTTTTACAGAAAACCACTTTTTATCCTACATTTTTGGCGCGAACTTCCAGAAGTTAACATCGACTTTTATAACTTTTATTCAATTTTCATCGATTAATTTCATATCCTTGACTGTCAAAGCTTTATTTATTGCTGTTTGGCTGTATCAAAAATGGTAGATAAAGTGGTAAAAGCTACCAAAATTATCGCGCTGATTGAAGAGGGTTTCAGCCAATGCTTCGTGGCTAGGAGGCTAAATGTTAGTCGCTCGACGGTCCAAAGGACCTGGCAGCGATATCAGGAGACTGGTTCCGTCGAGAAAAGGCCTGGTTCTGGAAGAAAACCATGTACCCAACCACAGGATGATCGTTTTCTTGTGAGTCGCGCATTGAGAAATCGCAAATCTTCGAATGTGGATCTTAAGAACAACCTCCAAGAAGTAAGAAATGTGCATATTAGTCTATGGACGGTCAGGAAGAGGCTTCTTGCTGCCAATATACGCAGTCACCGCCCAGCCCACGGCCCAAAATTACTCCGTGAGCACCGAGTTCGCAGGCTTAGGTTCGCTAGAAAATGTGAATCATGGACTCAAGAAGATTGGAATAGAGTTTGTTCTCTGATGAAGCCAGGATATCTCTGTTCGGTGAAGATCGACGTCGGCGAGTGCTAAGAAGACAAGGAGAACTCTTTGCAGAGGCATGTTTCGAAGAAATCACACCTTATGGTGGGGGCTCTGTTATGTTTTGGGCAGGAATAAATTCAATGGATCGTACAGAGTTAGTCTTCATTGAAAACGGCTCACTGACTGGGCATCGATACATAACGGAAGTTCTAATTCCTCATGCACAACCCGCATTATCCGCTCTAGGTGAAGACTCGATTTTTATGGACAACAATGCTCGCGCCCATCGATTTCGCGATGTTAAAGCGTATGTGCAAGAGGTCGGCATTCGTCGTTTGGATTGGCCAGCTCGAAGTCCCGACCTCAATCCCATAGAGCATGTCTGGGACGTTCTGAAACGGCGTGTGAGATCAGTACAACCGGCTCCGCAGACCATCAGAGAGCTGAAGAATGTTATTACTGCGGAGTGGGAACGTATTCCGCAAGCAAGTATCCGGGATATACTCGCTAGCATGCCCAGACGAATTCAAGCTGTGATTTTAGCTAGAGGGGGTCACACTCGATACTAAACATTTATCTGCTTTTACTTTATTAAAGAAAAACAAACAAAAAAAACTTTTTTATTTTTACTTCATGAGCATATCCACTACTAGCGAACATACACTACTAGTGAGGTTTAGCATTATTTCCCATAAATTGTATCAAAATTTTATGAAATACTGATGAAAACGATTATTTTCTTATTAATTTACCAAATTGTGAGGATAAAACTACTTATAATTATCAAACAAAGCAATATTAACATTTAAAATGGTTAATTGCTTAGGTGCCCGTTTTTTTTGCAAATGAGTTTATATATATATATATATATATATATATATACCATTGATTATGATTAAGCACAATCCCATATTCGGATAAGATTCTGAATAAATACAAATCAATTGGAATTTTGTAAATCGGGCTATTTTTTATTACAATAATTTCAAAATTTACCAATTTCTCCAAAAATATTATAATGGGATAGGCATGATTAAATATTCGAACCATGGAGATTCGATGTTCTCATAATATTGCATTGTTACTGGACTTAAACAAGTGTGCTCAAATTGCGCTAAATCGGATAGCAACAAGTGGTCGAAAGATGGTTTGCAATTTTTCAAACGGAAAAATTACATACGTCAAATTAATTAACTTGCAAAAAGGCTCGCATTTTAAAGTTTTTTGTGAACGCACTGTAACCGTTGAACAATTCTAGTAAGAAACTGATACTATTGAACTTGCGTTACAGTTTACAATAACCATTTGTCACTATTATGATCCAGTGTATAGCCAGTCTTTGTTTCCTATGAACTTCCGCCCACTTAGGTACACTTCGAACGTCTCGTACCAAACGAGAAGTTGTTATATTTGGAATTAAAAAATATATAGGAAAAATACGTTATTCACAGTTTTTTTTAATTGGAAATACATAGTATGTTTCTTATCTTCTTTTAGTATTATTACGAATTGTCATTATTGAGGGTGGTCACTTTCACGAGAGCATGTGTTCCGGGGTCATGATTGTTTTAACACTATGATATATATATAATACTAAATAATTGTTGTGTTGTCCGAATTTTATTTTTTACTATTATTGTTTATTAAGCATAATGTTGTATAAAGGTATATCCCTATAAAGGTGAATTTAGATATTAATAAAATCTTTAAAACAAGCCTTTTCAAAGATACTGAAGACTTGTCACATATAGATAATCTCACTTTGACCCGTTTTGCATTGTAATAGAACACGAGTCATAAATTAAATTTTACCGAGCAATAATTTATAAACATAAATTGTTCCGAGATATACGTTATCCGCAGAGTTAATATATCAAAATTAAGCTGTTGGAGTATTATTTCCAAAAGATATAGTCGCTTTTGAATTATTAATTAACGCGAAGTCTAAAATTAACTGAATAGTTATTTATCATGATTCTATTCTATGTGGGTTCATGACTTGCTTAACAACTTGAGTACAAAACTTATTTTCGAAATACTATATTCAGTAGTCATATAAATGTCATAATTATGCTTTTGACAGAAATCATAATAATAGTAACTTTATTACTTCAGTTGAACATATCGTAATATTAATTGAAATATTATCGGCACTTAGTTCAAAGGTTCACTGTCCAGTAATTAATTCGCTATGTGTTTCCCGTTGAGGAAGTAACAAACTCAAATACTAGTGGTTTTTTATGACAAGTTTATTTTTTTAATGATGGAAATACCTATAACTGTTTTTCAACTAAATGTTTGACTGAACGTAGCATACCTACATGTTAATTTTACTGGTATTGCTATTATTTTCAACCATAACATTACTAAGAAGAATTCAGATACTTCCCGCACGTTTACTATAACATATGATAATAATTTTGTTGCACGAAAAAGTATTAAAGAATACATAAAACAATTTTCAAATAAATAAATAGTTTGTTAAATACCTCATAATAAATTATTGAAATCAAGAACTAATAGGATTTAATTACCTTTTGAGAATATAAACATAAAACTAAAAATTTTATACTCCAATTGTTTGGATTGGATCAAAAAATAAGGAATAATAATGTGCAATGCAAGAAGCTTATAGGCAACACTATGTATATTTAACAAAATATTAAATTCATCAAAATATTTTCAGTTTAAAATCCAATGCATAAAATTAAACATCAATTGAGACAATATGACAGTTTGTAGTAAAAAGATGGCATATTTTCGATTACCCTAATGTAAATAGTTTCGTCTAGACACGCAATAAATCGAGCTTCTTTAAATTACGAGACGGTTTTTCTGATGTTAGAATATTCTCATTCACTCCTGTTGCACACGAGTGAATGTACTGCTAATTTTAAGCAATGTAAAGAAGCGTAAATGAAGAAGAAGAAGCATAAAATGTAATCGGGTAAAGAAGTAAGTATCTTACTACAGTTTATTTTATTTGTGATAGCTTTCAACAGCGCCAGTAACCACTCAAGAGAACGGTACCTACTTGCTACTTCTTTGTCTTTTCTTTATATTGTATCCGTAATGCAGGAGCGTCTCACACCTATTCTTCAAAGTGAACAATCTGATATATTTCCTTTTTCCGGCAAAAAACTACTCAGTTATAGAGATGGAATTAAATAAGCAGCTTTATTTTTAACATTTTTGTTTTAAACACTAAGAAAGTGATAACTATTATATTATTTTGTTTGTACACTTTCACGTTATTAACTCATTAAAATGAAACAATGTTTGTTTTGTATTCTTTGCAGGAGCCATTTTCAGAGGATAAGTAAATTTACGTCATAAGTTTACTACCGCCGCCGTTTAAACAGGCTCGTTCCAAAAGTCCAAACTTTTTCTAAATGCAATTTTAATCAGTTACATTTTTTATTTCTTTTACAGTTTAGTTATTATATTAATCTCTACGTCACTGATAACTATTCAATCCACCACGAATTTGAAAATTAAAAGGCTTTCCCAAGAAAACCTGGCAAAAGAAACTCGTACAGAAAGACTGACCTTATCGCTTGTGACAAAATAGAAGATGTACAACATATGCTAATGGACTGTGTCAAGAACAGGGCCGAGATGGAGTCACTGTTTGAGGAGTTTCATATAAATATTCGAAATGTAGGTTTGATACAAAACATCTTGGCTGAATCGAAATCTGATGTAGCTAAAAAATTATGCGCTCTAGTGAAACTGACCGAACAGTGATTCCTTTTCGTCTATATAATATAGTCCAAGATCCCAGAGCGATCAGACGTAACTTATTTTCACATGGATGAAACCTTAGGTTCGTAGTAGTGCCTCATGTACTTAGAATACCTGTGTGTTTGTGGAACTTGCCGAGTGACACCTGGGCAGGTACCAGGTGAGAAAGGTAACTAAAAATTAGAGTTATTTTACTTAAATTCTGATGGCTGATATTTATATATATTATGTAGAATATTATACTAAACTAGTATCATAAAGTGTCAGACACTTTTCATGGACCAAAACTTTTGTCAGACGCTTTAAAGCTCCATAAAAAATAAATGAACTTTACTTATTTTCACATGTCTGACTTTTACATATGTTATTGAGGTAACTACTACAAAGTTATATTTCATCAGTCAGACAAATTTGACTGACCAAACATCCCTTAAGACAAAAATTATTCGACTGGGAGTGCGAGCGCGAAAGCACTATGCGCATGCGTCTCAGAGTAATAAATTCAAATCTTTTAAAAATTCTTACTACTTTCAATCCAAGGTTTTCTTATCTTTACTTTAATGAAATGATTTTTAATATTAAAAATTAATTCAATAATTAATAAATATTAAATTAAATTCATGTATTGCGTGAATTTGGGATAATGAGTACATTAGGAGCTATTTTGTTTTATAAGGCATTATTTTTATTTTATTGTAAAAAAGGTACCAGTCAAAATAATTTAAAAGTAAAAATATATATTATGATTAATTACAGCAAGTATTAGTTTATTTTTTATTCATCATATTCATCGACAAAATCATTAGAATTTTTTACCATTCATCCAGTCACGATACTGTCCGATATATATAAATATATATATATATATATATATATATATATACGATACGATCTTTCAAGTTGTTCAATAACTCCTCATCAATGACAGAAACATGTTTCGGAGCAATTAACTTTTTATTATGACACATTAAAAACTTTATCTCCTTCGGAAATACTTTTTTTATTTTATCTTCTAAGTTATGAACTGCATAGTTCCCCATAGCTTCCTTAGAATTTTCAAATTCGTCGTTTAATAACTCCATGTATTGTCTATGAAGATATGTCAGAAAAAAACATCGACCTTTCTCTACGACATTTTGTTGTATAAAATTACAAACTTCATCAAAAGCAGCTTGATGGTGCTTGCGAAGCTCATGTCATGATGTTTTAACAGTATTTTTCTTCGACGATATTTTATAAGAATACTCCAATTGACAATTTTTGTGATAATATATTGTTGGATTCATTACATCTTGCACTTTCTCTATTAATTCAGCCATGTCTTCTTTTTCTTCATTTAATTTGATTAAAAATAGGTTTTTATCGCATGTATGCAACGGAAGTCGTTTTAATTTATGCCTTTTTGTTTTTTGTTCACAATATATACATGTCTGGGTTTTTCCACTTGTTATATCACGTTCTGATGAATTACTAGGTGTAAAGGAATCACTACCACATTCAAGGGTCGCACTAGATTCTTCAGTAATTTATGACACCGGTTCAACTGATTCTAATTCTATACTAACTTCAACACTTGGCTCAGGTATTATGCTAGGTTCATGATTGGTACTAACTGGACTTAAGCTTGATGTTACATCTGAATCTCGAGCTGTAGAATTATTTTGTTGACTTGAGGTAGATTGTGCACATGGATCATTATCAACAGTACAGTTACTTGGTTGCGTTGATGTGGATGCTAATGATGTATTTTCTGATTCATTTAATAAATTTCTTTTTTTAACTGGAGTGGCAGAATAATATTTTTTTGGGAGAGCAGTAAAATTTTTATAACACTCTCGGTGATAACCACTATCATTTAAATCCTCCGGTAATTTTATGTTTCTTAATTTTAGGTTATGTATTTCTCGCTGTTTTAAAACTTGTTTACATTTTTTAAAAGTTTCTTCGGAAAATAATATTAATTTATCATTAGATTTTTGGCAAAATACACACTTCAATTTTCCGTCTTCCATGGTTTTTTCACTATCACAAATTACTTAATATCAGTAAAAAAATACACGGCATAAACAAAAAAAAACATGTGCTCTTTACGGATCTAAACTCTATACTACGCGACACGTACTAGGCACATACACACACAGTAGAGTGGAGCAGATGGTAAATGGGAACCGAGTTGCTATGGACATCTCACTCGCTGTTCAATGCATGCATACTGCTTTCGCGCTCGCACTCCCAGTCGAATAATTTTTGTCTTAAGGGATGTTTGGTCAGTCAAATTTGTCTGACTGATGAAATATAACTTTGTAGTAGTTACCTCAATAACATATGTAAAAGTCAGACATGTGAAAATAAGTAAAGTTCATTTATTTTTTATGGAGCTTTAAAGCGTCTGACAAAAGTTTTGGTCCATGAAAAGTGTCTGACACTTTATGATACTAGTTTAGTATAATATTCTACATAATATATATAAATATCAGCCATCAGAATTTAAGTAAAATAACTCTAATTTTTAGTTACCTTTCTCACCTGGTACCTGCCCAGGTGTCACTCGGCAAGTTCCACAAACACACAGGTATTCTAAGTACATGAGGCACTACTACGAACCTAAGGTTTCATCCATGTGAAAATAAGTTACGTCTGATCGCTGTGGGATCTTACTCTAATACTTTTGTATCCGAATTCTAAGATATCTGATATTTAATTGAGAAGATACGATGGGACTGACGTATCCATGTGGATAAAAGCCCCAAATTAATAAAGAGAAAAAAAAAGAAAGACTAACCAACATCGTACAAATCTTAATATAAAGAAAACAAATTGGATTGGATTAAATTTTGCACGTTATTTGATCTTTTATAACAAAGTGTACCAATACTTTCTTTTATTCATTGAACAGTTAGTTAAGCTGCTACGAGTTAAAATGTATACATGTGCATATATGTATATTATAAGCAAAAACATTAATTTCTATCAGATTGATGAATTAAAAATTAAAATCATAAAACTAAAATAACTGATGCGCGAGAGGGCCATTAATCCACGATGCAGGCCCAGCACGGATTGGTGGATGCTAACTGCAGACACAGTGGGGACTAAACACTTAATGTGCCTTAAAAACATGGATACCTGTAGTATTTATTTGAAGTTTTAGTAAAAAAAAATATCAGTACATACGTGGCTAATGCACGAACTTGAAGCCGCTGTGGCATCGGTGCAAGGCGAATGTGGAATGAAATGATATTTCATCGTATGTTATTTTAAATCATGAAAAAAAAGTAGTATACTTGTTTAACATTTGTTCTTATATTTGATTTATTTAACTACTAGCGGCTCGTCCCAGCTTCGCAAGGGTGGACAAAATTTTTTAAATTTTTTCTATCATTAAATATAGCCTATGTTACTCAGCGTGAATGTAGCTTTCCAATGATGAAAGAATTTTTGAAATCGGCTTAGTAGTTTTTGAGTTTATTCATTGCAAACATACAAAATACAAATCTTTCCTCTTTATAATATTAGTGTAGATAATCTAATATACTGTAGAAACGCCAAACTTTAACTTTACTCGGAGTCAGTTACAATGTAAAAAAACATTAAAAACATTTATGACTGAGGTATATAATTAGAATGAATTTTCCTCACAACCAAATCTTATTTAAATGCGAGGCGCCAAGTAGTCATAAAACTGATATTATCTTCATCTGTAATATTAATTTACATCCTAAATTATTCCTGGTAAGCTCAATTAAAATTCAATATTCTGGCCCTTCATGAGTTATATTATATGTTGGTACCATTGAACAATGATTAGGTTTGTAAGGATGTTATCCAGACGGTGTAGTGACGTGTCCGGACACACATTGTTACTTGATTAATATTGCATTTTAATGACAGTTAGTGGAATAAAAACGACGCACGACAAACCATACCACATTTTCCTTCCTGGAATATTTAATACACTTGGAATATTCTTAATTATTATCATCATGGATTTGAACCTATAAAATCGTTACCCAATATAAACAATTCAGTAGCCTTTTCTGAATGTTGAAATAAATGTTATAATTAAAAGAATAAGTAAGCACTAAAAATTAACTTTGGTATTTTAAGCAGATGAAAAGAAACATTGTTTTCATATTATAACTAAAGTTTCTGTATAGTCACAGCATGTCCAAATCAACCATTACTCCACCAGTAATAAAATATTACTTGTCAACCGTATCTATAAATTTTTAGCATTTTCAAAACACGATTCTGCTAAAACTCCATTACAGGAAACGAAT
This sequence comes from Calamotropha paludella, assembly GCA_927399485.1. Lineage (NCBI taxonomy): Eukaryota > Metazoa > Arthropoda > Insecta > Lepidoptera > Crambidae > Calamotropha > Calamotropha paludella. Next base: position 18,058,940 of record OV656813.1, on the reverse strand, counting down.
TAAAACTATTGTGTGTAAAAAAGCTTCAACACGTTATCTCAATATAGATAAAATCATATTTTTTAATATCGCACTTTATGCACACTGATATGTCAGAATCAGATGTCATACTCTCCTTCATAATTCATAAGAGATGTCATATTTTTATAATAGTCCAAGATCCCAGTGCCGCCAGACCTACGTCATTTTAGCAAAGCTAAAATTTCCATGGTTTATAGTCTAGTATGTAGTTAGGAGAGTATGCGTACTTACTAGCTCGAAAGCGGGGCCCTTTCACAGGTAGCGCGAACTAAAGGTGTTTCAAAACTGTACTCACCTACGTTAAAGTAGAAAGGCTCATATTTAAATATATTTTTGACAATATTATCAAAAATAGATAATCGTTATTGCCAGACCGTTTCTATGGGCCATTACTTCCGCCAGACGTTATAAAGATTGTTTAAAAATTAGATAAACTACGTCATTTTAGCAAGCCTCAGCTTTACATATATAACTACGTGATACTATTTCCAAACTTTTTGTAAGCAGCCAGACCAAACCAATGGGCCAATTATTCTCCCAGACACCTCAAAGTTTCCCTGTGAGTGCGAGCGTGAGGGCGTTATTCGGGCTTTAATTCGAGTGAGAACAATACATGGCCTTATAATACAGATAATTGAAATGATGGTTATATTATTTATTGAGCTTGATTAAAATTTTAAATAAATATAGTTATGATCTTTCACAGATATTTAGGTCAAATAAATTTAAAGCAATAGGTATGTATTATTTTTTATTAAAATTTTGATTGAAAATGTTACAATTGACAAATTAAGATTAAAAAAATATTATCTATTATGTTATTCATCTCCATTCTCTTCGTTGCTCGAGTTTCTATTTCCCTCATCAAATTCACATTCATATTGAATATTCAATTCATCTTCACCATCATGGTTATCGTCATTTGGCTCCTCTGTAAAAATAAATAATTTAATGAGGTTGCGAATAACTACCAACATATAAAAATAATTTAATATGAAAGTAAAATACCTGATTCATTTTGTAGTGAGTCGCTAACAAAACTGGGCAATTGATCACCATCAAACCAATTAAAATCATACTGACTATCTTTCAGTATCCACCCATTGTTCTCAGGGCTGAGGGTGCTGGGTTGCTTCTCATGAGCATTGTTCCAGATACTTGCAATATAATTTGCTCGTCGAAACTGCTGCAATAGCTAACTTTTGCAAGGTGGTAAACTGCTTGCATCAAAATTGTTCCGGTTGAATTCTTCATTTACATTGACAACTGTATATTTATTAATAAAAAGTTGAAGTCGAGTAGCATCTACGTCAATTATTCCTGAAATATTCTATAACTCGCAGATAAATTTCTGTATTACATCAAATACATCTTTTTCTTTCTTTTTATCAACGAATAATTCAAGTTCACCGAATTTCGTAAAAGCTTGCTGATATTCTGGACATCGTTGCAGTATTTTGAATGGCTTTTTCTTTCCTTTATTAAAAAAAGCAGGATTGTAGTCACATCCTGTTATTGCATGAAAGCCTATTAAGCTCCTACATAGAAACGGTCCCAAACAGTCATAGATCTTGGTTAAATCAACATATCTTTGATTGTTCCCGGTGCCTGTAAGTACCCAAACGTGTGTATTCATGTCTTTCAAACGATGCATGTGACCCAGCATTATAACTGTTACATCAGTATCAGAACATCGGATTGCAATGTTTTCCTGAATATCTATATTGCATACATGATAAATAACAACAATGCGCTAACGCTAAACACATACTCGTATAGTGTTCTCACTCGAATTAAAGCGCACGAATAACGCCCTCACGCTCGCACTCACAGGGATACTTTGAGGTGTCTGGGAGAATAATTGGCCCATTGGATTGGTCTGGATGCTTACAAAAAGTTTGGAAATAGTATCACGTAGTTATATATGTAAAGCTGAGGCTTGCTAAAATGACGTAGTTTACCTAATTTTTAAACAATCTTTATAACGTCTGGCGGAAGTAATGGCCCACAGAAACGGTCTGGCAATAACGATTATCTATTTTTGATAATATTGTCAAAAATATATTTAAATATGAGCCTTTCTACTTTAACGTAGGTGAGTACAGTTTTGAAACACCTTTAGTTCGCGCTACCTGTGAAAGGGCCCCGCTTTCGAGCTAGTAAGTACGCATACTCTCCTAACTACATACTAGACTATAAACCATGAAAATTTTAGCTTTGCTAAAATGACGTAGGTCTGGCGGCACTGGGATCTTATTCTATAAGGCATGTATTTTGAACAAAACGTGAATTGACTAACGTAACAATATCACTCATATTTTGTTTAATATTCAAACAATCCTAACTTATTGAGGAAATGGTATTGATGCATCCTATTTCATACATAATTATAACAATAAATAAATCATACTGGTACCTTTAATTGAACAATGCGTTGCGACTGGGACGTACGATCCATATCGTTGTGTTAAAAGCAAGTGTCGCGCCGCAGTAAATGTTGCATGTCGCAAATACGGTTTCGTTCAAACTGTAAGGATGTCACTTTTTTTTTTTATTAGCTCTGGGGATTTTCGCGTTCTGCTGTTATTAGGAAGCGCCGCGTTACAGTGATAAAGGTGCTGTTCGGTGAAATAAAAATTAATAATTAATAATTAAACATTATTAATCTTGTACGTCAGGTATGAAACAAAAACAGCGATCTCAATTAATATAATATCAAGTACCTATGCATTCCAAGGATTTTTTTCTGCGCTTTCGTTTAGGAATTTGTTACTGTTTTAGCTACAAATTATTTTATTCCCGTGATCATTGATTTTCAAATTTTAGATACTACTATAAATAACATGCAAGATATAACTGCATTATTAAAATAATCAAACGTGTGCAGTTTATTACTGTGTTAGTTTTACCATAAATATTTTGACATGTAAAATTCACTTGAAATATTTTAAAACAGTTCCCGAACTGATAATAGACTAAGTCGTTTATAGCAACATATAGTGATTACTAAAAATAATCAAATCAAAACAAAAAATACAATAATTACATTTTCACAGATTTATTTTACATAAATTGTGTGAAAGGAACATGTCCGATAAAAAAATTTACAATGTGGACATTTTAGATTTAAATCATATTTATTTGTGCAATAAAGAATGTTACTTTTAAACCCTGAAAAAGGGGAAAATCAAAAATAAATAAATATATAAAATATTTAATTTCAATAGGGGTACAAGTTAAAATCAAAGATTATTTGATATCATAACTGATTAGTGTCAACCCTAGACGGGGCTCCATTGCAACAATGACGACATAAAAACTTACCGAAAGAATTATACGAGCGGTAAATAATATTAAAGTGACCATTTGGCAGGGCGCAGTGAAGGATTTGCTTGCGGTACTGACGTGGCACCGGAATTTATTGTAACATACTGCTTTTTGAATGTCGTAAATTTCATACAGGGATGTTGGGCAATGCTGGCGTAAATATTATTAATGAGCCATTGATCGTATTTTTATTTAAAAAAAATATGTGGTTTTTGTATTTTTTTTAAGCAGTATATTGCTATCTCAGTAATATTACATTTGTATATTAAAACACATTATTATTGTCTCATTTATAACGAGGAAATAATATTATTGTTTTTGTGTCTCAAAAGAGCATACAGTTTTTACATGAGACAAAAATGAGAACGACGACTAGACGATGGGTTGACATACTTGTTATTATTCGATCTGTTAGTTGTTACTTTTTGAATTTCCGCAATTTACGAGAATACAAAAAATCTTCTATAAGATATAGTTGGCTTCAAAGTGTGAGTCAAACTCGTACCTGTTTAGATGTGTTTTTACATTTTTACAGACTTAATTATTGATGTTACATTATATTTTGATTTTATGAATAAGTAATACGATTTTTCATTTTCTCAGTCCATTAAATAATAGTACTTCTCTATTCACTTCGAGAACTTTGAGTACAACTGATAATGTTCGTTTCAGTAGTGGTATAGGTAATAATACAATTTAGGGGTTTTCAAGTCGCGAGCGAATAGGTATTTTCCAGGTAAGCGCGTCACATCCTAGATCGCATCATCGCTTACCATCAGGCGAATAAAAAAATGTCAGTCAATTAGAATTATGAGAAAATTAGTACTTACTGTGATTGAACTTAAATAGATACTCGTGGATAGATAGATAATTATATTTATTTGCATCATAAGACACACACATGTTTACAACAATTAGTTAAGATTAATTATAATATTTTTTTTTTTATTTAAGCGTACGTGCCGCAAAGGGGTAAAGCTCAGCTATACCCTTGCTTTGAGAACAAAGCACTGATTTTCAGCTCCTACCCAGAGAAAGCACGAGTCTACATGTAACAGCGCGAAAGTGAAAACATATACAATAAACATTATACAATAACAAATAAATAATATGATTGATAAATATATGAAAGGTAAAATATGCTCTTTTTGTTCATCCATTTGTTCTAGAACTCTCTTAACTCAAGTAATAGTTTTTATATTGGTATTACCGTTAACTGCTTATAGTAAGCTGAACACTTGTCTAACGAGGATCCATCATAACAAATAGGAGATTTTCTATCTATTGCCATTGGTAATTTTATATGGTTTCAATGCAAACTTGGGGTTTGTTACACTTACTGTAGGGCTATGAAATATATACATTGCGATCTATTACTCAGTAAGAAACATATAATTATATGAGGAGGTAATATTCCCGTTTACTCCTCATGGAACAAACAATTTTTACTTTAATATGCATTGATACTTATATTCAGCTTAAGAAACACTGAAAAAATTCAATATGCTCCTTAAAGTCTATGTAGCTGAATAGACCATTTATGTACCAACATAAAAAAATCCAATACAAAAAAATACACAAATAAAATTTTAAAAGCTAAGTTATGATTATGACCCAGTTAAAAGTGATCACGGTATGAGATAAACCAATATATTCCGCATAATATAATGACTAAAATAAGTCTTGGTGATTTTTACCTTTTCTTTTTGTCAAATAAACACGTTATTTCATGTCTTTCGTCATTTCGTGACTTTATGAAACTGTAATAAAATATACGTCAATGTGTATTTATTATTAACCGCTTAGTCGTACAATGTTTCCACCGAACGACTTTTATGAACCAGATGGGTTTTACTGTCAATGCATAATTTCTTTTTATGCGAATTTTATTGCAAACTTTAACTTACTTACGTTATTGCATTAGCTAAAAGTGTTTCCTCAAAAGATTATAGCGAGTATTGTCTTGGAATTGACTTGAAAAAGTATTATCATGAATTTAAAATTTAATTAATATATTAAGTATTTTTAATTTAGAATGTTAAGCCACTAAAAACGGCCATAAACAGAGAATTATTATTTCAAACACAAGTTTAACTAATCAATCGGTGTTCATATTTTTTTAACTATTAGCTGGACTGTACACAGCGAATAATATTTCTCCTTTGTTAACACCAATAGGTACTATATTTTTATTTAGAGTAACCAAAGATACATCTTGTATGTCTTGTAATAAATATTTATACTGCCTTATTCTTAATTACCGGTTAATTATAGCTTAAAATCTTTCTTTGTATTCATAACTGTATTCTATTACGATTATATTATATAAACGTAATTAATGCAAGTATTTGCTCCTGACAAATTAAGGTAATTACTTTAATTCGCAAAAGTAGTAAAGTATCCAGAACATTCTCGATCCGGAGTTCCGATAAGTTTTCATTAGCATAATATCTTTGGTCTTCTGTAAAATTAGTTTCATTCCAACGATATTATTTCACGAAAGCGCTATATCATAATGTGAGCCGAGTTTCGCCGAATAAAGCAGAAAAGGGGTGTTTTGGCTGGTGAATTTCGTTAAAATCCTCATAATTAATGCAGCAACACGCGTCATAACTTCACAAGCGAATTAATTAATTGAGTCCTACTTTTGAATAGATTTGAATCTGTTATGCCTTTGAGATAGAGTTGCAATATGCTTGATATTTTAGGAATTCCTCTAAAATTACAGAAGTAGGCCTTTCCTAGAAATCTTATTTGACTTAATTGAAACGTGATATCTTCTGATATCAAAAATTAAATAATTTTCTTGAACATTTAACTTTATATACTATAACATTACCTACATTTATATATGTTCCCTCTTATATTGTCATTGCATTACATGCATTGATTCATAGATTCACTACAACATCTTTTTAAGAGAATTAAAATTAACACTTGCTTCTCAATATATCTATGAAAATATTATGTATGTACGAAAATACTATGACATTTAAAAAAAAAGCAGAATATGTTCACACAATACTAGAAACAAAAATAAATTTGTTGCAAGTTTCAGCCTTCAACATACAAGAGCCTCATTTTGGATAAAGGTTGTACTTCTTATAACAAAGTTCTACACAAGCTCGCTGAACTACCTTTTAAGAATTTTAAAAAATTGTTAAGCATATACTTGAAAACCAAAGCTATTACAATATCAGTGATTATCTAAAAGACAATAAACTCTTTGTTTACTCTTGTAAATGCCTATTATGAATCTTTCTCATTTAAGTTTTCGTTTAAAACCATCAGACGTAAGAGCAATATTAAGATGTTTATCGACAATATAAAGCTGACACAACACCAAGTTAATAATAATATACAGCGGAGATCGATTGTATGTTTAGGAAAGTGAAGAAGTAAATGCCTTTTGGCTAAAAGGAAGTAATTCGCAACATTAGTCGTGTTTCCGAGACGCCGGTTGCGTGGCTACATCAAACGAATGAAAATAGATTATTCGGGTTCCGTGGGGAATCGGAGAAGTGAGAAGATCAGACACAAAACATTTTATAGGGTTTTTTGTGCCATAAAACTATTGAATTTCTTTTGATGTCCATTTCTTGTGACAACTATTTCAAATTACCATCGAGGTCTATTCAAGTGTCCTCTTCTCAAAGTCATTAGTAAAAACCTAATAGCTTTATTTGTGGACGTCACTTTACTACTTAACTGTAACAAATGTAAGACAAAAGTGGTCTATTTAACTTTTGTAAATCAATAAACTTAAATATTGAATATACTTTAAATGATTTTTAAGAAGTTCACATACGGGATGTAATAAGCAAATTCAGTGCTGAACATAATATTGGGAAGCGGGCCGTGAGAGCACAGTCACTGGGCGCCGACACGTCGGCCCGTGACTCAGCCGACCTCATTTGAGGACAGCCGTCGCTTCCCTGAGACTGTGATGTCACGGCGTGTTTACATTACAATAATAGAGGGATTATGGGAAGACTAATGCATATTATTAGTTTAACTCATATTAATACGACCGTCGCATAATTTAGGGGTGCCGTAATGACAAGCTTACGTTTTAGGTATTTTTACACAATTAAATTAATTTTAGTAAATAAAAGGCAACGACTTCTTAATTTTGACCTAAATATGTTACCGTTCTTTAATATGAATTAAATAAGTGCTTGTTACATTCGTGACATTGTTTTTGTTAATGATGACTTTATATTTGCTTACATGTTTGCAAAGTTTAAAGCCCTTAAGCCACCTGCGAGGTTGTGTTTAACTTTGTCACTGTTAACTTAAAACAACAAATTAAAGAAATAAATATTGTCCAAGTTCAAACTAATAATAATAATGTTTGAATTATTGTCAGTGTCAATTATGTACTGTAAAAAAAAACTTTAATATATCGAACACGGACGTATTAAGTGTTTCCAAGTAAGGTTATTCTCATTTCTTACCCTAGCAACTTTATGTAAAAATAAGTAATTAAAACAAATTTAATTTCTAAATGAAGAATAATCCACTGACATCTCTTGAGTGTGCTACAAAACAAAAAAAGCTTATCTATAAAAAAAGTAACTAGTCTCGAGTATATTTTTATTGAGTCGAATTTTGGTAGCGATGCGGGCGGGCACTGTTACGAATCGCACGTGCGTACCATAAGTAGAAATCATTATCTTTTGCAGTTGTTGTGTATCTTATGTCGCTGCAATAAAGTCAAAATTGTTCATTATAACTCAATAATTAACGTACGTTACGCCGCTTTGAGAATTACACGGTTGGTTAATTTTAACCCATAACATTGTTACAGCCACTTGAAATCTGAGCAAAGATTGGGTCAAGCATCAATCTCTCTCCTCGGAGATTTCATATCTGTAATAGCACTTAGTTATGAGGTGTTCTTTATTGAATTCGTATGAAAATTACAACTAGTTCCGATGTCATTTGATTTGTATCAATCTGCCACGCCAAATTATTCCATAATTTTATTAATTGTTATAATAGTGTTAGACAGAACTATACTTTTATTTATTGTGTTAATATTACAATCAAGGTTTAATTTCGTAATTCAAATTAGGTAAAGATTAACTAAGAATATATGAAATACCCACCAGAACCGATCATGACTTTGTTCCGTCACTGGAACAAATTATAACAAAGTGATATAATTTGTTATTTTTTAATTTCATTTTTTCTATTCGAGAATGATATATTAACTCCCTTTTCATATAGTTTTACAATAAAACATTGTTGATTGTGTGTTTTTGGATATTGTTAGTAAATAGTGACGCCATCCACCATTTATTGCGATAATAACAGTCTGATTTAAAAAAAAATAAATACTCAACCTGTCTTAAATACAGGTTTTTAAAAATAAAGACCGAAAGACCTATAATTTATTTTTTATATTAATTTACTAGCCATGGTTCATTACACGAATGGGTTCCTAGTAAGTTCTCAAGCTAAGAGTTGAGAATATATATATTTCGATAAAGATATTATTAATAAACATCAAACTATCACGCGTCGTTGATTGACTTGCGAACCGCTGCCCTTGTCACGATGAACCCTCGTCACTCAATGCACGACCGTGAAATTCAGTGACACCGAACCAGTTATAATTTGTACGGCTTCCAAACGCCAAAATGCCTACTTTGGAAATTATAACTGCAACCGAATCACTTATCGATTGTACATTGGAACATGTGCTTTAAAATTTATAAAAATAGTATTAGTTATAGAGATAAGAATGAGATCAAAACATGAACTGCTTATTGATTTTGGTTGAATTTGTTAGTTATTTTATAAATTTGTTTTATTAAATATCCACGTGTTTTACACTTCAAACGTGCTTATAAACATAATAAAATTATTTGAACTGTAATCATGCCTATCATACAAATAATTACATATTATATTTCACCATGAACTACACGACTCTTTTGTCGTTCGTTCTCATTTTAAATTCACTTACCTTAATGTCGGAAATTATTTTTTTATTATTTTTAACTAAAACCACTAATTTTTAATGTTTTCGAAAAGTTTCTTAGTCTATAAATATAAAAAAGAAATAAAAATGAAAACTTATACAGACAACATTATCCGAAACATTTAAGTAAAAGTCATAGTTTAGTTCAGTCTGTACTGCAATCCTCACTTAATAGACAGTTTGAACATAAACATGTAACAGCGAACTATTTCTAAGTACCGACTCAAAGATTAAAGGCTTAACAGTAAAAACTTTTTCAATTAGAATAAAATGAACTATTCCACGGTTAAAGCAGGTACATGTGAACTTTATCAGGTACACGCAAGACTCAAACTAGTTAAGAATGAGACAACCCTGTTTAAGGGTTCATTAAAATGCACTCAAAGCAATACTTTTTCAATGCTTTTCACGGGTTCAACGAACCCCTTAGCCAAATTGACCAGACTGCCGCCAACAATTAATCAACATCGGCGAAGGGACGTTTATATGTCCAAGGACTTCAATTTATTACGATACCCTGGTTGTCCGCTGGGCGATTAATAGTTGAGATAAAGTGCAGTTTCCCGGTAGGGAGGTTTAACCTGGCTCTGAATAAAACCTTTTTAATGCCTCTTCTTTTGATGATTAGTGTTGAATTTGCGCTCCTGGAGATCCCATTCATTTATTAAAATAATCATAGTGTATTCAAATAGTACAATCAACTTATTTACTCTATAATAAATGTAATTATTGTAATACATATTTTACTGTTTCTATCGATACACAAATACGTAATATGTAGTTAATTTTAAAAATTCCATTTCTCACTATCACAATGCCTTTTCTAGTTTATGTAATGTTCCAAATAAAATATTATTGATGATACGAGATATTAATCAAACAGAGGCTAGAAACTTTGTCTAAATCATCATCATCGCATCCCGTTAATAACATATTACCGCCTCAATTCAGCACTGCTTCAATAATTGAGCTCATCAAATACAAGGTTACTCGAAGATTAGCTGTGTTGTGAACACATTGAAACGTTTCATGCTGTTTAACGAGCTTGTCCATTATAAATGATATTATATGAAACTTTGAACCGTGGTGTTTAATACAGTAGCGAAAAGAGTACCTATTCAATAATAAAGTTTTAAGCAAAAGAGCTTAACTTGAGTATCTCAATCAAATCAAAAGCTATCTCAATCTGAATAGCAGATATTACACAAAAATAGCAGCAGCACTATTTATGTGGAACAGTTCATTATTTTGCATTTAAAGATATAGAAACAAAATTTTTACAATACAATGTTCTGTTGTTACATTGGAGCGCTTAAAATTTCTAAATAATATCAACCGCTTTCGGTTGATTGTTTGATTTTGAATTTATTTGAGAATCCGAAGAGAAGAGAAAAAATCTCAGCGTTTCAAGTGCTATTAAACTTGATCGATTCCATTACTTGAACTTCTTTATATAGATTGAGTTAATGTGCAGAATAGTGAACTAGGTCTGATCAAGTTTAATGAAACACCTGCGGTTTAATAAATAAAGTTGCAACTACTAATGGCTATGGGAGTGGCATTTAACTATTTCCTACATACTCTCTTGTAAGACATCGTTTAAAATCATTAAAACAATTACTGAAACGGACGACAAATAACGTGTGACCTATATTTTTGCAACTGCCTGTAAAATTGCCCATATAAACCAACACACACTGCTTTTAAATTAATATAATAGCCGACATTATCTTAGCAAAAGCCAATCAAAAGGCAAAACGATAGAGGAACTTCTAGTAATAGATTCTTATCCGTTAGCGATTAAGAAAATCGTACCCGTCAGAAAATGAGAAAGCGGTTAAAAGTTTTTATAAAAACTCCATAAGTTTTGTGTCATCGGTGAAAAATAAAAATCAAGTATTGAAAACCTTTGATCAAAAATACATGTTTTATCTTTTTTTTAATAGAAGATTTTGTTATTGAATAAATATTTATTTTATTAACAATATTTTTTGTATAAAGCATGTAGTTCGATACACAGGCTTCTCAATAGAAACAAATCTCAACAAAAAGTGTTTCAGCGTTTTAAAATACTACCCAAACCGGCAACACCATTAGGGGTTAAAGATAGTAATATTTAAGTCCATCGTTATAAAGTAATAAGTTTAATAATTTTAAGTAAATTCTAAAAAGGGTTGATTTTATGAACAAATCTTCTTATTAGATTGTTTAAACAAAACACCGACTGTCTCAATAACCTAGTGAACTAATTATGCGATCACTTAGATCATAGGTTCGACGACCGAATCAGGTAGTTTTATTAGGTTTTCTTTCCTTTTTCTAAGACATGTTTCAATTTGATATACTGCCTAAAAGTCTATTTGTTATTAATTATACCAGATCCCTAATTCCAAACTCCACGCGTACTAAAATAGTATGTTAAAAAAGCTAGTAAATTATGAATACTCGCATAAACAAGTTTCTCAAAAAGGTGACCATTAAAACATTTTAAACAAATAGACACACTGATTTTAGTAACATTACGACTTCTTACAGGCGCATCATTTCCCTGTCGCGCTTCCTAAACTTTCCTTGCGGCTTGCCGACCTTGTCTCTTTGGCCGAGCAGTTTGGTGACCTCGGCCATATGATCGGCGAATATGCACGGTCGTTGACTCACAGTTTGTATAATAAATTCAAGCGGCCCGAGTCACTGCCCTAATTCACGTACAGCTCCGGGCGCTACACATTCATTGTAGAGTCGTATCTTTATATTCAATCGAACGTAACGATTTCAATTGGAAATAGATCAATCATTTGTGTCTCTTTACTATTGCTAGTTTTTCTTTTGACCTTGATTGTAAATAATACAGAATAAGACCTAAATACTTGAAAGCGAAGAGAGATTAAACTTAATCCAATAAATAAATTGGCGCAACTTAAGTGAAACAAACATGTTAGTGTTAAGGTGTGGATGGTGGCTCGATCATTGCTCTTGGATGTCTGACTCCTAAAGCAGTAACTGATCTAATTAAAATATGAAATTGGTCGATGCCTTTTAAAAGCAAGAAACTTTTGCATTAGCTGTAATTTAAGTAAGAAACCATTAATTATAACTTTGTGGAAGAAATAAAGAAATCTTAAGCTTAGTATTCCAACAAGGTTATGGTTAAAACATTGCTAGACGTGTAGTCGCGAAGTTCCTTTTGAAATGCGAGTTTTGGATAATGTATGCCAGATGAAGTCAAGATTAATCCAAACTTTATATCAACATTCAAAACACGTTTTAGTTTTGTCGCGACATGAAAATATTAATACAAATCCTATTCTGTATAACTATTTCTTGTATTATAATGGACCATTTTCATAGTTTCGAGGGAAACCATACTATCTATGCCTTAGCACTAAAATGTCTTTAATATATAGGAACGTAATTATCAGGTATAGGAACAGAACTTTTGTGACGACTATATAATGCATATAACAAAATAATAATGTGCATAACTTATAATATATATGTACTTTTATTATTTATTTAAAAAAAGCACCAAAACTTTCGACTTTAACTTAAATATTTTATGAGATTGCTGCCAACCTATGTAAGAGTTGTGATCACTTTCCCTTTCAATCCCCACTTCATTCACTAAGCGTAGTAGGAAGAGCTTCATATGATTCATCTGCATGATTTAACAAATACAATATTTATATTCTGCAATAAAAACAAAATAACAAGGAATCAGAAGCACCTCTTCGCAATTTTTATTAATAAAAAAATCGTGAATAAGAGGTATGTAACTCCGTTTAAATCATTATAGCTGGAAGGACTTCTACACTCCTGACATAATTTATAATATCATATTTAAAGTTTTTAAGGTAAGCTTTGTATATTTCAATGCTTAATTTGTATAAATTTTATATTTTTTAGAAAACTTACTCCAATATTTTACTTGTTCGATTCTACAGTCTACACAATGTAAAAAGTATGTCAAAATGACGTATAATTGCTCTGTTGCAATTGCTCGGTAGTTAGAAACAAAGCGACGAAAAAGTAAAATTCGAAAGTTAGATAGTAAAAATTGTATTTTCATTAAAAAAAAGGAAATGTCCCAACAACCCTAACAACATAGTTCAGTGACTGATACATGTCTAACGCCGACGCGACTGTTGTCTGGCATTAAAACACGCAAAAGCATAATTATTTTAATCGTTAAACTAAGTAGAAACCATTGCAGTAATGCATTGCATACCCACGAAGAGTTGGCTATTGTTAATGCAAAATAGAAATAGAAATTAAAAAATATATATATTGAAGTTTTTGATATAAATATTTTTTATAAAGTATAATCTAGGCTTATCTCATTCACCATGATAAAGCTGCAAAATTATTATCAAGTATCTTAAGTATGCTCATAATTGAGCTTTATACTCGGAAGTGTTATCGGTTTCTACGATTCTATTGTTTTCTCCCATCCCTGGATATTTATGGCAGGTCCTCTTCTTGACAACGTTTTATTATACCACAATATATAAGGTGTTATTTATAATACCTAAATATGTTAATGGTGTTAATTTATTGATTAGAAAAGCAATTTGTTTATATACTTAGTTTGTAATCATTAAATATTGATAGTGGGATGTTGCATAAGTATTCTTGTTTGTTATAAATTAGCATTAATTTCTATGTTAGCTTTATAATTTACTTCAAGCATTGTATAATAAGATTCATTGACCATATTTGTACCTTAACAATGTTGATTTATTTATTGTATTTGTTATTTCCGATTTATTCATGACACTCAGAACAAAAGATGAATATGAATTCAAAATTGTTCATTTATGATTTGTTGCAAATACTGCATTGAAAATGTTATTATTACAAGTTTCATTGCATCTCGAATAATTCTAACATTAATTAGAATTCGAACAAAATGTTTAACACAGAGTTATTACTAGTAAAATATTACAAATAATTTTGGGTTTCCTTTTTTTCTGTCGGTGCTATTAAGAAGGCGCTGGTCGATGCTCTTATCTTGGCGACTTTTAAGCTTTGCAAACCCTGGTCAGATACAAATACGACGCAGCGAACCGCAAAACGTGAGACGCCATAACAAAGCATATATTGTTATTATTAGACTAAATAATTAAGCAGATGCAGAAGACACGCCCAAATGACTTCCTCTGTTATGTGGCGTTCTGTCCATATAACTTTAAAAGTCAGCACTAGCATTTGTTTTATATAACTAAAACAAATATTAATATACTAATGCAATTGCTAAAGTGTGGTGTGGTACAGTTTCATTTTGTTTGTTTATCATTTTAGCAAAATAAATACACATTGCATAGAATAATAGCAACAAAACCCACTAAAATTTAACCCTGTGCTAACTGAAGTGTACGATTAAAATTAATCAAAAGATGAGAATACTGTTGCTAACTCTTGTATTATTATAATACAATTATAAAACAAGTCAACAGAATATTAATAAGAAATGCAAAACGAGTTAAGTGACAGTTCTCTCACCATGTTATGGATTTCTTGGAAAGTGAATGAATTAAACAGTTCTAGATATTAAAGGCCTATTGTTTTTTTTTATTATTTTTATTCATCAATCCGCATAATTTATAGTCAGTTCCCCCTGCGGTGTTTTTATACACGATAGCCATAAAAAAGGGTTACTTACTAATATGATAGCTTAATATAACGGTTTTAAGTTGATGATGTTGATATTGCCCATTATATATTTATTTTTTATTTTTTCAATTGATTTTCAAATTCCGCCTTAGGTCAGTCGATCAAATCGATTTTTTTATTCTGAAATTTCTATATAAGAGGTATGTACGTGACCACAATTTCTTAAAATTTATATAGGTTGGCCACCAGACGACTATTCGCTTTTACCAAGAGAAATGTTCCCATATTGCATCTCCAGTAAAGTTAACTTTTTAAACCAAAACCCATCCAAGCGTACAAAATATGCAAGTTTTTAGTAACAGGTATAGGTCGATAGTATAGGTATGGTCATAATATGGTCATGGGATTATATATTAGATATAAACAAACATTTTTAAATACTTTTTCAGAAATGTCGTTGTCGTAAAGCGAAAGATGAATGTCACTCGGACTCTAGTATCGTCCGATTGCCTTATAGGGGAGTTCAGTCTCGATCCCGGCGAAGTGGTCCCGTCCTGCCTTGTCGAGTTCCTAACAGTCGGTGAATCAATGCAGGGCCGGATTTAGTTCCATTTCAGATATTGGTGTAGTACTGCTCGACCCTGTATTGACTTACATATTTTGTCTACGATAGTCAAGAAACCTTCGACAAACCGTTGGACTTGGCACTGGTTCACACCTATTAATCCCTTTTGTATCACCTTTTTTGTCTATGGTCAGTTCTCCCCGTGTAGCCATCAACAATAAAGTCCGAAGGCGACACTGAGAGTTGATAATGATAATTTATGGGATGTGTATAGTAAAATTTCTCACCTCTATCGCTACATATCATTATGCCAAACTCCTAAATAGTTTCGATGATGTAAAATGTAAGTAGGTTTATATATTATTATAGAAAGATGGTAAGTGTCGTGAGACGTAATTAAAGGTGGCAAATACGATGTATACACCGTGTAGACCACCTTTAACGTTTGTCTACAATCTTGACAACATATATTGATAAAATAAATACAAGTTACAAGTACGTAAGGGACAACTGATAATAACTACATATTTAGCAGCGCACTACAGGAGAAGCCCCAAATTTGCAATATCGCCTGAACAGGGAGTGCTAATCCAGGAGAGGCTTCCACCACCGTTTAGGGTTAAACCGGGATGGCAAATTTAATTAACGCTAATGGTGTACTTAAACATTTGTAAAATGAAAACTCATGTGCATTCTCTTTCACACTCGCATAGCACTATATAGTAACAACTTTTGGCACGAACAATGTATGGCAAAATAAATTAAGGTCGTGTTTACCGTTACTAATATTATGATGTGTTTCTTTATTATTTTATTTAGGCAAACATTTAACCTTATATAAAAGTGAGTAGTTATGACTTATAATCTTATAACAAGTTCACTCTGCTAGAAAAAAATAGTAAAAGAGCTAATTAAGTTAAATAAAAATAATCAATTTTAAAACCAAGGCATTGAGAAAAAATAATATAACTCCACACTTAAATGTTTCTTTAAAAGCATGTATTTATTTATAACAATATTATTGGAAAGATTATAACCACTAAACTTAACGTAATGCAAAACGTTATGAGTACGTTTTGCTTTACCTGCACAGGAGATAACTACTACAGGTACTACTACTACAGGTACTTACTTCATTAAATTAAGGTGGTAATTTACTATAATTTTTATTGTCAGTTAATTGTGTAAACAACAGACCTGAGTCCTCACCATGAAATTCCCTGACTCGTGACCGGAGAGTAAAAGTTAATTTGGTTTCTGTGCCTTTTAAGAATAAGTACAGCTTAAGTAACAATACACAATTACAGCTTCCAGTTGCTTAAAACGTTACTTAGATACGCCATTAAAATATTTTTAGCTGAAATAGATGTATTTGTTGTATCTTTGTTACTTTGACGAAGAAAATATAGCTATATTATATATTTTTGCAAATAAACTGTAAAAAACCCAATCTCAGAGCCATGTAACCGAAATTAAATTGTGTTTGCACAAAATTTACTAATAATTTAGTTTTTTTTTAGGTATTAGTTATGGTTAATATTTACAAAGTAGAAAAGCTAAGTAAGCTAAGTAAGCTCCTACTTACCGATATCTAACGCCATTATAATATAGAGAATTTCATTTTCGAGTTTGATTTTATATTTCTTTGATTTTTTCCCATCGGCTATCAACGCCTATACTTTAACGATTGTATTTCTTTGTACAAGTTTAAGTTGCTTATCCACTTGCCATAACAGTCGATAAGCGCTTGAGTCAGAGTCCATGCCGTACTAGGAATCACTAAGGTTAGAAACCCTTTTGTTTTAATAAATAATAACTTATAGTCAATAATACATCTGACATTCTCACATAATTACCTTTTAAATCACATTTATTGATCCAGAGCAAAGAAAATACATTGTATTATTGTTAACTAGTACTAACATAATGGATACATATTTTAAAACCTGTTTCCATTTGAAATAACGTACGGTGGAATCCGTTTATAATGACATCGAAGGGAATTGACAAACACGTCATACTAAACGGACGTCATACAAAGCATTTGTTTGAAAAAAAAAACAACCTTCTTTTATTTAGTTAAATACATACATATTTTAATAGAGAAACATATCATATTAAAACAAAATAAAAATTGTATGTAATAAATGTATGTATGTATATTTTTCATTTTTTACATATGCTTTACGATGTACATTTGGAATGGAAAATAAATTTTCCATTCCAAATGTACATACAATGGTGGTTCCAGTTGTGGTATAAATAAATAAACTTACGATATCGAATCTCTCTTTATTATATTATTTTAGACTTTTTCTTATAATACTCAAAATAACAGGAAACAACACACAGTAAGTTTTATCAAATATTTTATTTTACACATAATGTTAACTGAAATTTAAAAATATACTCTAATAATGTTAAAGCAATATCGCAAGCTCATACCGCCGATATTGGTGTTTGCGCAACGGCAATATCAGAAACTTGGCGGCTTAGCCGAGACGGCTATTTGAAAAGACAGCTTAGCCCACCCTCACCTACAAAAGCGCAGATTCTATTCATCCTACAAAGGAGAACGTGCGAAATATTCCCAGTTTAGATACAGTGAAATTATTAAATAACTTAAATCGTTTCGAAATAGATTTCGCTGTAAATTTAATTTAAATAGCCCTAAAAAGGAAGTTATGATCTTCATCTGATTCCATCTGGATATAATTTCTTAATCATGTTCTCAGCCTAAGATTCAATTACTAACATGTGAAAACATTGAGATTTCTCATTACCGTCATTACAGGATATTAACATAAATAAAAATGTAATACGCTTTATAACTAATATAAAATATACCAACAAAATATCAAATATTAAACATTCAAGGGGTACACCTTAATGATTTACCAATCTTAATTTCCATTGATATAAAAAAAAACCAGGCTTCAATAGTACCTATAACTGAGCACTTAATTTTATAGGAACTTAGTGTATTTGCCGATACTCCAATTGTATAATTAATCATAATATGTATTTATATATATAAATTGTGGAATTTACTTTTTGAATGTATCAAAAAAAGGCTCAGACTCTTAGGTCAATTTAGAAGTTTATTAGAGTTAAGGGGGAATACATTGAGAAGGAAAAATAATTTTGTGTTTTATTTCTTACTTTTGACCATCCATTCCGCGATCTTTTTAACATGTCCGGTTCAACCGCGCGGCCACCTCATAATATTTGATGAAACTTTGCCAGGAATTAGTGCTAATTTGTTACTTTACACACCTCTTTTCAATTTGTTACAAAAATAAAAAACGTGAAAACGTAAATAAACAAAAAGTTATGCAATATTTAGTTTTCAGGTTAAGAGTAGGTAGGTATGTCACCATAAATATCAAATTAATAGAGGCTAATGTGTATGGATAATTAGTTACTAATTTGTTACAGCGAATAAACGTAAAAAAATACTAGAAAGTGGGTTCAATAATTTGTTAGAGTCGATTTTAGTTGGCCGCTCGGACGGCAATATGCCTAAAATACAATGGCATTTATCTCGTTATTAAAAGGAGGTTTAAGCTTAGTTAGAGTACTAGTCGTCGGGTAACGTAACCTAGTTTAGATAAATATGGCGAATATAACTGCAGCATTCATATTTTAGAAAATATTTGCATAAAACCGTAATATGAAACCGTATGAGAGTAGGGTGACTATGAATATATTAGTACAAAGGCATGTTTTTAATGTTGTACTCTGTTTGAAGGAATATGCAGTTCGTTTTGCAGCCATATTGATGTCTATTGTTCTTAATTCTTTAAAGTATTTACTGATTAGATTTTCGTTTCATTGACATTCCGCAGGTGTTTTATGATGGGCACGATTCCCGAAAAAGGATCTCTTTTGTTTCCAAATTATCGTTAAAAATATTTGTCGGAAGGGGTTTAAAAAGCAATTATTGTCCGTTGTGAATATTGTCATTATTGTGCTGGATTTTGAAGTGTGTGCTCGTACGTATTTAATTCCCGTGATTTTCATACTACTAAGTTACTGAGACAATTATCAGTAAATCCAGAAGTGTCTAAAAGTGCTTAGCTATGAGTTGTGCCCACTTATATGATTTGTTAATATAGAAGTCACCACCAAAAAGTGTATTGTAGAGGGATCCAAATTGACTGCGGTAAGTTTAATTTTTACAATTTTATGATGACTTGAATAGGGGGCAGTAGCCGTGCGATCCAATGATGATGCCGTTGCGCCGCGTCTGGCCCGTGCCCCCACGCGCTCACTGTCATTGTGTGTGGATTTCTATTCCTTTGGATGCAACTAATCGTATTTCTCCTTCAACACCAGCCGGCCGCAAAACGCCCGCGTTATTTAAATGATGCTTGCGTATACATATTTGTTTTTCTTTCATTATTTTTTTCTATTTTTTATTCCATGACAATTGAAACATGATGGCTGTGTAACTGTTGTCTACATGTCTAGCTATCAAATGACACGTTTTTAATGTTGATAGGATATTTACATGGGTAGAGGTGGTCGAATTATTTTGAGAGCCCAGGTCTTGGTTATCAATAAAACAAAATGGCGGCCGTAAGAGCCAAAAATGTCATGTTTCACACCATTAAAGGCTCCGACACTGGTGACGGGACACATTGTATACATAGGATAGATAGATAATAGCTTAATTTCTTATTCCACTCACACTAACATTATTAACAGAAATACTATAAGCATATTTTAAAGCAAATATCAAAAATGGTAATATAAAGTATGCCTTAACTTAAAATGTATTTATATAAGCACTCTCCCTAAAAAAATAAGATATGAATATCGAACATTCCAATAATCATAGTCACCCTACTCTCATACGGTTTCATATTACGGTTAGTTGCAAATATTTTCTAAAATATGAATGCTGCAGTTATATTCGCCATATTTATCTAAACTAGGTTACGTTACCCGACGACTAGTACTCTAACTAAGCTTAAACCTACTTTTAATAACGAGATAAATGCCATTGTATTTTAGGCATATTGCCTTCCGAGCGGCCAACTAAAATCGACTCTAACAAATTATTGAACCCACTTTCTAGAATTTTTTTACGTTTATTCGCTGTAACAAATTAGTAACTAATTATCCATACACATTAGCTTCTATTAATTTGATATTTATGGTGACATACCTACCTACTCTCAACCTGAAAACTAAATATTGCATAACTTTTTGTTTATTTACGTTTTCACGTTTTTTATTTTTGTAACAAATTGAACAAATTAAGACCTTTCTTTTGATGCATCATTCGTCTATCTGCATTATATAGTTTCTGTGTAATCACGGACGATGACTACGGCAAGTGGCGGTTCTAGCGGCCAACTATTTTTTATCATAGCGTCTTAGTTTTTTTTGTAACAAATTCACGATAAGAGGTGTGTAACGTAACAAATTAGCACTAATTCCTGGCAAAGTTTCATCAAATATTATGAGGTGGCCGCGCGGTTGAAACGGACATTTTTTAACCCACCCTCGTATTATACAAAACAGTTTTTTAATAAGCGTCTTTTAATACCTAGTTATAACGGACATCATTTCATCATCATTGCTGATAAAAAATTAATTGTAAAAATACTAATTAATAACAACAAGAACTTAACCTAACCTTACCAGGTGGCAGAGATTCCTAAGCAAGTAGTTTATTTTTAAAGCTCGATAGTTTTATTCTAGTGTTCTCACGGTGCGCCATTGCGTATGCGCACCGCAACCCATGCAGTCGACTGGCATAACGTTTACAGTCACGAAAGTAGTGGGCGTAAAACTTGAGCTCTATTGCAGATAAAAACAGCACCACTAAATATTGACTTTATAAGAGGGTAAGCCCGGACGGATTTATATCTGTATTATAACATCCGAAGGCATGTTGATAAGAATTAGTAATTAAAAATCAGAATCCACAATTTATCTTGTAAAATTAACATGACAATTACGATATTTCAGATCCCGAACCAATTCAGTACTATAACAAAATATCTGGATTGGTTTAGGTTTTTACCGAACTATATAATAACTTTGAGTAGTTGCCTAATCTTAGGAATCAGAAATTAATTAAGAATATTCATATAGATAATATTTTTGTTATCAAATCAATTTATGGTCCTTTGCTGCGATATCCAAACCTCTGGCCAGGCAAGCGTAGAGTTTATGTCAAAACCCTGGGGAGTTTTGGGAGGCTTCCATCTAGCAGTGGACGTCTTTAGGCTAAAATGATAATAATGAAAGTAAATACAAACAAATTATATGATAATTAAACTCTAAAGAGAAGGGCAAAGGCATGTCTTCTTATTTGCAACTATAAATAGGTTTAAGTTCACGATTTATGTGGGGGTTTTAATCTTCTAGCCTGCTATGTGGTTTACACAGTAAAATCACCAGTCATTGACACTAAAGGGTATCATAAATGGCGACTAATAATACTGGATTGGTGAATCCGGCCTACTATACACTTCCCGTTGATAACTAAATGGGCAGCAGTGATTTTCGATTGTGATCTCCAATCCGCCTGCCAAGTGCCGAGATTATGTTAAACCCCTTCCATTTTTTGTGGCACTGGCCTCCGTCTATCGGTGGACGTCTTTCGGTGGACGTTTGAAATGATAAATCTGCATCATAATGCTTTTTAATCTTTCGTCAATAAAAGGAAATCCCTATTCAATAGCTTACAAAGGGTAGCTTAATAAGTAATTTTTTATCAACTTAATAATAAGAAAGATATATAAAACGTTTAATTCCAATTACAACACACCAAAAGGTACATCAGTCAGATTACATACAAAAATTACACATGCGAATCAGGTTTAAATCGCAATCGGTTGATTGCATAGATCTTAGAATTTACTTTTTTACCTAATAAAAGGCGAACACCACTTGTTAATAAACAATATAACATGAAAATAAAACAGTTTTAAAGGAATCACTAAAAAAATAAATATGTCAAAATTCTCAATTTTCATGCATTAGTTTGTAATTTTAACCTCGTGAGGCGTTTTATCTGCCTATTTTGTGTGTCCTTGCTGATGGTTTATCTATCAATTTCTAAGGATAATTAACGCCCTAGAGGCTTTGATAGAGTTTTGATTCTAATTCATATGGAGATAGCCATTTGCTTTCGACTATCACGCTAAAATATAGTAATTATATATTGTGCTGATTTTCGCACCTGTCAACATTATAAACGGTAAATTAGGCACTTATATCATAAAATTACGTGTGACTTAAATTAGATCAGATATGTAGTCCAGTAATGGAGAGAACGCTAATGACTGATGTTACCTAGAGACTGCCTTACAGATCACAAGTCCCCAAGTGTAAATTTAATGTGAAATAGCTAGGTAACATACAACAATTAGAGAAGAGATTAACTAATTATTACTTATTGTACATACATTGAAAAAACTAACACAAGATTACTATCACAGATATGCAGTACCGAAAACTATCACTCTATCACTTTTACTCGCATGTCAATGTCTTCTAGTCATAGAAGAAATATTTCCGATTTGTAGCTTGACTCCTTTCTAGACCCCCGGTTCACCTTTAGTGATTATTTCCAAGCGACCTTGTAGGACTCTTATTGAAGGACAATCTCGAAAATATATTCTATTTAACACTTTTTTGATTTATTAAAAGCTTAAGTATTATTTAAGGTTGAAAACAAAAGAATTAACTAAATCACGTATATTAATATTAATAATGCGATATTTAATCTGATTCATGCGTGATACATTCGAAACTAGGGTACGAATTCCGTTCTAATTGTACAGTAATTTTGACACTATTCATAATGTTTAACGAAGGACGCTATGTAGTGGATATTAAGAGACAACTTTGTTACATGCCTAATTACCTTAATTATCATTATTTGCATGGATAAAGATAAAAAAAGTTGATCTTAAATACAAAATGTAACGGCTCAATAATCGAAGTTGCTTTAAATCATTTTTAAATAAACCCATTTTTACATTCGTATTCGGAAAAAACTTCAAAGATTTGTTTCTTGTTTAGCACAATTATGTGCTACATTACATTTATAGTTTATAAATTAGTATGAAAAAGATAACAATAATTATCCATATAATACCACAATCTCATAGTTGAAAGCTATTTTTGTTTTAACGCGTTTTTCCTCATTTGTACTATATGCTGTTCCGTAACGCTTTAGGACTTCAAACGTCTCAATTGACAAATGACCGTACATACGCGTACTGAAATGGATACAATACCAAATAAGAAAATATTTATTTCTTATATCCCTAGCGGATAGTTTACCTGTATTGCCATAAATATATAGAGTTCATTACAGCGACCCTCACTCCTTTTTTACACCTACGACCGTGTTTTTATGATTTGTGACTAACATGATAAATTTATTATTTACGATGGAAAAAAAATGTCTGCGTTCAAATGTTAAGTGTCGACCCTAAATGTATACATTCATATTTTCTGTTTTCTTAAATGCCGTCATACAAAGCTATTTATTTTAGAAATTATAGTGTACTATATATTTATATTCCTTTATAACCTTTTTTACCCATTTTTTATTAATACTCTGTTTATGCTATTTATCAAAATGGACCAGAATATAGCATACCTTGTTCACTACCGATGTATATGTAGCTATGGGTATGACTTTTATTTATTCCAACACTAGTTTGTACATATTTAGGTGGATAAAGTGAAAATCTCCTACGCTTTATAATAGTGTCGAGATGTAACAATACCCGATTCGTATTAAAAATAAATATCACTTTTGAAATAGTAATTATATATATACATTTTTATTTTTATTCACATAATAATAAAAACTATCTCCATCTACGCAAAATTATTAACGTACCGATGTAGCCGAAATCCTGTACAAATTAAATCGTCAAAAGCTTTACCGGTAGCTAATGTCTATAATTATTTTGTTGACAGGAAAATAGAAATATAATAAATATAGACTGAATGTAACATTGTATCGACGTCATCACTTGAATCGTGGACTGTCTCATTGTGATGAGAGATGTTATTACGCCTAATTTAGTATGTCAATGACGCGTTTGAAATTTAAATCTGTCCCTTATTGTTCCCCAAATCGCATGCAAATCAACAAATTTGATTTGTTGACGCGATGTCTCGTCCAATTTTATATGCCTCATTGCGAATATTAAACGCTTTGAATTTAGCTTATAATAATATTAATTTGTTCATTAATTAAAATACTAACGCTTTCTATAAAAGCAAGTTATTCAAATTATTCATTCTAAAGATGAATTATAAAAAAATGTAATTGATTTAGCCAAATGTTATGTCAACTACTACATCGACTCAACTGAATGTATAATCCCCGGCATTTAAGTTAAACATGATTTTGAAATCACGTGACATGCGCATTAGCAAGTTTAGGTACATTATTCACTACTGCGCATGTCACGTGATTTCAAAATCATGTTCAACTTAAATGCCGGGAACTATAGTTGATATTCTTCTACACTGCTTCGATGTCAAAATAATTTCCTTTTGCTGTGCCTTTAATGGAGAATAGATGATTTATGTATGATAGTTTTGGATGCGTTGATTTGCTACTAAGTATACTCTCACATTTGCTTCATATAACATCAACAGGAAGAACTAATAAAAAGGATCATTTAGAGCTACATCTCAGAACTAATCATATTTATTACGACCTAAAGATTTATTAGATCTGTTAGGTATAAAATAATAATAACTATGCCGGTGTAAACCAGTTACTCGCCTATTAGATTAAGCTGCCGCAATAAACTCGAAAAGCTTGGAACTCCTGCGCACGTTTATGTCGTCATTATCAGGAACAGATGTTTGTGCCCCTGTGGTGGCACTGGATGACGGATGACAACCAGTTTGACCTATTAACTATCATTCAATGAACGTTAAGCCATTACAACGCGGCTAATGGCTGATTAATATACGATCTAATTATTCATGATGATGTAATGAGAGTAATATTCTTGACGATTCGACTTCGAATTATGCAGACAAATATTAGCTGCTGGATCTATGAAGAGTAATATAATCAATTATATAAAGAAACTAGTGGACCCGACAGACGTTGTCCTGCCTGTTATTTTTGCAGTATAGATAAATAACCTAGATACCGTCTGCAGCGCCATCTGCCGGGCTGATTTGTGAATCTAAACCATTCTCAGATCCCCTTGAACACACACAAAAAATTTCATTCAAATCGGTCCAGCCGTTTAGGAGGAGTTCAGTGACATACACACTCACAGAAGAATTATATATACAGTCGAACCTCTATAAGTCGAACATCAAGGGAGACGCCAAAAATTTCGAGTTATAGAGTTTTCAACTTATGGAGGATTTCGACTTAAGCGGATTTTGATTCGACATAAAGAGTTTGAGGTTTATTCTTATAAATTTTGAGTTAGAGAGGTAAAATAAATAAAAATTCAACTTGCAGAGGTGACAAACATACATATTTTTATTTATTATTTTACTCGGACTTTCTCGTACTTAGATTGAAAGCATTAAGGAATTGAGCTTTAAGACAAGGCATTAATAGACATTTTGGTATACATATTTGTTAACGCCATTTTGACACTGCTTTCTTTCATTGGCAAAAGTACATACCTACTAAATGAATAATGTAAACAAACGGTTCGCGACAAAATTGTAATATTTGTTTGCTGAGCGTTTTGATTTTGTTTTGTTTTAAGAATAGTTTATTGAGATAATCAAAATTGAACACCTGACACCAAGCAAGCAAACACGTGTGCGTGAGTCATAAATTTATTATCGTATACTCCTAAAATGTTTTCAAGTGTACACAATAGTGTACACTCACATTGTCGGCAAGTTCTTAAAGTCGGTAACTTATTTTTGTTCGAACAATAGAGGTAATAAATTCCAAATGATCAAGTTGTAAAGGTTGTAAAATAAAACGTTGCTATGTTCGAGATACAGAGGTCAAATTTAATTTTTCGAGTTATAGAGTGAAAATATGTACCAAAATGGCTTGGAGGGACTCGGTGATTATTTCGACTAACAAAGGGTCAAGATTTCAAGTAATGGAGGTTTTGGTGTTTGAAGGGAAGGGAACAAAACATTTTTTCGAGATTTGGAGGTTTTTGACTTATCGAGGTTCGACTTATAGAGGTTCGACTGTATAAACTAGCTGAGCCGGCTACGCGTTGCTGTGCCGACTGCAGTGACATCTGCCGGACTGATTTGTGAATCTAAGCCATTCTCAGATCCCCTTGAACATACACAAAAAAAAATCATTCAAATCGGTCCAGCCGTTTAGGAGGAGTTCAGTGACATACACACTCACAGAAGAATTATATATATAAAGAATATCGTACTCATACCAATGTCACGTGTGTCGAAACATTTATGTAAACTATACGTTATTTGGTATCCATAATACAAGCTCTCTTAGGATTTTTTAATTATTATCAATAGTAAAACTTATTTAAATAGTTTATCTTCGTTAGAAAACCTCTCAGAAATGCTTTACCTCGATAATATAGAATTATATTAAGCAAACTATTAATTATTTGAGCATGATTTCGTGAGCATAAGTAGCGAACTCTGAAAATTTTCATTTATAATACTTGAGCTAAGCTGATTAATTAATTTTATCTATGTAAAATGAACTAAACATATTCTAATAATGTAATTTATGAAAACTAAATAAAAATATTCCAAGAAAAAATCAACTTGCCTGAGTTTGAAAGTTGCTGGCAATCTTTCTGTATGAATTTCTTCATACAGTTCCGTGTCCGACGCATTGGAAACATCGTTAATCGATCACGAAATATGTAGCGCGTTAATGTGATGCGCACACACCTTTTTTAAGGACTATCTCATTTTTCCAAGTACCTTGTTTGATGCTGAATGGCTTGGATTTCTTTGTAGGTGAATGACTTGAATACAGAATCTAATAGCGCCATCTCTTAAGTTCTGTGAGGACTGCATCAGCTGGTTATATAGTAAATAGAGACTACGAAAAAGTTAAAATAAGAGCTATGTATATTATACTTTGTCCAATGTAGAATGATACTATTGACAGGTGTCACTTCCTTATTGCTAGGTACTAAGGTTGCGTTTGTTTCCTTATGTTTGGCTTGACAACGCAATAGCAACTTTATACACTCTCTATAGGTGTCAACTGTCAAAAGTATCATCCTACATTGGACAAAGTATAGATTATACTGCCCATTGCTGCGACTGTTTATTAATTTTAATTTACTATAGTTTCTTTTTGCTTACAAACTTCAATAAATAAACTTTATTGCGTTTATAATTTAGTAATCATCACATCTGTGTCGTATCATTTTGTAATAGGTAATAGATACGTCATGTCTTTTGACGCCCTATCAATTTATTTTCATATGCGCCGCTTAATGACCTTCATAATGACAACAGCTGTTCGTCCACGTTATACAGTACCCACCCTAAGTACCGTGATGTGGAAAGCCGTCAACAAACAACTAGGGAACATAGATGAAATTTATCTGTTAAAAAGCTTTAAGTGGACTTATCGAGTGTTGAATAAAAAAGGCAGATTATTTTAAAAGATAAGAAACTTCACAGTTGTTTAAGTACATTTTTAAACACACGGGTTTAAGTACTATTAGAAGTGTTTTTTTTAGTAAATTATAGTATGGTGTTATGTGGCGTGGAGTAAAACACGGTTTGATGTCTCGGAATCAACTGACTGTATTTCCAAAGTAGTCTTCTTAAGTATAAGTTAGAGGGTAAACAGTGGTGTGAATGAAGTGATATCTCTTAACTAATGGTACATATACTTAACTAACGATGCAGATAATTTCCTAATGTTATTGTAGACTAATAAACAATTGATTAGAGTTAAACATTGTCATCAATATCGTAATGTGCTGGGAACATCAATAGAGTATCTAATTAACAATATATTCATTGAGTGAGAACGGTAAACAGCTATTAGGCTTAGGGTAACATTGATAAAGTAAAATAAGGGTCTAACAAAGAGTATATTCTAGATATGATGCTATAATATAACACCTCCCCCCTTAGAATAAAGATTGGGCGTTAGCGCCTAATCTTTGAGGTTTAGGAGTAGAAGTTACGGGGATCTGATCTTCATCTTCGTCTTCGGTCATACTGGTCGAAATTGTGGTCATCGGTATTGCAACTTGAGTTCTTTGACGCCGATGGTGTGTGGAGTTCGCAAAACAGTTATTGAATATCTGGATGCAACCATTTTCATTGCTTGGTCTTCGTTGACGTAATAGCAGTCCATTTGGGCAACGTTTGCAGAATTTAAACAATAGATAGGTTAACATCAGTATTCCTAGTGTGAAATAGATCCAAGTGAATGTGGATCCATTCTTCTGGATGAAGGTTTTCGATCTGATCTTTTCTATTTCCTCTTTATGTTTGTCAGCGTGGTACTTGATTTGTTTCAGTGAATCCAGGGGCATTTCGTTAATTTTGATAGGAATTAAGTTCGGTGTTTCTATATTTTTTAGTTCCTCGAAGCAGTCCTCGTCGCGAATATCGGGTATTGTTATTGGATAGCTTACGTTTTTCTCTGATACATGAAACGCCGTGAGTGTGCTGTAACCAGTGTAGAATTTGCAATTTTGTGGTAGTGAAAGAATGCCTGCTCCTTGCAGTTTATGGTGAGTCACGGTGTTTTTACATTGTAATACGCAGCTTGCTTCCTCAGAAAGTATGTAAAGCCATTTGTTGTCTTCTATATTTTGGAAGGTATTGATTTTGGCTTCAAACGTAGAGGTCCTGCAGGTTCTCGGGAGAGCCTTTGATAGACTGTGAAGGATTTGCAGTTCACATATGGGACGTTTCGAAGAGTCGTAGGAGACGATGTTGTTGCAGATTTTCCTTTTAATTGCATAGGTCTTACATGAACCTAGATCGCTTGTTGAAATGTATGTCTGTCCGCTAGGGTTCGTAGCCAGGTATACGTGCTCTGGTAGGATGGTGGTATGGAGGGATGAGTTTTGATGTTGTATTGGGATTGAATAAATATGATATAAGTCCAGAGGTTCGCTTTGAATCAGAGGAAATTCTAATATGTACACAAGTCTATTTGAATAAACATAAGCCGACAAGGTTGCAGAGTCAAGAATTGTATGAATGTTTTCTAAAGTGACAGAAGCTACTAGGTGTTTATTTGTGCGGATTTGAAAGAAGGAGTTCCTCGTATAATCTTTTGAAGTTAATGATTGAGGGGTGTATTGTATTCGATTTAGCGAAAAGAATTCTTGCTATGCAATCATTTATTTCGTTCTCTAAATTAATTACGGACTCTAAAATTTGAAGTGAAATCGTGGACACATCTTCGCTAGCTTTTAGGTTAAATAGAGTTTTACTAGTAGAGTTTAGATAGTCGTTTAATCGATTAATGTTTTCGTTGATAGTTTGCTCGTCATAGGTAATTTTAAAAATGGTTTCGTTAAAATTTTTGACTGTCGAGGAAGTTATCTGGATTTGTTCGAGCATGAGCGACGATAGTTCTATTTCTCGTTTTTCGATTTGGTTGATGCATTCGTCATATCGCTTGGCATCCTTTGCATCAGGTGTGCCAATAAGCCATTTAAGAATAGGACTGAGACCGTCCAATAGTTCGCGTTTTTGTCTTGAGTTTGTCCCTAGGTACATATTGAGTTCTGTAAGGCGTTCGTTAATTTTCTCTAAGTTTATTTTAAGGAAAGCTTTGATTGAATCTACATGAGTGAAATTGGTATATTTAGTTGAGACGGTTTGAAATTTGTTTGATAGTCGTGAAAGAGATTCTTTAGCAATGAACAGGGGTTTGAGGTCTTTGTAAACTATAAGTTTCCATGATTCATCACTTAGGAAGATTGTCCCTTCATTTTTGAAAAAGAGCCCAGAATGGGAGGGAAGTGGACTTACAAGTTGGTGGTCAACGGCTCTGGTTGCCGAGACGACAGCCCTGTAAGAGACAGTTTGGTCTCATTAGAACGTGCTTTGATTAATTTTCTAATTTTCTTATATAATTTATAGAGAAATATGTATATGACTAATTTAACTAAGGAACATATAATGAAACTTATGTACGGATTATTTACAATTTGGGCAAATGAGGGGGTTGGGATAGGTTGTGAGAGAGTAGGACTGATGATCCTGAAATTATAATAAGTCCTTATGTATATTTGTTATTCGTGCTTAATATAGAATATTATACGTAAAAGTTATTTAATTATATTAATGAATGATATGGATGACTTTACTAACTTATGATTTTACCTAACTAGGTTTACTAAGCCTTTTATGATATGCTTGTAGTTGGTCAGCCGGCTACTGCACGGCTCAGGGTTTTAATTGTTATGGGGTTTAATTTCTAGTGGTCGTAGTCGGTTGGCATGGACTAAGAGATTTCTGCCTGATTTCCTAATTACATAGTTTTCGTTGAATCCGATCCTGACTATTTCGTAAGGACCTTCCCATTTGCAATCGAGGTTGTTAGGGTTAGGTACGCGTAACATTACTTTATCCCCTGAGTTGAATTTAGCGAGATTTTTGATGCGACCGTCATAGCGTTCTTTGGCTTTTTCTTTCATTTTTTGAACATTTTCTGTGGCTACATCGCGAGCTATTCTTAATCGTTCGTTTAGATCCTTAAGGTAATCGGATGCCGTATATTCAGGAATTGTTTTTAGGGAGAAGAACGGGCGTGGTTTGAAACCAAAGAGAAGTTCGTACGGTGTGTAACCAGTGGAGTTGTTAACGGACGTATTGTGACAAATTATTGCAAGAGGAATTATGGAATCCCAATTTTTTAGTTTCCGCGTATGATACATTCGTATATGGTCTCTGAGTGTACCGTGAAACCTTTCTAGAGCTCCGTTCGTCTGAGGATGATAAGCCGTATTGAAAGTCTGGCTTGAGCCGAGAAATTTCACAAGTTGTTTCATGAGTCCATTTAAAAACTCGGTACCTTGGTCGGAATGAAA
Source organism: Calamotropha paludella (assembly GCA_927399485.1). NCBI lineage: Eukaryota > Metazoa > Arthropoda > Insecta > Lepidoptera > Crambidae > Calamotropha > Calamotropha paludella. Next base: position 18,027,427 of record OV656813.1, on the reverse strand, counting down.
GCGTTTAGGGACACCGTAGTGCTGACAAAAATGCATCAATTGTTTTGCCACAGTAATGGCTTCTTTGTCGGGAATGGCGTAAGCTTGTACGTATCTGGTTAATTCGTCCTGTAGCGTCAAGACATATTTATTGTTGTTATCACTTATGTCCGAATAAGATACCAGGTCTATTGAAACACGTTCAAAGGGCTCGGAGGATTGGGAAGTTATAACCATAGGGGCCTTGAAGGTTCGTCTTTGAATTTTGTTACGTTGGCAAGTTTCACAAGCATTTACGAAGTTTCTGATATCCTCGCTCATATTTTGCCAATAGTAATTTTCGCGAATTTTCCTACTGGTTTCGATTATACCACGATGACCCGAGAGTGGTTCATTATGATATAATTTTAGTATTTCGGGTATTTGTTGGGGTGATGGATAGCTGATTTTATTTTCACAGATTACTATAGTGGAGTTGTATAGTTCGGCCAGATATGCAGTTACGTTTAATTGTTGGTTTCCTTGCATTTTGCAAGTCCTGTCGTATTTCAGGTCTGGGACAAATAGTATTTCAGGTTTGAATTTTTCTAAGCATGTTATTAGTGATTTGAAGTAACTTTCCATATCCCATGGATACGATACGTAGTACGAGGGTCTGGTACAACAGAAAAATAGATTTTGTTGTGAATCTGAGATAAATTTATCTATCTCGTAGAGGTTCCTATTGTTGTCGAGGTATGTGCTGGTTTGAGGACAAAGTTCTAGAGATTCGCTTAACAAGGGATCGAGTTCAGGTTTGTGGCATGAGATAGGTATAAATATATTCTTGTGTCGAGTGTCGAGTACCCTTTCAGGGGATGTTTTCAGTTTGTGTGAGTTTGAGGTACAACCTTGTGATATGAACTGTTCATAACTGATTTGTAGGTATTCCTCTAAGTTTGATGCTTGTAGGTTGTTTATCCTTATATTATTGACCGGTGGACGAGAAAGTGCATACGCGTTGGTGTTAATTTTCCCTGCTTTATATACAATTTCGTAATCGTACTCTTCGAGTTTAAGCCTCCAGCGTACGAGGCGGGACCCAGGGTCTTTAATAGAAAATAGCCAAGTGAGTGGTTTGTGGTCTGTGACAATTTTAAACCTTCTGCCAAAAAGATATGGTCGGAAATGTTTCACTGCCCAAACTATAGCCAGAAGCTCGCGTTCTATAGTGGAATAATTTGTTTCAGCTTTGTTTAAGGTGCGTGAGGCATAAGCAATTGGCAAATCTTTACCGATTTCACCTTGAGATAGAATTGCTCCAATTGCATGAATGGAGGCATCTGTAGTTAACACGAATTCTTTGGTAAAATCTGGGTATTGTAAAAGGGGTGTTGTCGTGAGCACATCTTTACACGCGTCGAAAGCTTGTTGTTAGGCGTTCCCCCATGTGAATGGTACATCTTTTTTCAGAAGACTTGTAAGCGGTTTGGTGAGATTGCTGAAATTGGGTATGAACCTGCGGTAATAGCCTGCGAGACCAAGAAATGACTTAATGTCTTTACAAGATTTTGGGATTGGGAAATTGCGAACTGAGTTTACTTTTTCAGGGTTTGGTTTTACACCCTCATTAGAAATTATATGGCCTAGGTAGGCGACTTCTTTACGTAGGAATTCGCACTTATCTGGCTGTATTTTTAGACCGTGAGTTTGTAAACGTTCGAATACTTCGGTTAATTTCTGCTCATGTTCCTGAAGGCTAGAAGCAAATATTACTATGTCATCAAGGTAGACAAAGCATCGTTCTCCCTGTAAGCCATAGAGTACGCTGTCCATAGCGCGTTGAAATGTTGCTGGGGCATTCTTCAACCCGAAGGGCATTCTGAGAAATTCGTAATGGCCGAATGGGGTGTTAAATGCTGTTTTGGGGACATCCTTGTGGTCTAATTCGATCTGGTGGAATCCAGATGCAAGGTCTAGCGTGGTGAAGTATGTCAAATGCCCGAGCTTGTCGAGAATGTCGGTGATATTAGGCAGAGGGTAACTATCTCCTATAGTAATATCGTTTAGTTTCCTTTAATCGATGACAACTCGCCATTTACGATCTCCTGAGGCATCTAGTTTCTTGGGTACTACCCAAATTGGACTACTCCATGGTGAAGTACTAGGTCGTATAATGTTTTGTTTTAACATTTTACTTACCTGTGTTTTTACCTCTTGTTGGTGAATTTGTGGAAATCTGTACGTTTTAGAGTTTATTGGGGTTTCTGATGTCGTGGGAATTGAATGTTTCGTGTGGTTCGTAAAAGTTAAAAGGTGGCCTTCTTCATAGAAGATATCTGGATATTTCGAAATTATTTTTTCAAGAGATTCGTGCTCTTCTTTATTTAGATGATCGAGGCGGAGAAGAGTATTAAGGTTTTTTCGTGGTTGTGTGTTTGTTGCATTGTTAGAGTTAACCAAATAAATGGGGTGTTCTGTGAGACGTGAGTCACTTATAATATCCGCGCAGATAATAGGCATTTTTATGTATCTATCTTCGTTGGTTGTATTCACACAAGTAATTAGAAATTTATTGTTATTAATGCTCACGAGCGCGTTAGGGATAATTAGACCGTTGTCAATGCATTGTTTCTCTACAATTGCTGTACCTTCGGAGATATCATTAGCGAAGCACGTGATAACGGATTCCGTTCGTTGTCTGATTAGTTGTTTGTTCTCGTTAATAGGTTCATTTGTATTATCTTTTATGTAGAAAAGATTATATGTCGTATCCTTAATTCTCATTGTTTTCGATTGAACGTAGATATTAACATTGAATTTGGTCATAAAATCATTTCCTAGTATGCCATCAGCATGGATATTCAAGTTCGCGACATGAAACTGGAATTTTGGAAATTTGTCAAGCGAAATGTTACAGATGCCGTGTGTCTTGACAGACGAGTTTGTATTAGAAACTCCTATGATCGATGCGGTTTTAGAGGAGTCGATTTGATTGTTTCCGATCTTATTTTTATTAATTACTGAAATAGCTGCTCCGGTGTCTATTAATAACGTAATTGGTTCTCCATCTACGTGGAATTTACAATGCAAGAGGTTTTCAGGAGGAATGTTCAAAGAAGAGATGTTCTATTCTGGCTCTTTTGTGGAAATTCGTTTCTGCTGTGATTTTGGGTGTTTCTTTGATTTAGTTTTTATTGAGTTAGTTTTTGTAGTTCGATCGGATTTGACAGAGTTCGTGGTGGATGCATTATTCGAAATGGTTTGTGAAGTTTGATTTGAAAGGATTTCGTGGGGTTTTGTTGTTAAATGATTTTGTAAAGATTCGGCGGATTCTGAGAGAGATTTAGTTATTTCTATAAGTTGATTTAGTAATGATTCAGTGGCTTCAGTTTTGTCTTGTGAGTTCGAAGATTTCGGAGGTTCTGGATTTAGATTATTTGACTCAGAGGATTTAGGAGATTTAGCTACTTGATCTAGGCTGAGGTTCGGCTCAGTTTGTGTAGACGCATCGCATAAGTGTCTCCGATAGACTGGGTTATTTGGCGGCTGCACAAAATGATTAAGAGGAGGCGTTGACTTTACGAGTTTGTCGGTGTTGTTCATTATTGGAGTTGGAGGTTTTGCATGGTGTAGTTGAGTTCCGGGATCGTATCCTGCCTCGACGTTTCCATTGGGCCACTTGGGCAATACGGCGAAGCGGTTTCCGAAGACATGCCCGGTACTTCGGCCGCTGACGAGTTTAAATTATTGACATGAACTGGAGCGGTATTTGATTTTATTTGTTGTTTTCTAAGGTTGTTGTTGTAGGCCCTTTTCCTACATTCTGCAATGACGTGTCCCGGTTTTTTACAGTAGTTACAATTTATATTTCGTTTGGATTTATTGTAATGTGGAACTGAAGATGATATCACCTGGCTATTTAGTGGGGGTCTGCGTGTGGTGGTGCTGTAATTAGTGGCTGGTCCACTTTGTTTGTAAAGCATTTGGCGAGCATGGTTCATGTTTTGGATTTTTTCCTCTTGAATTGCGAAGTGTCCAGCTTCAGACAGAGAGGTAAATCCCTTTGTCCTCAGCATGGTGCCTAAGTTGGAATTAACGCCGTTTATAAATACACTAAGAGCGGTCTCTTCGGTGGTTGACTTGCGACCGACGAGTGATGAATCGGTTATTTCCGCGGTTAGTTTATCTAAAATTTTGTTACGGCACAGATCTATTCTGTGATAATATTCAGTGATTGATTCGTTAGGCTTTTGAAATGACGAATGCAACTCTAGGTTAAGATGTGTCAACGTTTTTGTTTGAGAAAACTTTTGGATTAAAAATGTTTTCAAGTCGTTCCAGGAAGCATGTTGCCTTGCATGTACATCGGAAGAATTAGGTCCCGCAATTTTATAAATAGTATAGACTAACAAAATATCTGCTTGGGAAGGACTCGCGAGGTTAAAAGCAGAATCGCCTGACCTTATAAATCTGTAGACTTGGGTCGCCTGGTTTGTATCAAATTCTGGTATTAATTGCAATAAAGTATTTAACGGCACTACTTCGTAGGCGACTGGACTTGGTTTGTTTTCCATGATTTAGAATATGAAATGGAATTTTGATAATGAGACAAGAGTTTCAGAGTTTGTGAGTGATTGAGGGCCAAAGGTTTGGGTTTTAAAGGCAAGAAGGAAACAGAGCAAACGTGCTGGCCACTTACCACAGTAACAGTACTATAATCTGCATCACGGAGAGTCGTAGCGTAACTTCTAGGTTCGGCGAGCTTAGGTTAAAGCCCTGCAGGCACCGTCCAGGCTTGCGGCGATGTTGTCCTCGACCTGGCGTTGAGCTCGTCTTGAAGCTACCACGATGTGAACACGCGGTTATAGTATCCTACCGACTGCGCCAAATTGTTATGTGGCGTGGAGTAAAACACGGTTTGATGTCTCGGAATCAACTGACTGTATTTCCAAAGTAGTCTTCTTAAGTATAAGTTAGAGGGTAAACAGTGGTGTGAATGAAGTGATATCTCTTAACTAATGGTACATATACTTAACTAACGATGCAGATAATTTCCTAATGTTATTATAGACTAATAAACAATTGATTAGAGTTAAACATTGTCATCAATATCGTAATGTGCTGGGAACATCAATAGAGTATCTAATTAACAATATATTCATTGAGTGAGAACGGTAAACAGCTATTAGGCTTAGGGTAACATTGATAAAGTAAAATAAGGGTCTAACAAAGAGTATATTCTAGATATGATGTTATAATATAACAATGGGCTTTTTGATAACTTCAATACATAATTTTTCATCCCGCACAGTGTAACGTGCTCATACCAGCGGACGGACATGCTGTCTTTGATGAAAACTTAAACAACTGCAGAAGTACACAGCTCATATATCAATGAAGTTTGGCGGAGAATTGGGGCTCAGAGTACCCCACAGCTGTGCTTAAATTCATCAGTACGCAATGTATAGATCAATAAACTATCGAAATATTTACTACCAATTATGCCCGCGAGAAGAAAGTGAATAGTGAGGTGACATTTTTTTTCTATCTATTCTAAGGATTAGGGCTGAGAGAACAAAACACTTGAGTCAGTTTAAAGCAGAATCTTTACGACCTTTCTGTGTCTGTGAAAATTGTGGATTAAATGGAGTTTATGGCGAATTGATAAATGATTCACGAACGCAATTGTTTCCGCTTTATTAAGAAAATATGAGTAAAAATTCACTTCAATTCAAATACACTTCCGCGCCTCTAACACAACTAAATAAATACACTTTTTTTCTTGTTTTTTATTTAACTAGCGACCCGCCCCGGCTTTGCACGGATGCAATGCTCTACTATATTATGCATGTATTATACATATAAACCTTCCTCTTGAATTACTCTATCTATTGAAAAAAATCGCATCAAAATCCGTTGCGTAGTTTTAAAGATTTAAGCATACATAGGGATATAGGGAAGGAGAAAGCGACTTTGTTTTATACTATGTAGTGATGCTGACGTTTTGAGTCTTTCACAGGCGTTATCCGGTAGCAAAAAGCGTAAACTTAAAGCTTTCTACTAAAGAAGCGTAGATACCCCTAGCGCTTAACTTTTAGTTTTGTGATATATTACCCGAATCGTGTAATCAAAGCCTACGTGTGTTAAAATTTAATAATTTTTATTGGACCGTGATCATGGTACTCTATATAATTAACGCCATTATTATACGTAAATTAGGTACAGCAATTGCCGGGAATCGTGTAGAATTAATTGACTGACCATTTTATGGTGTAAAATATATCCATCATCATTTATTTTAATGACGCAATTAAATTAAATAAATAGTTCGTCTATCCAGTATTACAAAATGTGTATTATAGTACATTATATCATATTTAATCTATTACGTTGTTTTTAAAGAGTTAACATGATGTAGTTATAAAAATAACAAGCTAAATGTACATTTTATGAGAAAATCATAAGGAAATTAGTTGAAATACTATATTTATAGATAAACAAATTAAAACTTTCAAATTGATGTCATTAAAATAAAATACAGTTAAAACTCGAAACACTTCATATCACCTAATATCAATAAACACACTAAAACGTATATACTCTATAATCTCTTCTTTCTCTACTCCGTTTTCAGAGTTCTCAGTACGAAATCGCGTATATTATATGTCTGTAATATACAAGATGTTGGAGACTTTCTTAAATTAATAAATAATTGTCATTAATTTGAATCGAACTTGCATAACTCGATTTACTTCGATCCTGTGTTGTAATAGCACCTGAGAGATCTCCAAGACAGCACCCTTAAATAAAAACATAGAATAAAAAAATATATTATAATATAATATATTTTAATAAAAATTAATAAAAATAATATAAATATATTATAATATATTTTTTGACGACCGTTTGGTGCAACGGTAGTGATCCTGCTTTTCGCACCAACGGTCCTGGGTTCAAATCCCGGAAGGGGCAGATGTTTTTATGATGAATACGAACATTTGTACCTGAGTCATGGGTGTTTTTATATATTTCTATGAATATTACATATCTATGTATCAAATATGTATGTCTATCCGTTACCCTAGTATCCATAACACAAGCCTTACAGTGCTTACTTTGGGCTAGGCTAATTGGTGTGAATGTAAGAAATTTTTATTTATTTTATTTATTTATATAGTTCAAAAAACTAAAAAACTCGCTTTAATGATAAAAGAAACCAAAAAGTGGAAAATGACTATTTTTTTCGTATTCCTGACAGCAAACCCTTTCATTTGATACCCATATCATGGAAGTGCATTTCAAACAGCCAGTTCGCCATTTTGGGGAGGCCGCCATATTCGATTTGTAATGACGTTTCTTAGCTAGTCATATATTGTCATCAGAACTCAGAGCGTGTGCAAAATTTCATCCTAATCAAAGACCGGAAAGTGGGTCAAATTAAGATTCCAAGATTTTCTTACATAGTTACAAGTGAAGCTAATAAAAGCGTGTTAAAAACAAAGACAACAATAATGGTTTTATTATATCATAGTAACATGCGAGGCAAACGGTGTTCATAATAAAAAGCTAGGTACTCGGGTAATTTATTCACTTATATCTAATGGCTCTGATCTTGTTACCTCCTAAAGAAACAATGACACAAAACTTTAAGTAGCACAGGTTAATGACTGAGATTTGTCAATTAATTAGTACTAAAATAGGAAACGTCACGCAAAGTTTATTAGCTATTAGAATCCTCGCTGTGCCCTACATTCGATTGAGGGAGCTCATTTATTCCCAATTCCCTGATCAGACGTTTGAGCTCTGATTACTTCGATTAGTGAGGGCGAGGACACGCGAAATATCAATTTGTAATTAGATCATTTTGAATTGGAGGCTCCCGAAAAATAGACTTACGTATTTACTTACAGTTTCTCTATTATGTATCCTTTAAAGCAAAAGTAGGAACATTGTAATAAGTAGATAAGGATGACTACCGAGCCAGCGAATGTAAACGTGATGTGAAGAAAAGCATATGAAACTGCTGAAGTCATCGCAAATTTCACGCATTTTTTATTGTAATGGTAAAATTTTCCGTCCCTACTACCCTACCTATAAAATAAAATTAATTAAATTCAAATTAAATATATAGTTTAAAATACGTGGTACAAACACTCGGTAACATTTCACCGGCAATCCTTAACCACAGTTTGCAAATTATTCACCAAAAAAATCCCGTTGTAATATTATGCAATAAACACTCGGTAAACATCAAAAAGATGTTCCGCCGCATCAAATATTTGCAATAATAAATTAAGAGGACCGAAGTAATTAATTCCCCGACTCGACTTTTGCGCAGAATTTAAATTAAAAACTGCGGTTGTATACGATTACACCGAGAGGAAAGAATTAATGTTTTCCTATTCAGTTACGATTTTTAAAACTAAAATAAAAAATGCTAAATAAGAAAAAAATACGTAATTAAAAAAACATTTTAGGTCGGACCCACGTCTTTCATCATTTATTTATATAAAGTTTTTCGCGTCTATTGTGTTAATGCTAAAAAGAAGACTATGTAATATGTTACTTGGATTAAACTAAGCTTGTATTTCAAATTTGATCAAATAGCTTAACTTTACCGTTTTCTGTACATAGTAAAATATTTAATAATAAATATTATTGATTTCTTCTTTGTTGATTTTTGAACTAGCTCTACGACACAATGGAATTAAAAATATAAGAAATCTATATACGATAAGATAAATTATTATAATAGAAAAATACTAGAAAAAATCGACTCGGGTCACAAGTGAATTCTCAGGCGGGATTCCCGCAGGATTTTTTCTAGTATCTTTCTATTACAATAATTTATCTTTTCCAGTTTCTTTTAAGATCGCATTGAAAAATGCATAAAATATATAAAAATTATAAATCTATATAGTACTTTTTATTATTAAAATAATATAAAAGAAACTTTATATTTTGGCACATAGAGAGAATTTTTAACTTACCACATGTACAGTACATCAAGCTGAACACTTAGACATTTGGACTTACCTCATGCCATTATAATTCGACATCAATAAATTTTTATATCATAAAGCTTGGTTTTCTGTCGATCGCACATACTTGACATTTGGTTTTACTGACCCGCCGATTAGAGTTAAGTTCGTTTAAGTGACTTTGAATGATTTTAAACAAAATGATTTTAAAATTATGTTTTACCAATAATTGGCTGTTTGTCGGGACATTTTTTATTTTGACAGAAATCTGCTTATGATATTAAATGTAGGGTTGATCCAAATGAATCCCGACCATCTGACAACGCTACCTGTAACCCTGCAGTAATAGTATGGTAGAGATAATTTACATAATTTTGGCCATTCCTTTTTTTTTTTAGCCATAATTAGGAATAATTTTAGTAATATTTTATTTCAGAAGTCCAATTGTGAATCTAAACTATCCAGGGACCTAAAAGAAATTTTAAAAATAGTTAAAGCTGTTTAGGAGCAGTATGACGTAGCTTTGAAAACAAGCCGTCAAGTTATGAGAAACTGTATTATTAGATATTTTCTATTGTGACGGAAAATTTTCGCATGATATTAAATGTAGGGATAATCAACCATACACACGTACAGAAGAAAAAGAAATATATAAATATTATGTAGCTATTTGAATACCTATTTCTCTTTTAATAAAGACCATTTGAAAGAAAACGACGGGAAGCACCTACCCATATTTCAATGTAAATGGCGATCTTAACACAGTTTGTGATTTTATCGTTCGTATTAACCTAATTGTAAGCAAATCATTTGACTGGCCCTCCATCCAACAATGATTTACACCTGTAGCTCGATAATTTATGGGGCCATGGTAATTTGAAATCGGGGCTATTAATATTTTTTAATGCTTTACTGCTTTTTATTGTAATCCTTATTTCTAGCATTTAGAACTAAACGTATGCGATCTTATTATTCCAGTGAGTGGAAGACAAGAGTTAATAATAATATTTGACAAAATTTCATTCTCATAAAGATATATGTATCAGTTATCTGTAAACTAATACAAAGATACTGTTATACTTCGTGAACATATGCTCAAAGATGATTAATAAAATCTTATATAACTAGAAATTAAACATGAAAAACATATTAAAAAAAGATAAATCCCTACTAATATTATAAATGTGAATGTAAGTTTGTTTGTTATGCTTTCACGCAAAAACTACTAAACCGACCATCATGAAACTTCGTACATCCATTCTTGGAGGTAATAGAAGTATCATAGGATATTTTATATTGAAAAAAAAATTAAAAACAAAATGCGGGCGAAGCCGCGGGTAAAAGCTAGTAATAAATAAAACTTACACATTTTAGTCTTAATTAAAGCTGTTGGTAATTCAAACTTTTATAACCATTTTTCAAATACATATACCATTTGCCATTGTAAGTTGTCTGCAGATTAGTGCAATGGAAATGACAACCTATATGCGTCAGGCTTCGAATCCTGTTAGGGTAAACCCCTATGTCAAGATTTTAATCAGTAAACATTCCCATATTATGTAGAATAAACAGTCTTGTTAAATATTTGCCTTAATAAACGGTTATTACTCTTATACCAAGTCACGAAAGTACCCTGTCATGAAAAAACGTTGCATAATTGAAGTCTATATAGTTAAGTTCATACTTTAGAACAAAGTGCACAGTAATTTCATACTTAACCATTAAATAACATTGGATTTGATAGTTTAGGTACAATATAAATATATTTATTTTCTTCCGGCTGCCAGCTACTGCTTAAAACGTAGTGTACAAGAGATTCACTTTTATAGTAATACTGATAATAATTAATTTATTATAGGATAAATAGTTGATAATTGCTACTTTAAAATGATATTACTGTCAAACATAATACCAAATAAACAAATCATTTTCTAATTATCTCTTACTTGTGCTAGCTACCATTCAAGGCATACACAACGGAGTTATTAATGTCTCTTCAGAAAAAATCACAATGGACCTCATCTACACCATTGTGCTCCTCAAGGAAGATTTAAATTAAAAGTTAAAAAAGGTTCTTTGAACGAAACAGAGTTTGTTTAGGGTTTTAATGGTGTTTTAAGAATACATATTGAAGTAGTACGTTTTAGATTTGTCTTTATGACACTGGGAATGTTGATTTTTTTTATATCTATTATACCTTGAGTATTTGGGCAACCGAGCTTTGCTTCTAATAACAAAGGTTGCCTAGCAACTGAGACAACTTAGCAACAAGGCTAATTTGTAGTAAAGTAATTAATAAGGCAAATAGTTTAATAAAATGCGTTTTTATAAAAAATATGACTATATAAGTAAAAATAAAAAGCAATACCATATCCAAATAGAAACTTTCATCCAAATCGTAAGAGCCGTAAATGATATATTGACAAGAATTGGTCGTTTGAAATAATTAGATGGTTATACAACACCACATACATAAAATATATGTATATAAAAACTCCGATCCCTGGCGGAGTAGCTATAGCACCTGTATTAAAAACAAAACAACTTTCGCTCCCTTTTCGTTAACGTATCTTGCAAAACTGTAACTCCACAACGGCAGAGTAATTTTGGTTAATAAGTGCGTACACAAATAATTTGCGAAGTCGTGAATACATACACTATTTAATAAAGGAAAAAAGTTTCCTTATAAATTAACTAGGTTTTGTTTTTCAATTACAATCACAAATATTTACAGTTGTAACTTAAAATAATATAGAAATAGCACTGATTTTAAAGACTATAAATAGAATAAAATATAGTTGAGCAAACTTAGGCGATTAACATACTGCTTCGCTTCGACGCATAACGCGGGGCCGCAGATTTTAATATTGTTTGCAAGTATCTAAGTTTGTATAGAAAACAAGCCTTGTACACAATGACAATGTGTCGGCCGGCGCGGCGCCGGCGGTGCGCTGGAGCACATCCTGCCATCAATGGTTGATGAGCCCAGTGTGGGCTCCGCTGTATCATTCGAATTTCAAAAAGTTTTTTGATTTCTCCTAATTTTAGTGTACAAAAACCAAGTAAATAATATAACTACAACATCTTGAATAATTTGATACAAACGATTGTTACATTCTATCATCACGGTAATCGACTGTAAAATAATTATTAGTCACGTCTTAATCTGTAAAGCGAAGCTAACGAGCAAAATAGCTACTGGCTCTGGGGTCTGGACCACATAACTAAGGTTTATACCTAAAACGATATTATCATACTAAATGTTAAGTGTGATTTGATTACAAACAATTTTAAAAAGATTTTTTCTTTTTTTTCAGAGAAGCTACTTAGAAACTTTCGGTTACCTGAAAAAAGGGCAGCCAGAAGTGGGCAACCTATTAATGGGAGACGTTGCACAGAGCTACGAAGACGATTTCAGGATTGCAATCAAGACATTACAAGTAAGCATATTTAACTTTCACAATACTTTTAAGGTTTTAACAAGCTATCTGTGAGGGGGTCCAAAAGGTGACATACATTTTTTATTCTTGTCGCCTAGGGGTACTTGTAAATACCCCATGTTTTTTGTAGTTTTCGAGTTATATTTTTATATTTTGAGTATTTTACACCAAACCCATTTAATCTCATTTTTTTGGTACCATAATTCTTATGACCTGGTACTTTAACACAAAATATCCAGTTTCCTGCACGTATTAATTTATTTAAAAAGTTTTAGTGACCATAATTAAAATGGTACAAAAGGCTGACTTAATGCTAATTGCATTCCCTCCCAGTCCACCTTTGGAAAAATAAAACTTTAAATATGCATAGGTACAATAGATATATTTAAACTTACTAATTTAACATACTATTATATACAATAAATTCAATCCTTATATTACTATATTTAACATACCTAGTCCGGCCATAAGTTCTGTTACAAATGATGAAAATATTTTTTTTTTATTAAGCAATGGTATATAACTAAAACATAAGGTTATTGAATACATATTTATAAAAGTCTCAGCAAAAAATAAAAAAAATTCTATACGAACCACCACGGCCACCTTTGGCTTTAATACAGGCCTTTAATCTGTCTGGCCACGAATTTTAAGGTACGTACTGTTTCCATGGGAAAGGAGATTGTCCACTCTCTATAGACACCTTGGCCACTCATGGACAGAACATTTAGCTAATCATATGTGATAGATTGAATAGTTTACATCATTAAAAGACAAAATATAAGCCTAGCTTTGTATCAGAAATTATATTTAGATGTTTTTCTATGCATTAAAATGCAGAAAACGAAGCGAATGACGTCTCACATTTTGACACGACCTAATTGTCATTTTTTGTCTTTTACCAATTCAGTCATCAAATCATTTAAATATTTGTATAATCTATCAATAACCTTCACTGAATACAAAATCTTGCGGAAAAATACTGAACATTGTGTAATACAAGTAATACAACAGAGGCATCAACTACTATCGATACGAATTGGTCGATTTTTGATGTTTTATGTTTGCAACACTGGAACCGATTGATTGATGATGAATGATTAATTTTTGAAGTGTGAATTTACACAAACTTTTTGGTTAATAACATTATCTAAAATAAAAATACAAATATTGCTAAATGTATTTTTTTCATAGCATCGTGTCCACAAATGGCCAAAATTGGACAATGTCTTTCGCCACTGCTTGCTCCAAAAATATTTTAAAAGACTCGATGTCGCCTTGTCGTTTAGGGCAGGCCATTTCCTCTAAAACTGACCAACTTATTTGTAATCTAAATTGTTGAGATCTGGATTAGATGAGCGCCATTCTTCAGCTCTTATAAAGTCCGGAACGTTTGGTTTCAAGCCAGGTTTGGGTAGTTCGTGCCTTGTAACTAGGTGCAGAATCCTGCTGGAATGTGCACGGTACAATTTTAATAAGTGTATCGCTGAGAGGTTTCATAACACGATCCAAGACTGTCTCTTGATACGCTTTGGCTGAGGTTTTCACTACTTTTTCACAAAAATGAAGTTTTGTAACGCCTTAATTAGACTCGCCTCACCAAACCATCATTGACGCAGGATGATGAGCACGTTGTACCTTTCCGACCACTTAAGCAGCTTCTTTAGAACTGTGAGCGTACACTTTATCATATATATCATCATAGCTTATTATAGTAGCTCGTAAAAAAAATCATCGGTAGAGAGGATATTTCTGTGCCTTTCACCTGCATATCGTGACAGAAAGCTTTTTGATCGATCCGCTCTCTTTAATTGTAAAGATTGATTAAGGCCATGTCCTGTATATCGACTGCTGCAGGTCTTGTTTTATAATATGCGACAGAGTCCTAGCGGGTATTTTATTTCTCGCGATAAGATTTTTGCTTCCTACAAATTTTTGGTTTCGACAAATTTTGGCTTTGACAGTAGTGTTACCCAAATGCAAGAACGAGACGAGATTTAGCTAGTCTTGGTCTTGCGCCAATTCACCTGGTCTTATATTTCTAACAGCACGCGGCCGCCCGATCTTTTATGGTCTTCGACAGAGGAAGTTTTGTTGATAGTACGATATACGAACATACGCCTTGATACCAAGCTTTTGAAGTGTCTGGAATATGACCAATGGCTCAATACCCATTTGTGCAATGCGATCACTGCAATCCTATTTTCTTTAACACGCCATTGTAATTTAATAATGAACACGAAAAAATATGTGAAATGGCGCGAAATCGAAAGAAGTTTTTTAAATAATAAACGCGTTCCAAATTCAATATAATTGAAAAGTTGAAAAAAAGAAAAGGTTTTTTATACCATTATTTATTGCCAGACTAGTTATATATCTTTGATACTACTACAAACAACCGATTTGCTCATGCAAAAGTAATTTTTATTAATATTTTCTAACCATAGCTTTAACCTAACAACTTAACAAATTATTTGAGTCATATCATAATAATTATCCCTTTTAGGAGCTGATGAAGCATATACGCAAATTGTAATATAAATATTTTTATCATTGATAATAGGTACTAATATATATCTGTTCTTCCATGAAAATATTACGTGGCTCTTGATAACTAATATAATTTTACATATTAGTGGATCAAAAATATTGCGTTAAAAATACTTTATTTTAACTCCAGGAGTTCGGTGGTATACCAGTGACTGGAGAGATAGACGCTGCCACCAAACACCTGATGCGGCAGAAGCGGTGTGGCCGACCGGATCGCGAGGCAGACGAGGGGAGTCGGAGGCACAAGCGGTTTGCAGTGCAGGGGGAGAAATGGAAACACACCAATCTAACATGGAGGTAAGTGGCAATATCTATTTTAATTTTCAACAGATGTGATCCTTTATACCAAAATCTGTCATAAAACTTTTTCTTCAAAACTTTGCACATTTTATCGAAATATGACAAAACTTGAGGCGGGATTTTAGTTAGGAAAGATTGTTACATTTTATTTTAATTATGACCAAAGTGGGGTGTAGCACAGACTTTAACTAGATTAATGACCATTTTTCTGACAAATAGATTTCAGGTTAAAATACCTCAAGTCAAATCATATTTGATGTATATTTGTATTACAATAAATCATAATGAAGGAATGTACTTCAGTTATTATCGTATAAGCGCCATCTAGTGTACTAGCAGCTTATTAAAACTGTAACTCTAGCGCGCCATCTAGTGAACAAATATAAATACTCATTCTAACAGGATCAAGGGCGTTTGTCTACTCATTACAAGAGGTCGCTTACTAGCTAAATTCCTTAAAACCTACTAGATGGCGTACATTTAGATATTTTTTCGGAAGATTTTATTTTTCTTTATAACAGTTAAAACCAAATACGTGTTACTATTTTGCTACATTTTCTTTTGACGCTTCTTTTATTACCGGCCACTCCATTAAATGTCATGACGTATTCGTAACAAAATAAAAATCTGATCCTACTGCTATGTTTTAGGGCACATAAAATTGATGACAAATAATAGTTAAATCAGAGACCTCGTAAATTTTACGACGCTTTCCGCGTGGCTTAATTAAAAGAATACGTTCCTCTGACGATGCCGCCGGAGCCACTGAAATCTCCGTTACATTAGGTATAGCGATTACTCCTTGTGTAAGTGTGTCTGTAAAAGTTTATGTTTCTCGATGCTTTTTCACGTTTTGTTTATTGATCGCCGGTCTACAACGTCAAGGTATTATAATTAATTTGACAAAACGGATTAATAAAGTAGTTTTCTAAAGAAATTATTGGTTTTTGGATATGAGCAAAGCTTATGACCTAGTTGATTACAAATCACTTTTACACGCACTTTACGATGTTGGCAGTCATAGAATCGACCATGTATTTTTATGTTATACAATGGAAATTAGAAACGTGACAAATAATATTAAGATTTCTTACATTCACACTAATTAGCCTAGCCCGAAGTAAGCTCTGTAATACTTGTGTAATGGATACTAGGGTAACGGATAGACAAACAGACATTGATATGATATATTTATAGAAATATATAAATAGCCATGGCTCAGGTGAAAATGTTCGTATTCATCACACAAACATTTCCCACGAACCCAGGACCATCAGTGCGAAAGGCAGGATCGCGTCAGGAATGATCGTTAACAAAATAATTATATAAGTAGTCATAGAAATTATATATAACATATCTATTGCCCAAACAAGCGTTCTTGGATGTATATTATTTTTCATTTATTTTTAAGGTATGCCTAATAGTAGTCAATCATACTTCCATGCTAGAATATAGAAGACATAAATTACCATACAATAATCAGTTTCTGAAGTAGTGCAATAGATTAATAATCTCATACTAAATATTGATTACAATCAAAATTATTTTTAAAACAAAATTAACGCAAACCAAACCAAAAAAATCTTTATCTTCTATGGACTTTTTTCCTTTAACGGCTAAAACCTAGAATTCGATCAATAAATTATAGAAAACGAATTGAAAATCAATAAATTAAATCAAAAATAATGCGTTAAGCGAGTTCCACTGTTTCACTGTAAGTTATTTTTAAATAGTTTCATACGCTATAATGTTTCGTTTTGCTTTTGCGACCGCGAATTAATAAATAAATTTGTAAACATATGAGAACATGTCAAAAACTTATTTATTAGTAAGAGCCAATATGATGTCTTTATAAGAATAAATATCTTTAAACCGAATTCGTAAAAAACTTCTTCTTCCAAGTATTAAGACCATTACACTTTTAATTTGGAAAAATCAATTATCAAAACTTAATTCCAAATTGTCCAAATATACACACACCTTGACAGAGTAACAAAAACATTTGATTTTGTGACTGCAATAAATTGTTACTATATGGTTACGCCGAGTTTCAGTACGATATAGTTCTATAGGAAAATTCACCATCTATAGTGCGTTGAAAAAATAAAAGTATTGCAAAAATGTCAATAATTACAAATCAACAAAACTTCGAAAGCTGCAGGCCCTACTTTATATAGTTACAAGATATTAACATTTTATATTCAGTTAGAATGTATTTTGCCTCAAAATCATTCTAACTGAATCCATACTTGTGCTCGCAAATATGAATTATAGTATATTGCTATCGACAACGTCGTGGGCATTGTTTATACGTAAGGGTAACTACAATTATGCTGAAACGACCATTTACCATTTTGTCCAACTAATTCTGGCGAGCTATACATACACTTTTCTTTTGTTATTGAAAATCATCTTATCACAACGATTTTCTCTTCTCACTCACGTTTGTCGGTTATTAGAAAAGCATAGAATAATAACTATTTTTAACAAGTTTGTCATTTGTAAACCATTTTTAAATTAGATAAGACATATGCCTTTTTTGGCATTGATACACTATTTTTCAATTTAAATTTTCAACCTAATTGTATTGTAAATGTTCAAAGAATATTTCAAGAAAATTGGCCCCAAATTATAGACTAACTATTACACAACATGTTTAATATTTTATATATTTAACTAAATAATCAAGTTGTCCATTCAAATATATCACAATAGTTACTAACAATAAATTTGTCAGACTCGTGCAAGACTAATGAAAAGTAAAGAGAAAAGGATAATCTGTTTATAACTCCAAAAAAAAAATTTAGAAACTTATTACTATACTATATTTTCTTACATTCCGCTAGTTAGCAGTTTTATTATCCTTAAAATATTAACTCAAACTTTTCCATAGTGTAAAAAATGTTTTTCGACCAAATAATAAGTAATTTCTCAATTTTGGTTTCAAAATTTAAGAAAGTATTTTGCGTGATGAATCGAACTTAATAAATATTGAAACATATATTTAAGGTGCCTTTTTCTACTTTCCTGAATTTTTAAGCATCGCTTAATATAAAAATAACTACCTACTATAAGACATAGTTAAGAAATATTTATATACTTACTTATTCTCATTATCTTTTATTGAGTATTTCTTACATACAGTACAGTTTGAATCATAAACTAACTTTCATAATTGGAAAACACATTTGAGAAATTAAACACAAATACTTCAATTAAACTAACACAATGTGTGTTTATAACACACATGTGGGTAGATTGTACATACAAACACTGTTCAACAGTAAGCTTGAAGCATGCAACCATCATATGCACTGTGTACGTAGGTTCATGCAGAAACTTCTAGGGTAACGAGTAAACGTGGGTGACTACACCTAGGTAGGTATGTTGTGTAGCTTAGCGGGTTTATTCAACTTGGTATCCCAAGAGTGAAAAGCTTGGCTCACAAGCGTCTATTTGAAGTGGAAATAGCCACAGAGCACGCGGATAATTTGAAAAGTTCACAATCACCTGCACAGACCGCAACTTCAGCACAATTTCCTGTCGAATTAATGGTCTGTCAATTTTGTAGTCTTCATTACAGCTTGTTGTGCAAACAGGCAATAAAACGAGCAGTGCCATCTCGCGGTGGGTTTACGAGACTGTGGCGCCAATACGCCGAAACAGCCTGTGTCAGCATGTGTGTTTATTTATATTCGAATTATTTTGTAAATAAATAGCATGGGCGTTCTTATTTGAATTGGTAAAAAAATTAAAAAATTCGAGATAGGTGTTATTGACATTGCATAATTATAACAATTAACTTAGTATATTAAACAATATTTCAGTATTTTCTTCAACATCTGACTTGAGCTTGACAGACACCGGTGTATTTTCGCCATCATCAATACCTGCCAGATCAAATCAATGCGGTAAACATATATTTTGTACCTACAAAGGTTTTGTCATACCGTTTTATATACCATTTTTCTTATATTGTGATAAGATCAAAGTTGTAAAATATTTTTTACTTATTTATACCTGAGCATTTGCCAGTAACATTATTTGAGACCCGCTGAACATGCACTTGTTGCGCTTATTAAACAGACAAATAAACAAATATCGGAGTGTTTCAGACATCCGATCAAGGTAGTTATTACATGGGGATAATGGTATTGTTTCGCGATGTCTATGACAGCCATGACGTGCACGTTCCACCTCCTGCCGAGCGTGGCGCTGTCATCGCCACTCGGCCCAACACTAGAAAACAATATGGAAATGATATCGATACTTTAACATCTGGAATCGCTAACCCGTGTACATTTTATATTTCATGTGGAAAAATAGTTAGTTTCGCGACAGGTTTGCAGTCTTCTTAAAGTCTTTAGAATTAATATTTGTTTTAGGAATATCGAAAATTTTGACGTGACAACGTCTTATAAATTGGTTTGCCGGGTGACACTTCAAGAAACTGCGTTACGCTCCGCTCACGTTATGCGCTTACAATGAGAGCGAGTGAGAGGCACGCGTCCCTTCCACTCGGGCATGGTTAGCCCGCCTAAGAGCGAGAGAGACAGACATAAAAAGTGGAAGGGACGCGTGCCTATAATTTAATGTTTTAAATATAATTCTTTGTATAAATAAATGTTTTAAATTGTTACTATTATTTCATCCTTCTTCCTACTATACGAATGAATATTCACATTAAAATTATTTTACCACTCAAAGTCGTTGTCACGTAAAACTTTCGCCCGTATACCGACTTTACAGGCAACCAACCAGTTTTTTTATTTTTTTTTTATGTTTTTATTTAATTTTGGTATTCCTCGGTAGTACCTATGTTTTATTTCTATCTTAAATTCTCGATTCTTCAAAAAACATGTTAAAGATGAAGTTCAGATCTATCTAGATACATTGACACTTGATATGATCACGATTCCTGTAAAGAGGTCATAAAATCAAGATAAAATTTAAAATAAATTATGCGCAAAATCCGTTAAAAAAGTGTTTTATTCAAATGTGTAATGTGCGCGAAATTGTAAGAACTAAATTGATACTTAAGTAAAGCTTAATAAAATAGTGATTTGCTCTTAGAATTAATTTAAAATTATGAAATATAACTGCTTTTAAAAACACAACGCCACGTACAATAATAGATCGTGCATTTTATTCATAGAAAAATACCTAATCTGGAGGAAAATTATAAAAAAATAATGAAATTTGATAAAATAAATATTATCAACTATTTTAAACGCGCTTCTTTCGAGACGCATATAATAACTGTTATTAATAATAAGAAGTTATATATTAAGTATTTTTTATATTTCAATGTAAATTATAAAATAACTCACAGTGCTGAATCTTATCCCTCCCATGGCTTTAAATTTACTTTGCATGCGAATGCTCTAAAAAGAAAAATAAATACTAGAATATGGAAGTGACAGTCATATTTTCTGACTGCCTACAACGTAGGTAATTTTAAGACGCATTTCGAATTTTTTTCATTAATCCATAACACACACATACAGATTGAGAAATATTTATGTCAGTCCTAAACGGCTAAGGCTAGTTTAGGCAATAAAATAGATGACGAGCCATTATTAATTGTAGTCGCCACCCCGTGGACACCACGCCCTCGCCCCCCGCGAGCGACCACCTCCCCCTTCGGCCGCACAAACTAGGTCGACATTTCAATATTGAAGGCATTTCACAATTTCTATTGCCCCTTATTGTGACTGTACGAGGTAATAAATAAACCATTATCCGTATATTAAGTGTTTTAAACAGATAATAATGAAAATATCTTCAGGAGGAACATAGCATGTGGTTGCTAACTATATTTTGTAAAATACACTAAATTGATGCTTTTAGAGTACACGCACTAAAAGCATCAAACTATCAGTATATTACTTATCTTTACTTATTGGTTTTCACATAAACGATAGCTTGATTTTTAATGAATATTTTGTGTTATGGTATGGTCTTGCCGAGTAAACGGCTTAATTTAAAAGTACATTGACAAACCGACTACGATGTTCTTATAGAAAATTTCTTCATTGCATTCAGAACATTCAACCTACCAAAAAATGTAAAATTTTATTTTACTGATTATCAATTTTTAGTCTTGACTTAGTAACGTAGAAACAGCAGAGTTTAATACCAATAATAAATAACAGATTTCGTATGATAAATTGATGGCACATTACCCATACATTATAAATAATTACTTAAGAAAAATTTTGTTGATATTTGCATATCATGATGCACGTAAGAGTATGGAAACCGATATATGTATGTATTTCACGACCGTTTGGTGCAACGGTAGCGATCCTACCTTTCGCACCGATGGTCCTGGGTTCGAATCCCGGAAGGGGCAGATGTTTGTGTGATGAATACGAATATTTTTACCTGAGTCATGGGTATTTATATATATTTCTATAAATATAACTTATTTATGTATGATATATGTATGTCTATCCGTTACCTAACGCAAGCCTTATAGTGCTTACTTTGGGCTAGGTTAATTGGTGTGAATATAAGAAATATTATTATTATTATACTTTTACAATTTTATAATTCATACTTGGACTTTCATGCTAATTACCTGACACGCGTGATAATAATTTTAGTTTTAAACAATTAAATTATTACTTTTGCAATTACAGATGAAAGATTTGACAGTTTTAGTTGCTAACATAGGCACTCTGAAACTGTCGAATCGTTTATTCATAATCACAACAGTAAAAATTTCATTGATTTTAAACGAGAACTGTTAGTAACAGAGTTACGTAATCCGCATACTTTACTAAAAAGAATCAAAAAGCTTACAATTAGGTAGGTATATATTTTTTAAATCACTCAGTAATTTATATGAACATTCATTAGTTTTATAAATAAGTACTTTTATTGTTTTAATAATTATTTAAAATATATAAAAGTCATAAAATTCCATTAAATTGAGAAGTTTGAGAGTAATTATCACGACTGTCGGAAAAATGTTTACATGTGCTAATCACAAATTGTATAAAGACGAGTTGCAGTGGGTGCTGAAATCCCATGACGGGGTTTGAGTACTGCGCTCTATTGGGAACATTTAAGTCCAGCAGTGGACTTTTACAGGTTAAAAAGGGTAGATTTTTGTTATCAGCGTTGGATAATGTCGTAGTACTAGAAAATGGCAATTACTTCTCCGGACTTAAAAGCTTTTTTTGTAAAACTAGGCAAATGTTTTCAGATCTCTCACTAAGAGTTCCTAACCTAGGATGTTACAACCACCACTAAAATTTTACGTGGCGTGAACGATAAGCACATTTTGCGACGCGATGCCACTTTGTGAGACTACTAATGCCATCTGGCGGTTGGTAGCTAGGGCCCAAACTCTTCCCTAAAATATTTATCTAAAAAAACATATTTTCTGTGTAATAGGGACTTCTTGGACGTAAATAATATTCATCATAAAACTAAATGTATATTTTGTATGTCGGTTCTATTAACGATTTGTTACTATAATAATTGCTTATTTAATAGGTATGTAAGTACATACTTTTTTAATATTATATACGTGTACGTATATGCAATTTAACTGCTTTACGAAGGGGAGAAAATAAAACACTGTTCTTTGTAACAATATTTGTTCGTGTTTATTAAATACTTACTCATATCTTCCTAATTAATAATAATAATAATTTATTTCGGAAATAAGGTCCATATTAATTAAGGTCAAACTTGAATGTGGGCTGTAATGCAATTGTGTAAGTACCTATAAAAAACAATAATGTACAAAATAAACAAGTTAAAGAAAGCCGATTTCATGCAAATATTTACTCTGAAAGCTTTCCTAAAGCTATGAATGCTAAATACTGAATATTCATTAATTTCGTGTAATATTAAAAAATAATAATAATAATAATCTTTTCGCATTGTACCCCTGGTGGGACTCGAACCCACAATCCCCGGCTTAGGAGGCCGATGCCTTATCCATTAGGCCACAGGGGCTATGTTTACTGCAACGAAATTACGTATCATACAATGTTAAGATTTATTCAGATAATAAAAAACTCACTCAATCACCTATCCCCATAAAAAAACTATCGCCCCAGCTCGAAACGGGCATTTTGTCTTTGTAAAGCGGATTAGGATGGCCATGCTCCATTGTATTCAAGTGGACAGAGGGGGTCTGACATAGGCTTCTCTATTAGCCGTTACAGTGGGTACCTATAAAATGCTGATATAAAGACAGAACAAATCTGGTTATATCGATATTAACCCTTTAATTTGTAGTTACGTATAATATTCTACTGCAATTGGGATTTAAGTGTCCTTTTTCTTAAATACAGCACACAGTGAATAAATATAACGTAAATTATTGCAAGAAATAAAGCTCAGTGGAGCCATAATAGACAATACGACGACACAGCTAAGTGTCGTTAGCAGGTAAGGAAATTTATACTGATATTCGAATTAAATATGTGTAATGTTTCTGCTTTTAACAGATATGTATGATATTGACTATTACAATGATTTTGTGAAAATGTCTAACAAAATATAATATTATAATAAGCAATTAATGAAAAATTAGTAGATCCTTTCCTTTAAATCAGAGGATTTTGATATCAAAAGTAATTTTTACTAAAATTTAACTTAACTAAGAAATCCGACGCGATATAAACTCGTAAGTAACCATTTGCTATCCAGGCGATCGCTATTTGACTTTCTAGTAAAAAATGGTGTTACAATTATGAAAAAGATGGAGTCAAATTTTAAAATATTGACATTTATCAATATTGACTTAATGATTGTGAAAAAACAGGTGCTTTCTTGTCTTTTGTTGTTCATTGATATTGAGAACAAAATTATTCACTACTTTGTTAATCTTGATCTACCTTTTGACCATTTTTTATTGAAATTAAAACTTCAATGCCGGAATCAGGTCATAATGATAAGATAAAAGCTAGTCGTAAATCTTCAACTCGTATGTATTGAATTAATTAAAAAAGCGACACCAATCTACATCTACACTAATATCATAAAGAGTAAAGATTTGTATTTTTGTATGTTTGCAATGAATAAAATCAAAAACTACTAAGCCGATTTCAAAATTTTCTTTCACCATTGGAAAGCTACATTCATGCTGAGTAACATAGGCTATATTTAATGCTAGAAATAATTTAAAGAATTTTGTCCACCTGTGCGAAGCCGGTACGGGCCATTTTAAATAAACTCAATATTATTTCATCTGTGATAAACCTCTAATAAGAACATTTGTATTCGTAAAGTACATTCATGTATACTACAATATAAAATTTTATTATTCCGTCGTTCAAATTCTATAAATAAATAAAATTACAAAAGTCAATGTTATTCTTATCTCTTAAATGGCTTTTAGTGTTAAATAGAAAAATGCAAAAAATAATCAATCTAAAACGCTTCAATGACTATTTATAAATAAAAATTCTTAATAATCAATCACATTAGACAAAAAGTAATCTAAAAATATAAGAACTAAAACGTAAAAAAAAATTGACAAAAAAAATCAATGGTAACTAAGTTTAGCTTATATATAAAATTCAGTGAAAATAAAAATAAAACTACTAGTAAAAATATAAACTTTAAATTAAAAAAAATGTCTTATCCAAAAAAAAGATATCGCCCGAACAGGGACTTGAACCCTGGACCCTTGGATTAAAAGTCCAATGCTCTACCGACTGAGCTATCCGGGCCGTTGCAACTGAGATCTAAATTAAGCATTAGCTGTATAATAGCACATACGCTCTTCCGGTTTCGTGTGTTTTAGTAAGTTCTGTAGAGATAAGTTCTACGTCTTTTACATTGTGGATAGCCGTTACTTTACCTTCTTGGACGCATTTACTGAATCAACACTAATATTATAAAAAGTAAAGGAGGATTCGCTGCCCGTCTTTTGGACACCTTTTTCAACAGTAGCAGTGAGGCTGGTTTTCACGTTATTTAGTTGCTTTTTTTTGTTAGTATTTTATTATATCTAGATTTCATTAATATATTACATTTCTTAATTTTTCAAATATAAATCTATAAATAAAATTTCAAATAATATAGACGAAAAAAGGCTCCGTAACGGTTAGAGAGAGTGTAGAAAAGTTTATAACCTAAGAAATCTATAAATAAACCGCCATTTTGTATATATAGGTTAATACACAAATTGATACAATATGGCTAGAAGTTATATTTTAAATTAATTTTAATCTTTACACATTGTGTTATATTTAATGTAGACATAATTAACAAAATTTAAAGAATATAGAAATGCCTTTTACACAATATTGAATGGACAAACAACTTTGATTTTACTAATACTTAGTTTTTGGTTGAAAACTATACTAAAGAAAATATGTCGTTGCTGTCTTTGTGTTTAATCTGTTTGAAATAATTAATATAAATGTGGTACCGTTTCTCAACTAGGTAGTAGTCGCCGCTTTTAGTTGAGCTACGATATTATCAAAATAATTAATTATAATTCTCGATGAGATTTTTGTGAGTAAATATGTACTTAATCTTTTATTTTTCCAACGGATGTTTATTCATCGAACGGAGTAATGGAGTACCTATTAAAAGAACTTTTATTGTTCACGGGCCGCTAAGCTTGTAACTTTGGATTACCTACGCATATATTTTTTTAAACTGATTCATTATTTTACTCGTTGTAGTATAAAAATAATGACATAACATAATATTAAAATTAGTATATTATGAATTAGTATGAGCGCTGCTGTTACCTTTTTTTTATAAATACGTAAAATAAATTTATGATTGTTTATTGGTTGCGAGGAAGGTACATTCGTGAGAGGGACGAGAGAAGTAGACGCGCTTGAATAATAATGGTGCCCTTTGAATAAATATACTAAGTAATATTTTATTAACTATTTGATATTCTAATAATATAAAAAAAAAATACAAAATATCGAGTTTCATGTAACATTAAAATTTTAATATAATTTAATGTTATTTTATAAATAAAGTAATTTTAGGATAAGGAGAGTGAATAATGAGAAAAATTTATATTTTACTGATACTCTTTTAACTAATATTATAAGGGCGAAAGTTTGTGAGAGCTCCTTCACACAAAAACTACAGAACGGATATGGATGACAGTAGCATCTCGCTTGTAACGAGTTTAAGTTCTGCAGATAGGCATGCATGGTAGCATCAAAAACCAAAAATCTACGTGTACGGTGCCGCGACGGTAAGCTAGTATCTTTATAATACAAAAGGTTGAGCACCACAACCATTTATATACCTTCTCAATAGTTTATCTTGAATAATTACGAAGATACAGCTGTGCAAACTGGATTTCAATTTATTCATAGTTTAGTATTGTAGTTCCAGTTTATGAGTGTGACCGTTCATTTTTTTTGATCTTATTTATTACTAGCGGCCGCCCGCGACTACGTCCGCGTGGAATATTGCAACATTATTTTTCTAAAATAAAAGTAGCCTAAGTTACTCCTTATTACATCAGCTACCTGCCAATAAAAGTCCTATCAAAATCGGTCCAGCCGTTTCAGAGATTAGCCGGAACAAACAGACAGACAGACAGACAAAAATTGAAAAAAAAATGTTATTTTGGTGTATGTACCGTATATATATTCATATGCATGTAGTAAAAAACGGGTATTTCAATATTAAAAACAGACACTCCAATTTTATTTATATGTATAGATGCTTTAAATATTTGACTGAAGTCTAAGTAAGTGAGGTCATTAGTTTGTCTTTACGGTATGTGCCAGCTGAAAAAAACTCTTTTTTCCAGCTAACACAAAAAAAAATACTTGCCATAATGAAGTTGTGGTTGCTCCTTAATATATATTGGAAATTATTACTGGTCAAAAATACTTTTAAATTATAAGTAAATAGATTTTTCGTATCCTAACGTGTATCTCAAGGAAGCTGTTATACCACACCCCTAAACCTCCTTTAAAGTTCCAAACCAGAAATAGAGAACTTTCGCTTTTTATGGTAACTAATTGCATTTGACCTTTGTAGACATGTGACTCAAACTCTGTGTCTGGAATTGTAAGGTTTAATTCTCAATATCTGGATATTTACCATCCTTTTCTACATCATTTCTCATAGAAAAGAACTGCATTTTCTTACTATCAATATTTTGTTTTGGTTCATAATCATGTTTTTAAATCTCCTTTTTTACTGATGTGATTTTTTTTGTAAAAAGACATTAAAGTGCTTTATTTCTAATCCTTTTTTTAACTTTTTATTTTCAAAATGAGCACTATATACTAAAAGTTATTGAAAATATTAAAATAACATTGATTTTTGTCATTTTATGCTCGCTTTAAAGCTACGAGTGAAATTGTATCTATAAGAAAACTCAAATTTATATTTTAATATACCTATGTACCTACTTTACGAAAACAAATAGTTATTTTTCGAAGTTTATCAAATAAAAAATAATTATAAGTTGTTTAAAAATATAATACTATTGTTATTTTGATCAATTTAAATAGATATGTAGTTAGTAGATACACAATTGGCTTTTCAGCTATCAGCTTCATACAATCTGCGGTATTGATTAAATTAGTCAGTGTAAGTTAGAACTTTGGCAATCTAGCGGCTACACGTGTTTGAATCCTACCTATTTTATTTCTACCTGAACAAAAAGTTTTTTCTGTATAATAATAAACTTGTGTTGAAATTTTCTTGTTTTATTACAAGTTTTAAAAATTATTGAAAATTTTTAAAACTTGCAATGAAATGTTTCATTTGAATGCTTAGAAAAAGTTACCTCGTTCTTGCGAACGCGCTTTCATGTCGCAATTTTAAAGTTAACGTTTTAAGGCTTCGAAATACTCAAATATCAAAGTATAAATTTATTTTCCTTGTTAACATTAAACGTGACTGTAAATTCTTTGTTCAATTTTAAAAGCGTTCCAAATTAAATATAGCGGTATACATTTATTATTCAAACGTGTATTAGAAACGCCCTTATTTTTGCAGAAATACACTGTAGATCGAATTGCGTCGATCTCGATTAACCATAACAATTATTTTACTTGTCACCCTCGACAGATTATCATTATAACCAGTAAAGATACAATAGTCCCTTTACGACCGAATCAACAAGGTAAGTAGCAATATTTTTATCTTAAAGTCAAGGAATAACATCAGACGATTTTGTTTCAACAATTGTTTACTGAGTTACAGTGTCTAAAATTTTATTTTTTTATTTTATCATTTATTATCCGATTGTTGTGATTTATTTTTTGTTTTATAGTTGTGTCAAGCAAAGGCAGTGTGGTATGAAACCCATCACACCTCGTCTTTTTTTTTTAATTTAGTGACAATAAATTATGATTAGAGCTGATTTAAGAATGGCGGATAATCATTGAATGATGAATGGAAAATAATAATATAAAAATCAGTATTAGTGATTACTTAAATAGCTTATTAAAATTTCCGCGGACTGATTAAGAGAAAGCGAAAAGATACCTTCCAATACTTTGTTTCACTTACCTACACTTGTGCATATTCACCAACCCATAATACTTATCAACAATATAACATATTATATCTGAAATAAATTAAACAAGACAGCTGAAATTAAAGTGTCCGTAACATTAAAAATAAATACTACGTTATAAATACTGATAACAAAAGGATCGACTTTACGACGCCTTTTGTTCAATCTTGAATTAAGTAATTATTGGTTAATATTATTTTAATATTTTTTCCTAAATATCATTTTATTATCTAAGTTACAGTTACAGCTAATTGTTACACGCATATTAGATTTATATTATATTGAATATTGCTTAATCTACCATTGAATCAAATCGAAACGCCTGAAGTAGAATTGTATGGCTTCCCAATTGAAACATAAAAACGAGCCTTTGAAATTACTTTCTTAGCTATAATAAAACTCCTTTATCATTCTAGAGTGTGAGGATATGGACTGATAGAAATACGATTTTCATTTGAAATGAAAATGTGTGTTGCGTCACCGTCAATGACGTCATAGGAACCCGATGAGCTGCGAACAATCAGCTTTTCCTGGGAGAAGACGGGTCAAGTTACAAGAACCAAGATTAAGTTCCATCGGTGACGACGCGTTTCTCGTTCATTAATAACAATACAATACTGTGACATGACATCGCACATTCATTTGTGTAATTTTTTTAAAGTTGCATTATTTCAACAAACAGGTGGGACGAAGGATACTAATAAATTCTACTTTTGGACATAAATATCAAACGTCTATAGAAATTACATAAATATCATGCATTCAATTTATTCGTAGGGTCACAAACTTTAACTCAGGGCCCTCTTTAGGAAACCTTTGCAAAGAAAAGTTAAATTTTAGGAGCTAGAATTTTTCAAAGCAAGTTGGTAGTATAATTCTATTGTCAATCGTCAATATCATCGGTACCGTTTATCTTAGGATAAAATAGGACTGTCATGAATTATTTACGATATTTTTGAGCAATTGTCACTATATATGTATGTATGCAACTTTTTCTTTAGACCTTTCGGTGTAGACATCGTGGACACATTGTGTACATCATCATGTCACTACGATTTTCTTATCAGACACTAGCACACATGTACGTAATGGGGTAGTAACAGTTCATTCTAGAGGGCGTCAAGTGTTTATTACATATCAGCTGTCAATATTCATTTGATATGAATTTGATTAATTACAGCCTTCCATCTCTAATGAAATAAAATGTTTTATCTTCCTTGTGATTAAATAATTTTAAGGTTGAGTTCATTTTCTAGTAAATTGTAAGTTCGTTTGTAACGTGCAAAATACGAAACGGCTGGATTTATATAAATACTTATAGCCTTTTGGAAACGCCTATTTCAAGGCGTGGACTTATATCAAAACTTATCTCTCTATTAAATTGGCGAAGAAAGCCTCGATGCGACGAATCACCTTTTTAATTGTTACTGTAAATTTGCGATTGCCAGGTAAAAACCACACCTTGAAATTTGTTTGCACCACAAAGCACACTTTTATTGCCAAAAATAGTAGGAACAACAAGCTGATTTTCATACAGAACTTATCAAAAACTCTCTTTATGAAAGCGATTTTCTTCCCCATTATAAAAGCATACATCCTTTGACAAAAGGGTATCACTTCGAAACCGTCTGCAAATTGATTATTCAATCCTCGGATAGAATTTATCAGTCAGATAAATTTATTAGCCAGTAAAGGAAAATATCACTCCTAATGAAGAAGAACTTACTCGTATTTACCGGTGTATTCTATATCTGAAAAATAATTTTTATCTGGTGTTGGAAAAATCTGACGTAAACATAAAAATATCTTCGCTTGATATTTAAAACAATGGATCTCAAATTAAAGTTTCTGTCGGTATTTTAATAAGTTTTCTTTATCCAGAAAAAAATCTGTATTTGTATGGGGATGTGGCGGCAAAACAAACTTATAACAAGCATATTAATTTTTTTTTTATTGGAGAAATATTTTTGACCTCTTTAAATCCTCAATTGCTTTGGTATAATCGGGCGAGTTCCACTGATTATATTATGCATTCCGTTGAATGCCATAGTAGGTTATCTGAATATAGATTTCACACTTCTTCTCACATTAAGCACTTTTATTAAGTACACGTTCTAGGTTTTATTAAATCCAGTTTTCAACTCAGAACCCGTGTTCACAGGATCGGTTAGGGTATATCTTGCCAGTATCAAACTTTCTTTGCTTTAATTTTTGGTCGTCCCATTTTTAACTTAGAAATCACGTTAAGTTTTGTAACTATTGATTTCAACATGAATGGGTACTATTCCGGAATGAAATGTCCTGCTTTAGGAATATCATCTTCACTGATTTTATGAAAAAGAGCGGATTTTATATTTAAATGTTTGAAGTAAATCCCCGGCATCTCTGAATCTTTATAAATCTGTAAGCTACTTATTCCAGATGTATACAGGCCGTTTATATTGTAGTTGTGTTTGATTTGCATCTTACTTAGTTACTTGACTGGATCAGAGCAATTTATGTGGTGTTATCTGCATGATGACATATTATCTTATTGAAATATTTGTATAGAAATGCCCTCGTCAAAACATAGAAAAAATAAGTGGAGCTCTTCGAGCGCCTACATTTTTGTTTGAGAAAATTCCTAGCTTTTAATCGATTAGTATTTAGTAGGTAATGTCTTTATAGACTTTTGATCTGAGCGAAAAAGGTCAACTGTACCAAACTAGTATCTTAACTAGTTAAAAGTTTTCAATTAATTTGACATAAGTATCTATAATTTTTTTTACTGTATAAAATATCTAGGTATTTTGTATAAAAGAACTTTTTTCAATATATTTTATAATTTTCTGTAATTTAATAAATTTTATTGTAATCGGCCTTAAATAACTGCATTCTATTAACAACAAAACTTACAAACTAGAAAGAACGCTGTAGCACGGCACACATTCACGGATGACGCTCTATAATAAGTGAATTTAGTGAGCCGACATAAAATGTAGAGAGCGTTTAGCGAGGCTATAATGTATTTTCGAGGTAGTTTGTGATGGATCTATACTGTACTCCCTTTTTACTGCGACGGTGGTATAATATGGATATGTTGCCTCCTTCTGCCGCATCGTCCATCTTCATATAAATCAGTTGGAGTCTCGTCTCCATCGGTTGAGTGACGCGGTGTCTCGTAAATCGTGATCCTGAAAACAATCTAGGCCAAGTATAGTGCGTCTGAAATTCCAATTAAGTAGGAAGCTCTAAAGTCCGCACGTTGGCTGCACGCTGTGATCACTCACTTGCACTTTTAATTAATTTATTTATTGAGTTCGCGAATTGACGGCGCAACTCGCGCGCGCCCCGCCCCTCTACGCTGTATATAAACGGTGGAGGGTCGACGACGTCCGACAGTTTTCTGAGGGGTGTCGAGGGCGCCGGTCGCTCGCCCCGCAGAATGCGTCGAAAGGACGTGAGT
This sequence comes from Calamotropha paludella, assembly GCA_927399485.1. Lineage (NCBI taxonomy): Eukaryota > Metazoa > Arthropoda > Insecta > Lepidoptera > Crambidae > Calamotropha > Calamotropha paludella. The sequence goes on along the minus strand of OV656813.1, from coordinate 17,995,261 downwards.
CACTTGAATTTTTAAAGTTGAAATGTAAGGGCGAGGGGCTGTGTAGGGCCGGGCAGGAGCCGCCGCCGCGACCTTGAGGTGAGTGCAGCGTTCGATAGGCCGCCGCCCGCCCACGAGCCTGCATTACAGCTGTTCCGTTTGATAACGTGGCGCCTTATTGCTTCTTCTTTTAGTTAATTACCGGTAACTACATTTTCATTTATGGTATTCAATTCTTTTTAACTTATTTGCGTTGAAATTACCGTTACTATTTTGTTTAAAAGTTTATCTAAGATTTCTATTTTATCTTTATTTTAGTACTATTATTATTATTGCTAACTACCTAAATTATGTGTTTCTATCAAGTTTTGATGACTTCGACCGGTAGAATGAAAATAAACGCGTCAACATTTTTTTATATTTAGTCCACCTAAAATATTATAAATATTTTTGAGTTGCTGTTGACTCAACTTTCGTTCATTTTACCATACGAAAATATTTCACGCCTTTCTATACAAATATATCATACCAGCATAATCCGTAGCCCTTGGGAGTTGTACCAATTGAGTTTCGACCGGAAATCGGCGAATCAGTACCTTCGATGAATTTTGATACAGAATTATCATGCAAATTTTAATAAGAATCGAATTTTCACATAATCTACTTAAATAATAGAAAAAACAAAATAAAACTTTATATACGACAAATAATTATATAAGAATTTAAATAATAAATAATAAAAAGTGAGCGTAAGACTGTACAAATGTAATCTGAACAAATCTGTAGATAATTTGAAATAAGTATGTCGACTGCTCGTAATATATTCTTTTAATGTTATTTATCCAAGACCATTATCCAATATCCGAGATGACTATTAAGCTGCCATTGATATTAACTTTAATATCAATTTATATACTTAAGATTGTTTTCGATTTTTTTAGTATATAGTATAAAAAACGTAACTAATTAGAAAAATAGCAGTTTCATAAAGCACATAATCATTCATTAATAACACTAAAATTAGTTAATCTTCTAGCGAGAGAAAATGTAATAATTCAATACATTATTCAATAAACAGGAAAGTCTTTGCACGTATACGCTAATTTGTTTTGTTAAAATCGGTCCATTTATCTACCTTCCGCGTCGTTTTTTTTTTTTAATTACTCAGTCGATTGGATGCGACCGCAAACGAGATTCTTGGGTGAATGTCACCTAAGAATCTAACCCCTGTACAATGGCAGCGGTCCCAAAACCTTACAACCGCAAAATCATATTCCTTCGTCTATTGTGATTAGTCTTCATATTTGAGTATATAAATAATACTATAAATATTAATCATTTTATAACGCAAAGTACTAAAATCATATAAGGCCTATGATGATATTAAAACTGAACTTACAATAAGATTAGATTTTCACAACAATAATTACATCCCTAAAAGCAGTGAGCAAATAACTTAACTCATTGATTTAAAAAACTATAATTTGTTTTAAGGTACGTACAGTTTAATTTTAATTGTAATGGAAAAAATACTATGTCCTCCGCACTAATATGTCGATTCTTACCAATACTTATTTAAATTTGTTGCCGACAAATACTTTTTGAAATACTCAGAACGAATTGGAATCGTTACATCAACGGCAAACCAATAAATAAAACAAAATCGATGTAGTCCCACTATCTACGTCGATAACAAGGATTATAATATTCTTACTACCCGTAACAGCTTTTCTTAGATTTCTTAGACAAGTTTTCCGTTTATCACTTTCTATTGACAACTTTAATGTAACAAACTTTGGAACCCCAAGCAATTTCCACATGCAAATCCAGCGGCGTTAAAAATGACTCTCATAGAGAGATGCGAGTAATAACTTAAGTATAATATAGCATTAGTTGGTCGCAGGCCAAGCGGAGCTCACAGTAATTACGTCTCGGGAGCTACTCTTAATTTGCTTAATTTACCTCCAAGCTTTGGGCTAAATCGCACGATTTAATGGCATATCCGAACGATACGCATTGTTTTAAACGTCTTGCCACGCTGGAGGACGCTTAGGTACTTTGTTTTGTCGAATATGTCTGTTAAGAAGGCAATTTTTGGACGAGCATTCATTTCCGACCCTTAAGGATTTTACGGACTAAACCGTTTTAAAAAGTCTTTGTCCTCAGTCTTCAGGAAGGGTTAAATTATTTATTTGCACCTTTTTTTACATCATTACATTTCTGTGGCTTTGAACATGAGCTTTAATGGCAGAAAGCTTTTTTATAGTTGACATGTTTTCAACTAATTGAATTTTTGTGAAAATCTTAGCAACAGATAGATGTGTTTTTATGTATTTCACAATATCAGATATAAAGGTTCATCCATTCAATTTCAGCTATGAAACGGATGTTACGGAATTTTTATCCAAATCTTTCAGTAGATATACAAAAGGAGGTTTAGTCACTGTAATCCGAATTATACTCGAAATATCATATTAGGATGATCTTTATTGCGAGCCACACGAAAGCAATCTTGAAGCGGTTGGAACAAAGTATTTTTCTTACTTTTTTGGTCAAAAGCATATCGACGTTTGGCTCTTCGGAACGATGCGGCTATAAATTCTGAAAATTTAGTCTGCCGTAGTTCCACCTTTTCTATAGACTTTTGTTTCTTTTAAGTTGACAAACGGTTTGTTAGGTACCCCTATTTCCCCTTGGTTGAAAATGGATATTGTCCTCTTCATTTGAGTGAGTGAGTCAAAACTATTCACAACAGACGCAGGCGTACTCTAAAAATGCTGGAATTTCTTATCGAACGCCCGAAATTTCGCCTACATGGAATTCGATTCATGTGTACCCTGAAGGAATTTTACGTCTTACTGCTCGGATAACGTTAAGATAGGCACCTCGTCCAATAAAATACTGCAAAAAAAAACAGTTAAATCAGAAACTATTACCGTAAGTCTTTTTAATGTAATGTGAATTTTGTCTAAATTGGTAATAAATATAACGAGGTTTTCTATTCATGCACAATGATATATATAATTCATTTCGTGAGTGTAATTCGTATTGTGGTAATATGATTGGTAAATAATATTGTTATTATGAACTTATATCTAAAAGTCATTTAAGAATTTTAAGACAGTCTTATACTTATAAAGTAGTACAACGTATAGAAAATATCGTCAAGTTTAAATATGTAATATTCTTACATTTCAACAGGTACACAAGTATATAAACATTTTATTACTTGATTTGTATCTTTAATAGAAACAGAGTAACTTGTTGCTAAACTTTTGCCAAACAGTTTGTCGTTTTTTAAGAACACCTTCATAAGGCGTAAGAGAAAATCGGAATTTTCGTTAGGACAGATTCCGTGTTATCTGGTGTTTATTTCAAACGGTAGGTAGCAGTAGCAGGCTAAAGTTGTTCACCGCAGCCCGTGCTTCACTTATGTAACATCCTTTGGTATACTTCAAAAAGTCAACACACGGCTTTGAAATGTCCGTAAAATTCGACTTTTAAACCAGGATGGCTCTAGGATTTCGCAAATACGAGGGGTGAAATTTTTTGAAAAGAAAATTTGACGGGTGTATTTGGATACAAGAAACAGTATACGAAAATACATATATGGTCAATATTTAACTCAACAAAGCTGGATGAATTAAGAACACAATTATGCTCATGATTTTTGTAAGTTCTAACATTAATACAAAATATAAAGATTACACACTATATAAAGAATAAAAAAGAAACTGAAAAAAAAAATACTCACAAAGCTTTTGAATTTGTCATAACGAGATCATAAGCAAATATATTATTTAAAATAAATAACCACATAAACACAATAGAAAAAAACACAAAAGTCAAAGCTTATAATTAAACAAAGCAACAATTCATAATTAGTTTTATCTACTCTAATACTATAATACAAAGATTCTAAAACTGAAAACAAAATGCTTATGACAAACATTACGTACAGGCCAAAACGTAATAAAAAAAAAGTTTCATTACGATACAGGTCTTGTATGGACACCTGTAACATAATATAACTTTTTTATCATAACGATACACCTATACAACCTCCATCTGGACCAAGGAGGTTGAACCTCTACTTTAAAAAGGTTTCAATGAACGAGTCCGTGACGACGCAACACGCATGCGCAATCGATATTTGCACCTTGGCGCCAACATTTGACATTTAAAAATTTGTTGTTATATTCAGCGTTTTATTTGCAATATTGTTTTACGTATTATAGTATGAAAGTAGATAAAGTAGTGTATGACACTATACATAACTTGGTCTTATAACACTCGTGTGATACTATAAAAAAACTCGCCTACGGCTCGTTTTTTTAAAACACACTCGTGTTATAAGAACCCTTATTATGCAACAGTATCATAAACTACTATAAAAGTACCGGCGCTAATGTTAATTATACTTAAAACTTCTGGCTAATGTTATATCTCGCGATATAAATCGAGATCGAAAACAAAGCGAAACACTTACTATTAAATGAAAGACAAACCACCTTTAATTAAGGCGTCAGCTTCCCTTATCTAAATTTTATTACAATGACAATAACCAAAGCACGCCTATTAAATTATTTGTGCGGGAACGAGCTTGGCGTAAGGCGAAATTCCTTATTGTACAAAAAATATTCCGGCTAAATGGTGTCACATCATCTTTGTTTACTGTTATACGTAGCTGAGAGCCTTCAGCGCGTAAATCATAATATTCCTAACGAGAAGAACACTGAGTTTCACACTTTTCTTGGGACCCCAAATTTTTCTGATTAGTCTTGTCAAAAAATGAAAATGTTCTATGAATAGATAATTGATTATTATTGTTACAAACAGTTTCATTACAAATTATTCTGCAAGTTACTCTCAGGAATTACTCACCTCGTTTTACATCGCAAGCTACCTTAACCTAACTAGCTAAAGTACTTGTAAAGATCAGGTCCAATGATTATAGTATCACCACTCCAATTCGAGACAATATTTAACTATAGCTTTGCTAACGTAATCGAGAACTTCAAATTTATCTGAACAATCTAGTCCATTCCATTATATTTATCTGTTACGGCACGAGTTATAATTTAAAAGGAGGAGCATTTGTAGCTTTCTGTCGAAAACGGACTGAAAATAAAGCCTTTAATTATTTTAAATGTTTATTTTGGAGTGAACGTTCATGAATGTGACCTTTTACTTTATTCATTATTCAAATTGGGAATTGCATTGTGCAGACCAAACAGTTTAAATGTTGCAGGAACAAAAAATACACAAAATTACATAAAACGAATGAACTGATTTCCCTTTTAATTTTGGCTATTCCCTAGATGCCTACAGCTAAACGACTCTCGTGTCGTCTCGATTTATGATTTAAGTATAAGAATGACAAAAAGTTACTAAATACTACGTAAAACATAATGATAATGTTCGAAATATTATGACTCCTTTCTCTCGAAAGTCTTATCTTAACGGCTTTGATTTGTACTTATTCAATATGCATTTAGATGTTAGCTTTCGTGTTCAAAAACCATAGAGGAACTTTTCAACTAAAACGTGAAGAAGCCAGTGAAAAATAATAATCGATTCAAATTTATTTCCGTAACAAAAAACGTATGCAAATATGAGAAATTCTTTCGCCGATTCGAAGAAAAATGTAGCAGGTAGGGACTCAATCAAAAATGTTTACCGGTGGAAGAACGAGTCCAATATTTTAGCCCCTACTGCTGACTTACATTACCTATTCACGACAGCTCGATGCTGCATTCCGTATACAAAGTACTTCTATTTCATATTGTGATCAGAAACGTGATATTTATAAGTTGATATAAACACACTTATCGCACTAAGGATGCTATTAGAATATAAAACGGTTAACAAATGAACATTTGATGCCATAGTTTGCTCTCACTACACTGTTCTAAAGAGCAAAAAAATGGCAACATCACTGATTTTCTTGATAACTCTAAGTAAACCTGGGTTATTTCATAAAGTTCTTTTATTTGGGTGTATTAATTCACAGTTGAAATTGAACGGTCTTTTTATTCCTCGTTTTGTCTTTGCAGTTACATCAATTAGGATTCTGTCAGTCCTCGCTTGCCAAGTAATTCTCCAAATGTTGTAGCACGTACTACCTTATACATTACAGCATAACAGAGTTCATATACATTTTCTTATAAACATATTAACTTTTTACAAACAAGGTGTGGAAAGATTTCGAACGAAAAGTTAAACCATTATTTTTTCCGTCTTTGCAAACATTTTTTCTGTATTAAACCATGCCAGAAAAACTGGCAGTAGGGAAGACATTTTAAATATAATTCGTGATAAATTGCAATTAAAATACACAAACACGGTCATGAGGATTCTACAATACAGACGCAGTCTATTTCTTTGTGCGTCACATTGCGTTTACCGTTGTTTTTCCTAATATTTGATTTCTACTTCCACGGATATTACACATTTAAATAAAACCATTTTTATGTTTTCCATTCCATTTGGATTGTGTCTTTAATATTGTGTTTAATAATTATTCCTGATGTTTTGACTCCTTCACTAGAGCCATGATCACATGATAACTAAGGTAATGGTCGTTATACTTGTCCTACTACCTTCACAATATTTTAATCGGTCACGTTCCTAGCTGTTAACACAAATTTATGTTATAAAACAATTTTATATGTATAAATTTAACAAATACGAGCTGAGGTTTATTTCAATGTTTAACTTAATCTGAAGTAGTTTCATGCGCACAAAACCTATATCAAACAAAGCAGTGTCCAATATATTGTATTATAGCTGGATCAAGCAGGCGGTCCAAAGACTGGACAGACCGACATATACCTTTTAGATTTTTGTTGGGATCATTTGAGCAGACTGATTCATCAAAAAGTCCTTTGTTTTGAGCGTTTTCGAATTTTCCGTATCCTGTTAGATTACTCGGGAGCGGTCAGTTTGCGAATGGCGGCTCTTTGCGTGGTCTCGAATATTCCGTGCAATCCCGCTTAATGAATACAACCGCGACCAATTTCCACCTCGGATCAGGGTACATCTCGCCCAAAGGTTATATATTCTGCTCACAGTATATATAACCTTAATTTATTTTTCTTAACAAGTAATTAAGCAAAATAAATAAAGGTGAAGAAAACAATCTACTCAAAATTAATAATTTCATTCATTCCGGACTCAGTAAAGTTTAAATCGGTACACCTCCTGCGTATATACTACCTAAATAAGCCCTTATACAGAAACGAAAAACCTATAATGGAACCTATGGTCGACAGTAACGCTTCGCTCAATGGCGAGGTATGTATTTAGAAATTAGATATTTCAGTTTAAAATTGTTTCTCAGAAAATATTTACACAATGATTTTTAATTGATGTTGATTTATAAATGTAAAAATAAAGAATTCACTGTACTTTTTAGAAATTAAATAACGTCATCAAAGTTCTTTCACTCGTTTAAAATATTGTTAGTGTCACATTACTTCAATGCGGTTCCAGGACATTTAAGCGCAATCTAAAAGCGGGACCACATGCTACCTCTAACCAATCAACCAATCAAATAATGGATTCCTAGTAAATATAACCAATGCAGTCTGTTTTTTTCAAGTATTATTATATTTATTACAGTTAAAAAAGTCAATTTATTTATGAAAAATTAAATTGACCTGATTCCTTCAATACGTATTTAAAAACTTATCGCCTAATTTAATTATTATCTCAACTGACGAAAGCCTCCTCCATTGCCATAATCTCCACGGGGGGAGGAGGGTTGCCATAATCTCCACGCGTGGTAGGGGGTTGAAGATCACAGTAACAGACAGAAGTGTTTGTGCTATTCTACTCTTCCGGACTCCACGCGGAAACCTTATCAGGGTACATTAACTATTAATAAAACCAAATCATTACTTTCAAATAATTAATTTAGTTTTTCTCTGTCTTCTGTTAAAGAAGTGTGAGTAAATAACGTTTAATGGCCGACACGTTATACTAATTTAACCCACCCATATTTTGTCTTACAACTAGTGATGAAGTACTACATCATAACAGCGATGGTATTCTGGCAGGCCTTTTTTGCGGCGTTTGCCAAATAGCAAAAAGTTTTACACAATATAAAATCCAAATATCACCACAATATTACACAGCTTAATCTACTTAGCAAAAAACCACCCACTTATATCCAGACACGAATTACGCGAAATGCTAAAACATAATATTACATATATATGTATAAAACTAATGAATGGAAATTTGTAGTAATTTCGTAATTTTATACAATTTCTGCTTTCTATGTATGTCTATAAGACTTAACAACACTTGTCTTTGTCTTTAAACAAAAACACCAACTGTATTATTGATAGAATCAAGACAAAAGATCCAGCTTAATTCTTCCCCAATGATATTTTCCACCAACAACTTTTTTCGGTAAATAATTTTTTTTGTAATCAGTCAATACGTAAGTATTCTATCATTCTAGTAACTAACTAATGCAAATTTAAAAAATGTGGAACATGAAAATAATAAAGAATAATTGCAAAACATGTCAATATGATGGAAAACTACGATGCCATTTATCGCAGTTTATGATGAAAAGTATATTTTCAGTAAAATGCTTCTTTTTCCACTTGAAATGGGTTACAGAAAACATTAATTAATAAGTGCATATTGTTCATTACTCAAACAATTGCGATGAGGCACATCGATAGTAAGCAAATTCAGCATTCATGAAGCTTCCTTTATATCAATAAATCCAGAAGACTGATTTCTTGTTAATTGCTACAGTGTAGTGGAATACACCTCGATTCGCTGAAAATGCAAATCGCAGTTTACCACAACGAAAAATGTTTGCTTAAAGCGCTTGACCGCTTTAATTGTTCTATTTTTTAATAGGGTGGGTCTGTGATAGAGACTTTTGCCCATTAAATACACCTAGTGTTTAGCATTTTGTTAGTTAAATGACGTACATATATTTATTATGTTGAATCCCAAAAGTCAATAAAACTTCTTTGTTATATTCTACTGATTTTTATTGTTATCAAGCAAAGTAACAAAATTGTGATGTGTTTGAATAACGGAAATATATACCAATGACTCATTTATACTATGTTTAATACATACATTAATCTTTTCTTAAAGATCTTACTTTTTATTTACTTTGACTTAGTTGCTAAATATAATCAAAAAACATTTCTTTTACTCTCACAAAATTATAATTATTAATTCAATTTTTATCTTTAAATAGATTTTTTTTTGCTAATTATCTTTTGAGTATATATTTATAGTTAAGAAAACGTCAACAGCTCATAAATAGAGTTTTGACGTTTCATGTAACTCAGATATTATTATAATAACCGTACATAGTTATAACAAATACAAAAAATTAAAATACTTGCATTACAGATAAATTTTAAAATATATGGTATTTAAGATTAAATTATGTGGTAAATGACAGGCAGCTTAAAACATATGTTTATATTTAAAAATAAAGTTATTTTTAAAATAAGGCAGCGAAGCCTCTTATGTGGCGTCTTATTATGCAGAGTCGCCGATCATGGCTCACTGCAGAATCACACTAGAATATTGCAACACTTGGACTAGCACTTCACACTGTGCTTTCTATGCAAAATTTTAGGTCAACATACATGCTCTTGCCTTTATAATGATTTCGCTATCGTCGAATCCTTGTTATGACTCGAAATACAAATTCTCTTCCGGCAGTTTCCTTGAACATACTATAAATACTGGCATCCTTTGTTTGCCTTTTACAGCGATGATACACAATAATAAAGCCTATTCCGTAAAGTTGCTATTAATTAAATAGCAACTAAATTAATCAAATAAAAAAATTAAATAACCACTAATCAGTTTACCTTTTTAAAGTTACCACAGTTGATTTCAATGCAAACGTTCGTATATTTAATTCTTTAAATTTACGAATTACCTTAAACTTAAATTATTTCATTTATTCAGCACATTCATAGATTACAATATATATAATGACAATCCATAAATAGGTGCTGATATAACCAAAACATAAATTCTTCCTTTTAACAACCTGAGAGTGATTGTATTGTAGCAAAATACCGTCATGGGATTGCGTAGACTCGTAGCGCTACAGTCGTAGCCAGTTACGAGCTACGACCACGCTCGAAGACTTGTTCTATCATCGACTACATAAACGTAAACAAAATGGAATAAAATTTTCACATAGTGCTGCCATCTTTGCCTCGCGTTTTGGGACAAACTGTATGCTATTTTTATTTCATCATAATACCGTTTTCAATTTCTAGAAAGCGGCGAGATTGGTGCGTAAAACCGGCATAAACGTTCGAGCGGTTGTGGAACGGTTACTCCCGACTGTAACCGGTTTACGCTGTGCAGAGTGTAAAGAGATAAGGTTCTTTATGTGTGTAATCATTTTGTGTTACGACGGACTTTGCCGCCGTGAGTGTTAGTAAGGCGCCCGTGTATTCCCGAGTAGAGCTTTTACGCTCCGTGATTTTAAAGTATACAATGTATTGTGCTTGCGATGACCGCGCGGCTTTGGGTTTGCAAGCGGCAGACTTTCAAAACTTTCTGTAAACGTTTTCAAAACTTGGCTCGGTCTCACTTTAAAGGCAAAACTTAGTGTTAAAAACAACAACGACACAATTTCGCCACTTTTTGTAACTTTTTTTAGTCTATGTAAATCATATATTTCAGTAAATAAACTGAAAAGTCAACTGCCATTTAAAATTAATGGTTTATATATCTCATATATAAAACAAATATCTTTAATAATAACATGACGCGTTGTTGTGACCGTAAAACCTTTGAGTTTACGCGTCGAATTCGTCGTCTCACGTTATCCTATCAAAGCCGAGTCAATAGATATCGAAGATTTTATAGAACAGTAACGACGATGGCGAGTTCTCTCATTTCGCGGACGATTTGATCGTGGCCTGCTTTTACGAATTCTTCTTAATAGTATGATGTTATTGGAAGTGTAGAAATCCAATTAAGCGGCTCTGCTCTTTATAAGAGCTTGGTTTATGATTCATCAAATCAATATGTAAAATTAAGAATATTATATATATTTTAGCCCTCACTTTGCCATTTGGGAGAGCATTGGACCGAACTTCCAAAGATTGTGGGTTCGTTTCCCAGCTGAAAATGTAATTGTGAGCCATGTCAATTATTTCTAGTATTTTTCTATTAAAGGTGTAACATACTATATATAACCTTTCAAAAGCCAGTACGTTTTGCAAATTTTATCGATGTGAAAATTGTGAAGCTATATAAATAAATAATAAATAAATATTTCTTACATTCACACCAATTAACCTAGCCCAAAGTAAGCACTGTAAGGCTTGTGTTATGGATACTAGGGTAACGGATAGACATACATATATCATACATAAATAAGTAATATTTATAGAAATATATACAAACATCCATGACTCAGGTACAAATGCTCGTATTCATCATACAAACATCTGCCCCTTCCGGGATTCGAACCCAGGACCGTTGGTGCGAAAGGCAGGATCGCTACCGTTGCACCAAACGGTCGTCAATGTTATGCACAATGTTAAAAGTAAGAGTTACCAATAACATTTATAACTTTAAACTGCTAAGTTTATGTTTATAATAAAAAAATTTCTATTAAAAATTTCATTGAATCATGAACACTTGTAATTATAGTAATTAGCTTCAACTGTATTCGAAAACAATATTCAACATTTTCATAAGAAAAATAAAATTTCAATTAAGAAATCAAAAATATTTTATGATTTTCCTAAAACAAATTTATCTTATAATTGATCATTTGTACTACACTAATTAAAGTAAAACATTTATTATGAGCAGAGACCATTTGTTTCTGATATGCCTTTATTTTTTCGCTAGTAAAAATAAAACTGCCTCTTTTGTTATTGGTTCAATATGAACTTTTTACATGCTATAGCAAGCTGTTTTAGTTTCCCCATTACAAAACTCTGGCCACCATGTATTGGAGCAGTATAATTATAAATTTACGCCGTCGCAGCTAATATGAATGACAACGGGGCTAAACCTACTCGACATTCATTTCCCTTGGCGCACCTCTCTTATAATAACTTATACGACAACTTCGCCTTAAGGTACCCGAATATGTTCGCACAGGGCGATGGGGATCAGCTTATGTGACACGTGCACAGTGTCTTAACCATAAATCGTTATATTTTCCGTTAAAAAAGAACTCGATTTTCTCAGTTCTCACAGCTTTTTTTTATTAAGATTAAAAAAAAAGCAAATTGAAAAGAATTCTCACAAAATTGTCATGATCTATTTTGAATGGATATTATTAAAAGCGCCTATGATTATTGTAATGATAGGGAAATTTCCTTAGTAATATCACTGCGTGACAACATTCGGGTCGCTGAATGAGCCGAAATTGCGGTGGCTACAATTTCCCGCGAGCGAATTGCTGAGCTGCAAATAATATTATACATATCTGATGAAGGTGCAGACTTTGGCGCCCTATAATCCAGATTCGACCCTTGAATGCGAGCGAACGAGCGGTTGGCCGAGGTTTTAGAGTGGTCCTTCAATCAGCCCTTCCTTGCGGCGCGCGGGCGGTGGGGCGGGGGTGCATGAGGACCTTTGAGCTACAAGCTCTTTGACACGAGCCACTGGCGCACTCTTCAAGTAATGATTCATTCTGCTGATGAGTGACGCGGCTAATGCGGCAGTTTCCCCTCGCGATATTTGGTTAAGGATTAAGGATTCGCTCGCTTTTTAAATTAGATTTCGTCTCGTCTCTCTTTTAAATCACTTTTTAGCTCAGCGTTAAATTTCGTCGTGATGAAATGCAGCGTTTACTTTTTCAATTAGCCGTCTAGAAATTTTTTCATAAGTACAAATATCTACTCTATCTAGAGTTTAAAAGTGTATATCATTACATTACATTACTCATCTTGGTTGTTAAATTTCTATTATAGCATCTAAATACACATGAAATAGCATAATATAAAGTTTCAAAGCCCACTTATCCTTCTGGTCATAATGAACACGCTTTATTGCCCAACATTATATGCTACAGCATACCTCCGAATGTTACACGCATGTTCAAGCCTCCATCTGTTTTTGATTAACGCAATAAACCCCTTTAATGCAGGCTTAATGACATACAAGTGGATTAACGGCGAAGAGCGTTCGACAAATCGTACTGTCAGACTAATACTGTCGCGCGACAAAGTCGCCCATTGTTGTCCGGGTTTGTCAACTTCACAAGACAATAGCGATTGCGCTTTGGCATCATGCACGTATTTTAATCCGTAATCGATATTTGCGTATTCAATTCTATCGAATTTAACTCTAGTAAGGTGTGATTATTTGACTCAGAGTAATCTGAGTTATTTGACTTCTTAAATAAAACCCATTTATCGGTCAGATAATACTTTTTTAAATCCTTGATTCTTTTTAGAACTTTTTAGGTCATTATAATATTTTTATCTAAAAAATATGATTTAAGAAGAACATACGTCAATATATACAGAATCAAGTGTTCTATTAGTGTTTGTACGAAGATGTCCAAAAATATCATTTTATTATTACTCATTAATTTGGCACTCTTACCAAGTACGATAAAAAGTACACATACTTACCAAGTACGATAAAAAGTAACACAGATAACCAATCATTCCAAACACGATGAGTAGCAACCAACCAGAGTTCCAATATCCACTTCTCCGCTCCGGGACAATTCTATTGATTCCAAACCCGATGGTTGTTATACAAACCCGTTCTGTATGTTAACCTAGTGGCCTGAAAGTATGATGTTATATTTTCGTTTTATTTTATAGAACAAAAATATTAGGACATATCTCATTCCATATCCCAGAAAGGGTCCTAATTTTTATTTATTTTAAAACATTCTTTACCAAGAGAATCACAGGATAATAATTACATAAAAATTTTGAGGCTTTTGTATAACGTTTTCGAACATAACTATCCTTAAGTTTTAAGCCCATTAAAGTACTTTAACTCAAATTGACAGTTATATAAATATTACGTAATAACTTGTATGAGAGCACTCATAACAAACTAAATTTTTTTCTTATATATTATTTAAAGTTTCTTTTCTGTGGTTATTGTTTTAATCTGCAAAAATTCCAATTAAAAGTTTTTTTACGCGCGGAGCTTAGGCTCAGTTTGCAAACAAGAGAATGTCATTTTGCTGTTTCCGAGTTCACAAAACTCGCACAAACATCGTTTTTAAGCGGTTATATCGGTAGATAGTTAGTGGCTTTGTAACTTCATATTTATAATTAACCAAATCTATTTGCTTGGCCGATTAATTCTAAAATAATTATTATTATTAATTTCCAACATCTCACAAGAGTTAGTATACTAAGCAGAGCTAGTACTAAGGCAAGTAAATAACGTATACAATACATAAATAAATATAAAGATGACTATGACTAGGGAACAAATGCTTATTCTAATTCAAGGATTTAACTCAAGGATACAACCAGCATTCGAATGAAGGACCTTTGTAGGAAGGTAGAATCGCTACCGTTGCACCAAACGGCCGTCGAATACCAAATTAAACGTATTCATCTAATAACGAATTATATTGACTAGGAATATATGCTTATATGATATACCTAATGCTATACCTATATGGTTATATTTATCATCCTTGCCTTGCCTTGTATGTGCGGAAGATATTCTATGTATGGGAGACAGTGTCTTTTTAAGATTGGGTAAGAATTTATTAGTTGAGTTTTACCCTAGGATTTACAAAGCAATTGTCATGACTTACTACTGAATAATAATATACAACATATTTTTTTTTATATTAATACTAAAACGTACATGCCAAATAGAGGAAAATTTACGGTATTAACTGAGTCCGCTTAAAGACAGTCCTATTCAATCGCCATACACTGTACTAAAAAGGTATTTCAGTAAACTCTGAACCTATTTCATGTGATACGACCATTACTAAAAGGGAAATTCCCAATATATTCAATATTGCCGATGTAGCCACAGCACATAATGTATTCAGTCGATATGAGGAGGCGGATCGTTACCATGTCAAAGCAACTATCGCATTACGAAACTCAAAAGGCTGCGTTTGTTTGATGTCACTTGGTTCGTAGATTTCTTCACTGCGGTAATCCTATACTGAAAATAATAGCGGTATCATAGTGCAACACAACATGCATAGTTTTTTGTACTTTTATTAATACAATGTTAAATATATCAAGCTAAGCAATTATAAATAAAATGCTATTATAACATATAATTAAACAGAAAATTGAATTGTGCGTTAACTTGACAACACTAAACAAAATAAACAATGTTAAAAGCTTACCAAATAAAGAGTTAAAAATGAACATGCAGCTTAAAACTTCAGTAAATCTGTAACTTTTTTAGACAGAAGGCTCTTTTTCTTTCGAGGAAGTTTCCGAAGACCAGTTATAAAGGGGTCTGAACTCAGTAAAAGTCGGTTAATCAAGTCTGTATTTGTAATTTCGCGTGACATTTTTCGAGTAAAATGTCGTCTATACAGTTTTAAATGTTTGTTAATAGATTCAGCAGCTTCTTCCGAAAGTTCCCCGTTAGATAAAAGAGCATATTCTGATACATCAGCACCATTTATGAAAACTTTGTGGACAGAAGCAGGGAGATTGTACCACGGATATTCTTCAACTAATTGACGCGCGGTTACTAAAGAATATTTTTTAAAGTTATCGCAATCAATATTAAATCCCGATGACAAAGATTGTAAAATTATTCTACACCTGTCAAGTAAATCTTTACGTAAACTTGTAATTTCAGCGGAGACGGCAGAGCAAGAAAAAAAATTTCGTGCCGTATTACCGTCGTTTGATATCCCGCTTCCGCTACTACGTGGTTTATCTACAACTAAGTCTAACTTTCTTCTTAATTCAGTTTGAACATGTAGTTTTCTATCTGCTAACATTTTTTTCTCCTCTTCCGACCTGACCAGCGGTTTCTTAATATTAATCCTATACGACAGATGAATAAAAAATTCAAAGAACCGAATCCAAGAATGTAAAGGAGACAATCCAAACTGATTTATTCATCTTCTCCACATACATAAAACTTAGAAGATGATGAGTCGCTTAATTCACTTCATATTTTACCATCTACCAAAGTCAGTTGTAAAGAGTGTTCAATGTTTAATTCGCGGTCTTTGAAATTTAAAGTAGCAGGTTGAAATTGTTAATTTTCTCCCTAAAATGCTCTTCCTCTTCCTTAGATTCTGTAGAACTTTCTTCCAAAAATTGAAAACGAATAGGCCTAGCATCTGGTAGAGCAAGGCCGAGAGTTTTTTCACAAAACAATATGGTTTTAAGAATTTAGGTCTGTTTTAATTGCTAATTGAAGTGGAACATAAAAGGTCACAAATAACCTACTGTCATCTTGTAATGTTGAATCCTTTGCTTTGCTTTGCTCGCTTTGACCCGTACTACCATCAAATCCCCATTAACCGGTCAAAACAAATGTATTCGAGTCGTTTGAAACACTATCTAAAACTTCACATGACTCAAGTATTCGAGAAACAGTATGATCTAATGAATTTTGCAACTCTATTTCGCAAGTACGTTCTGAGACTGATATATTCTCAGGGTTACCCTTCTTTTTAGCAATTAAAACACTTTGGTATGACGGTAAAATATAACTCAAAGTTTTAGTGTTCACAAGATTTTTAATCAATAATTATTGGTGCTCGGTGAGCTTAGCTTCAACAATAAGCGATCATACTTTGTCAGCGCTTATAGCCATATCTGAATTACTACTATTAGATTGACCCGAAGAGTTAGGCAGTGCGTTTACAAGAGAGGGATCTACTTCTGGCAATTCTGGTAATCGACTACTTCTTGACCGCGAACTAAGACCGGAAAAGTATTTTTTTATTGGACCGCCCGCCTACGTCGTGGGACGGCCCCAGTTATTCCTGCTGTAAGTGGCACTGTTCTAGTCAGTTCTACATATTCAATTACATTTAACCAATTAGAATAATTACATAAAAGTCTACTTTTAGTACGTGCTGACTTAACCCTGAAACTGTCAAGACTTTTACATAAATGAACAATTTGACATGGTAAAGGTTCTATGTCTATATTTCAACATCATTAAGAGACGTTAAAAATACTTTCAAATATATTTTTACGATTTATACCTAACGTTTTTTGCGAACACCACAGCTCAAAAAAATTGCTTCTCGAAAAGGAACATTTTATTATTGTACCTGAAATGAAAAATATAAATTAAATATTAATTTCGTAGCAAATGCTACGAAGCGTCTACGACATCGTAGCAGGCACTTTAAGGGTGCGCAAGCAAATCGGGTAAAAAAAAAATGTTCCTCATAAAATACACATATATACCTACACTTTATACTAAATCAGATCCGCTGCAAATGGATGCAAAATTTTGTAGGTCTCGACAAAGTCGCAGCAACGGAAAAATAAACTTCGAGAAGGGTTGTCGTAGCACCCACATAAAAAGTATAATATATAGACGTGTAAAACTTAATAATTTACAAAACACTTACCCTGAAATTCCATCATACACAAACAACAAAACAATTAGCGTTTTTTAGAAATCACCAAAACAAATACCACTTGGAAGAGTCACCGATAAGCAGTGAGCAACAATAATCAGATGCGTTCACTTCAGAGGTGAATTAATAAGTGATAGCTGGGGTAAATGGCCCTGATATTTATACCCCTAGGTAGGTAGGACCCTTGACATGATAAAGGGGTACCTGTATTGCCAATATTGGACAGTGAGTTTTAGGAAATTTTGGCCTATGGCCTATGACCACAGTGCGCGCTCAGCGCTGAGTATTAAGGCATATTACAAAAACTTACATGATTAATTTACGACAAATTAGTTTTTATTTTGTGAACAAAAACGTAAGCGCTATTGTTTGGTTTGTGTATTTGAGCTAATGCCAGACTGATAATGGGAATTTATAACTTCTATTTTATTTTATTTTTTGTTCATTTAACGCAAAGATATACCTATATGATCCATATTATTTCGTAATATTTCTATTTAATGCAAGAGCGTTATTTCTATCATTACAATCGCGTAATTATCCGCTCCCATTACGACTGTCAGGTCAAAGATTAAAAAAAAACTGAAAATACAAAGAACCAAACACAATCCAATGAAGATATCAAAGTTTATTTTTTATATTTCCGAACTAATTTAAAAACTTTTTGTATTGCCAGACAAAGTTCTTGGACAGTGGGGTTCGAGAAGTAAGCATCAGTATTTATTCCGTGCACAGACTTGCCTGCATTCCTGTCGCATATCAAATCATGAAATAACGTTTCCTTAATACATCTCGAATGACGTCGGAGTTTATGTAAATTGTAATACACGCTCGGAATATTTCGGATCGCGTGGATCGGTGGATACTCTCTTTGGACATTCGTACCACGTTATTAACATCCAGCTAAATATATACCTAAAAATTGATATTTTGAAGTTCATGATTGCATAAATAAAAATTAATATCAGGCAGCTGATACCAATGATCTAGTTCCACACTGAGCTGAGTTTGTAGGCGCTATGGATTCTAAATAACAAATATAATACGTAAACCAATATATAAACATCCATAATTTGGGAAGAAACGCTTATTCTTATCACACAGACATTTATCCCGACTAGGATTCGTTCCCTGGAATTTGGTGTGAAACAGCCATATCGACAGTCACTGGATTATGATATCGGAAATTAACTTCTATTTTATTCTTCTATTTTATTGAGTAATAAATACATAACACTATGCATAAGTACATACACCTTCTCTATGTGATAAAAGGGCCGATAGCTCACCTTAATGTTAGGCAGCAATACTATAATACAACGCTGGTTTTAGCTACAACCCTGAAGTACGATTTCATAGATTAATCCAAAAAAAAATGCTCTAGGCAAATTATAAACTTAGCATAATGTGTTTTTTTTATTGTTATGACAGTACCTATGATCCAACAACCCTGAAAATAAAGTATACGATTACATGGTGTCAGTGTTCCATTAGTTTTATTTTTTAAATACTTAATATAATTGCAGACCAAAGCGAACGTAATGGGACGCAGAAGTAAATAAATCCTCAATTAAAAGTGAGCTGAAAGTATTAATTTCACCGTTAATTTTGAGTAATTGCGCGCGGCTATAACTCTGGAAGATAACATTCAAAATTATATTTATGTTCGTTTTTTTTTTATTTTTCCCACCACACATATATCTATGTCTGCCGCTAATTGGTATAAACTGGGGCAATATTATAAAGAACGGTCCTGAAAATTAATAGGGCAACAAAATTCTTTATAATTATTCTGATTTATCTCCCGCGAAGTTTATTTTAATTAAAATACAGATTATTTATCAGCGCTAATCAGTTTATTTTTATTGTTACAGGTATGTTAACAATCTACAGTACATCATAGAGAGATCACAAACAAGGTAAAGTTTGTATTTGTATTTTAAAGCTAAAATAAGAGTAATTATTACTGCGAATGTATTAAATATTACATAGCTTTTAGTACTAATTTTTACCGTAACAAAACAATTCGAACTATAATCATAATGATTAGATTTCCACATTACACCGGCCACTATCGTATAACAAAAACAAAACAAAGTCCAATTAATATCCAATGACAATCCTATTTTGTAGCTGTAATCAGAAAAAATACAAAACTATTTCATTTTTTGTTGTCTGAGAACTTAACTGCTAGTACTTCATATATACATAAAGAAATTATACTGGAAAAAATAAGTAAGAAGAAAAATCGTCCAAACAACGAGAGGCTATCATCACAGCTGGATTCGAATACCTTTTAATGTCAGTATTATAATTATACGTTAAAATTGCTTAAAATATACTAGTGACGTATTCGGTCAATCAAAATATAAATGAATATTTTTTTAGTGGTTTCAAACACATCAATAACCATGCGAAGTATGATTACATTTAACTCTTAACGTTAATGAATGAATTCCTGCTATCCGAGACAATTTAAAAAAATATTTAAATATTTAATTAAACGAAAAATACGTAAAGGTAGAATCTTATCATCAGTATATAATATAAAAAAATTAGAAACCGCGCATCGTACTCTTAGTTGATTTTCAAGCAAGGGGCACAATTCCTCCTTACGTCTGTAAATCTGTTTACTCATAGAAATTTAAACTAAATAGGCCAAGAAACAGTTATGTCGCTTTAGGCAGTCGGGCTACACGTTTTCCCTGTGCCTCGAGATGACACGCGATAAACGAAAGAATGATGTTTTCAATAAGGTTTATGTGTGAAAGATTTTTAAAGTTAAGCTAACTCTCGGGGAAGGATCCGACAATCGTTGGTCGTTCTAGATATTTAATAGCCCGAATGATTGCATTTAATTTTGGTCACGAACAATGGACAGTTAGAGTTGGCGACACCCCGGGAGCTATGAACATGGTTCTGGTGCCTTACTGGGCCCGCAGACGGCACGAGTAGATGGGTGAGCCACGTGCAAGAACCCTGGTATTTCATAAACAAATTGCTACTTGAATCTATTAAGTCTGACCATTTCATGGCCCGCCAAAGAAAACACCTAGATTTAAATCTGAAATTGTAGTAAGTAACATAAAACACAGATGACTATAGAGTAAATAACGACGTGATAATTTTAGATGACTACCAAAAACACGCTTCATTCAAATCGTTAAAGCAAGGTATTGATCAGAAAAAATGTAAAACAAACAAAATTTAATTTATATTTCGAAGCAGGAATCGAACCTGGTATATTTTTAGGGTTTATTTATTAAATTATATATTTGTAAGGATAAAAACGAGACCTCATATTGAAAAAAATTACCAATTGATTACAACAAAGATTTTAAGTTGACTGAAACAGAAACTAAAGGAGGTTGGGCATTTTTGGACAAAAAATAATAAGATTTAATTTTTTATTAATAAAGTAATTAAAAAATCAACCATATCCGCAATCTGCGAAAAGAGAAATTAATATTACAAGTTAGCGACCGATACATTTTAATACTACCAACTTAATTATACTGCTATATTGGTAGTTTTAATGTCACTGAACAAATAGTTATATTTTTATGTTAAGGAAATACTGAAAAACGCAATTAACTTTTATTTAGTTTATCAAATTACTTTCACATAAAAAAAACTAAACGTAAAGCAGATCGCGTCCCAAATTCCTACGCCCGTAATATCAAAAATTATCTGAGAAATCAATCCAATCACCATCAACTAAACTGGTGATTTTTTTAAATAAATAGTTAAGATTTTGTTATAAGGACACTACCCAAATACTTACCAAAGCCTCTAACTCATACTTTTGATAAATGGTCACCGGATGTTTTATATTGATTCGCACTATGGAAGGGTAACATGTCGGACTGAATGGCCGAATGGTTTTCTAATTAAGACTTCGTATTATGTGTACATTATGACAAAAGAGCTTAATATTATTAAAGTTTCTTTCTACTCAGATCTTATATTAAAATAATTTTTGTTACAAAATAAAATATAAAATGTTTACCTTATTAAACCACAAAAAGGAAAATATACGATGCCCAAGGTTATTTTATAGTATATTACATACTTACTTATGAATTGATTTTTAGCACAAAAATACTATCTCACGCAAACATCTCAAGCTTGTCAAACTTACTACTTAATTGAAAGTAACAAAACTATAAGATACTTAAAAAGATGTTACGGAGTGGGTGGCGCGCAAGTATGCGTTAATCCCAATATCGGCGTCCTCGATATAATATAAATAAGAATCACGTATGTAATAAGGCGGGAGAGGGCATTCCTCACACGTCGCGCAGCTTGCGAGGCTTAGTCCAACTTGGGCCATTACCCGCCGGGATTTTAGACCGGGAGCATCATATAAACAACTGACTTTGCAATGTTCCACTTATTTTATAATTTGCCTAAAAAAACGTAAAAAATGGAATTCATAAATTGACAGAACTCATCCAACTCTTGCGAATACCGAACACATACCTCTCGATCACCAACTTGTTCCACATTATATATTACACATTAAAAAATCCTCATACGAGTTACAATGAAATGACGTATATTAGTAGTAACCACTACAGCTCCTGACTATACTTAAGTTTCAAGTTTTGGGCGCAAATAAATATAAATATATGATGACTTTAACCGCATTTAGATTTATGAATAAACACACTATTATCATTTTGATATAATTTTTCTTGACCAATTAATCACCAATAATATAAAAGACTCCTCCTTGGTTCTGGATTATCCAAACGAACTTGATTTAGAATAATTTGTACGAAATACTTAATAAATGACCCCGCTTAAAGATTGATTGCGAGAACAATTTTGGAAGACATTCTCGCTGTGTTCAATTTGACATAACAAGTAACAAATCGCAGCAAACTCCTAGTCTATTCAACAATCCCAGTAAACTCAAGTGCAAAGTTTTCGATACTATCATGGATCTCTGATGATTCTTGATCGCCCAAGGGTATCATGTAACTCTTCTCACACTAGCCTTAAAGTTGTAACAATTTTTTTTTTATTTACTTGTAAATTTACAAGAGATATTTTTTTATTCATGGGATGGGACATCAAAATATGAAGTTATCGTTATGGAGGCTAGTTAAGTACACCACAAAAAATCATTTTATAGTAGGTTGGCAGTAGATGTAAATATTTTTTTTAAAAGATGAAGTTATAATGTTTATCATTACAATTAATTAAACAACGGTCATACATAGAAGCCTTGTCTTTTCATTATCTGGAAATGCCCAAATGCCTTATTTTTCAACTGTTTACGTAGCAAATAATATTAGGGGGACCGGAAAGTAATGTCGTATTTTACGTTAAATTAAAACGAATATTTTTTTTTATAATATTTATTTTTAGTCAATGACATGATCACCCTCATTTTTGATTGGGACAAGTTTTATAAATCACTAATTGAATTTTTGCGTACTTACATAAAACTTACAACTCAAGAATTTGTAGCAATAATTTTATCAACTATTGACAACTAGTGAACCCAATCACGGATTTGTTTTGAAGAGCAAGTATTTTCTCGATAGCTGATCTCGTATCCAACGTTCAGTGACTCAATAATCAGTAACCCCCGAATCAGGGTTGAGTGTTCCCGCAGTTTATGCAAATCGTCTACAACAATCTCGAGCATTATGCCGTGATACCGGAATATTGTGCCACTGCGGGCCATAAGCTAATAGACAATACGCCCCAGATTGCATCTTAGTTATACTACAATATGCCGGCATTGTCCGGTACACTAACTATTACATTGATTTGATGCCTTCGAACTTGACACGGACAAAGCAAATGCTAACCAAATCTTGCCTCTAAATTAATTAGCAATTTCCTAATAATCCTGGAAGATATAAAATTTTATTTAAATAATACATTTCAATAATGTAAAATTAATGAAAATAACATTACTCTTAGTATATTTTTCCGTTCACTAATACTTATTTAATCTTAAGCAAGACTTATGATTTAAAGAGTCATAAGTCTGATGATGGATGCATAATCCAGAAATACAATTTCAACTTATTTCAGTGTTGAGCTAAAAAGCATACCTATAGGGTGCGAATGAAAAAGATGTTTTCATGCCTTCATGCTATTTGTTGGAATCATGTATTCGAGTTGTGATAGAAATAAAAAGTACTTTATCACGCTTTGCGTTATGTATAGGGTAGATATTTAAAACGTGGCACTCGGCGTAGCGAGACGGCTACCGTGGAAACTTGAGCTACCGAGCAAAAAAAATACGACCCGTTGTAACATATTTTTCAACTTTGAGTATTTTGTAAGAAAGTAAATTTAAAATTTACCAAGTAAGACAAAATTAATAGATTTGGCTTCGACTACGAAAACTGCTACGCCGTAGGCTTGCTCGAAACTTACATATTACCATAGTTTCTAGATAGTGTAACTGTTGTAAATGAGACTACGGGTATAATTATCTAAAATGTTAATTTAATTTTTTTAATTTAATCTTTTTAAACATTTTTTCTCAATAGTAAAAAAAATATTTATAATTATACTGTCTTCATATAATACTCTGTCTTGTATTAATGTTTTTGACATATTTAAAACAGTTTTATTTTATAAAAGAATTTTTATCTCTATAATGAAATTAGAAACTGAGTAACCAAACAATATTAATAAATATATAGTAAAAACAAAAATTGTTATTGCTGCCATTTGTTCGTTTGTGACGTTTTTTACATATGACACAATTTATTATACACTATTTGTGTAAATAATATATATATATATATATATATATATATATATATATATATATATATATATATATATATATATATATATATATTTATGACTATGCCTTACCCTAGTAGCCTAGGCTTAATAATCTCCATACTTGGCATGCGAATAGAAGTTTGTAGTGAACGGCCATAATATGGGGAAAACGCTGCTGCCCATTTTGGTTGTGGTATACAGGAAGTGTATCGTGATTATCTCCAGTATCATTATTCGCCTTTCACAACACCCATACGTGTGAAGATTTGGTCCTATTCTAAACCGCCGGGCACCACAACATAAGCACTATCTATCATATAATCTTAGTAATATAAAAGTAATTAAGTCAAGTCTTATTCTGTCTACTATCGGATAAAATATTTACGCGTGGTTTGTGCTACAGGTTATCTTTAGATAAAAAAAATGTTTTAAATACCTATGTTTTTTATATTTTTGTATTTTTATACTTTCCTCCTGTGTAGATTATTTACCGAATAACTATTGGTGTTTTGTAGGTTACGCTGGCGGCATATCTTCGTTGTATAACTAACTTTTTTAACAAATTACACAAGAAAACTACATGTGTCCAAATTGCTGTCTCACCCGATGGCAGCGCTATCCACCGGGTTTAATTGTAAATCTTAACCATTTAGGAACCCACTCAAATAGATACAAATAACTTTACCAAAACTTGTCCAGCTGTTAAGAAGGAATTCAGTGACATATCATATAGATACAGAAAAAATATGTATGTTTTTTATTTAGAATGGGTTCACTCTTCAACTTAATCAAGCCTGGGACACAAAACAGAATCCACGATGGAACGAGTTAACCCAGAACGTGCCTATTCACCCTGGCTTTGAAAACGGACGGGTTATAAGTACTCGGAAATAAAGACACATGGAGAGAGTTCTCCTTTGCTATGCGCATTATGAAAAATGTTGAGAAGCGCTTGGTGCGACAGGTAGGCCAAGCATAAGTATAAGCAAGTATAGCGACCAAGAAAGGTGCGTGTGTCTGGACGTCCTATGGAAAAAGGTACATAAAGACAAACTCTTGTCAACTTATCACTACTGGTCTTTGATACAAGAATAGGCAAATATAGAGTTGGCAATGCTATGTAGCCAAGAAAGCTAATAGCCACATGACTTTTTATATATCCAAAAAAGGTCTTGTAAGATAAAAAAGACACCCATATCGAGCAAATCGAATTGGGATTCTGACAATTCCGACTGCAGTTTTTGAGTGAAAATTGCAATATGCGGTAGCGCTTCAATCTTTTAGTTGGTTATAGGAAGCGCGGCGCACTTTACCAGCGCCGTAACTAAGTTAAAATCTTCAATGTATCATAGTTCTAACGCGGCGGGCGCTGCAATAATTTGAGTTTATTTGCGATGTGGCCATTAGCAAGTTAATTATTCAGAGCGAACCGACTTGGGCGTCGTGTGTGTTCTACTGATACAACCCACGAGTACCTTTATTTTCGGACTGCTCTTGATAAAGGATTTTCCAGCTTTTATGCCACAGGCATTATTTATATTAATATAATTTTATTGAATTGGTTTTAATTTTTCTAACTTGCGTTATACAGATTTATAAAGTTGTTTTTCTTCATAGAAAATAAAATACTTAAGACCAAAGCTCATCTACGTTTATTCTATTTTCTTGATCTACAAGAAACGTTAACATTACTTACGTAATGTTTGGTTTCCTATTTAATCAGAAACATATTTTATCAATTCCTTGTCGAAGATATATAATTTTGTCACTGTAATTGACACCTTAATAGATAAAAGCCGCAAGGATACACAATTAACAGGATAGAACATCATATTATAGACTGAACATTCGGGCACGTAATGGCAGCTCGTAAGATCGCAACTATCCTCTATTATTACAATTAGGTACCTGTAACAATAGATAACGTAAACCGATTGGCCGCTTATGAAATAAGAGGTCAGTCACCGAAGCCTCCCTTATGATGGAACTATAATTTCCAGCTGAAGGGTTTTTGTCTAGCTCGTGAAACTTGTGAACTAAGACCTTTTGTTCTAAGAAATACTTCCAAACTTATGTTTTCGATAAAATTGTATAGGTATCCAGTGACTCGTTATCGACTCATTAATTTTAAATAGTATTTGATATAAACTCAATAACCTTGTCAAACTATAAGGCATATAAAAAAATGTAATACGTAGCTTTATATAGGTACTCATCCTTTAATACAAAATTGAATATGATTGTTATTAATAATAACTGTTAATAAATAATTTAATATTCTTTATTGCCTTGTTTACATTCACTTCTTTGGTATATAGGGCACTTTGTAGAATCCAAAACAAAATAACCAAATTGGTTTTATATTTTCCCTGAAAAAGTAATGTGACAGGAAAATAAGGTTCCATGTAACGAATTCAAAGTGTCTCACGATTAATACAAAAGCCTTAAGCAACAGATAGGACGGCCTGATTCGGTCGTTATGAGGTAGAAAGCAGTACTGGGAGGCATTAGACACGGAAATTACGATCGTCGGCGACTGTTTTATTGAATGGGCCTAGAGGTACTGGAAATTCATTTACGTTGCTTAATGTATTGCAAATTGGTACCGACGTCTTGATTGTTTAATTTAAAGGATAAAAAATATAAGATCTAAATTGTCTATTCATGCTTACTAGAACTTAATTAGAACTAAGGAAACTAAGACAAACTTATGAATTGACCTTTGAAACATAACAGTGGTCTCGCACAGAGGATGTAGAATTCGCTCAATTTTACTGTAAGTTTAGTTTTATTGTTTTTAAATGTCACACATATTTTGAAAAAAGACATCAGCCAATAAGCATTTAAAATAATCGTAAACGAGCTTGAAAGCTGTAAATAATAACACAGTTGCCGAAACTATGAAATATGATTTAATGTTACACAGCTTATAAAACTGTTACAAATTGCTACATATACAATACTGCAATGAAAAAAAATACACTAGTTCTGAACGAATCTCATAGGCTCATAAATTAGACAAAGTTGGGCATCAACTCTACCTACACGACGGTATTTTGCGCACGAGTTTAAACGTCGTCAACGCCTTGCAAGTCGCAACCAACTTCTGATTGAAGATAATAATTTATTCACATGTAAAGTCGGTGCCTCGCAACTTAGATTGGACTTAAACGAGTATGTTGCGAGCGCGTATTATGCTTAATGAAGTTAAACATGTGCCAAGCAACGGCGGAGGCGACGAAACAACAATGTCGCAAATTGTGGAGTGTGTGGATTGTAATGAATATTAGGTTGAGGGCTTTTAAACTTGAATATTTTATAGTGGCCTAGGGAATCCCGTGATAGCAATGATATTTGTAATTTCTTTAACAAAGGTCCTCGAACATACCAAATTAAAGAAAGGATACAGCTACGATAATTTTTACTTACGTATCTGACATTATAATATATTGGTTTTGACTTAAACTGACTACGAGTGGGACTAATATGGATATCAAAAACAACATTAGAACGGTCTCGCACAATATTGAAGTCAAAAATCTGTGTTTGTAATAGAATCTACTAACGCTTCGCGGGGCGTGAATTAGTGTTTCCTTAAATGGTCATAGTATGTAACCATATAAGATTACAACATTTGAAGTTAGAAGGCCATTACTGGACAAGTCTTATGAATTATTTATAGTGGTAGTGGGCACGCGACGCGCTGTAATCGAGTAAATTATTGTGCCAGCGATATCCACTACGTTCTCTGCTCGAACTATTCTAGCCCTGGGAGTGAACTAACATAGGTCAATGTACTGTACGCTCATATATTCATGAGTCGATTGTATTACATTTTCAACAATGTTATCCCTCGCCTCGACTGCTTGGTTACATTTTTCATGTTATCTAGCAATATTACTTCAATATATATTACAATATTGTTACGGCAAAACTTATGTTATAAGAAGTTAAACTTTTTACAGAGGAAATAAAATACCATACAGTTATAACTTCTAAACAAACTCTAAAGAAAAAAGTTTGCGTTTTCCATATCTTAGCAGGTCATGCTTTGTTATTTTTTAGAGTTCCATACATCAAACATGAACCTTAATATGCTTGGTAGGCACAAATAGAGTAATATATCAGAATGTTGTTAATTTGAGCAATATGACATTTTAAAAAAAACGCTTGCAGTTAGTAGCTTACCACGATGTAATACCGATGTATAGGAAAGCACTAATTTACTTTTAAAGGCGTGTTTGTCCTTTAATCTGGTTTCTATGGAAAACTATAAATCGGTGCTTTCATATTAATTAATTTTTGGTGCTGTACAGTTACAATACGGTAACATACTTAGCTTACGGTAGCTTTTACGAGTATTTATAAAGAACATTTTGTTCAGAACCCACGGTGCGCGAGTAATGCTCGCACTTGTCCGTTTTTTAAACGTGCGCGTTGTTTTAAATCATAAAACACAACGCAATAATGAAAAAGTTTATTTTTATAAAATACAATGCATTTCTTTGACAAAGAAGTAGTGTCAAGTCAGCCAGTATGCGCGTGGGTGACACAATAGACGACTTTTAATTAAAGATTTACAGGGCTGGCGCCACGGGGACTGACCGAGGCATGGCGTGTTCAGTTAAACTTCAAGTATACTATTTGTATGAAGCGTAAGCTAACAAAAAAATGTTTTCAGTATTTGTTTCTAATTTACACGATGACTACGACCGTAAAACCATAAAATATTTAACTTAGTGTAATAAATAAGTATCCAAATATTTTTTAAACTACAGACTCACGATAGTAAATGTCATTAGCTCATAAAGATTTACGAGAAAATTATTGAAGAAATTATTTTTAGTATCATTAACTTAGGTGATTGCCAGGTTTCAGCAGACGCGACCGTGGAGTTTGGTCATATCCTATGACATTACACGTATCTCACCACATCTAGTGGGGATGCCCAATATATTCCAGGGCATCTCTATGTTTCAGAGGGACCGTAGTTGCCCACTGGATTGTTCAAAGTGATAACTGCCACAACGGACACAAAACACCTCAGCTAGACGGAGGGTACATCCCAATAGTTTAAGTTTTTGGGTAAACCTCAATATTCACCGTGCGCAAAAGCAGAGGCTGTCTTAAACATCTCTACCGTAAGCCTGTGGCACGGCAGGTTGAATCCATAAAAGAATTTGGGTTAAAAAAGTGACTGTCAGGTAGTCTGTCACTATTTTTTACCTAAAACCTCTCTCAGATGATAATGATGTTAAGTAAATATTCTAGGTGATCTCGTAGATATTCGCAATTTTTAAGTATCAATTTAAATGTAATGTGAAGCATGTGTGTAATGTGAATTACATTATCACGGTTTTTGAGATTTCACTTCGATACAGCAAATAATTAAACTATTTGATTGTGTGGTGTGTGATGAGAATTTGTAATTACGTTTTGTGACCTTCGAACTTAAATATCGAACTCGATAAAAACTGGTCCAATAAAGTTTGATATTTACGAAGATATTCATAGCTTGTTATAGACTGAATACACGCGAAAGCTCTTTTGAGGTGACTCTGCTAAACTTAGTTGTGCTTAGGTGAAGACACTTTTAACTACAGATAACTGGGACACCGGAACGCGAGTTTGCTTTCTATTCCCATCGTCAAGCATCACAAATAAAATTGTGAACATTTTGCTTTCCTTTATCTAAAAAATAATTATAGAAAGAGTATTTAAGTACTTAAGAACCTTTTGTTTCAAAGGAATATAATTTGTTTTCTTGTTAGAAAATAATACACAGTCATAATACAAAAAGGCATAGCTAACATAGTAATAATAATGTAAATAATACAGGACACCAAAAATCCATAAATTTGCTGGTAATACTGAAATTTTTTACACATATTTATGGTATTTAAACAACAACAATCTGAAGTTATTTAACAGTGTATCGTAATGTAGCGTAACCTTGTTTAAAAACATAATCCGTGAGATTGTTTCGGTATTCCCAGCAACTGTAATGTCTACGCAAAGCAAAAGCACTTAACCTCAAAAGTCATACCATGAAAAGCGAGCTGGAGCTAGCTTATATGTGGAAATGTAGCCTTTATTTTTACGGAGTAAGGTTCGAAAAAAGTAGTCGGTGTACAAAGAGGCGAGATGAGTTGGAAACAGCGGTGGATGCGAGTAACGCATCCGGCACGAAGGACCGGCGAACGGAAACCGGCGCCACGACAATCGCCGACATCTTGCGGTACAACTTGTAACTTTCCTGTTGGGATTCTTGATATGAAACCGTTTCTGAATATTTCGGAAAGTTATAAACTGTCGAAGGTGTTACAACCTTAAATTCAAACTATAACGTCAGTTCTTTTTCCTTAACAGCAAAGTGATATTGAATTATTGTTGTCTGGTTAACGTCATGCAATGAAATGTTTTCACTTCTTAGAAAAGGTGATAATATATCAAAGTTTACATTAAATACGAGTACAAACAAAGGAGAAGTAATGAAACACGTTGTATTAATTTGAACACACACGAATTCACTAAGTTATATTTCAATCGCAGGCACGTTTTGTGTATTCGATGAGATTACCAATTTACAATTCCGCCATCCAACAAACAGAGCACCTGAAATTTTGCTTGTTTGAATCGCCCAGCGGACGGTGGCTAACACTGGATTTTGTTAACTAAAGCCCGATTCAACCGAGGCGCCCTTTAACGAAATACAATTAAGCGGGATATTGGATACTGAAATGGTAACATACCTACGTTGTTCTAAGCCAATTAGTTGGTCATTTTTGCAGTGGCACGGTCGTCCACGGGGAATCGGCCTAAGCTGGAATAAGCCGGTTATGCCCGGTTCGAATCTAATTAAAGGCCTCGGTGTCCGTCCAAAATGCTGACAGTTGCCATTTGACGCTTTTTTTCTGCGGCATCGTTTCAATAACCCCCGGTTAATGGTCTTGTTTTTAAAAGTTATTCTCACCGTGACCGGGAGTCGCAAACGACTCGACCAGGGGAAACGAAAAAGAAGCCGGAGTGAATAATTTGATCAAGTTATGCAGCAACCGCAGTCGCTCAAAATGAATACAATTGTTTTGTTTTCCCTTGGTAAATTTATTCGTTGTTTAGAATAATGAAACGAGCGTATTTGCTCAGGGAAATCCATTCCTTAACAATTTAAGACGGAGTCCACCTAATGTGTTGCAATTTTTCATGTATAATAACAGTACGCAAATAATATTTCCTTCTTTAATTTTATATGTAAATCTTAACATGTCTTTCTCGTCTGCATTTTGCAGACTGTTAATAGTGTTATACTTTTGACATTGGCCTTATTAACTAAAATAAAATATATAATAAAACAAACATTACAATTTTATAACTTTTCTAGTTTTCTTTATTTTAATATGATTTATTCCCTAAATCGCAGAAGAATCACATCTCATATTAGGTATTTGACGACGATGATTTCCAATTCCGCTGGCACCTGTGCCCTGACTGCGTGCTCGAACGTACCACATTTAGTAAAAGAGTCCGTGAGCTGTAATTTAGTAGAAAGCATTGAAATATTCGTGTATAATCTGAATAACATGCCGATATGAACAACGGGGGAGTAGGGAACGTTAGGGTGTATTTTATCCAATATTAAACGTTTAGGGAACTGCGCGCGGAATATTTTACGAATTACGCGGGGCTTTTACAATATTCAATAAGATAATGGACAAAAAGTATGTGACTTTGAAGTACCTTGTCTTTAGAATTACGCCATAAACCTTTTGTGTTACGTGAGGACGGTTATAAGATTGGCTTTCGTTCTATTGGAGTATAATGGAGGGTACCATGACATAACTAGAGTTGTTACTATATTTAAGTAAAAATTATTGTCATAGTACTCCATTTTAATCAAAAAGGTTGAAACATGTTCAACGAAAGGGCAATCCTTTTAAGGCAAATCTGCAAAGACCTTTTTATAAAAATTAAAACAATAGTTTCATAAAAAAACTAATTTCCAAGCAATAATTATGTACTAAGAATTTTGTTTGTAAATATAGGTATATAAGCAAAGAAGACAAAAAAATATTTGTATTCAAAACATAAGCAACGTTTG
The DNA here is from genome assembly GCA_927399485.1 of Calamotropha paludella. Lineage (NCBI taxonomy): Eukaryota > Metazoa > Arthropoda > Insecta > Lepidoptera > Crambidae > Calamotropha > Calamotropha paludella. The sequence goes on along the minus strand of OV656813.1, from coordinate 17,962,871 downwards.
TTATCGTGTGTGTTAGAGCCTTAAAATTTTCAAACATAATCTCTTATCTAATATTTATCTTCGCCTAATACGATATGATACTCACTTGTGAACCAACAAGTGTTCCAAATCGTACAACAACATGAGTAAATAAATTGATGCAGTGTAATGTGCTTAATCGAACGCCTCCACTGCGGGTTGAATTTTTGTGAATGTTTTCATAATACTCTAAAGATTACTAGAATTATATCCTCATAATCAAACGAAAGCATAATACTATTATACTTTCGCTACAAATTTTTGTAGTGATCGTAAACCATCAAAATCCGGTACTGACGCACGAGTATGGTACACAATTATTATAAAACTAATTATAAAATTACATAGAAAACCAAGAAGAGTTAACGGGAATCAGTGATCGTATTTTTAAATTTAGGCATTTGGTTAATAGTCATAGCTTAAATAAATGAGGATCTATTCAGTAGCAAATTCAAAAGTCTTTTATTTTGATTCTAGATTAACGTTATTTATATATGTTCTTCCCTTTCTATTCTATATATGTTCACTCATTGAAATTAATTAATTTAAAACAGTTTATTAAACTCATTTATTTTCATGGTTTGTTTTCTTTTATTAATACTGACGTTTCGACTCTTTTTAGGATGACTAAGGTAATGGTCATAATAAGTATGCTACTTTCGTGCAACATTTTAATTGAGCACGTTCCTAACTACTCAATTTATTCAAAATTGAATTTTAAAACAATTACTGCTATTAATATTACTTTTATATTTTTAATTATTTATTTAATATCTACCATTCTGTTAGTTGTAAAATACGATATGCGAATAAAAATATTCTTATCCCAAATTTAATACACAGATCAGCAACTACAGATAGAGAAATACTTCCGTAATGACGAACATCTGACTGAGCTACAGAAAAACATGCCGTGCTAGTAACAACCAAAAGAAATGTTATATCAGTATATTTTATGCGGCTTGTAGTTACAATATCTATAAAGCAAACATCGAAGCAAGTGATATTCATAACGTGCGTCAACAGAGAGGAAACCTAAATTTCTTCAGGACCTCCGTAATGTAATTTTTGGCCTCTCCATTTTCTCTACCCAAAAGTTAGAGCATTATTGAAATATTGGATATCGAGTATGGTGGAGTTGTTTTTATTATTCAAAAGTTTGCCGAATCCTTGGCCCAAACAGTATGAAAGACACATCGAGTTTATTTTGATTTTTCACTCACAGCTAAATTGGTTTAACGTGACATAAAATGTGAGGGTTGCATTTATGAAAAGTAGGTTTTTTGAATTGATAATGGTTTCAACCACAAAACAAATAATATGAAAATGATGTGTCCAAACTATTTGATATGTTAGGTAACTTCTGCTGTTGTTTTACCAACAGCACATACGTCCATATTACTATAATACAAAAATAACACAAATGATACTATAACAACCATATTGGTTCATTAAGGCAAGAACTGTGGACAGCAAAAAACCTTGATTTATGATTACAACTTCGATTTGGGCGAGTTGTGCACTAAAATTAAATTTCCAAATAAATTGCTACTATAAAAATGCGCTACAATAAATATTAAATAAACATTATCACATAAAAGGATGGATACATATATTAAACGCAAGTAATAAGCGCAGATTCCACTCAATGTTTCCTATATCATAGGCTTCAGTCACACTGAAGTGAAAATCAAATTTTTGATACCAAATACCTTCGTCGTCAGATTACTTCAGATTGTTTAATCAATTCACATTATTTTATAATAAATTATGAACTTTCCAGTATTTTTTTACATATAAAAATATTGCCATTAAGTGCTTAAGTAATAATAATATATGACTTTAAATTTAGAAAAAGCATTGCATTTTGTTATGTTCATATTATTGTTATATACAACATTGAATGTATTTGCTATCATGCATTTATTAAGCTTAATTTAAGAAGGAAACAGTTATTTTCTATATGTTTAATATACTGCATTTGTATATTTAGATGGATATCGAGACATTATGTTATCTTTTAGCAATTATAACGCGACTGATCTAGCAAAAATGGCCCTGGTTTAGTTCCTGGTAGGAACATATAATACTTTGAGGGGCATAAAAATTCGTTACCGAATCATGGTCATTTTTAAACTTATTTATGTATTATAAATGTCATTACTTCTATTAAAACTGACGAGTTCCTTGCGCCCGTTCTTCTTGTCAGTTAAAAGACGTCCTGAATGGTTGGTAGGTAAAAATTTCAAACGATTCGTACCAACTTCTTTAAGTGCATTTGAATAAAGTTATTTTAATTTCATATTCTATCAGTTGTCTAGTATCCATATTTCAAGCTTTTCTTATTTGGGAATAAGATAATTAGTACGGACCAAATTCTTGGTGCTGAGTAATTAATATTAAATCTTAAATTTCGTGTGCGCTGATCTCAAGTATTCTGTGACGGGAGCTGAAGTTGCGGCCGCGACCGCCGTAACCTGAGTCTCGGTGTCAATATCATTTCCCATCGCTGCTGCTGTTAATTATAGACCTAGGGAACGATCGATGACACTTTTTGCCTAGTTATTTGCAAGTTATCGGATGAATAATTCTTTTTATTCTTGGAGCAGCATGTGTAACGTATACGCTTACATGGTTAATATAGTATCGTACGTCCTTAAAGAAAGTTAAAAGGTAGATCAATAAAGTAACCGAACCGCTTTAAAGTTAACTGCTCTTAAAGAAGATATTATATAATATGATATGGCAGTAGTCATTAAACGTATTATCTTTATATAGCGATTACTACTTAATACGGCCATAAGTTCTGTTACAAATGAAAATGCTATTATTTTACGAAGTAATGTAATATTACTAAAACTTATATGTACATATTTATTAAAGTCTGAGCAAAAAATAATCTATTCGAAATGGCCACCTTTGACTTTTATACAGGCCTTTAATCTGTCTGGCCACGAATCTATGGCTTTATGCACTGTTTCTATGGGAAATTTGATTCCACTGCTTGCTCCAGAGATTTTTTAAGAGACTCAATGTCACCGTGTCGTCTGAAGAAGACCTGCACGAAGAGCAGGTCTGGGCTAGTTGAGGGCCAGTCTTCAGCTCTCATAAAATCTGGAACGTTGGTTTTAAGCCAGGCTTGGGTAGCTTGTGCCTTGTGACCAGGTGCAGAGTCCTGCTGGAAAGTCCACAGTACATTTTTGCTTCCTCATGGGGTTTCGACAAATTCTGGCTTTAACAGCAGCATTAACCAGCAGTCTGTGTAGTTCTAACAGCACGCGGCCGTCCTGATCTTATATGGTCTTCGACAGACGAAATGTTGTTCTATCTGTTCATAGTACGATGTATGTCCGCGGATGATACCAAGCTTTTGAAGTGTCTGGAATATGACCGACGGCTCCATATCCACTTTGTGCAAGGCGATCACTGCAATCCTATTTTCTTTTAAAATCCCATTCCATATTGTAATTTGATAAAGAACACGAAAAAAAATTGAAATGGCGCAAAATTGAAAGAAAATTCAAATTCAGAATAATTAAAAAGTTGAAAAGAGGAAAAAGTAACAGTATTTATGGCCAGACTAGTTATTAAGTGAAAATCAGTATAAACCCCTCACCGTGAAATCGCCATTTTTATTTTAATATTAATTAGTAAACAATATTAAGGACAAAAAAACATAGAAATAGTTATATTCTAAAATAGTTGTATTGAAATCGAAAACATATTTTTAAATTCTTAGCATAAAATAATTTGAATAACACCGTTACACATATAACAATGCAGCGTTAGTGAACCTGCCTTTTTTTACTTTAAGTTCAGTCTTCTTGAACTTTTAACTTCTACACAGCTTCTATTATACGTAACAACTCCATGGACTTTGACGGTTCAGACATTGTGCTTTCAAATGACTTGTTCATAGTTGTCGTTTTATAATCTATACAATACAAGTTTAAATAATCTTAAGATAATGTGACGAAAATATCTCTACAATGTAATAATCATATGTAACTTAAGTTGACAATATAATAACGGGCAATATATATAATAAGCTAGTTCCTATTCCTAGAATGAATCACAAAAAAATATACGGAATATGTAATAAACAAAGTAAAATCAGCTAAAAAAACCCAGAATTAAATTTTTGTAAAACTATGGAACTAAATGTCATAGGAACAGATGAAGACTAATTTTTTTTTTAATATTTCTACATTCACACCAATTAGCCTAGCCCAAAGTAAGCACTGTAAGGCTTATGTTATGGATACTATGGTAAAGGATATACATACATTTATGATAAATAAATAAGTAATATTCATAGAAATATATATATAAACACCCATGACTCAAGTACAAATACTCGTATTCATCACACAATACCAATACATCTACCCCTTCCGGGGTTCGAACCCAGGAGCGCCGGTACGAAAGGCAGGATCGCTACCGTTGCACCAAACGATAACACCAATTAATATACACATTTTTAGAATTTCCATCGTAGATGTTGGTAATTGAATGGCAACACTATTGATGTTACACTGAAGTGTATAATTTTTTTTATATTCTACCCCTTTTCTATTATGGTGCTGTACTTAATACACGTGTATTGTGTAATTAAATGTCGTTATTTAACCATATAAACTTAAACATATAGATTTAGTTTATAGGGTTATAGTATCTCTGGCTCATAATGTGTTTTTTCTAAAGATCTAAGTATACCATTTCACAATTTTCACAGAAATATATGTAATTTCTTAAAACGTTTGTTTCGCTCACGCTGTGAATTTAGCGATTTCAAATACCTGTTGATTTTCCCGTATTGTTTAGCTCAAGTTTTATTAAATCAAGATGAATCGTCGTACACATAATGCCAAGACATTCGAATGCTGATACCAGTTTACAGATGTTAAGTTCATTCCGTATTCTTTCTTTTAATAAACTTGTATTTCAGGGATGTAAGATGAAGCTTTTTCAAAATTTGAAGTAAGAAAGTTCTTACCACCCTCCTTCGTGAACGAGAAATGTTTGTCGAAATGTTAGTAAAACTGAAATATTCTCGGTGCTTCTTCACTTTGCACGATAAAATGTCAGCGCGGCTTCGTCAAGCAATATCTTCTAAAATGCAGACAGATAAAAACAGCGAATACTCGCGGAGACAAATTTCACGGCGTGCCTTAGAGTAAACCACTCAACTAGGGAGATATTCCTTGCTTTTATTTCTGGACGCCCGACACTCGATCGCTTACCGCGCGTCACTTCGCCAGCAGACTTGATTTATGCCACCAATATGGCGGCCGCTGTCACTCGTCGATCGATATCGAACCGTTCATATCGTCTAACGCGATTTACTTGAAGGAACTTAAAAATAATATCCCGAGTACAGTTTATAGGTACACGTTATGGCTGTGGCTTCATAACTTTTCGCTGTGGAAATAATGACCTGCTGGAAAATACAGAATATTTCCTTTATTTTATGTGATTAGATGATTATTACTTTACAATATAGAAAACTGTTCAAGTTCAGTGTTCAAGTAAAAGTATTTGTCCAAGTGAATGTAACTTTGCAATTTTATATTTACGTCTCTTAAATCTCATAGGCTAGCTACCTACCTGGTGTTTTGTTGAAAAAAACGACTTTTCAACATACTACGAGTAAATTCTCTTTAATTGAGACAACGCTGCTAAGATTGCCGGAAAGCCGAGTACCCGAGAAATATGTCTTGGGAAGAACTACAAAGGCGACAATATCAAGTAGGTGGGACGACACCTCGGGCTCCATCGCGCCGCTAAGTAGGTCGAATAATGTGACGAGCTCAGCAGAAGTGCACTCGGCGCCTCGCCGCCTCAAGGGCTCTCATCTCTGATACTTCAGGCTAAAATCGCTTGATTTGACATGATTTTAAATGCCGATAGGGACTGCTGCCTGCAAAGTCCAGCGAATATTCGCACAGCACAATTCGACTTATATCATCTTTCCGTAGAGAACAGTAGACTAAACTACTCGCAAGCTCTTCAAACCTTGTTTACCTGTTACGGCAGTACCTACCACGAATGCAAAGTGCGGAACCGAAATGTGTTTGGCTTTAGCAATAAGGAAAAGCTCTACTTCGACAAATTGAAAATGAAATTCGGTTTCCTTTTTTGTATTAAACCAGTACACAGCCATTGATCTTATTTGTACAAGAAATTATCTATTATATTTCACAAACAGGGTCGTGACATCACTCCCGAAAGAGAATTGGAATACATTTATGCGATAGATTTCTCTAGTTATTGGTGTTAAATTTAAATACATACTTTTAGTTATTTCTTTCAACAGCATAACGATAAGTGTTTTAAATATTACCATCTAATTGTATATATTTATAAATATGCATTCATATTTCCCAACTTACATTTAACAATTATGGCATTTTTATAACTTTACCGTTTAAAGTGCAATATTCAAACTGGAAGTTTTGAAACTCTTTTAATAACAGAATAAAAGGTCTTTTGAATGCGGACTAGTGTAGTTAAAATGTCCTTAATATCACTATAAAGTTGTAAACGATTGTCCCGATGGGACAGAGCAGGATCGGATAACGACATCCGGGCATCAAGATGAATAATGTAGCAGAATTGGTCCGGATACCATCCAATTAATTGATTTAAGACATCGATATGAGGAGTTAAATTTAAGTGAACACTAACCAAATTCATTACGTTATGTAAATTTCAATACTCCTTTACGCGATTACTTGTATAGCAGTTAATAGAAACCTTTTAATGGCAAATAAATACTTTGTCATTGAAAGGTGGCAAGTTCAATAAAGTGGGCAAACCAAATCAATTTTATAAATTTTCGCGGTGCATTGTTAGGTGAATGACGATCGCTATAGTATTTAAAAAGGAGCGCGTAATCATAAATTAAATATCTTTTGTTTTGTGAATCATCGTATTCACATTCTTATGACCAGAAAGTGTTAAAAAATACACCTCAAATAGGATTCAAATCTGCTACGTCTTTTTCGTACATTTATTTGATCAGATGCATTTATTTTTCATTTATTATTCATAATAAATACAAAAGTCACAATAAACCGAGAAAATATAAGATACTATTTGTTTATGGTTTTTATCCAAACATTATATGTATCGATAGTATCACCAGATGAGATTAAGAAGTGCAAAAAGTTGCTTTCTAAGATAAACCAGAAACAACGAAATTTGTTGAACCCATCCGTCCCCCTGGGCACGACCGGTGGGGAACTGTCACACCGCCCCGACGTACGCATCGCTCACACGCCCTGACGGAACGAATGAATTGAGAAATTGAAATGCCTACCTAATTACGGAAAAAATCTTCATCCCCAAAAACCACACAAAATTATACAACACGAAATTAAATCAAACTCCCTATTTAATGATATAGCGAACGCGGCATCTAAAAACAGATTCCATATTCATTAACCTCCTAGAAAGCGATTCTCGCCTCTGATGTTCCTCTCAATTTCACAAACAGGACTCCTTCAAAAAGCGTATTTAGACCACTTGATAAATCGGCGCTCAAATCAATTTTAGGCAAAGTCGCCTCTAACCTAAAATGAAAAATTCGGCAAATCTGTCCGAATCTCATAATAGCATTTTCATCAATCAATACAATGAAATCCGAAACTGACAGGGGGCGGCATCTATTATTTTCCGATTGCCGCATATTTTTACGCGATAAATACTTACGGGGTGAAAGGGAGTGTAATACAGAAATATGATGGCAGGCTTTCGTCTTTTTCATTGTTCAGCAAATAAGCCTAGTGGGTGGACAAAGACGGCGTGTCGTGACAAGCACGTAAGGGCGCGCTTCCGCCGCGCCAGCACTCAGCGCGCGCTCGAGCCGCCCCGCTAGCGCTCCACGCCGCCGCTCGAGCTTGAGTGCCGAGTGGCTGTCGAGCCGAGCGCTGACGAAGCCCGCCGAATAGCTGAGATTATTACGCTATGCAGCCGCTACAAAATAGGATGCTGCAGATTATGCAGTTGTATTGCCCAAATAGCATTCATTTTGTCTGAGATACGCGGCGCTCTGGCTTCAGGCTTCTGTTATGCTATCTGTTTATAATCTCATTTCAAACTAATATAACGGTAAAAGAGTGGGTTATTAACACCGAACTCCATAAATTAATATTTTACAAATTCTACTTGAACATTGCTCAGTTATATCATCATGAAAAACATAGCATTTAATTTTGATTGTTCCTCGGGTTAAAATGAAAATAATACAATTATAAAAAGTATTTAACTCTAGTTTTCGCTTCATTGTGTCATAAATTAAAAATAACGTGGTCTAGAGAAAAATATTCAATTTGGCGCGAATAACTGTGGTGTCGCAGCAATCTAGCCGGCAAAAAGTTTCATCCAACGTTTGTAATTAGAAACCACACAGAGGCAGAACAACGACGACGCTACGATACCTAATAAGTGCAATGAAAATGTACACGAAATGCGGACTCGCCATCCACGACATCACTTCTAATGTTTCCTTACAAACAACTGTAAATTGGTCTTTTTAATCACATGTAGGTTTCCATAATACTTACGAATTGCCCTAGTGTTTATTCGATTTTAGTGTTCTGCACCTGAAATAAAGGAATGTTATTTTAGGAAATTTACATTCAGAGTAAACTAAAGTAAAAAGTAAAAGTGGATAATTTCATTGCATTTAATTGTATTATGCAGTATTTAATCCGCTGTTATTATCTGGATGTACGATTACGAATTGCATTAAAACATACAAAAAAATTGCGAAACATAACGATAAGCTCTTTTACGGGTTAAATTAAGCACCAAAAGTACGTAAAATACACTTCTACAAAGTAAAGCAAATAGAAGTGTCGCTTCTATCACCGGGGATGGTGATATTATTCGGGTGGGATTTGAACCCACGTCTTATTAGTAAATCAAGCCATATGAAGTCACCGCTAAGCTGTCTGAGTCTTCGGATACCTTTTTTTTTGAAGTACAAATAATTATCACATCTAATTTAATAGGAAATAAATAGAAGTGTTGAAAAGCATATCTAGGTTTAGGATTAATTTCGACATTCTTGTGTGAGTGTTGTAAGCATTGTGTTACATAAATCAATGAAGTTATAAACAGAATGCAGTTAATTGGTCATCGTCTTATTTAAAGAGAAAAGTGGGTAGTCCGGTGGAAGGGACAGGGCAGGGTGTATTGGGCATCACGCTGCGCATCGCGGGGATCCGCAGCCAACACGCTTGCTAATGGAGGGGCCTGCTACTCGCCGGGGGGCTATTAAACACATTGCTCTTATCGAAACAAAGCCACGACTTTCTTAATAACGAAGGATTACCTCCCGCTATTACAAACAAAGATACAGTTTCTAACGAGCCCCCCAATAGCACATTGGAAAATAGTAATGTTGAAATTAGTTGTAAAGCTTTATAAAATGGCATGGAATGTACACCAAAACCTATTAAAGTTAGTTTAACCCGAACCCTGCTCGGCAAACACCTAAATCTACATTCCGTGAAGTGAAATACAGTCGATTCACCGCAACCTGACGGGGAAACTTCCGAGATCGACGTGTCGACTAACAACTGTTCACTCGAGGGCTTGCGTCACTACACACAATTATCTACCCTATTCGGTCTATTGTAAAGCATCAAGTCGTCTCAAACGAGTAGTTATTTAATTCTTTGACAATGATGTTTCGCAGCCACTTAAAACTTTTGAGTGAATAACAAACCTCCTCAGGAAGTGTACCAAGTAAAGTTAGACTGTTAAATTGTTTGTCGGCAGAAGGTCTTTTAAAAAGTTAAAGGAACAAAAAATCGCATAAAAGATCATGTGGCATCCACTTCTGTTGACTGATTGTGAGTACTCTTTTAACGATAATATGAAATGAAAATCATAGCATTCCATTCCATATCGCCAAAAGCTGTTTTCACGACTACTACTTCAGTTATTTATAACTGTCCGTATAAAGATCGGTATACCTCCATTTGAATTAACCATAGCATCAGGGAAGGTGCCGAAGTGGCAAGTTGACAAAAAAGCTACCAGTGATTGATGCCCGCATCCATTTATTGAGTTACAACAATATATGTATAACATCCATCTCACACGCCGCATGTTCTTATATTTAGACAACGTGCACATTGTATGACATCCTTTCGGCCTACGAGTATATTTCAGGTGGATGAGTCGACTTATTAATATTGGCTTTAATATTCCGTTCATAGGTATATCAGACTGGCACAAAACAGGGGTAATAAGTTAAAGATGGGTAAATACGCCAAGAACTGATGAAAGCACCGTAATTCGCCTCTGGAAACCGCCGCAATATTTTCATCGTCGGGTCAACAGAGTGTTAACGTCTCGACAAGAAAAAAAACTCATTAGTGCAAACGGAGTGCGCTGCAGCATGTCTTCAGTAATAAGAAACAATGGTTTACTTATTCAATTAGTACGCAGCAGTTGACAAATCCATTTAGAACAGGACTCGGCATTATCTTTTGTTGTCTGAGACCAATCAATTACACCAACCAGCAGGGAGTTGATTATTGCTTTACTGATATAGTTGATAAAACTATAGTTATACTGATGACTTAAACTTAAAAAAAAATCTTATTTTAATTTTTGATAAAAAGAAATGTATTTCTACATAGATACGTTATGTCTAATTTAAAGATTTCAACTGCAGGCTTACTTTTGCCATATCTATCCGTTAAACATTTTTAAAATTTTATCGTACAACATATCCAAAACATAAGAAAAAAATGTATAACCTACTTATATAACAGCTCATATTAAATAAATTCATGCGAGTTTTTTCAATAAGTCTACTATCGACAGTTCGTAAAATAAACTCACATTGAAAAGGCGTCAAAAGATCTCTTATCTCGGTTACAGGCGCTTTGAATAACGATTCAAAGTGTAACCCCATTGCGCCGTTCTTTGATGTCCTTTAATTATAAAACTTTTTTCCGTAAAGTTAAGCCTTTGTAACACTTGTACAGTACAGTAGGTTCACATAACCTACTGGCAAGACGAATAAGAAAATATATGTTTTATCAAATTTAATTTTAAAATACTACATAGTACGCGTTGACCCAATAATGAAACATGCTCAAAACATAAGCAAACAGTCAGTTTTTTGTCACCTATCCAACGACCACCCTTTTTGTGGTCTCGCTAATCGCTGCGCCATCGAATTCCTCGACTAATTGAATACATAAAAGACAATATCATAAACACACAAATATTTGCAGATAGTACCTTTACTATGATTTCGCAATTGTTTCAGCTTTATAGCCCATTTTTCGAATCAGTCTTGTATATTGTGTCGTCTTATTTACTGGAAATCAGTTTACCCAAAATGATGGGACGGAAATATACGTTGTTGCTACTATTTTATATTCACGCCACCCTCGCAGGCGAAATGCGTCATTGTCATTTGTCAAGTCTCCTGTTTTACTATCGACTCTCGAATACAACGAAACACACCTCTACGATGGTAAAAAAACAGTTTTGTTTTATGAATTTTATGATTTCTTACCATATCTTCGGGTTTATATAAAACAGATAGGTAATACAGATATATTTAATAACTTTATCGAATAACTCATAATTACTTTTATTCAATGATTTATTATGAAAATAAATAAATGAAAACTCACATAATTTAAACAATGAAAATATCAAATAATTGGTGATGGCTGATAACTTCCATTCATAATATGTGTTTGTAAAAAAAACATGAAACTTCAAAAAAAGTGAGTTAAACGTGAAAAATATTAGTCGCTTACGTATTATCACTTACTCCTTCTTCTTGATTTTTTATATTCCTTGTCAGTGTACAGAGCATTCAGTTTTGAGTATTTGCAACCATGGTCAAGTTAGCAGCATTATAAATTTATCATAATAAAAAAGAATAGAAATAAAATGGTGGGTATTCGCTAAGTAGGGCGCGGTGGGCTGGGCGTAGGTATCGATCAGACGCTAAAACAAGCCGAGGCCCACCCGACGTCTGTCTAGCCTCTGCTGCCACTACACTGCCTGTGCCACCTGCCTATGTTCCTGGTACAATGACCCAGTAAAACGATTCCGGGAAACGTTGATTGGAACTTGAAATAGTCCTATGTTTTATTGGACTGGATCGAATAGGGCAAATGTTTCCACAGCCATGACCTATTGTAAGCACTGAAACTAGTTGACAACACCAAATGTGTTTTTACTTATGTGAAACTTCAACGCTTTTTTTTAACCGCAATTAATGAAGAGAAAATTATCTATTTAACCAATGACGTGGAAACAGCACCGCATATCTGCTGAATTTTCATTATATTATACGTAAGAGATTAATAGCCCCCAAACCATTTACGCTAAAAGAGCGCTCTATTCCCCGCACTAGAATGGAAAACAGACAAACCCCGAAACGTCTCAGATTACTAATCGATGTGGGATTTGTTTTACTTCGGAACCAAATCTCCATCATTATTGTCCAATGTGATGAATCATCCAAGATAAACGTTTCGACACAAAGTTAATCAAACGCGGCGGCAGTAGCAATGAACGTTCAAAAGCTTTTATTGAACACGTACTATTTATTTTACATTTCATTTCTGTTCAAACGTACCCTGTTTTACGTTAAGCGTTCGTTAATCGTTGATTTGTTTTAGCAAAGGCGCGACTCATGAAAATTAATGTAGATACTTTTCCACAACGTCCGACCGTTTAAACTGGCCATGGTATTATCCCACCTCTTTTTACACATAAAACTTAAATACATTACGGATCGCTTAGGATGTTGCAGCGTCCAATTTAAATCAGAGTGGTGTTCGTGTGGGACGGCTGTTCGTAAGTCCTTCGTACTTATTTCCTTTAATGAAGTGTTACTGGCATTAGCATTCGTAGTACTAATGTTTTCTTACCACTTTACCACTGTCGTGAATGTCCTTATGCACTTAGGTCGTCCATTAAGGCCAATGCAACGTTCGCTGACGGAATGTGATCGTAAAACCTTTATAACATCCTTCCAGCACTTGTAAAGCGTTTTGAGACTCCTAGCCATTTTATACGACCTTACATTACCCAATGCCATCTAGACTTTTTTGGTGTTTCAGTAAGTACTAAGTATAGAAATTTCATGCATAAAAACGTGCATAGTAGGTAAGTGCATACAGTTTGCAAATGCTCTTATTCAAATGTAATGGTTTGTTGGGTGTTATTTTAAATATCTGGCTTCCAACCAAAACCGGAGATAATCAGGTCTTAATTCCCATGACTTGCTAATTAAGTTAAGGTTCTATAATTTAGTAAATTAATTTAAGTAATATTAAAACGTTACTTTAGACCATTTCAATAACTTAACTCAATTTTTACTTATACGAGTTTACTTTATTTTTTGTTGTAGTTGTAGTATGGAATTATATCAATTATGTACATAGCTTCATAAAATTCTTCAGTGCCGTTCCGAGTAATTTAAGAAATACAATTGTACTCGCGATTTACTACTACAATTTTTTGACAGAATTCACAGCAATTACGTATAGTAGTTGCCAGAGCAGAAGTCCCGATTGGGACAAACAGATGGGGGCGCGGGCAGGTAGCACCCAGGAAACTATAACTCTTGCCGCGACACCGCGAAGGTTTACACCGTTTTAATACAGTACATCTAATAAAAATGCGACTTTTGGGAATGAGCTCCGATATTAGGGGTCGTGATTTGCTAGCTGAAGAGATAAGTTTAATCAGAGTGCCGTTAAGTTTTACTACTTCGCCGGGTGCATACGGTTTATGGCGGGTTGGGCGACATTGTCAACAGATCTTGCGACGCTCTTTACTGCTGCTGAAACGTTGCTTTAACGGTTTTATAGTTTTCGTCGTTTCGTCGCGCTGGCGGCCACAGAGTCCTTAATAGCCAACGCTAAGTGCCCGCTCGGGGCTTTGTTGCCCTCAAATATGTGTATTTTTCTTACAAGTTCGCTAAGATTTCCATCTTTACGATATAGGAGTTTACTTTCTTATTTTTTGTCACTCAGTAATATTGTAGAGCTGACACAGCTACTATGCAATCTTAAAGGAACATTATTTCTATTAAAAAAGTGTGGTGTCGGAATAAAAAAATGTACCGAAAAAAATAAAGGACGAATATTCAATTCTCGCATTGTTAAATCAATGTACAGCAATAAATCACTTTTCCATTCGGTGTTGGTGCAAATAAATTTGTGTCGCCGCTCTACTCGGGTTTCCAGCAATTGCTAGTTCTCATATGATTCCCATGTTTCTGTAAGTCTTCTTTAATTAATCCTCGTTGTATGACGAAAAGCGCAATCACGAGCACGCATGCCGGCGACGGCGCCTGCAACGTCAGCTGCACCAACGTTATTAATTTGTAGACTAATTAATTAAATGTGAACGTTACACCATTAATCAGGGAGGTCACGTTAGCGCGACGGAAACAATTGCCGATTGCGGCGGAATCATAGCTACTTGATTGAATGTTCTAAGAAATTATTTACTACCGATGTATCAGATTTATAACATAATAGACGAAAACGGTAATTGTCATTTTAAACAATATACTTGTCACACATCAAAAAAGTCAAATAAAGTAACTTCTTTTTGTTATAGCAATTTGACCAATAAAATCTAAGTAAATTGTATAAATTTTTGTGCGATAGATTATCATAATAGCAAATTATCGTATATCGTATTTCAAACTTGGCTGTTGACAATTTACTTAAAGTTTGTTAAGTCGCTTGCAGATATCGCGGGCAACACCGTGAATAGCTCGTCACATTTGAATAGAGATGTGTCTGTTGCAAGCATGTGTAGTGGTGTTCCCTTAACGAAGTTTAAGATTACGTCGCCAAAAAGTTTTAAGCCTAATATTTTCAAATGTAAGCAAAATGCCTTTTCGTTTCAGGTGAGACCATTTCAGTTCAGTTAAACGCTGAATACATCGCATTCCGAAATTTGTGTGCAACCTTTTGCAAGATTGCATAACCTTGATTAACTTAACGTTACTTTAGACACTCTTATCTACATAACTACCATAGATCATAAGTTCGAAGCTCATTTATCTACACGTTTGTATAAGTATTGATACTCAATGAATTGGTTTATGAGCAGTGATGAGTTCGCTGGCGCATTGGTTAGAGCGGTCTTTCGATGGACGACCAACAAATTATAACCTAAAGCCTCTCCGTGCTTTAGGAGGTACGTCAGGCGTTGGTTGATTAAGACCCATTCTTGCTATTTCAAGGAAGGTTTGTGCTCCAGCCGTGGGAACAATAATCCAAATAGGGATATATAGGGATATATTCGTTGTGAACCAGTCATTCGAAAAAACAATACTCAATATTTACAAACAGAAAATAGTACATCCATTGTTCGAAATACGTGCAATATGAAATAAATAAATAATTCTGAAATACAGTCCCTGTAAGCTAACATTGCGACAAACTGCAGTAAACAGTACGCCTTGCATTCCAAACAATAGGACGCATGTACGTACACGACTAAACATGGGTATGTCTTTAAAACATTCAGTGTCTTAGAGAATCCTATGTTTTACACTTTCCCATTGTAATAATCACAACAATTATTGTAAAAGCAGAGAGAAAGCGACATTAAATAGACATTGAATGCAAAATGCCATGTAATATTAAAAATAATTAGAGTATTTATTTTTAGGTAGGTTATAGCATTAATTTTATACAAATTCCTTATGGGATCATTTTCATCCCTATTAAGGCCAGGGGGCAAAACAGGATCCACGATGGAACGAGCTAACCAAGAAGATTCCTAATATCCTTTAATAACGGATGTGTTATAAATACTCGGAAATACAGACGCAGGTAGGAAGTTCCACCCATTTGCTGTGCGCATTAAAATCATCATCATTAGTATTCTACATCTACTATTGTATTTTTATAAAAGACTGTCTGATATAAAGATTTGATAATATTGTAATTATTATTTCTGAACGGAATTTTCGCAATGTTTTTTTTTATTTTTTTGCAGGTCCGATATCAATATTAATGTTAGTGACCATGTAGTTTAAAACTATTAAAGATGTTAACTTGCTGCTATTTTATTACCGAAAATTTTTTATTGTAAGAACGTGAGGCAAAATTATGTGGAGACTAAACTTGACTATTTAAGATGTTATCAAATTCTACTTCCATAAGTTTGTTTCGCCGAAAATTGAAATCCCATCAAAAACAATACTTGTCAAAAAAACCAAGTCAACTCAGTTGTTCTACGGTAAAAAGTTGTGAGATCCATGTAATACCAAGTCGGTTATTAATTTATTCAGTCCCTACTTAAGCGAATTTCTGTCTTAATACGTCCAGTCCCTAAGACCACGATCGTGGTCCATAACAATTGAAAATCAATTGTGTCTGGAATCTCCGTACTCGAAGCATTAAGTTATTACGTAATAATTAACAGCATCTTATAGTGACGCATATCAATATTAAAAATCTTTATTGTTTTATATAAATATATTGACTCGGCCATCGCATGAAAACACGTGTAAATTAAATTATTTAGTGCGATGGCCGAGTCAATATATTTATATAAAACAATAAAGATTTTTAATATTGATATGCGTCACTATAAGATGCTGTTAATTATTACGTAACAACTTAATGCTTCGAGTACGGAGATTCCAGACACAATTGATTTTCAATAGTTATGGACCACGATCGTGGTCTTAGGGACTGGACGTATTAAGACAGAAATTCGCTTAAGTAGGGACTGAATAAATTAATAACCGACTTGGTATTACATGGATCTCACAACTTTTTACCGTAGAACAACTGAGTTGACTTGGTTTTTTTGACAAGTATTGTTTTTGATGGGATCTCATTGCTTTTTGTATTTTGTAAACAGTCTACTTTTTTCATTTTCGGTACCTTCTACTTATTGTATATATGTATGTATATCTACCAGCAACGAATTTTCTTAAAGCCCTCTCTCTGACTTATGAACTTTTCTTATTTTTGTAGGTTTTTTTAGTTTTTCCTTGATTCATACACCAAACACTATTTATATTCCAAATTTGAAGCTTCTAGGTCTGCTAGAAGTGTCTTAGAATTTTGATGATCGGTGAGTCAGTGAGTGACAAAATTAAGAAATTTGACCCGTTATAATTCTTAAACTACTAGTTCAAATTGAATGAAATTTGAAATATACTGTGTCTTTACAATGCCTGCATGGTTACTGAAAATTCAGTCTTCTAGTTTTA
This sequence comes from Calamotropha paludella, assembly GCA_927399485.1. Classification (NCBI taxonomy): domain Eukaryota; kingdom Metazoa; phylum Arthropoda; class Insecta; order Lepidoptera; family Crambidae; genus Calamotropha; species Calamotropha paludella. The sequence continues at coordinate 17,945,605 of OV656813.1, read as the reverse complement.
TCCACAACAAAGTTACAAGGGGTCGAAAATGGCCTGAATTGCTTCGAGAAAAGGATGGTACGTCCGTGCCGCTTTTTTGCTTGACTTGGCGGGGGCACTGCCGTGCCCCCAGATAGTAACTAATTAATGAATTACGTGAACTGTTTGCGATACATTAATAATAAGCTAGTATTTCATAAAGTTTGGAACACATTATAAAAAGAAATCATGAAACCTTAAATTCTTAACATTCAGCTTCTCGTCGCCGCTCTGGCAGCGACAGGAGCAGTTTGATTAAGGCATCCCGACAAACCATTGCTATTTATTCCTACGTGAACGCCGTCACAAATGCAGAATGCCGTTTGAAAGGATTCTGACTTGCACCAAGCTTCTACAGAAATTACACTTTTGAATTAATATGATTTTTTTTTTTTTATTTAAAAATCGGTTGAATAGAAATGGAATCTTTCGAAAGACGGCTTTATTTCTTCTACATACAGTGTGCGTTCACTTTTTTAGGTTCGATCATATTCAACTAATCTAAATATATAGTTATATGTATTTATAAATATAGCAATATAAAAATATATTTTTATAAGTGCGACACAAACTTTGAAAAACTGTTGCGCAGACGCTACGAAGACAGATATGTTATCGAGACATTTGTTAAATTTAAGTTGATTGGTTCATTTGTGAATTTTGTAAATATGTCTCCAGATATAAACTTACATTTGCACTTGGAGAATTAATTGTTAGGTAAATCGTAGATAGAATCGTAATAGTTAATAAACTACATAATTTTGACCCGACTCTTTTTGTCGTAGCAAAATTCAGTGCATTCACTGTTTATTAGATGTTGTAATATTAACATATTTTATCAATACCTACTCGCACTCATCTTTGAGATACCAATGTTTTAGTTTTTTACGTTTCTGAGACTCTTTTGGAGGAACTAAAATTAATAATAATTAGTGAAATTTTTACGATACAATATAATACAACATAATTCCAAGCTCTCTGTGAGCAAAAATATATAATAAAGGTAAGACATAGTTTCGGATTAAAAATTTCAACTGAAGATTCAGTTCTGTTGTTTGGTATTAACGTGTACAGAAAACGTTACCATGATGATATTGTTTCTCCAGTAACCGTCATGTCTGTATGAGTCTAATTCATCTTGAGCCTCGTTATTGCACGATAACAAAGCATCGCAATAGATGACAATCGGGGCGTGAAGAACTATCGGGCAATATCACGTAGGGTGGTTATGAGCACGCAACAAGTCGGCCTGGCGATGGCGCCAGGCGGACGCGACGTGCCTCAGGAATTTCAATCTGGAACTCTACCCCTTACTGCCACGATAACAGGGATGAACTTCAGATGACAGCTCTAACATTTAATTTATAACAATAATTTATAAAAATATTTCCAACACATACTTTAAAAAATACAATGATATTAGTGAACCTTATTTGTAATAAATTTGTTTATATTTTTTTTAACAATCCTACAATGTAATGATTCAGAAGTGATAACATCAAAATACTTGTTATTTTGAACAAAACCAATTGTCTTATATCTCTGATGAATGAAAATACTACGAAGCAAAGCTATGAAACAGATTTTTTTTAATGGGTATATATATATATATACTAAGCATTATCATCAGAGAGAAAATGTTGTCCCGTGAAACATTAAATTGGGGCATATCCTTGGATATATAGTACTACATACTCTTCCCATACGCCTAATTTTAGCTGCCTTATCATACTTAATGAAATAAGAACCATATAATTAAAATTTATAATTTAAACCAGTAGTTTCGACAGTAGTATTTACCTTTTTAAGGTTTTTTAGACTCATTTGTTATTTTTATTGTCTGTATCTCATAGCAATGCTAGAGCATAGGTACTTATAAATTAAATATTGCAAATTTCGTTACTTCTATTAAGCCTGACGAATTTCTTTTGGAAATATAGAATGATTAAAAAAACTTATTTGAAGTTCATTTGAATATTATTTCTTTTCATTTTATTTCTTCGGTAATTTAAGCATAATGTAAAAAGATGTTATCGTCTGTTTAATTCTAATACATTACCCAAATAGGCAAGACATGAATTTAACTGACGTCGACTTTTCAACACAACGTAAGCGTCACGTGACGGCTTAAAGAATATTTGTTAGCAAATTATCTTATATGTTGAGAATTTCCGTAATTTCGCTCGCATCTGAAATAAGTGTCATTCCATCGATATGATTGAGTTTGTAGCTATTAAAGTGCTAGTGATGACATAGTATGGGACTTGTTCAGAATTTCATTACAGCGAAACGTCATAATCCTCACAGATTGGACAGTTATACAGCTTAATAATGACTCGATTCTACCAAGCTCACTACAACTAAACTTTAGTACAGTTTTTCTCATTTTTCCTCCATCAATTCAACACGAAAATTAGGCAAACAGTATAATTGACCGGTACCGTTCAAACAAAATAAAGATATCAAAACAACTAACACAACTAGGGTGCGGTACACTTCGCAATATTTTCCGGGAACAAATAAGTGTCTATTTAACGAAGCCGGGAAGCAAGCTAATTACCGTAGTGGCCTAAAGTCGAGAACACGTAGTTCAGTCGATACTGTTTAGTTCCCGCGTAAATTGCCAGCGCAATGGCGGTGAGCAACAAGTACCTACCGACGACGCGTCGGCGCCGCACCCTGCATGCACAGCTTTTTATTAACGACCAAGAGAAAATAACGCCCTTTTTCTAATGCAAACAAATTATACAGGCGGATTTATTCATTTCTGTTTTATGTGCTAACACTTACACTCGAGAATCGCGATTTGCTTTGATAAAAATTTTAACATTCCTACATTAAAAATTTTATAGATTTTATTATATAGAAATCTGCAGGCTTTCTACGCTATTATGAAAAAAAACCCTAAGACTTTTTGTACACATTGATTCTAAATTTTATATACTATCTTATCTCTAAATGCATTAATGTAAATCCATGAAAAAGTATTAATAATTGCTGGTACGTTGGTAAGTAATTGCTTTATTTAACGTTAGTTAAAAAAGGCAGACGATTGACACTCCAGCATACAACAAGTATGAGCGCCGCCGTAGTGACGCCGTTCTTACATTATTCATTGGCTACAATCTTTTAATGATAGAATTATCTAAGTATAGCTCAATACAGATTTTAATAATGTTAATTTTTCCCTGACTTTTCTGTTTTATAGTGCAGTTATGCCTATTCTTTCTGCTACGCTATTGTTGTTGCTATTGTTACAATGCTACACGTAGTTGCTACGACGTTGCTACGAAACTAAAAACTACGAAAAGTGTCCATCTCGTGATTGTAGTATTTTATAATAATGACAATGCAGCATCAAATAGAACCAAGTAATCGAGTGGTGTTAGTATTAAACTAGTAACCTAGTTTCGAACGGGTACAATTAAATTAATAAATGTGAAGACGTTTTTCATGCTGGGTGGCTCTATTACTATGGTAATTACAAACTTATTTTACCATACGTAAACAAATAAATCTAATGTTATATTTTGACATGAGTTTTGTCTGAAATACGTAATGGGTAAAGATATTTTGCAGAATAAATAATTATCTTTATTAAATGGTATAAACAGGTACATCTTATTCACGGCACAACGCGCGTAAACGAATAAATAGACAAATCCCTCACAATTTAAAATCCAACGTAAATCCGCTTTACTCCGCAGCGAATTAAATTATGTTACTTACAAAGTCGGTGGCTAAGTACAAAGATAGCAGATAAGCTACCAAGTAGATACTTAAATAACACTAATACCACCAGAAGTTGGTAAATGGATACTAATGGAGCGTTTTTATGTTGCATTTGAAGTAATGATAAAATGACAACCACAAGATTTCAAAAAGAAAATTAAAATAGGCTTATCTAACTCCTAAATTCCTATATCTCGATATTAAAGCTTTTACTTTACTACAGACACAAATGTATAAATACTACCAAAATGTCCCATTTCTTGTCAATATTCGAATTATAGTATAAGACCGCTGACATAAAATTCGATGCATCTTTAGTATTATTTTTTTACTGTCCAAAATACCTTACCAATCCAAAACCTAAAGCAAGCACACAACTAAGATACAAAATTAAATAATTACCTATCATGTTCAGAATGCTATTACGAGTATAATAAAACAATCACCGCCAGAAAATCTGTTTTGTACTTTACGAAATAGCGTGTCCAATATCTGAAAATAATGATTACTGTTTTTTACTGTCAACCGATTTCAATTAAAGAAGTGACATCCGTTTTTAAAGCTGAAATTAGTCTCAAGTTATGTTTAGCCTGTTTAGTCCACCAAAAATATGGTCAGCAGTTTTGGAGATTAGCCTGACAAAAACAAACAGGCAAACGAAAATATAAAAAGATTTTTTTTTAGGTATTGTGTTACCCTATTTATATCGCTCACGCTCATTTTCTGATATTTTTATTCAATATCGACACTTGTTTTCTACCTATTTATTATATGCATAGATTATATTGAAAAACATTGCTAAATATATTTTAGTTCAATACGTTTTACCGTAAAATGATTGCATCAAAAAGCGAATGGAGTTAACTTGACTTCAAAAGTTGACACTTTTTATCAGTGACGGTAGGTTGTCATATAAAAATTTATTCTAACAATGTTTAAAAAATAAGACAAAACATTTTTATATAAATATACTTTATAAAAAAATTAATCCTCTAAGTTTTAAAGTAACATATTTCATTGTTTCTGGTGAAACTTTATAATATAAATAAAATCCATATCGTCAAAACTCATAAAAAAAGTTCACTTAAGGGTATAAACAATTTAGTGTATTTAGTCTTAGAAATAGTAGATGCACTTTACTTAGTCAGGTGAGTTAAATGCTTGTCAGAATAGATTTAATGCACCCGAGCTAAGCTTATTATAGAAGTAACTTGTCATTTTTGGAAAGGTGGATGAATTTTATTGCATTACCTTAAAGTATTATTCAAATTTTGTCAGCAGTAACGATAAAAACCTTAAATACACCTTTAAAATCGCAGTAATACGAAACCTGTTGTACGTTGAAAAATATTTGGAAAAACTACAGCCTGAGTGACTGATTCAATATTTTGTAAAGTAACAATAACATCCTGGTTGTTTTAAATGCCCGTCTTGTCCTTGCCATGTTTAAAATACGTAACACCATGATAAAGATTCGAAAGCACTTTACGTAGACATCGGCTTATTTATGTACGTGTACACCGTTTAATGAACGAGGGAGGCCCGTGACAGCTCTCATAATGACACACCGTCATAGTTATCGGTTGTTTCGCGCCTTAAATAAATATGAATTACCATAGGGCGACATAACAAGCGGCCACGCACGAAGTCTGGAGGGTCTATAATAGTCCACTTCTGCTTTATTAAATTTCTTCGCAAATACACTTTTATTGCCAGCCAGCCCGATCTTTTGTGGACCTTACTCTTGTATCGCATGCAAATAGTGGAACAAATGGGGTACGCCCTTAGACGTTTTATGATTTTTATGAAGCGTGCGCTAACGTAAAATACAATGCAATGGATGCGCGAGTCAGTCAAGACAATGCAATTACGTAATGACTTTTCACAAATGTAATGGAAAAATTGACCATTAAACAATTTCTTACACTTCAATAACAATAGGTTTATTTGCAAAAGCATGTTTACAGATGGTGTTAATGGGTTGATAATGGGTAAAATATTTAAATATACTGCTAAAAGAAAAATATTTATATTATACCTTTAATAATAATCGTTATGGGAATAAATACTTTTATCAGAACTTAATAAAGTAGGAGCTCATTAAAAATATCTACATAATGAGAAATTATATTTAAGCTTTTTTTCTTACCAACTACAAAAAAACGTACTGAATAATATAACTAGTGCTGTGCTTTGATTTGATATTATAATCTATCCTGCTAAATCTACTAATCTTATATTATTAAATTATATTTTACTCCTAGTTTCAATAAATATCAAACAAACATCCGCTTGTGATGCGAGACTAAATTACAAAATTGAGGCTTGATTAAATGTCAATATTTTTCATTAAAAGCATATTTTAAAAACTTTATCAAATGTATCTTAAACAAAACCAGATATACGATGCACTTATTTTTTATGACAAGGGCATCCTGTAATCACGGCTCCTGTACGAGTAACGGAGTCAAAACTTCACGGTTAAATATAAAAATATTGTATTTATGTTTGCGATAGATTCGGAAGGGTGAGATTAAAAATATTAACTTATCCAAGAGTAACCTATTCAATACGTTATACACTATATGTTGAAAGTCCAGCGCGTAAATTTTCAGTTCGTTCCGAATTGACAACGGGTTTGACCGAGCGGGAGTGACCCTAACTTCGAGGCCAAGCCGGGTTTGAGTCCCGGAAAGATCAAATCTATATGTGATAAATACGAGCATTTTTACCTAAGTCACTAGTAAATTCACTTATATTTATTAATAACACGTATTTGTGCAACATATTTGTCTATATCCACTGTCTATAATCTGTAAGAGAAGTCTTATAGTGCTTATTTTAAGCTATGCCAATTTGGTGTGAATGTAAGAAGTAATAATAATAATAATATATCTTACATTCACACCAATTAGCCTAGCCCAAAGTAAGCACTATACAAAGGCTTGTGGTATGGATACTAGAAGTATTATTATTGTTTCGTTGAAAAGAAAATACGAAACCATATGAGTGGCGCGATGCAAAACTTATTCCTAATGAAGTTGTCGCTGCACTCGCGACGCGCGACTTCACCGCTAATGTAGTGAAACGCTCGCCATACCGCCGGTAGGTGTACAGATTTTAAGCTAAAGGTCTTAGCGATCCATAATCACTTTTCGCGCGATTTCCTTCGATAGCGCAAGCGTAAACTTGTTATAGGGCTACCACTAGTATATACCAATATAACTTAAATATTCCATTTAAATAAAAAAATACTTAAAAAGTAGAATAGCATATTTTATCATTGATGACAGTTAAATTGAACATATCTTCGTTCTTCCTAGTGTTATAAACTTTCCATTTTGTAAGAATTATCGAAAAGATCAAACTCATGGGAGGTTAAATTTTGAGATGACCGTAGTTGTAATATATATATGTATAAAATTGCATATTCCGTGGTAATAGTTTAAAAATGAAAAAAATCAGCTTTTGTAATTTTAAACAGCCATTTAGTCTCTTTATTTTTCTATATTTTTTGCATTTTTTAAAGGATATCTTATAAGATAAATTATTTTAATAGAAAAAATCTAGAAAAAATTAACTCGTATTGGAAGAGCACTGGACCGGACTTCAAAAGGTTGCGGGTTCGATTCCCGCCTGAGAATTCACTTGTGAGCCGAGTCGATTTTTTCTGGTATTTGTTTTTTAAAATAATTTATCTAAAAAAATAGTTTCATGAATATCTATGTGTATAAATATGCACTGCCAGAAATAAATATTAAACAACCCTACAAGCAGCACTCAGGCTGGCTGGAGGTTCGTCTCGAACAAATTGCCGTGATGCCCCCGCCATATTAAGTTAACGTCCTCCCTCACCCCTCCCTCTTCCACTTCACTCCAACTTACTAAATTCACTATTCCACTGTCATAATTTACTTAAGTCGACAATAAAAGCTATTAGAGGTGATTAAACAAACCTTTGTAATTAACTCTTTCACAAGAGTTTTAAAGCTTTTGAATTCATTATAAAGCTCATAAACTTAAGGAACTACTTGTTCAAAATTCCGTGTAAAAATAGAAGTTCTAGAAGGCGATCGAAAACAAGGCCTATATTTTTCATTGCTGGCAGGTGAGGGTATGAGAAGTAAATGCCAGTACTTCAGCGGGGAAAGTGAGGGTGGCGGGGCGGCGTCGGGCGCAGGGACGGGCGAAGAACAATAGCCACCATGACATTTAGCATGGAAGCGATTGTCACGGCCCGTTAGACCCGCGAACCATTGGGCGTACACCCGCCCTTCGCATAGCTTCTCAAATACTGATTGTCACAGATTCTTTCCCCTTTTCATCCTTTTTTTCCAATTACTTCTCTCTCGCAGACATTTTATACTCAAGTTTTCTGATTACTTATTTGAAAGCTTGAGACAGTGACTGAAGATACTACAATGCTCAATTTAGCATACAAAATTGATACATGCAACACTATCTCTCATAAGGATGTGAGAATCATAAACTGTGTAAATATTTTGAGCGTATTTTCCGTGAAAAAGCAAAGCGAAAAGCAAAATTTTATTGGAGGAATAAATTGGACTAAAAAGCAAGGCGCTCCCGCTCGAGTTTCTCTTAGGGGTGGAAAAAAAATGTTGCTAGATGGTAAGTAATGCCGGAGACGTGCCACAACGAGTCGAATTACTTCATTTCACTCGGGCCGCCCGCGCCGCAGGTGTAGCCGGTCCGCAGCCGCACCGCAATGAAATTAAATTTAATTGCCAAATTAAGCACATTAATGGCGCGATATCGTGTCTGAATAAACAGTTTAATTGGAACTGAGCTTGGATATTTTTCAAAACAATACAAAATAACAAAATGCGAAATTGGTAAAAAACTATTTGGTAGATTTGGCAAACAACCCTTGCTGAGTCATAGCATAAAAGCTGGAAGTGCCCTGTTCATTTGCCTGCCAAAAATTTGCCAAACACCTGCGTTGCTTCTATCACGTAACCATCTTGCATGGCTAGTTTCCACTAACGTTATAATTTAACTTTAATATTAATACTTTTTTCCAAAAAGGTTAAATGTACGTACGGAAGTCGTATTCATTACTTTAGCTGCAACGAAATGTTGTCATCTGATAACAATATATTTATAGTTCTATTAAAGATTTATCAAATAGTCCATCATCACAACTGTCTACGATGACCTGAAGAAACATAACGTTCGTTAACGGATTTCAAGAAACAACCTAAAGAATCAGGTTTAGAGTACCACAATAAATATTTTATTATCCTTTAAACTTAAAAGCCATTAAATATTTGTTATATTTGATAAAAAAGCTTTATTTTTTTAAATATGAAGTTAAAACAAAAAATCAATACGTATTTTTATTTTTCTGTAACGCCCAAAATTTAACTTTGAACAAGTAAAGCTGGTTCCCTAGGCGGTCTCGTTTACATATTACAATAACTCCTGCGAGTGATGCCGGTGACAAGCATTCACTGAGATAATCGCTTGCATTGTTTGCCCAAACCGTAATCCTTTTAAAGGAGCCTTATCTGCGCTAATCGCGATGAAATGGAACTTTATTAAAGTTAACTTAATTTCTTAGGAAAATTCGGAACTAGAATAATATAAATTGTAAATGATAAGTGTATTGTACGATAGGTCTCTTTGAAAATGATTCAGTTTTGTAACAATGCACAAGATCGAACACTATACTATGGAAAGCCTACGCTCAATATCGAGAAAAAGAAAAAAAGCGAAGGTACATAACTCACAGCGAATCTTATTGTTTGAATAATGGCCGTCAGAAGCGTGGAAGTACAGCAAATAAATAGATTCTCAACCTGCAACAAAATGAGCACTGAACATATTTTATTCATTTATAATAATTGGGCACTTACTGTCAAGCTTAATGAAAATGTAGTTTTAATGCTTCAGCATAAAACAAGTGTACACATTATTATGTATTGATATTTACAGAACATTTGCTTCAGACGTTTTAATCATCGTTAATAGGTGCGCCCTGCACACGTCACATCAATCTACTCATAAAAAGTTTTAACTGGTATTAAACTATAGAGCGGGCACATTTTCGTTTATGATGCATATTACCTAAATTAGTTTTTCATACTATTAAAAATCTTTTAATAGATTTTCTGTGAATATTTTGTGGCAAATATATTAAGATTCTCGAAGAAGATCGTCTTGGAGATTTTATCAGCCTTAATAATTCCGCACAGTGATATTGGATTACTAACTTAACCTCGCTAACGCAGGGTTCATGTTGTAGATATGTTTTTCCTTTACATAATTTGTTTCTAATTACATTATAATTTCAGCTTAAAAACCGTATTTTTATATACCTATATGTAATATCATAAACTGAAAATTTAAAAATGGAAATGTGTACCACCATTTACAAAATTTCAATGATTAAGTTATTTACACTCGAAAATATTGTTTAAATCGGTATTAAGCGCCACTACTTATTAAGTTAGTTTAAAAACTTGACTGTCTTGAGCTGAAGCAAAGCACTTATACCAATTAAACAAGATTTTTGATTACTGTGGATCTCTTTTGCTATGAATATGGGACATGACATCAAATAAGTCATGGGCGGGTCACAATGGGCCCAATTTTGTGTTGCCATTTATGAGAGCTATTAATGTAACCGAACTGAAAAACCAACTATCATTATTAAAGAGCAAACTTGCAGTACGCCCAAACATCTAATGCAGTAAATAAAGCCATTAACGAATTTTTATTACTGGCAACCCCCCGCGGCCCTGTGTTAACAGAGGGAGGCTCTTACGTTGGTATTTTTATTTTACGCTGTGACACCCTGAACCCCAGTAGGGAAATTAGATTGGTACTACTTTTAAGGGCTTTTTGGACATGAAACGTCGGTTTTACGCTCAGACCAATATTGCGTCTTTATGTCTTTAGATTTTATGATAGTTCCTTTTTATTGTATGTACAATTCTATTAAACGTCTTAAACCACTAAAATTTTCAATAGAGATGTTATAAAATCTTTTACGATTTTCGACGGTCATATGAATGGAATCTTTTCATTCATGTCATTTTTTTAAACGAAATTTCCTGAGTGTTTTATGCATTAATAACACTACATATACATCATATTGTAAAAAATATTAGAAAAAAAATCAGGGGTCGAAAAAAGAAGTCGAATTCTTGCCCAATTGAGAGAGAGAGATGAAAGACTTTTAAATAAGATAGACTGGTTATCTATATACCAATAAACAGTGGGTACTAGGCATAACCTGAACGTTAAAAAAGTTTTAACTCCATATGAATAAATTTGAAATGATATAAAACGAAGTGGGTAAAGTTTAACACGGCCGACAGAACATCGACACTGCAGTTGGAGAGCGTGCTAAGTTGCCGCCGCCGCTGGCGCACAACTTCTTTCTACGCCGAGTCCTACGTACGGCGCTTCCTCTCATTTTTCAATCCGATCGTTATATATTGTTGTTTTAGTGCTTTTGGAAACTTTCTTGCATCACTGCCTGTCTTTTTGATACCCTGAAACAATTTTTTTTATTTCTTTTCATACTTATCTAAAAATGTATGTTTAAAACTGATATTTTAACTAGAATAAATCTCCCTGACTGTTACTTTAAAATAAGCTACAAAAATAATAAATTAAAGATATTGCTTCCCATCGTTACTATAATCTTAAAATGCGCTTTTAAAATAACATAACTGATCATTGCAAATAATAAACGCATTTGGATACTCTGTACGACACGCTGTCTGTTGCTACTCGTGCTACAGTGCGTGTCATTAATAAATAATCCTTTTTTTAATATTTCCATTAATTATTTTAGCGTCTTTGTTAAGCCAGATTGTTTTATACAGATAAACAATGTCCAAACGTATTAAGATAAACGTATAGAAATTAATAACCTGAACTCAAAACATAATCAATTAATAATAAAATTTCTCTTTAGCAAACCCCCAAATAGTGTAATCTGGACACTTACTTACATGTATTATAGGAAACTATGAATCTGAAATATTACTGTATTATGACCATTCCGTATAAGATATACTTAGGAAGAATCATACCCACTGTAGTTCAGTGCCATACAATGTTTTTTTACTGTTTTTTTTAACAAAATTATAATAACACTATCATTTATTCATCTTAACTGAAAGGCTAACTACTGGATGCAGGTCTTCTCCAAAAAATTTGGGGTTTTTTCATATCTTCGCGAATGGCGAGTTAGAGATCGCAGCAAAAAAAATAGGTCGGAAAACAGTGCTGGCCATTTTATGGTGTACGGGAGCCATATGTTGATTGCGTCCAGTATCATTAGTCGCCTTTTACGACACCCTTAAATGTAAAGGGTTAGTGCTACTGCTGCTCTACCGGACACCACGAGGCACACCCTTTCATTTATTGGGGGTAGGTTATTAAATTCGAACTTAAGTGAAATAGGGATGATAATTAAACGATGTCTATATACCGCATTATTTTGAAAGTGTTAAGAAATAACACTTCTTGACTGATATTTATTTATACTTTTATTTAATTTTATAAACAATAGCTACCTATTTAACGATTAACGATGAAAATAGACTTTAAAGACTCTGTAAACGTTTTAAATATTGACTTAAAAGCTATTTCCCGACTCGAAAAGTTAACTATATCAATTAACTATTAACAGAATAACGGATTAACGGTCTTATTAATCGGCACGACTATGAGGAAAACTTGCTTTGAAGGGGTGACTAGTTTGTTGAAGGAACGCGTTTTAAATGAACATTTAGAACAGATGTGGAACATTAGTGCCGCTAAATTTACGTCTTGCCAAAAGGCAAAGAAAATTAACCTTACTGCTAAGCTTCGCTTATTAGAAAAAAATACCTGAATTAACCGAATCTATAAATACTGTAGATGATCGTTACGTCTTTTTAAAATCTTCAAGGGTATGCGCATCTGTTATTTGAAGTTTTTGATATATTAAAGAAAACAAATAAGTGATATCTAGGACACCTTTTTCGGAAAGGCAAAATAGCGGTAAAATCTATCTTTCTTAGAATATGGCTGATGTAATATTAGAAGACCATAAAATTCGTAACTGTCTCATATTAAGTTCGCAAACTCGTGGAAAGTTATTGACACAGTTATAAGTATACAGTCCCCACTTCTTTTATAGCCCTTGAAGGTGATTGATATGACCTATTTACTTTATTCGAGCTGTAAAAAAGTACATCTACATCGAATCGACAAGATTTTAGGGTGACAACACTAATTTCTACAGAGGAATTCAGAAGATCTGGTTGAAGATTGTTCCTTATAAAGAAAATCTTTTTAAATAATACTGGAAACTGCATAGTTTCCAGAATCAATAAAGTTCTATATTATGAACAGTAACGATTCCTTGGCAGCTGTCACTCCAAAAGTCAATTTCCTCAAAATGGACGGCGTGTTTGGAAACTTTTTTCCCGTATAGCCAGCAAACGAGCATATGGGAATAAAACAAAACAACTGTCATCAACGTCAGGTCTGCAGCATCTATCGATTGCGTGCCAAGCGAGTGTCGCAAAAACGGTCAACACTAGCCATGCCACGGCGTACACAAAGCTTTTATGTCGCTTCTGGGTTTGACGAGACTAGATTGGATCAATTCGATGATAACAAACCTTTTGATCTTTAACTAACCAGTTTTTGCCTACGGCTTCAGATCGAACACGAATGTCTAATTAGTTTAACAATAAATAATAACTTAAAAAGTCAGAGCAGTTATACCTAAATATTGAATGTTTTAACCGTAAAGACGATATAAATATCAATTAATATTAAAAAAAATAAATTCCTTTAGCATACGTTAACCTTAATGTTAATCGATATGTTGCTGGCCGTATAACATAAATTTGAATATCTACAAAAAATTTAGGGATTATTATTCAAGTTAATAATAAACTACACTATAATAATCGTAACCGGATGTAATGATGAGTATGTGATGCCCTGCGGAAAACCTTTATCCAATGCCTTCATATTCAAACGAATCGTTTGCAATAAACCCTCGGACCCAGGTAGCTTTAAGATTAAGCAATCTGGTGTTTATATCAATGACGCCATTCCATATTTTTATGCTGAAGTAAATCTTCTTTTTTAAATCTGATATAAAAACGCTCTATATAAGAGAAATTGAACATTGAAGATTTGTGTATTTTTGTACGTATGGCTAATTCATCTTCTAATTACAAAGTTTTATGAATTATTACGTTAACATAGGCTATTATTTAATAATCCTGCTGAAGTTATTGCTTCCTTTTATAGGAGACTCTAGCAGCTGGACGAAAAGGAAAATATAAGGCTATATTGAGTTTCTAAAAATTTTAACTTAAACTATCTGTTTTATAATTTTACAGGATAAACTCGTAAAGCTTAAGGAAATTAATTCATTGCAAAATATAAATACATACGAATCACACTCCATAATCAATGTATAATGAAGAGCGGGGTACATGAATCGTTGCCGAAGGAGGAATGCTATGTACGTAATATAAGTATACCTTTTTCATATGCCATTAAAAATATCTATAGTTATATTTGAACCTTATGGCAGAGGTGGGCACAACGATACGAAACTTTAAAACAAACAGTACACTAGTACTTTGTTTTACAATGCGCCGAACAAGACAAAAATCTGTGAAATTGCAAAATCGTTGGCCAGAATTTGTAATAGCCCTCTTAATTCGAGACATTCCGACGTCTGCACAAGAGCTCTCCACTGTATTTCCAGGATTTTGCCTACAGTTTTTAAAAACGTACAAGTGTTTCCTTATCTTTTACAGTCGTATACTTTTATTTATGTTCTTTATGGGTTTAGTGAAGTGTCTAGAATACTAAAACTCCAAATAAAGTTATACGTTAATGTTTTGATGCTTTTCAATAGTTATATTTGTATGACGTGAAAAAATATATAATAAATGATAAATGTGGGAATTTCAAAAATACCAACGATGTTGAAGCTTCATAATACTTTTCCATAATAAGCTCATTTTTTTTTTATTTAACAAAATAGAGTCATTACATTGTTAACCAGCGCACCAAAAATGGGCTAGGATTTGTCCGGTGTGCTGAGAGTACATAATTGAATGACACATACATCTACACATATATCTACTACATATATATATATATGTGTGTGTGTGTGTGAGTGTGTGTGTGTGTGTGTGTGTGTGTGTAGATATACATTGAACATTGAACTGCATATGCAAAGTAAATAAACTAAGGACTTTGTAATAAGACATCAAATTTCGATTCAACGGTAAACAAATTATAACATGTTCAAATTATTGAAAGTTATACAAATAAACTAAGGGGGTATTTCAAAAATACCAATTTATTACAACGTATCTTATTTTGAAGCATCTTTATAAATATATTATGTCAGAAAGTAGAAACGTATAGCTACGTACATTTGTAAAATGTCATGCTCAATGCAATGAACATTCCAGTATCATAATCGCTAGTATTTCCATAGACTTAGGTTGAATATTTCACTGCTCCAAGTATCAGTCCCGTAAAACTCTTAAGTCACTTGTGTGACTAACATTACCTATTGTATCGGTCCTTTGAACCCGGTTTGATAAATGCGCGATGGAAGCCGTTGCATGTCGTATTATCAAACGAACTTGTGCTTGGGAATTTGTTTAGAAATTTGAAAAATTCAGTGTAGGAATTCTATGAAAACTTGAAATACATGAATACTTCCAGTACTTTAACCAACAGAAGGAACAACGAATTAATTTTTTCCATTGAGGTTTATGAGATCCTGATCTCAGGTTGACATTCCTCCGTCTTATCTTAAACCCATATCACAAAATATCAAGAAATTAATGAACTTTGAACAACGTTCCTCTTAAATTAAGTACCAATTGACCTTTGTTTCTTAAAATATAATAAAATAAATTTCGAACAACTTGAAACAATTACTTATAATAATAAATAATAATATGAATAATAAGAAACATTGGAGTGGGAAAATAATGCTTGTGCTCAGCACAAAATCATAAGCTTCTACCAGGATACAAACCCGTGACTTTTGGATCAGAAGGTAGGATCGCTATCTTTACACCAAGCAACCGTCAATATCATCTATTTACTATCTATCTATATACATTGAACTATAAACTGAAAACTGTTTCTCTATGGTTTTCCCTAAAAACTATTACTCTTTTTTCATGCTAGAGATAACTAGACTAAATTTCTGAATCTAAGTTGACCAAATTACAACAGAGAAGGCATAAATAGAGGGTCCTATTGCTTAATAGCAAGAAGTCTCTTCCAGGCAATCTTGGGTAAAGTCTGAAGAAAATAAAATGGAAGTAGATGGATAAAAAGAAGAAAGAACAGTGTATGAATAACAATATATTTATTTATTTATTTTATTTGACCATAAAACAATTACATTTCTGTACTTACTTATAACTTATAAATGTACTACAAATGTAGCATATTTTGCCGAACTAGGTAATACCTGTATTTCAGCATACAGCGCCTCTTGCCTCGGAGCATGTGGGACACATTAATTTATTAGTTACAGTTTTTTTCTTATTGATAATATTTTTTTATTGAGGAAATAAATATCAGTAACCTTAAATTACATATTTCGCAACCTCCGTGGTCGAGCGACTCGCGTACTGATTTTCCTAGTAAAACCAATCAGAGGAACTTCGTAATTTATCGCTAAAGGATCTAAGACTCTAAGCTTTTATGATACATTCAAAAGGTAAATTCCTCAATCGGACATATTTAAATGTTAAAACTGTAAAGCATTTAAAAAGTATACTTTATTTTTAACTCATCTGCAATCCCTTAAGGGATTACGGGATCTAATCGCACCAGACACATATCCATTATATTAAGTTTTTCAAATAAGCATAGAAAGCAGAATTGGCGTCACGTGACGTTTCGCACGTATATTTACAGCCACTGTTGACCGCCGCCAATACACCAAACAGCCGATGTACGCACTACCACGAACACTGATGCTGAGAATGTATGCTGAGAAGCCCAAATAACAATCTATACTATACAAATATATCAATACAAACAAATATATCTGTACAAAGATCAAAGGCCTTTTTTACTAACTTAATAAGTATTGCTACTCTTAGTATATTATTATAATTAAAACTTGCTACAAAATTATGACTCCCAAAAATATTTTGCCAGAAATGTAGGATATCTATAAATTATATTTATAACATGTAACAATTTTAAATGTCGTCATATATCTGCAATATGATCAATACCTATGCCGATGTACTATTTCTAGGGTAAGAAAACGAGCCTCAACGCTACGACACTAGCTTCGGGAAAAACTTCGTATATTAAAATAACAGTACTATTATTTTTGATAGCGAATTTGTCTTTTTACTTGCTCTAAATTTAACAAACTTGTTTGCCAGCATGATCAATGCTGTGAGATAGAATTCGAAGAACGAACTTATCCTCATCAAAGTTTTTCATTCTAAATTTTGTTGAATCCGTCGAGGCGTTGACATAAAACTTGAATGCTCATATATAGCTGGAAATCAAATAAAGAGAGCCAGCTGGCGTCGGTACAGCTGCGAAATGCTCAGTGCCCCGTCTTCGTCACACACATAATGCCATCCAATCACAAGCGACGCCAGCAACTGGCATAAGATACATTTTATCATGCAATAACATTATAAAAACAAAATGAAACTCAATACACGCGACTGAAGCCAGTCAAAATCAGATACGACTGAAACATAATTAGTTGAGATGTTATTATAATTCCCAACAGACATATCGTTAACAATTTTATAACTTTTAATAAACACCGTTAGTAATCCAGTTATGTGGTCAGTACACTCAATAAATTTACCACACGACCGCCAAATTAACAAACCTATTTGTTAAAGAGGTTACAGTGTGGGGTCATCCGAACGCTCATTTGGCGCAAGCGTGTTGATCTTCGCAATAAAAGCTGTATTGCAGCACAAATATTGGGCCCAGAAAGCGCGTAGTGACCCCGACTCATTTCATCCCTGTTAACCCTCGCTCCGTCGCCCCATGTGGACTCAATTGTCTCGTAGTAAAACCTACGACCGCCCGCTAAGTCTCCAACAACTTTTTTGACCGGCTCGTTCTGACAACGCAATCAAATTGAAATTGTACCGAGCACAGACCAGCTAAAATTAGAGGAGCTGAATCACAGCAGTATCAAAGAATTGATTGACAGTATTATGTTGGTACGATTCAAGCTTTGGAAGAATATATCGGAAAGTTATTCTAGTAGAAACAATAGAGGTATATTATTCGAAAACGTCGGAATAACACCACAAACGCACCACCGGGTCTCTAATCCCAGGCGGTTTCGGGAGAGCACGCGCCGCCAGACTTCCTCTGGATAATTTACAATTTGCGCTCATATTTAGACATTTGCCAATAGCTACTGCTACTATTAAATCACTAATATTAAATCATGTCGTATTAGATTTCACTGCAAATAAGTTGATTGAACACGTATTAAAAGCGTTTATTGATAATATTATAAGTAGAATACAAAGGAAACAGTTTTTTATCTATCTGCAGAAACTATTTTTATGGAAATATGCTGCAAACTCTTATTTTACATAATATTTCTGGCGTCAATAACTTCTTTTAATTAAAGTACCAGTATCCACTTATCTCAAGGCGTTCTCCGAAGGGGTCAAATTACGAGGTCTCCTTATAGAAGCGAAATCGCCTACGAGGCAATAAGCAATCCTACCTTACTTGGGCACGGATATATATTTTCCTTTCTGTTTGTAATGATGGTAAAACTCAAACAACACAATATCTATCAGTGATTCCCAATAGATTCAATGAACACTATTGTCAATGGTCATCATCTCAAATTCAACGAATAAATCACGGGATTGAAATGTAAATGCGAGCAAGCTGCGTTGTGGAATTAATATTTTGATTGGATCAATCTATTAACACAATATCCCTCCACTAGCGCCGTTTGTTTCCCAGCAATCGTAATCTATACCGAATGTACATATAATAAACTCTAGATTGCAGTAATCGCGGACACATAGTTAAAACAAACGAAAACGTTAAAGTAAAATTTGACAAAAATATAATGGTCTCTCAAACAACTTTCAAGTTTACTAAATTTTTAAGGTATTCTCAATCAGTTGGCGAGAACAATCATTAATAAAGTGGTAAAGTTAAACTTTATCCCGTACTTAACTATTATGTTAAACTGAAGTTAGATTCTTATATCGAACAGATTTAAGTCAGGATATAATTAAATTAATTAACACGAATGAAGAATTCCTATATATTTTGTACACCTGATGAGTAATTGGCAAAATATAATTAAACGACGACCGCTTGGTGCAATGGTAGCGATCCTACTTTTCGCACCGACGACGGTCCTGGGTTCGAATCCCGGAAAGGGCAAATGTTTGTATGATGAATATGAGCATTATGAGCAGTACCTGAGTCATGGACATTTATACATGTTTCTATGCATATTACATATCTATATATCGTATAAGTATGTCTATCCGGTACTCTAGTATCCATAACACAAGCCTTAAGGTGCTTACTTTGGGCTAGGCTAATTAGTGTGATTGTGGGAAATATTATTATCATTATAATTTTAAATAACTATAGAGTTTATGCTGTGCACACCTTAAAGAATAATTAATTTGATTTTTTTATTTTTCGCGCATCAAAAATTTATCGGTGTAATAACATTACATGAAAATGTCAATCCAATTTTTATGATGAAACCTTTATAACTTTTTAATGCATAGATTTATTTTTATTTATTTAACGAAACCGGAACATATATGTACTTTTACTTAGATAGTGATTCCCTTATATTTAGACGTGTACATACAATTGTTTAAGGGTAGCTCAGATTTTCCAGAGGCCCAACGTACTCCGGTCTTAATGGATCATTAGACATCATTACAGAGTAATGCTGTACTTAAGGGCCTCGAAGACTTCAAAAGAGGAATGTGCGTGACATGCCAGTTTATGTTAATAGCTGGACAGCACTGATGTCAGGACATCACGGTGTGGAGTTAATTTCGTTTTTATAACACCACAAACCAGAATGATCTGTTTACTAGCGGGTCAGTAATAAAAAAAGGGGCCGTGGTAGCCATTAGGCGAGTAGTGTCGCCGCGCGACGTCGCCCCCTATCGGGTTGCAAGTGAAACGAATTGTGGGGGGCGGTGACAGATAACGACCAATATGGCGCTGGTTCATATTTACCCGATTATAAAATGTTTAAATTTTGTTTTAGGTCTTTTCTAAAAATATCACACTGCCCTGTAACTATTTAGAAGTATGATCTAGTTTTAAGATATCACGAAGAATTTTTGAATATCATTCTACGCAATGTGGATATAAGACAAATAAAAAACTTTTTAAGTTTAATACACTCAAAAAAATATCTTAAGGAAACTACAGTAGTATTAATGTTGTAAAATCTATCTATATCTGACCATTTCCTTGTGTAACACCTTGAAGTAAGTACAAACATGTTTTATATGTATCAAAAAAGATACTCATCTAGGGAGACCATTCCACTGGTCGTCCTGGCGCCACTATCGTAAACCTTAAAGCTCATGGCACCATATTTACCAACAGAAACAACATTATTAAATGTTATGATAGCAATGTTCTGTCAATTAGAGTCCCAATTCCTGAAAGCTAATTCCACTGACATACTATTCAAACGCAACTTCAACTGTAATCGGAAATAAACCGCTCTCGTTAAATTCACCATTAAAATCGGTGAACTGGGCCTATGAAATAATAACTTCAGTTGTATTTAGTTTGGTCTCTCCCTAAGCTCATAATTTACATCTTAAGTTATTAAGTTCAAACCACTTTCGCGCTAAACGTTACCGCAGCAGTTTTGGTTATTGTGCCGTTTCAGATAAGTTTTGATTCCAAGTGGAAGTATTTTCGTTTGTAGAATGACATCTGGTTCCGGTTAATATGCAAATGAAAACAAATGCAACTCTTTGGTAAGAATCAAATTAACTCTTCATTATTATCGTGTAGTTTTAAGTATAATTGCAATCGATAGCATACAATTCAAGACTATTAGCAGACATCTATCTCGATTACATCTTTCATGATATCGACGCTTTCGCAATCCATCATATTGGGACATGTTTTCCGACCCGCGTTTATTGACTATCGTACTGAGCGATCGCAGTCATTATACTGATTACTGACTGTATTTATTGTTAGGGTGTTATTTATTTATATTCTATTATTTAAACAGCTTCTGATAGCCACCGGATATACATCCTCGTCGATAAATTGTTATGAATACTGATAAGATACTCTAGGAGGCATTGCTATTATTTATATCTTAATTGTATTGTTTAAAAATAATATCAAAGCTCACGTGTGCAGTTAATATATTGATTAACGAAACTTTAACATTCTTTTGTAACGAAGTTATTTACAGGCTACTCGTACAACCATCAAGCGTATTTATTAATAAATAATTTAATTTTGTTATGAAAATTATAATTTTCCCGTAAACCATCAAAATTCTACTAATATTTTTCAAAATCCTTTGGTACTTAACTCCGCCAAAAGGAGCAGGGTTCGCGGCCGCATTTACCACGTTGCTGTTGCCGGTGACACATCCATTATGGCGACGTTCCCGCCCTTTTCCCTGTCATTTTTGACAGCTTTGAAAGCGACTCCTCCTCGCCAATGTTTTTCGCTTGATACTCATCCGATCTACCTCACATCAGATCGAAGAGCAAAAAATAAAACTGATTTTTGTTTTGACATACAACCGATTGTACGTTTTACGATACTCGGCACGAGAGCTTGCAATTGCAGTACATCATAAGTAAATTATTTTGTAATGTCGAATCAACAATAAAATCAGTTTGCATAGTAAATTTAACAATATAAGTAGTTTAAAAACGTACAAAGAGTAAGTTTCAATTGAATTGCACACAAACTGTGAGTCTCAGATGAGGAGGCGAGGTAGTACTGTAGTATTGGACGAGGCGAAATATGAACGGCCCTCTAGCTTTCGTCGTGGGAATATGAGCGATCTCATCGCAATGTCGTCGAGATGAGAATAGCATCTCACTGATGTCAAAATACAAACGACAATAAACTAAAATACGACTAAAAGGAAACTTCAAAACTTAATGAAATGACGGTCAGCTTTTGTTGTTTTGCTGTGTTGATGTTTGCTTTGCTTGCTATGAATTTTCCTGATTTTATTATAGTCCTAATGGTTTTTACTTATTGGTAACTTATTATTACGATGATCGTAACTTAGAGCTAAAATGGTTTAGATAGTAAAAATTAGGATTAAAAAAATTATAAACTGCAACAGAGTACCATATATAGCATAACCGTAATAGAGGGTATAGCTCACACGAGTTAATTAATATGAATGGCTAGGTGAACCTTTAGTAGGTATTCTATGTGTTCCTTTTTTCTCCCTCCAGATATCAGACAGGCGCAGCTTGTAGACTTGATTAATTGCCTAATCAACGCCACCTATTGGCTCTTACTTGTCACTACGCGCAATCACTCACTAGCTTCCACACAGTGTGGTTGTGCCGAACTTACGCTCCTAGATTTATTGCCACAATCTTTACAGCCCTGAAAAACTAGCTTCCTGCCGCCTAGCACGTGACAATTTATTGCGCTTTTGGCGCTAAATTTTCGCTGACTGGCAAGGTGTACTTATTTTTTTTTTTCTTTTTTTTTTAAGTTCTTATTGCTGGTACAGTCTTTTATAATGTGAGTTCAAATCCTACGTGAGAGAATTTTGTTCTGTGTAAGGAGTTTCACATTTTTAATTTTACAATATCTGTATATCAACTTGATGCAATAAATATATGAAATATAATTTTAATACAAAAATATACCATTTTTGTCAATTCTGTTCAAGTTATAATGAATACTGTTCTTGTTTCAGGTAATATTGTATACCCATCGCTTACAACTTATCCAAGGTAAAACTATAAAAATACCATTACGCAAATTACTTAGCAAATATATACCGCCCAACATGGTAATTTATCGTACAACAAACAAAATATACATACTTCGTCTACAAACTAACTACATATACGCTCTCCACAATGACTCGGCCGACAGAATGAAATTCCCACAAAAATTAATATCCAAATTTGAATATAGCCACGTATTGCGGAGACGAGTGGCGCCAATGAACCGTTGGTAATAAATGTCATTAGAGGACGTGACGTCACACCAGGAACATGGCTGCCTCCCAATGTCCAATTATGTCTCAAAACTGCCGGACATAAATTTCAATAACACAATTTGTCACAATTTGCGGTAACGGCAAAAATGCAGGCTCTTTGTTTTTTGACGTCAGGTTGTATCGTGATCCACGCGAATCCGGACGCAGACTAAATTTACTATAGATGCCTAAGAGTGCCCTGTTTTTTATTAATTTTGTTACTTTACTGTGTATATAAGAATTCTGTTTATAGACATTAGTAAAAAACAATAGGTAATTATAAAATAGATTTTAAAAGTACACCGTTACATCATGAAAGTATATATATTTAATAAGCACTTAGTTAAAGTAATCCCACTGTTTGTTAATTTTATATTATCAGTTTAGAACAACATTAAAAATTACTTCAAAACAATTTTTAAATAAAAATAAATCACCTTGGCAAATTAAAATTTTATAAATTTCATTATCCGGTAATAAAAGACTATCATGTATGTTTCAAAAACTACGCAAACTTTAAAGAGTCATGCAAGACGCAGTTCTCTAAGTATGAGCACTCACCACTTCACCGAATCACGTGCAAGGATTAATCGCCAATGAAAATTTCCACCCAAGCGTGAAATTACAATTTAAATGTCGCTGTTTATACTCAGTAAGTTTTCGCTTAA
Organism: Calamotropha paludella; assembly: GCA_927399485.1. Lineage (NCBI taxonomy): Eukaryota > Metazoa > Arthropoda > Insecta > Lepidoptera > Crambidae > Calamotropha > Calamotropha paludella. The sequence continues at coordinate 17,921,932 of OV656813.1, read as the reverse complement.
TTTCCCTACATAGCAACATCACAGCCATCCTTACGAATATTTATGAAATGTAAATATTCGACGGTTACCTAAGTACTTATGTGTCTACCAAATTTATGATAACTTTTCATACAAATAAGTCTAAGAATCTTTATTGGTATTTTAAAGAGAAATGTGCATTAATCACAATGTTTTCCCAAAACAATGGAACTTAATTGCGCCTGAGACAACTATGGATTCCTGTAAAATAAACTCTAATTTAATTAAGCCTATCGCAGACGTGTTTGGTGTAAGCGCATTGAATATACAGAAGTGACGAGCCTATCATTTGGAAGGGTCGTTGACCCCGCCTGAACGGACATGAAGCCACAATTCGGCGCGACTTACAAGTGCGAAGCCTTAGCTAGGGACTTCGGTCTAATGACTCACGTGTTATTTATCACTCCAGTCATCTAGAATTACAATTCTTCACGTCACCAATTCACATGCCAGCTTAATCTTTAAAAACCGTTTAAAAATAATTTAGGTTCCCAACGATTGTTTCAAACTACTCGCATATGAAACGTATCTTAACAGCGGCAATAAACGTTAATTCGGGCATGTCGGAAATTATGAAACCAAAAAAATCTATGCAGTGGAGATAAGCGGTAAGCCCTACAGACGTCCATGTTTATCTTTTAATAGGCATGTAAAGTGCAGCTTTTAATGTAGGTATGTAATGCGATATTATCGTGTTATTTATCGGCGCCGCCCCGCGCTGCGTGCTTATAACCGCCCGCCCGCCGGCGCGAAGGCCTGTGTGCGCCGAGCCTGTGGCGCTGCCACTACTTGCCACTCCTCGGTGCTCCGCGATCCCGCGTTCGCCACGCCACACCAACGTGAGCCTCCGCTCGCCACGGTCGTATCGCGCAAACAAAAATTCAAATCAAACATTCCATTAATTTGTACGATAACGCACTTTTATTGCTCCGTCTTTTATTTTCATTTTATTTCACGTCTAATGCAATTGCACTCGAGCAACGCGAACTGTATTATATTTTTATACTGTTATTCTTAGTTTTTATTGGTTTATGTGCGTAAGTGAAAAGGAAACGAGCGTAAAAATGGTGAGTTGTCCATACTTTTATATTTTGTTTCAATCATTTCATTTTCGCATTATATGACGTGTAACATAACTTCTTTAACATTTTTTTTCTTATGCAATCAACCGTTTAAAACAATTTTAAGGGTATAAATAAATAATGTGACATATATGATCTATAAAAGTCTCAAACGTGTAGAGAAGGAAACGAGTCGTGGACCGACTCGTGCGCATTGTGAAGCAATCAACAGTAAACATCTATTAAACCATTTAAGCGCATCACAACGGATGACCTATAAAAATAGATGCCAATACACTCACTCAATGAACCATATGTACATCTTCTTATTTGTCACAGTCAATAAAAATAAATTTAAAACCCAATATTAAAGCTACTTAATAAATCAGCCGTTAGAGTATTTAAAAGACTATTTTAGAGCTTAACTATTAAAAGTTCTACACATTCTAAAGGTTCCAATTATATATCATTGCGTAAAGTATTAAATGTAACGTGGTGAAATATCATCAACCTACTAAAATTAGATAAAAAAGATGTACGAACGTTAACCCTTCTACGTGTAAGTGTAAAATCATCCCAGTATCGATTGAACCCACTAGCGATAGCAAGTGATAAGATAGTTTATCTTCTCGTACACCCTTTCCCGCTTCGCTGTCACCCCATCATCCATTGTAAAGGTCAACCGATATCCTTATACAAAATACAAATATATGTATCAGTTTTCGAATTAAGCGGACAAATGTTTAAAATCAAAAGAAACAGATTCCATTAATCATTTAATGTTTTGGAAAACATCGAATATTTAGCGGATTGTATGTCAAGATCGATTTTGATGAACTTTAGTATGGATTTGAGCGTTAGTGGGCGCTGCAATTGAACGGGACAAAGTGTTCTGGATCCGCTAGTATCTAAATAATTCTTCTGTAGAAGAAGTAGTAGAATAAAGATGAAGTTTTTCTGCTGCCTGATCGCAGCGCCATCTACCAGATCCCATTATGAATGTAAAACAACCCGGGTTCTCTTAAATATACACAAAAAAATCTAGCCGTTTAGATCCAGACACATACACATGTACAGAAGAATTATACATATAAAAATAAATATTCCTTTTTTATGTATATCTATCCGTTACCCATCCATAAAAACAGGTCACCCATCCGATGACAGGCACTGTGAAATATTGCTTAACTTTCGCAATCATCGGCTGAAAACGCTTACCACTGGGCCCACTATCTCGTCAGAAATTTGCTCGAATATTATCAATATTGTTGTTCATTTCATGCAACTATCCAGAAATAGATTCGAAAACCCACTAATTAAATTGTAAATATTTAATTAGTAGGCAACTAATTTAATTAAGTATTCTACTAAGTTTAATCCTACTGAATCAGATATTTTTCAGTGTTCGCCCAAAAGCCGTACTTGGACTTGGTACGTCTTCAGTCTTCAGTCTTGCAGTGTTAGTTGCTCGTCTAGCGTTCTATTAGTAATATCCATTCGTGAAGATCAATGAAATAGTCCCTTCCGCAACAAGTCCCCTGCAGTTATTTCTAGAAACACACTGCACGCCTCTAGGTTGCTATTTAATGTACTATTATTTTCATAGTCTTTCAATACTCGCTTAAGGAACGCGGCTGTTGTTTTATAAACAAACTCCTTTGTATACCTAAACGTGGCTAGGAAATTCTGTTCCTACTCGATCTACTCATATCACACGAATCATAATTCCTATTACTATTCGCTACATATTTAAACGGCCACTGGGCGAGGCGATATTAATACAATTTCTTTGAAATTTAAATTTCTAATTGTTTCGCACTTTGTTACGTTAACTCATAATCTTGGACAGCACGAAGTTGAACAGTTAATCATTGCCGTGAAAGATGTAAAAAAAGATATCTATCTTGATAATGTTCATAAAGTTTATACGAGTAAGGACGTCTCTGTCAATTAAGAACAGTGACGAGAACAGGCAACTCGCTAATTATCTGTAGTGGTTTCCTCAAAAACTACGCTATCCATTAGGAAAGTTAAGTTTGGTGGTAGCGTCACATCCCTCATAGTTAGGCCGTCATTCGACATTACTCATCAGCGGACAGGGAAATTGAATAAAGAAATAAATAACGTTGTCTTAACACACACGATTTTACTCACCGATTTTTTCAGAGACTTATAATTTGTGACAAAGAAATGCAGATTAGTTCTTCTTTCGTCTCTTCATAGTTCACATAAATTACACCAGTGATTACATTTTTGTTTATAGGACGAGATAGAAATATACATAGCAATAGTGGTTAACAAAAATGAAACTTAAAAAGAAAAGAAAAAGTTTAAAAAAGGGATACCATTTTAAAATTAGTTTTCAAAAGTCAACATGTAATTATATGATTTTGATGAAAAATTCAAATATATAAATTTTTCATCAAATAAAAATATAAAGAAATATATAGAATACTGCTTAAAAAATTTTAAGATTTCATAATTTATATGATATTGTGATTTCATATAAATTTGTCTTTTAACGAAACGTCTCCAGAACTGGGATATATAAAGCTTCAACAGTGGAGTTGATTGATTAGTCAATTGCGTTTCCTTTTATTCATAGTCGGAGCGAAGTTTCCCTTTACAAATTATAATGACTGGTAATTTTTTTAAATTTGTTTTCTCTACACTAAAAATGGGTTTCTTACAAACTATTATTTTGATGTTTCATGATTTATTATTGTTTCTGTCAAGTGCACAATCCAGCGAGACACCTATACGAAACGTAAAAGCATCACCCTTATCATGAGTAGACAAGTGTGGAAAGAAGGTAACATCGCTAGTCGGAGTGTAGTAAGGAACACGATCTCGGCACAAATTGATTGAGAACGACATTTGATATAAAATTGTGTTGTGATTGATGCGACCCCGCCTCGCGCTCGCTAAGTGCTCTGTCGTGGTACCTATACAATCATAATGTATGTACCGACATTACACATAGAAACCAGATAATGTAGCTACATTTATTCTCATGCTATTTTGTATACTCCAGAACATATTTCACTCGCAACTTTTTAATCTCGCAGACGCTATGCTTGTGCAACATCATCAATAATTTTTATGAAGAGATAAAGATTTTCTTACTATCCAGTGCAAAGAAAAGGTAGCAGAATTCTTCCCCGCATTAATATTCTCTGTAGGCGACTTCTTATTATTTTTCATGCTTCATAATAACGAGGGACCTGACGTAAATGGAAATAAAAAAAGAAATAATATGAGAATCAACCAACCAAATTAAAAAATATAAATAACACCATTACGAAAATTTCAAAAAATATATGGTCCTTATCAGTAAGTGTTATCGTAATGGTCATACGGTTATTAAAATTACGTTATTATCCTTTATATTTAATCATACTTATATATCACCTCGTGGTTAGATTTGGTTATGTTGCCTTGTTTTGTTATTAGTTCGTTGAAGTTTGAATAAAAAGTTTTATATCTTATTTTGACGTGACAACGTCTTATAAATTGGTTTGCCGGGTGACACTTCAAGAAACTGCGTTACGCTCCGCTCACGTTATGCGCTTACAATGAGAGCGAGTGAGAGGCACGCGTCCCTTCCACTCGGGCATGGTTAGCCCGCCTAAGAGCGAGAGAGACAGACATAAAAAGTGGAAGGGACGCGTGCCTATAAATTAATGTTTTAAATATAATTCTTTGTATAAATAAATGTTTTAAATTGTTACTATTATTTCATCCTTCTTCCTACTATACGAATGAATATTCACATTAAAATTATTTTACCACTCAAAGTCGTTGTCACGTAAAACTTTCGCCCGTATACCGACTTTACAGGCAACCAACCAATTTTTTTTTTATAGGAGTATAGAAATTATTCAGTTGGCAAGTCTAATTAACAAAGAGTAACTGTATTAAATATTATTAATACAAAATAAAAATAAAACTTTTTCTATTAAGTAACCTATAAAAATCTACTAAACGGTGGTTTACTTTTCGTAGGAAGTTTTCTTAGACAAGTTTTATTAAAACATTTAGATAAATTATATAATATAAAGACCGTGAAACAGAACTTTACGTCCGAAAAAGAAGTGTCATTGACATCATCTCTCAATCTGAATCTGAACAAAATTCAAGCTTAGTTCCAAAAAGACCGTTAACTACAAATTTTTTCCACCTTATAAGAAAAATTTCTGAAATTGTTACACGCTTGGACTTCACTATTTCGTAATTAAATAAAACATGATTATACGAAAATTGTCTCTTTTTTGCAATAATTGCACATACCCTGAGTATACCTAGGTATATGAAAAAATAATATTCATTACCCGGGTATTAAAAAAGTCGGGTACGCGGTAACCCAAATATTACTTATCTTCATTTTGCGATAATAACATTGAAAGACTGCTTTGATTACGAATGAAATTCAGTGAATGTATCGCAGCCTAAAATTCACGGTACAGCAAATACAAAACTTGATACCGTAATTAATACCCATGGATGTTATAATCATGGCTGGCATTTTTAGCTTCCAACATTAACTTGGGCGTTAAGCGGCAGCTTGTCTTCAAACTTTACTTAATTTCCCAGTCGTGAGGAAGGATAGAGCAAATTTTTCTAGGTCACTCACCAGAAAAGGGTGAGGAAAATCGTTCGACAAATTGCTTCTGCTACGCTTAATTTACTTTACAAATGCTTTTAAAGTTTGCAACTGAATATTTCATTGGTTACCGAAATCATCCATTCACTATGCATCGTGAATTCTATTATTTAATCCAATTTAACATAATATCTTATATAAAAGACCCTGTAATAAATAACAATTAACTTTAACATAAAGTATATGAATATTGTTGGGTCTGCCTAGTTGTATTTCGTACCCAACAGCAAGAGTAGATACGTGATACGTACATACATATTATGTACATTAGAAGCTGTGGCCGATCCATCCATCACACTCCGGATTCATAACAGTCTTCTCTGCACATCCCGCAACAGATGCGTCGGGCTATACAATACATACCTATGTTAATGTTTATAACTAAGAGGATTACTATGACTGTACATTATGTGTACCGATTACGATAACTAATGTATAAAATTAATTTCCGACCTCGAAAATTGTTTGACAAAATTAATTCATACTTTTTGTTACTCGGTACCGAATTCTATAGAAGTAAAATGCTGGCGGCATATGTTTTAATGAAATTATATAATAGTTATTCTCTAATATCACGACTAGGGCTGTCAACAAGCCATATGCCGCGGGCGTTATGCGAGGCTCCCCATAAACTCGTCCTTAAGGCGCGGAGACACGCCCGGGTGAACGATGACGTGATTCGAACGCGATATATCCTCCTGCAGGGTAATATTGTGTCGCCCGACCGACTGATAGCTAGGGCCCTTTAGCAAAAAATAAGGTCGCCCGTTTACACGAGAGCAAAGGCTTTAAGTGACAGATACTAGATAAATGTTACTGCTCGTTAGATAAGGGCGAACGCATAAAAAGTTCCTTGCGAAACCATGTAAAAATGCAAGGACCCGCGCCCTTACGCTGCGGGCGGCGGGTATCAAAGTTGAACGGTGTATGTATAGATATGTAATCATTGTCGATATCGGGTAACTTTGCAATTCTGGGACGGTTCCGATTTCATTATGCAGGAGTGTAGCGGACAGGCGAGTGGGGCCAAACTTAGATTGAAGGCGGCGACGCGAGCGCGTGCTTAAACTGTATCTCTACTCACTTAGGCGAAGATTTACAGCAACTTTGCACTAGTTTAGCGACTTGTCACTATGGCTCCATGCTATTAGCCGAACGATGGTACAAGTGGCCGCTTATAATATCATTTAGTTTTGTTATGCAAAGAAAAATTACATATTCCCTACAGCCGAATTAAAATCTATATCTATTTTATTAATAAGACAAAATTTATAAAATAATAAAATAGGTAAATAAAAAAAAAATAACTTACTTCACTTAAAATTTTGTAAGGGGACTATGAGTTCGGGCGGAAAGACGCTGAGCTGTCTTAGTTATGAATTGTACCACTTTAAATTAATACAGAAAATGCATTTCTGCCATGATATTGTCTCGAGTTTATATAAATATCCTATAGAAGAAAAAGCTTAGTTAGCTTTACCCGATTTTTTTATTTTCTGTTGTCAAACAAACGTACATTATGCAATTCAAATACAAATACAAACATAATTATTGTACATTTCAACTCCACCTATTATCCTGTTTAACCATCTCAACTATCTAAATGTTATAAATGCGATAGTACGTTTATTTGTTACGTTTTCACGCCTTAAGTACTTAACCGATCATCATTACATTTTACATCCACGTATTTAAAAACAAAATCCAATAAAAAGAAACGCGAGGTATAGGGCAAACGCTAATGTAGGGCGATGAACTTTAAACAGTTAGTTAAAAAACATTTAGTTTGTTGGTACTAGTGACACTTATTAAGAGTATTGTTTACATCGTCAGAACACATTTTGCGTATGTTTTTTGGCATTTATTTATGTTTCTACTAACTTTTATATGATTGTTACTTGTTGTGTAAGCCAATAAATTAAATAAATAAATATCATCAATAAATAATACTGCTCCACATAAACTGTTTTTTTAAAGAAGGAAGAAAGTGAGCTACAGATATATAAATGTAATGATGGCCGATTTCTTTCCAGGCATTAGTAATGGTTTTTTTATAAGTACTATTCCAGCATCAGTGGGGCTATTTAACTTTTGCAGAATTTATTTATTTTTCTTCGAAAAACTTGTTACTAAAATGAGCCTTATATGTAAGTCATTTTCGCAGATTTTTTTAAATCAACATAAATATAACATGAATAACAATACATTGCTTCACAATGATACTGTCATCTGTTGGTAATAGCGAACAAACAAACCAAAAGGATACCTCATAAAATAAATTTACAAATTTACTTTACGATTTAAAATAACTGTTTAATTAAAATGGGATTTATAAGTAAGAATAGATTATTTGCTCGCAAATTGAAAACTGATAACGCTATCTCTGAACCGGGAAGTCGTATCGTTGCAGGCATCCGTACAAAGCACGGAAACCGCCCACGAGCTGTTTCCGGCGGCGCGTGCGCCAGTCGCCGGGTTGACACCCGACCCTCGGTGTCAACTTACATTAACTGATATGTACACCCACCGCTGACACTTGACCCACCACAAAACCTCATTGTAACATTATATAATTTCCTAAGAAGTTAGAATAGTCGTATACGTCGTATTTCTGTTGAGAAGCTAAGAGTGTTTATAATATTCTAAATCTTTATCAAACGTATGTTGTTAATAATTTAATTAAACCGATGAACATTAACAATTATTTTACAAACACGACGTTAACCATCCACAATGTTTATTAGGGATCGATTGTTAAATTAAACCTTATCGGGCGGACGAAATGATTGATATTCGAATTATATTAACTCCACGTTCGATAGTAGGTACTAATTCTTCAATACAAAATAACTCACAGTGAGTGGAAACATTAAAGCTAATTCCGCAAACATTCTAAGCAACCGCAGGCAGTAATAAACAGTTAAAAACAAATGGAGAAACCTCACAATTGCTCTAATTACCGCCTCTGTTACCAAATCACGAGAAAATTCACGCCCTGAACCCTCCACATTACAATGAGGGAATGGAAGAAGCCTGTGAAAAAGCAAATTAAATTAATTGTGATGTAAACGAGGGTAGGCCGACGCAATGCGCGCTTTAAATAATAGATGGCAGCACAGCCAAGCCGCACCCTTCCGACGTACAGTTGTGTGGTCGGTGACAATTCCGATAAGTCAGACGTTAATTAATAAATAATTGTTTTATGTTTCATAACGTCGGCGGCAGCCGCGCTACTAGACGTTTTATATCATTACGCTGCAATATCAATTACGGTTCGTTAATACTTTTTCATCAGCTTACGACCAGCGATAGTATTGTTTTTTTTCTATGGCGAGTGTTAAAACAATAAACTATAATCTATTATGTTTGTTTCCTATATTTGTATTCACAACCCTTACCTAATAATAGTAGTAATAATTTTATTAAATTAATAAATTGCTCCTGCTCTCTAGCTGCCATAATTGTAAATTACTCATGAATTTCTCATAAAAAGTATTTGTTCAAAAAAAGCAAGACTGTTTCCAAGTTAACAATACTTTAAGCATTCGAAGCTCGAACTTTATGGCGTTTACTTATCCATATTTTCATGTTCTAGGCGATGCAGTCGCTAGCACCACATATTGCAGCGGAGCGTTATACTAATAAAAATTAAATAATGTTGAGCAAATTTTAAAATTCCATAAGAATGACAACTTTCAAAAAGCGCTTTTTTTTCAATGTGAAATCCCATAGAGCTAATTATTTTGGTCATAACTATTTATTTTTGCGAATTTATGGCTCTGTCACAATCTGGTCCTAAATGTGTTGATTCGATTGCACACAAATGTAATGGTGTAACAGACATTGCGTCATTGAAGCTGATCCATCCTCCAATAAAGCAATGTAAACGCAAATAATTAATATTAGGTCAAGAATCCAAGGTGAAAGCTATATAAGCGTATTTGTTGTGAAAACAGCGTGAGCCAAAATAACCAAAATAAGACGTTCGATCGGTTTACATCGACTGTACACTCCGGTCTATTTCCATCGCTCCATCAATCGGGCACGCCTGTCGTTCAAATATTATCCGCAAAAAAATAGGTACTGAACCGCATTATCAAATATTAACAACATTAAGTATTTTTCTACATTTGAAAATTCGGATATTAATATATCTAGATTAAATGCGTATAAAATGCTATATAAATATAGTTTAAAATCTATTTAAAATGTTAAGTTATATAAACACAATCTCAAACAGATTACACCAGTCTTTCAGTTCTAGCCAGAGTTTGCACTATAATAATAATATTTGTTACAAACATATGAAGTTGCCTAGCCCAAAGTAAGCGCAGTACGGCTTGTGTTATAAAAAATTAAGGGTTACCCCAGACGGACGTCGTCTGCTAGACGGCAGCATCCCCCAAAAAAGGGGGATATTGCCATAATCTCTACGCATGGCAGGCGGGTTGGAGATCCCAATAATTGACCATAATTCATAAAACATTGCCGGCCATTCTGTGGTCTGAGGCTACCATTTACGACACCCTATGTCTAAAGAGTTGGTGCTATTCTCTAATAATTTAATAAAGATACTTGGTACAATCGGCTAGATCTGCGTTTTGCTTATAGTATATAAATCGGTAAGAATAAACAGCATTAACCCAGGACACGTGCTCATCGCACAAATATGCTCCGAGCAAGTATCGAATGCATAGCTCACTCGACACAAAGTCACCGTCGAGTGAATACTTTTATAAAATGTATTGATATTAATACAAACTCAAATATTTTGAGTTATATAATTATAACACATGCTTTAATTAGGCGTCTAGTCCTAAACAAACCAGAACTTGTAACTTTAAATATATAACTTACACATCTCCATTCGCTGTAGTTGTGTTTGCATTTTAAATTCTAAATACAATTTCATTATCGCATTAATGGCCCGTTCTTATTTAGAAGAATTAATTTTGGACTCTGGCTATTGATTTCCGCTTCATCTCTAGTGAGTTAGCTTTTAATATCTTAGTAGGTAATTGTCTAGTTAGTAAATCAGTTTAAGTTATAGGAAATACATTTGTATTTTTCTTTAACTCATATAGTTTCCAAAAATCCTAATTTATTGTACATTATTCGATGACTATACCTATATTATACTTGTAGATCCGTGGGCACATTCATGGAAAGGTAAAACCCTGATATTGGATATAATATTTGACATTGAAACTTAGCTCTATTTTGAAGCAGCGACTATAATTGTTTTTATTTATTATACAGCTCTTAAATGTTAATTAGATATACGGATGAGCAGCGTTGTATGCACGCTGACTCTAAAACATAAATAAATTAACACGTTGCTTCTAGGTATCGGAATGTTTGTTCTGAAGAAGGGTGAAGAAAAGAGAAGATTTCCCGTTCCCGGGGACTCACTCAACCTGGGTGTGATGTGTGCACTCGTTGCTCGGCCCATCACAACCTCCTTGAGTGAGCGACCGTGGGCGGGCGAGCGACGGACGAAGCCCAAGAGAATACCGCAACACAACTTTACTGCAAACTTTTACTGTACTTGTTTACTTAGAAAATGTATGTTTACTGCCTTTGATAACTGTAGAAACCACAATTTTGTTCATTTATGTGTGTTATTTTAGTCATAATTTTTTTCTGATCTTTATATTGTGTCAGCAGTTCTTTTATTTTGTAAAGTGAATTATGACTATAAAATAACACATATTCTTTATGTTAATAATAAAAACGCAGGCGCTTTATTGTCACTATCATTTATGTAGTGAAAAACGTGGGCACCTTAACCTTTCTCTACAAGCACATAAACACTAATTAAAGATAATTTAAAAAGCAGTTAATGCTTTTTACTATTAACTGTAAAAAATCAATTTCCTATAAATCAGGAATGCTTACGCATCTAAATAATTTACAACCACTATTATAGAAGTGGGAAAGCATCCGATACACACATTTCGTACTCTGTACATCTCCAAAGTTCAGAAAAAACCGAATAGCTGGCGCGGGCCAGCGAAAATAGCACCACTAACGTACAGAAAACAGGCGCGCACCTATCGAATGATTTATACGTTATTGGCTACCAATTCGGCGGTTTACGACATATACCAACGGGATCATACGTATTCTGTGAGGCCAATTTGTCACAAACGGAAAATACAAAACGACAGTACAACCCATAATATCTCGCGGTAACTGAACGATATTTGAATAAATGAAATCTGAAGAAGTGACAATACTATTAATTACACATAACTGTGTGTCTAAAATTATTAAACGAAGCAAAAGTAAAAGTAAAAATATAATTGTAAGCGATTCACTTGACAACGTTTGGTCCTATTTGGCTATTTTATAGGTTATACGCCAAATCAGGTTTTTTAGGGAAGAAGAAATTAACTAAAACTTTTTCACATTCGAAACACCGAACGTCTTTCTCTGTTGGATTGTCACGATTCAAACTATGTGTATTTTTTTATTTTGCAACGACTGTTTTGGTTTTTTTGTTTTTCACGGCGTAACGTCAATAAGAATACCATCATAATCTAACGTACTTTTTTTTGCTTTTACTCTGAAACTCAAGTTAATTCTGATTTCCATAACAAAACTACGTTACCACAACACAAACATTGGATCAGAAATAGAAAAAATCGTTTTTGACCTTAACTCGGCCTATGAAAACCGGTATACAAGCATGCATAGCGACTTTGATGGCTTTTTCATTCCGTGATTATGTTTTTAAACTAATAGAAATAGAAATACGGTGAGTGTCGGGGTGGCAAACGATTATACTATACAGTAATAACAATAGTAAGAAAAGTAAATTTAAAAGACACAATATATTAACATTGCGTTGCCACCATTCAGTTAAGTAAGAGAGCTCGCAAACCGAATAAATTTTTAGTTTTTCACAAATAAGTTTATTGAAATTTGAACAGGGCAACGTCCGCCGGGTCAGCTAGTTGTAAACAAACATTTTAAAAAATCTAATGAATAAGTCAAGAGTCAGTAACTTTGACGAATAGATATTTACATTTAATAATAATAATATTTCATACATTCATACCAATTAACCTAGCCCAAAGTAAGCACTGTAAATCATTGTAATAGATACTAGGGTAACGGATAGGACATACTTATAATATACATAGATATTTAATATTTATAGAAATATACATAAATACCCAAGACATCTGCCCCTTCCGGGACTCGAACCCAGTACCGTCGGTAAAGCTGGATCGCTACCGCTGCACAAAACGGTCGCAACATAATAAATATAATCACTTCGTATACGAAAGTAAAAAGCCATTACTTATAAAGTAAGTAAATGTAATGTAATATATAGATATAAGCTTAGGTACATACAGCTAAAATAAGTAACAACTAATAACCTCCAAGATATCAGTACATTATATTATGACAATACTTTGTGTCTTTGTTACCATATATAGTTACCATAAGCCTAAGAATAACAGTTTTTATAATTAATTAACGTTACCATAGCAACGCGTGGCCGGGTAAGCTAGTATGAAATAAAATTTCTTATATGTATTCCAAAGAAGCTTTTTCTGGCAAATAAACTCTATGATGCAAACATTTTCGATATTCGTATTTTTGTTTTTGGAATTGATTCTTTTGTTTTATATTAAACTACATTACTTTTGTATTCATAATTCAAGCAATTCAAATGAACAAAACTATTTGTTTTTCAATACTCGTTGAAGAGACGTAATATTCAGTGGACGTCACGTAGAAATAATAAAGCAATGCTCACTTACAACGTAGCCGTTTGCAACTGCAGCTGCAGTCCGCTTTTGTATTCACGTCGCAGTGGGTCCACAAACATCGTTACCGAGGATCTGCTGCGTCGAGTGGACACTGTTGTCTCTTTCAATCTCCCAGCGCACAATGGCGTGTCAACCGCGCGTTATACTCATAGCCCTTTGTGCGATAAAGGAATCTATTATAACTTACAAAACGTAGAAATAGATAAAATAAATCGGATAAATCACCCAGTGGTAAAAATTAATTTGAATGTGCCTAAATATACCAACTTCGCCTCGTTCTGTCTTAATTTAATGTGTTCTAAACCTTAAATTAAGACAAAACTCCATTATTAAGTGCCCGTAGAAATTTTATATGTTTTTCGGTTAAAATACGTGGATTTGAAATTTATAATTTATCATCTTTATTTGAATCTTTGTTTCTACTACTTATATTTTATTAGGAATATACTTCCTAGAGGTAGGGCATAGCGAACTATTTCGCTCAAATTGGAGCAGCCCAACTGGTGAAATACCTCCACCTTACAGAAGTCCGCAGCCAAACAACAATCACATTTGTGTTGTTGTGTTCCTCTAAGGGAGTAAGGTTTCCAGAGCTCCTGGGGGTGCTACGTTAGTAGCAGCTCATCTCCTTGGCAAGCGCGTCACATCCTAGATCGCATCGTCGCTTACCATCAGACGAGATAGCGGTCAAGCGCCTGCCTATTTAGTATTAAAAAAAATATTTGTAATAAATAAAACATTTGGTTATCACAAATCCATGGGCATCTACACAATACTTCATGTAAATATAGTCAATCAAACAGCCAGAACTGTTGTTGTCATTATCTTCATCTCACACTCGAGTACCCCGATATGCATGTGCTGTGCACCTGATTAGCCATACAACGTTTCATTGCGTTATATAAAGACAACTTTACAAATATAACACATACGTATATAACAGTCAGTATATTGATCGTATGTTGAGGAATGATAAACTTTATAACAACTACAGATACTCGTTTAAATGACAAATTGTAATAAAAAAATAACGCTCACTGTATTTGGTTAAAGTTTTTTAATTACTCGTGGTTTCCTAATGGAGTCCAAAAGAAAGGATGTATATAAAATTTTAAAACAAAGATAATATAAAGAATAAACGTATCCTTTACATTACCGAGCGATCATATTTACTCAAGTATTATGATAAGAGGAAACACATTATATAAAAAGAACCAAATAAGATTTACTATTCCTCTAAGACATTTTTTTAACTATGAAACTTTTGTATCACAATTTGATTGAGTAAATCTATATTATATTGTATAACTAGCAGAACACTTATTTACCTTAGCACATTGACCGTCCGTAGTTAATAAATCAATTCTTCGAAAAGCTTTACATTATAAAAGAAACAAGCGACATTCTATTTTGTTCTAAACAGAAGTACTTCGATTATAAGCCGCCTTATTTAATGGTAAAATATTAAGTTAATTTACAAATATTATAAAATGTTATTATATGAAGATGGCCTTTTTATGTACAGGATGCTCAATTAGTTTTTAGAAAACGTCATAGCCACAACCGAAGAGTTGTTTTAACAGTGTTATATACTCTGGATACATGTAATAAGCTAGTAATTAATAAAAACTAAAGCTTACTTTATAAAACAGCTTAATATAATATCAAAAATGCTAATCACGAGTATTATTTAAATGCATTGCGATTAGTGAACACACTGCAGTCTGCTAAATTATCTTTGACTTTCTAATAACTTACTGAATAATCAAGTTCCAAAACAGCAGGTGAATAAAGCTAAAATTAATATACCTTACCATTTCAGTATCAATTAAAAGCCTAATTTTTAACTTCACACAACACTAGACTGAATTTGGTTGACAAAGCGGACTCAGTAAGTTAAATCTTAATTTATCTTACTGTCGTGATTATTCTCATAATTGACGTAGATGTGAAACCTTATTAATATTTTATAAATGTAACGATACGATAGATGACTTTATTTAATCACTAGAGAAGTTAGACGGCTATGATGCAAACCATATTGTATTAACGTGGAGCAAGCGGTATAGTAACCCATTTGTAATAATAGGGGTTAAAGTATGAAATTGCCGTTTTATTGCAATAGGTTCTTTGAATTGACATAGAATCTTCATGGTTTGAGGTTTTCGAATGAAACTTTTTTTAAATGGTTTCTATGATGTTCTTTTTTTAAAAAATGTAAAACATTTGAATATCGACTTTCAATTGTTTTTGTTATTCAATTTAGACAAGAAAGATGGATACTGCGAAAATTCGAGTTATTTTTGAATACGAGTTCCGACGCGGAACTAACGCGGCAGAAACAGCCCGCAATATCAATGCTGCGTTTGGAGAGGGGTCTACTAATGAACGCACCGTGCGATTTTGGTTTAAACGCTTTCGTGATGGAAATTTCGACTTAAAGAACGAGCCACGAGGAAGACCGCCCACACAGGTAAATAACGATGAATTAAGAGAGATAGTGGAAGCCGATCCTAGTCAAAGTACCCAGGAATTAGCGGCATGGTTTAACGTTACCTTACCCACAATATTGACTCACTTGCGTCAAATCAATAAAATAAAAAAATACGAAAAATGGGTGCCTCATGATTTGACTGATCTGCAGAAAGAAACGCGTGTTGAAACTTGTGTTGCCTTGTTGAACCGGTACAGAAATGAAGGAATATTGGATCGAATTGTAACATGTGATGAAAAGTGGATTCTTTATGATAACCGGAAAAGAAAAATGCAATGGCTGACCCCAGGTCAAATGCCACAACAGTGTCCTAAAGCAAAACTTACCAATAAAAAGGTAATGGTAACTGTTTGGTGGTCTCAGCATGGTGTTATTCACTATAGTTTTCTCCGATCTGGTCAAGCAATAACGGCAGATGTCTATTGTGCCGAACTCCGAACCATGTTGACAAAACTAGCAGTAAAACAGCCCCGACTCATGAATCGATCTTCACCATTATTGCTCCACGACAACGCGAGACCTCACACAGCACGAGAAACCATTTTGACCCTTCAGGAACTGCAGTTAGAAACCATTCGTCATCCTCCGTATTCACCAGACCTTGCTCCAACGGACTACCATTTTTTTCGTGATTTGGACAATTATCTACGTGACAAGAAGTTTTCTTCCCAGGAGGCAGTACAAAATGCTTTCACACAGTTTGTGCAGTCTAGATCGTCGGAATTCTATCGCAAAGGCATTAATGACCTTCCCATTAGATGGCAGCAATGTATAGATAATAATGGCAACTATTTTGATTAAATAAATTTGTTAAAAATTTAAAAAATAAACAATATAGATTTTCAGTACAAATCGGCAATTTCATACTTTAACCCCTAATATGTACGACTTACGACGTAAGGAACACAGAACCACATGTCCTCCCATATGTCAGCGACTAACAACGGCTTACGATACTGGCAACTCCCAACCGCCAACCTTGCCAACAAGCTACGAGCCTAAGCCGTAGTATTGCTACGTCGTAGATGTCGACAAAATTATACTAAATACATAAATATTCCTACACACAACAATAGTTGTGCAAATATTTTTTCTAATGAAACAAGGGGTAGGCTGCATACAGTAACAGGCGATAAAAAAAAACTATTTCTGTTTCAAGCCGCCACCGACCGGAGCAAAATTGGCGTCGCAATAGTTGGTACGAACGCTGCCAAATTACTGACCTCACCTCTATCCTATGGTGACAATCACTACTATCGTGTTACGCTGGTGTCAGTAATTTTGCATTGTTAGGTAGCCCTAAGGCCTAATAGGTCGCTTCCCACCCTACAGTATTCTTCTATAAAAGCTCTGTTTAGATTTGAAGAGTTTCAACTACAAAATACAGCGACTCCCATGTACTCTTTGACTCTGAAACCACTTATGTACATATTTATTTTAAGTGATTCCTTGTAGATTAAAGCTTCAGAACGTTCACATCAAAAAATAAAGTAAATTTGTTAAAAGGTAGAAGTACTCATTTTATAAATATATATTCATATATTGTCAAGCAGTTGTTTTAATTGAAACAATATTTTTTCACACCGAATTAAAAACATAAGTGACTTTAAACATGTTTTCATATAAACGCCTTTTTTGGGTTTCATATTAAGTTAAACTTCTAACTTCATCTGGTGAATCTAATCATTAATGAACTTGTTTAGAAATAATACTGGACGAGGTACAAGCAGCCTCTAATTGTTAAACTTCGCCGACGTTCGTTAAGAGTCGTGCACTCTATAGTAAAATTGCATTATGCTAGGGCAATAGCTTTTAGTTTTGTTCAATATATGTTACTTCTGAAATATAGTAAAAAAATGTGTACATATATTAGGTAGCTAAAATAGATTCAGTGTGTACAAGTTGTATAGATGCGATTGTCATCAGTATAAAAACAGCCTCCAGGGCCATCATCATTATCAGCCTATCATCACCCACTATTGGACCGAGAAGAGACCTATCTCTCAAGGCTTGTCTCACCCAGCTCTTGTTAGCCACCATGCGAAATCAGTCGCTCTACCGTGTTTGAGGGCGTCCTCCATTCCATTTGACAATACGCGTTCTCCACTCAAGAACTCTTTTACTCTAAGGGTTATCGGTTCTGCGGCTAATATGGCCCGCCAATTCAACATGCTCAACCCATGGGTGATGTCGTTTACTTTGGTTTATGTCGCATTACCTTGTTCCTGATCTGATCCCTCAGAGAAACTCCGACTTTGCCCTTTCCACAGCAATCTAAACGACGCAGTCAGCTCCGTATAACATGACAGGTAGGACGCACTGATTAAAGACATTTGCCTTTAAACGCCGTGGAATAGTCGGTGTAAAGACACAAAGTAACTTTTCATATTGGGATTTTTCTACTTTGGGCTGGGTAAGCCCAATGTGTCCTTCTTTCGGCCTCTTTCTCGAAAGTATAACCAGTCACTTGCAAAATTTGCCGAAGGTAGACTTATTGTGTAACAATTTTGAGAGTACCACCTTGTACTGCAATCTTGTTTAAGTTAATCTTGGTTTTGTCCGTATTCATCTGAAAGCCAATTCTTTAAGAGGAGTCAGCTAAGACGTTTAGCATGTATTGAAGATCCTGCCACGTTCCGGCCAGAATGACAATGTCATTCGTAAAAAATCGTTAGTGTGAGTTTTTTTTATTTAGTTTTTTATTCTATTATTTTGAATGGGTTGGCTCTTGATCCCAATAAGACCAGGGGCCAAGACGGGAGCTACGTTGAAGTGAGCTACCCCAGAAGATGCCTATTCACCCTGGCTTTGAAAACGGATGGGTAATAAGTACTCGGAAATACAGACGCAGGAAAGTAGATACATTCCTTTGCTGTGCACATTATAAAAGATGTTAAGAAATGCTTGGTGCGACAGGTAGGAAAAAATATTTAATGTTGGTGTTAATTCCACGTACTTTCTAGTCCAGTACAGATACCATAGTTTTTATTAGTATTCTACCAACACTATAAATAGAAAATAATTTCATAAATAGTCTTAGAATATATTTCGTTTAG
The DNA here is from genome assembly GCA_927399485.1 of Calamotropha paludella. NCBI lineage: Eukaryota > Metazoa > Arthropoda > Insecta > Lepidoptera > Crambidae > Calamotropha > Calamotropha paludella. The sequence continues at coordinate 17,902,856 of OV656813.1, read as the reverse complement.
ATGACACATGCAAGGAATCAATTCGCAGGCAAAGTAATATGTGGCGTAGTATAAGCATCTGCATACAAGCGATTTGTTTACCGACTCCAGCCAGTCTCGAGACAATTTGTTTGAAAGGTGTCGCGGCGCAATCCACTCAGCGATCACCGTCATGCCTAACCGCTTCGAAACACCCGAACACAAATCACTCTTAGGAAATAACCTGTAGGAAACCATTTACTGGACACGTCTAAACATTTCTTCGAAACGACGACGACGTGAATGCCGAAGTGCCGTACCCTGGAACGTTATTTGTCACATTGCAAAATATGTCCGTTATAAATATAGTAAAGTTTTAAACTTACAAGCTTTTTACAAACTTTTATAACCTGGTGATAAGCATACACAATGTAAGCCATAACGATACAATCCACCGTCAGCAGAGTTTAATACCCTGTCGTAAAAATCCTATTATGAATAGCATACAAACAATAATTAACTGTAGCTATGTACATAAATCTTAGAAATAAAAGTTCTTCAATAACCTTAGTTGTAAAACTCTCTATTCGTAATTCCACTCTTCGTAAATACGAATTATAGTGCAATGAACCGACACAAATCAGTAAAAGATTATTATAACTTTGCAAATTAAAGTTAGAGACGATCAATTGTCCCTCTGGAGTTGGCTTTGAAAGCGATAGGAACTGTCGAATTATTTTGATAAAAGTGGGTCGGAGTCAAAATTCTTCCCAGGAGACATGATACGTCGAATTTCGTTATTCGCGACAAAATTCCTAATTACGAGAGATGGGAAAATAATGGAAAATTACATTAAATCGTGGGTTATCTAAGCTCTTACTCTCATTACTTCAGAGATGGAGCGCGACGACTTTGAAATTTACTTAATTATGTTATAAAGATACTGATCTGAAGAAAGTGGGCGCCCGGAGGGCGGATCGACAGACAATTGCCGGCTCATCGCCGCGGCTTTAAACTTCATCTTATTCGAATTTGTTGTTTATCACATTTAAAATGTCTCTATATAAAATTGTTAACTGATTTCGACCACATTTAATCCAAATATTATTCTTGCAGATGCAGTATCTGTTTTTATTACATATTAGAGGCAAATAAAATAAAGAAAATTATAAAATCTAAGATTCTGCATTATGTCTTATTACTCGGTCTTACATTTTCATTCGCACCCAACTCATTCGATTACGAGGGCGCTCACTCATTTCCCGTCGTAATCACTTTTTGATCGTGTGTGATAAAAGCAAAATTGAGTGTCCTGTTATTACGGACACGCGGTGCAGTCCTAAACTCGTTAGAGACTCACACACTGCCATAGGTGCGCTATCGACGGCTGAAATAGAAAACGCTTGGTGATTAATTGCCAATTACTACGACTGGCGAGTAATTCCTGCGTCCACTTGTCGCCTTGTTTAATCTCACATATTATTTTTCCATCTGATAAATTAATCAATCACTTGAAAATACAGCCTCGTTGCATGTTTATAGCTACTTTAAGTGAAGCATTAATCTAAACTACCCGTTTTAGCTATGTTCGTTTTCCACTAATATGATAAGGCAATACATGAAATAACAAGCACAGTCATAAAGCAGTCCCAGTAGAGCTAACTAATAAGGAATAAAATCTCCTTACAAGCTAGTGTTACGTCCCTGATGCAAAATTGTAATTTGCGATGATATAATTCAATATTTAGCGAGGTGTAATTGAATATTTTTCCAATTTGTCGCGGGTAATGGGCCAAGATTGAGTCGGGGTGGCGACCAACCCATGGGGCAGCGCAGCGTTCACGCATAATCTTAATGTTTCAATTATATATCCTATTTGTAAACGCGATGTTATCACATTTCAAACCTCATTTGCTACAGACACTGTTTATACAAGATCTTCGAATAAGTTTTTATCATGTTTTTCTTTCAAGAAACAAATTTATATAAATATAACTTAGCTGTCATCTGTTTTAGACAAAGATTATGTAAATAGACTTCTCAATTAATTAGCCGATCTAAAAAGTTCAGTCATTTCTTATTAACTACTCGAAAAATAATGACACATAAGCAATCGAATACCAGCAGAATCACCAAACCAGAAAATGTTTGACAAGTACCTATATCGTTTTATTGAAATATGTTGGCCAAACTTTACGTATGATCTGTGCAAGCCGGACTAATATACATTTTTATCAACAGTGTAAGTTTTAAGATATTAATTGTTATTTTTACCAAACAGTATTATCGTAAAATAATAACAAAACCTACTTGTCACTCGTCACATTCTCTTGAACTTATTACACATTTATGATGCAAGGATTGAGGTGACGCATACTTACAATTTTTTTATGTCAGCCAGTGTCACTTGCAAAGCTATCTTAGACGTTGTAAAGTGATGCAAACCGTGTCTCAGCACCAATATTCCGGGATTATCGACACCCTTCACTCTCGCTGGGGGATACCGAGAGTAAAATTACCTTGGAAAGATGTTTTTTACATACGTAATCTCTTTTTTACTGAGAGATGAATCATATTTGTTGCGATCTTCCGAATATTTGTAATAAATTGATTTTTGCCGATTCTATGAAACAGAAACGATTTTTAACAAGTTATTTAAGTAAAAATTCATATTCCACAGTACAAGTCGAATAATGAAATATCTACCCAATTGCGTAAGTTATTCTACCATACCTCTTTGTCTTTGAAATATACACTTGAAAAATGACCAAATTCGGACAAAAACTTAGCCTTGGACATTTCCAAGTAATCCGGACATCCAGAGTACCCTACTCAGGCGCCCGCCCCGTCACGTGTTTCCTACGAGTCAACAAAAAGGCTAATCTTTCATAGGCCGATTTACTTCCATACAGTCAGGGTACAATAGATTCTGAATCTGATCATGATAATTACGTCGCAAATAGTTTAAATGCAGACTTTAGTACAATACGTTAGGTATAAAGCGTGAAAGGTACTTTTATATTTATTAAGTAACTCTAAAAATAATGACTAAGTTGCAAAACATTCGAAAAATGTGTACGACGTTATACGAAGTTCATAAATATTATTATAGCTTTAGAGTTTTATATTAAATGAGAAGGCCTATAAAATCTTGTTATTTTTGCATCTCAAAATTAAAACCTACTGACTATTGTTAGTGGTACCAAAACTTTGTCTTTTTTTAGCGTAGGCATATATCTGATATCCTTTATTTACTTATTATACGAAGCGGCTCGATGCATTGCCTTGAGCTTTTGGTAAGCTTTTGTTTTCTAGTTACGCATAATCCTAGTTCGCTACATGTTCGCTTAACAAAACTTACCTATTGCGTAATTTTCCCTTTTAATCTAACCTAGTGCATATTTCAATAAAATAGCAAAGGAGCGTGAGATTGACCTATTAGTACGTTCTTCGTATGTACTGTTACACTCTGTACGAGTGTACTGAAAACTTACCGTTTGTAAGGTATTTCAAAATCATGTACTCATATTATTATTTTATTGGTGAACACTTTTATGTCATTCCATATTTTTTATTCGTCTTTATATTTTTACCTGGGCGTTACCCTGAAATTATAAAAAAAAATTAAGATTCTACACATGATTGCACTTATATATAACAAGTACCATTATTAAAACGAAACAAAGAAATCCACAGCAAAACAACCAGTTAGATTTATCAACGATGAACAAATACCGCACCAATACACACCAAGTACAAGATATTGGTACAGCTTCTTGACGTGGCAACGAGTAAGATGGGGGGGCTTCACATCAAGTCATTCCAGGAAAGCCGCACTCGCATACTAATACCAGCCACGTAATTCCGCCGTGGGCCAATAGTGCCAGACAGCATCTTGAATATGCTACATTAATACTAGATTGGACGGCCCAGGAATGCCAAGATTAGTACTCCGGTATCAAACCGAAGCTGACACAATAGCCACTTATAACCTATTGTGCTCACAGTATTTGGCACAAAATCCGGATACGAAAGATGCGAAAACACTGGTCATAAAAAGACTTAAAGTATAATCGTCGTTGGAGTATATTATAAAGCTAGTTCGTTAAACTCGTAATTACCATTAAGGTTGCAAACTTGTGATAGAATAAGAAAGTTACGACCCAAATCGCAATGCTTGTGATTCAGAGCCCGTGATTTGCCTCCGCCGGAAGCTCAACAAACTCTGCTTATCGCACAGCATAAATTGGCAACACGTCGTTAAGGCGGGCCGCACGCTGCGATCCACTGGCTTTATCAGCGGCCTCTCGTAAAATAGCGCTCTTTGTTATTGCACTGCCGCGACATTCCCCGATTCTTTTTCATATCGTAACGCAGCCAAAGCTAGCTCCTGTAAACGATTTGGCCACTATCGATAAATATGTCCATTTGGCATGGCAAGGCTCGTAGCAACTAAAAAAGCTCGCCGCCTTGAGCGCTGTAACTAGAGCTGTAATTAGAGACCAATCGTAAAACGAAAGGGTTGCGCGTGAAACGTCCCATCTGATAATGAGCACGACTGGCGCGGCTCCAGCCGCCGCCGCTCATATTAGGCGGTTCTCTCGGTCACGCTATCGTTACGACTTTTACACTTTTACGAGTTGTTTAGTTTACACAGCCGGCTGTGTATGAGGGCCTGCGCTGCCAAATGCTAGTTCGCGGCTCACCGCGCTCCCACCGCTCCCTAAATATCGCCGTTGCTAAGTGTTAATGAGATGTGCGCTTCAGGCTCGTTTGGCAATGCTCGTACCGCTAAGCACATGTGGATATACTAATGATGAAATTGCCTACACCAAACTACCATAATTATAAGTTGTTTTTCCAATACGACACAATTTCTTTATTGCCTCCATTACAACGACTCACAAATGTACAATAAACTAAAGGACGACGTTAACAATAACGAAATAAACTTCATTCCGACGATAGCTGTATCGTTCAGTGGCTCTTAATTAATATTTTCTTTTCTTTCCATTCCAGGTGAGTGAAGAAGAGAATACAAAACCAGGCTTTGTGCGGTGCACGCGGTAGCCGCTCTCCGTTCGCCTCCCGCTTCGAGACAAAAAAGAATATTACGCCGCTTTCAATTCGAACACACAGAAGAAAAAATATTATCTGCACTTTTGTAAACGCAAATGAGGTTCGCTTTGAAGCGTGGGACTTAATTTAAATAACTCTAGCACCTAAAAACGGAAACAATCCGTACGAGAATATTTATATTCTGCTCTAAGTTATCGTAAAAAGTCAACTGATTAACGCACCCAAATGTCTCTAATAACAAATCTGAAAAATGCTAATATTATTCAGTTTAAATTATATTGATAGTATCGCAATAATATTTGGATGAAGTTATAAAAATTTAGTACAACAGTTTCAGTTATTCTTTGCAATCGTATAATATTTCATATCGCAATCGATATTACTATTTATCTTTCATCGAAATTAAAAAGTCTACATATTTCACCGCAGTTTCAAAAGATTTACTTAAAGTACATAAACTTTGATATCGCATGTACATTTGGATAGAAAACACATTTGTCATGCCAACTGTTCTTTCAATAGAAAACGTAAATAAAATCGGATTTGTGAACACGCTACAGAAGAATAGAAAATATTATAGATACATATCTAAGTACGTTCCGTGAATATGATACTGTCATTAACACATTATCACATAGTTAATAATAAATTAACATCAAAACTGTATTCAGAGATCAAAAGTGAGTAAACTTTTTACATACCTCCATTTAGATTAATTCAATGCAGAACTACCGTGAATCTACAATGTAAGAATCATAGATTGAAATGTAATGTCTTTTTAAAACAGTTCACTCACAAAACGAACCTTAGGTACACAAAAATCAAATTAACATAAATTATAACTTATGCAATAAAGTTTACAGCAACACGGTCCAGGAATCGAAACGTTAGAACTAAATAGACAATAAACATGTTTCAAAAATAAATATAGTAATTTCTCACAAGCTAAAGTATTACCAGGGAGCATCCAGTAGAATCTCTTGAAAGATAACAAACATGTAAATCGTTATGCAACGGTATCCGACCTCTGTACCCTGGGTGTTGAACCTTCTAGTAGTTAACTCCGCGGTCAACGACAGCGGACGCACGTTATGCAACTCTTGTGCAACTCATGTAGTTTTCTTTGTCTAATAAACTAAAAACAAGGTTATAAAACTGATAATATAGAAAATGATAATATGGAAAACAAGGTTGCAAGACAGTCTTAAAAAATCAATGCATATTCATAATCACTTTATTTTGTTGCCTAAGCTTCTGAAAGATTCGATTTTATGTGTAGTAGAAACGTATGCTCTTATTAGAATTAATATTTAAGCCAAATTTGTTTATTCAGTGTTAGCAAGCTATTAATCGTAGAAGTGTCTATAAATTTTATGAGATCCGGTGGTATGAGTAAGACAGCATTCACCTTACTAACATAATTTAGTGCAAGAAACTGCGCTCAGTATGGGGTGAAGTTACAAGACAAAGAGTGCTAGTGCGGGCAAGAACCTCGGGCGCCGCCCTCCAGGGCAAGCACCCTCGCCAACGCTCTATTTGAGATAATACTCTTTTACGTCATGCCAACCAAGCTTAGAATAGTCTGGGAAATTATAAAACAGGATTATCGGATTTAGCAATAGTAAGACAATTCCAGTTCTTTTGTATTTTAAAAATAGGGTTTGCGTCTATTCCAAAGTGAGTACTTGAAGTATACTTTATTAAAATTGATGTTATTGTTTATGGAGTTCTTTCACCCGCATTTTGTTTTAAAGAAACATTTTCGAAGTCTCGTGTAGAAACATGACTGTTTTTATTTTAAAATGTTTATTTTTGCGTTGCATAAGGGCAATGCACGATGAAACACCCGGGCATTGCCCACATCGCTCTGCATCTCTGCAGTTCCACCCAACGCGTTACGACTTGTATTAGGAAACTATTTTCATATCATTTCCTCGAGCACTTTATCATTAAGGAACTTCCCGCACACTTGAATAACTACATTGGTCTTTAAATTGCTTTTAACATATTAGAACATATAGTGTTTCTTATTCGTAACTGATGATTTTTAAGAGTGGATAAACTATTTTAGCGTTTTATATTAAATATTATTTGAAGACAACATTATGTATCTACCTATGAAATAACAACAACATCGAGTTTCCAATCCGAAAGTTATAAATTTGCTTAAACTTGTTTGAGTTTCGAATTTGCACGGTGTTTGCCCGGACGTGGGGTCCATTTAGGGTCTAACCGTCCGCTAACTTCTGAGCAAGCACCAATAACCAAGAAGATGTTCTGATAAAGTTAATATCAGTGAAAGGCATAACTCACAGTCATATAATTAATAACGAATCTTATCAGTAAACTGTGGTATTAAGAATTCTGTGATCTGTGGAATTATGCGAATAGGGCTTTTTAATTAGATAATTTTAAATCTTTAATAATTTAAATGTCATTACCTTCCTTGCTCATTTTTTAAAGATAGGACTATAACCAAATGAAATACATTATACTTAACTGAAGGTCCAGTTTGAACCGGAGATGAGACAGATACTAGTCTGCACAATTGTAACTGTATAAAAAGTATATTTCCGGAATAGTCTCACACCGGAAAATGATTTTCAATAATAATTGAAGGGTGGTTCCCTCGCCGGGAACCCTTCTGTTGACTATAGTTGAGTTCATTCGACTCTGATTTCATTGTCTACTGTCGTAAAATATAATATTCAGAAAACATATAAACAAACAAAAATTGTCACAATCATACTATGTTAGAAATACATATACTTACAACGACGAAGTTTTCAATGGTACATACATACCTATATAAACACTTTTAGGCATAGATGTGCAAACCAAAAAATATATCTCGATATGTTGTTTAATTACATTAAAAAAATTAATACTTAAATTACATAAGTAGTAATAAATATATAAAAATATGAAACATAGTAAAATATTTAAAAATACATCATCGAGATTTTGCTAGCGTGCACACAAGATCCGATCCAGATTAATACCTTGTATTACGTTTACCTTCTTTCAAAAAGAAGTAATAAAATTCAGCTTAAAAATACCCATTAAGGAGATAGCAACGACTGGGTCTTCTCTTTTATATAAATTTCTCCTATTCGCTGAAAAGATGAAAAAGTAAAATTCAATATAAATTTTAAGCTCCCCAAAGGGAGTTCGTAAAGCTCAAGTCGGAAATAAAGCTGTGACAATTGGAAGAAACGATGTAGTTAATCTCATAAAAGATTAGCAAGGCGAGTTGACGCTTCGCGGCGACTCATTTCAAATGTATCAAGAGTTGTCCGGTGCCCGGCCTGTCGGAGCGGCGAGTGCAGCCGGCCGACGGCTCTCTGAAAACAATCCCAACTGCGTTAAGCACTTATTTACACCCGGGTCCACTGCCGCCCGAGTATTTCTAATGAATGCTGAGAATTCGAGGGAATCCTAATGAACCGTGGGAATTTCGATTCTAATGAAGCTCTGAACTTGTGCAGACTTTTCGCTGGTCCGTTCTTAAATCGAATAGTGCAGTTTGCTTGGACATTGTTGTGTTGCATCAGGCCCGATGCGGGAAGTAATTTTGCTCTATTCCGCCGGATATATCTCTCCCAGGACGCGGGACTTGCAACTAATCGCTTTGTCATTTCCGCAATCGACTGCCGCGACTTGGTCGTTTTGAATAACTCGTATTTGAGTTTTGTATCATTAATAAAGAGGAAAATGGGACTACTAATATGAAATCATTAAATATATAATCGGAATTGTCATAATAATATGTCGATTCAATCCATTACAAATTACCAGTAAGAACTTTAACGGATGCACTGCTTCAAGGGGTACTTTAAAAATTCAAGACAAATGCTTTTAGCGCTGCACAGCTAGGAAGCGTAAAAATAACTTGAGACACTTAGTACTTGAGATGTACCGATCGGCTCCGCCAAATAGGGCTGTTGACTCAACCGATGGGGTTATTGGATGGATCAGTTGAAGAGGCTTAGCACTCACTTAAAGAATAACATTTCAAAAAAATTGTGTGAATACCAATTTTGTTCGTTAACTAAAATTCAACTCAAACTTTTACTTTTATAATTGCCTGAGGTCAATTTTAACTTTTTTGGTTATAACCTCTGATACTTTTGTTACAATAATAACTTAACGTTTTTGACTGCAAAAATCTTTCAAAAGTAATCTATACAATATTGTAGTAACTACTTACATCGTAAGCTGTTCATTATTGAGTTGCCGATAGAAATCAGTAAGCCCTGCGGTTTAAATAATGGATAGCATATTAGGTGTTGTATCAAGGCATTAATCCCTCCGAAGAGTATTTAATCGCAAGAGACATCAAAACGCGACGGGGAATTCTAAGCTGTATACATTCCTAGAAAATGTGTCTCACCAGCTTGTATTTTAAGAAACGATTAAAATATATTATTAATATTTTTTTTTATAGAAAATACTAGAAAAAATCGACTCGGCTCATAAGTAAATTCTTCCCTTTTGTTTCCCGTCTGAGAATTTATTTGTGAGCCGAGTCGATTTTTTCTGGTATTTTTCTATTAAAACAATTTATAATTTTTTTATTATTTATCATTTAGTATTGAAAATTGCATAAAATATATAAATACCATATATTAACAAATTATCTGTCACAAATAATTTAATTCCTCTAAATTCATTAGACACTAATGACATTTCATTTTTTGATCTATTCAATCTTATAAGATCGCATTGAAAATGCATAAAATATACAATAAAAATTATAAAAATAAAGCGACTCGTTTTTACTTTAGTTTTTATTAAAATTTATTTAAAAAAAAAAGTCTTTTTAGGGAGAATATTTTTTGTTGTTGTCTTCCTTATTAAAAAGGACTGTCTTAATCAGTCGCCCAAGTTCAAGTCTAAGTAACGTTTCTCTGACTGAGACAAAAATGATATAAAAGTGAATTTGCTTTGAGCTGCAATTTGTTTGAAAAACAGAATTTAAGTAACATTTTTTTACAATTAATTATCTCATCTATGCTTCCATTAAGTTGATAAAGACAATTTAAAATGGCGATGCATTTATGTGACAAATAAACTTTGAAGCCCTTATCGGCATTAATTTCTGCGCCGCTTAAAATAGTAACTTTCAAAATGTGCTCTTTTATATTAATAATTTAAAAATAATTAATTATTTTATTAATCCTTATCTTTATTTAAAATATAAAGATAGATATGTCGCCAGTAGAATCACTTCTACTGATATCTTAAATGACTACTATTATAGAGACCACTCGTAGAACCATATCACTTTCAGAGCGTAATAAAAAACCAGAGTATTTGAAATTTCAGCCAATTCTGGAGCATATTATTTATTAGTAAAGATATATTTCACACTGCATCAGTTCATGTCGCTAATCTCATGGGGAGTGCATAAACCGCGAGCGACTTCCGAACGGTTATCGAGAACGACGTGGCATGGCGCCTTCCATCGAACGATTCAGCGATAACACAGCGACATCTAGCTACAGCCAACTTTGGAATAGTCTGCCTAATATTTAATACGTCTTATCAAAAATGTGACTAATAATATTGGTAAGACATAAAATCAATTTAAACTTAAAAACCACAGGTCTACTTATTCGTTTTTATTTTTATATGTTTTAGAAAGTTTTCGGCTTATGAAGTCAAATTAATTATACCGAAACGATGAGGTTTTTAAAGATTAAATCAAAAATTGCTACATTCCACTACAGCAAAGTCTGGTCATTGCATAACCGTCTCAAGTTTCCAATTAAATCTTTCAGTTTAACCAACTCACATAAAATTTTGATCCAAGCGTGCCTTTAACTAGGTTTAAATTATACTCTTAAAAGATTAATACTTATGAGGCAAGGTATCGTAACCGTAAGAAATGTAAAACAAAGTTTAATGGCGGTTTAAGATGAGATTAGAGAATTAATGACTTTCTTTATTAGACCGCGATTTAATTCTAGAACTAGTTACTTAAAAGGGTGATGATATAATTCATTCAAAAATATAAATTACGAAAACAGAAAGAAAAGGATACGTCGACGCTTAGGTCAAGTGAAAATGCTGATCATCGATGCAAACCCCGAATCTGAAAAACCGTTTCAATTTTGTAACAGCGCTCGCGCGTAAAATGCCTGCACGTAGCAAGCGGTAATATGCTATTACCGTCATAACAACGTTACTCTCAACTTAATTCAGCCCCCCGGCGCTCCACTGGCCAGATTCGTTAATTTCTCTTATGTGCACCGGCAAGCAGGAAAACCCAATCTAAACGCACCTTCTGATAGAGACCCAATATGTAAATGAACTTCGTGGCTCCGTTTCGTAGCTGATATTAGGAACTTTACGCAGACAATATAAAGGAACTACGAGATTCGTTAACATTTTAGAGATTACGCATTAGGTTTAGGTCGGCAAACAGTGAAGCGTCGTCTACAAATCGTCCCGAATCCCCAAGGAGCTCAATACTAACTCTACAATGGTGCACGTGAGAGCCGACAACCGACATTCAAAGGAGCTATTATTGAAGGAGCTCGCCGATAAAGGTCAATTAGGGTACGAACGCTCTGACGTAACGGGCACTGTAACTGACTGTCGCTCTATTGCACTAATGATGGCTCAATAAATTCCTCACACTCCGAAGGACGTTAAAACATTTACTGGGTCACTCGCGAACTCAACGTTTCAGAGGTAAATATAAAGAAATGAAAATAAAGACGCATTGGAATTTCTTCGCGCAGTAAAAGGCGCTTTAATCCTTTTATAGATCAAAGCATCAAGTAGGTACGTAGACTGCTATTGAAATCCCCTGTGAGCATCAATGCCTATTGCCACGTCGCTTATCTCCAATGTACGGCGTGAGACGGAGAGACGTCCCGACTTGGAAGGGGGTATTTCAAAGGAGTGCATTATTGCAGTGGTCTTAACAATTACGGTGATCGTCGAAGCCGTTTACATTTCTGCAGCTTAGCTGAACTAATCCATTGAAGATGAAATGTTATTTAAAGTCTTTTATTAAATATTGATCTTTTAAAAGAAATAATTAGAGTCATCATATCTATTAGCGTAAAAGGGCCGTAACATTTTTGTATCAATCAACAAAATCATGAAGTTTCACAAAAAGCTGTTAAAATTAAACTCTAATAATATTTTTCACATAAATATTAATAAGTACATGCAATCGAATACCCAATCCATCGCATCGAATCGCAGCACCAATGGGATTTATTTTACCAAAATTAATAATATGATCCACATTACATGTTTTGGTATACCCAAAAGCATTGGTCTTTTTCAACCACTTCTGATAAATATGTCCATTTTAACAATGAAATTTCGGCATCACTGGGAGTTCAATGATTATTGGTGGCGAGATAACCCGGGACGTGTGAACGTATATGACAATCGTTTTGACAGCCGCCCGCCTGCCACCGCCACTAGGGACGTCGGCAACTGACACTTTATTATTTTTATGCTAATTTATCGCGATCCAACGCTCTTAGAGGAAATAATCTGAAATCTATTATCCTTTCTCAATATAAGAAAAGTATATTGCTATGCTACTTGACGAAATTTCTAATCTTCACTGTGGACGGAAAAAAATAGGCACTGGCACAGACAATAAATGAACTTGGATAGGTATATTATTTTCATTAAATGTAAACTAAGAGTTGTATAAATAAGTCTTATAAAAAAGTAAATCACAGAGGTACAACCGTCTAAAAGCAAAAAAGCATTTCCATAGAGAAGTACGGCTGAACGAGTTTGATGACTCACTGACAGATTATTTCAGAAAATTAAATTTAAGCTCGTTGGACACAGACCATAAAGTTCGTACTCACAAATCTGTTTGTTACGACATCGTAACGAGATTATGTCCGTTTCGTCCTGAGACATCGGCATGTCGTCATGATATTGCATGTTTTATTCCATTATTAAACGCCATAAACGAGGCCTTCCATTCTTTGGTAAATTGTACAAAAACATTATTTAATGAAAATAACGAAGCATCGATCATTTTTAAATATTCTTAGATAAAAATTTAATTGTAGCTTAAAAACGCGTAACAAATATGAGTAATAATAACATGTTCAATAACTTCTTTCAACTTCTCCAACAAAAGCGAAGATAAGTGTTAATTTTTAATTGCACTATATTATTTGAAATCAAAAGTCAACTTAACTTAGCAGAAGTATAATTTAGTTCACTGCACTCTTATTATATAACTTTCGTAAATTTTTAAAATTACGTCTGAACAACTATACCTATTTTAGCATTACTAATCATTTATATGTGCCATGTCAAAAAGAGGTTTTTCAACATGCCTATTATCCGGTCACCAGCTGAGACGTTACGAAATGTTTCGGCTGTCGTTAGGCGGGACACGGGACGGCCATAGCCGGGCGACGAGGGTCACGTGGCCACGCTTCACTCCACGTGCCGTAACTCCCACAATCGAGTCCAAGTAAAGGCTTCACTTTACCCGCAACTCCTTCGACCGGTCACAACGTGCCCATACCCCCCTAAAAACACTACAAACTTATATATACCTCCAAGTCACATGTCTCAAAGTTACAGAATTGAGTGGGGTACCGTTGAAGAACAATAACACCAGCACTTTTGTGGTATCGTCCAGAGCTCGATCTACTGTTTCGCCTACTCGATTGTTATTGCTTTCGTAATTCAAAAGAGGGGCTTTTGAATTACGAAAGCTAGCAATTACAATATTAAGTCTATTATAAGTACTAGTGGGATTTACTTTTGAAACTTCGTTTTAGGTGCTAAAAGTAATTTCGTCTTTAAAACGGCCTTTCCTATTAGAAAATATAACCGAATAAGTGTATTTTTTCAATCTAAATGAAACAGAACCAAATAATCAGTTGTTTTCATTATGTCACAGTGTAGATGTCGCAGTAAGATAGATAAAGCCGTGATATAATTATATCCCTAGGGATATAATTATATACCGTAACATAGTTATACGAAAGCTATTAATTACTATCTCACTAGGAATATAGTTATAAAACGGTCCAAGTTTAGTGATATACTTATATTACTAGATTAAGTTTAGTCTTATAAATATATTACTTGACTAAGCTTAGTGAAATAGAAAGCAACATAATTAAATAAAACAAAATTATTATAATGGTTTTATCTTTATTAAAAAATCAACTTTATGTATCCTGCAGTTAGTTACAATACTTTGTGACATTAACACGTATTAAAGTAATTTCAATTATAATTAAAACGATCATGTTTTTTGGAATTTCAACATTAACAATACAATTAAAACTAATCAAACATTTTAAAGCTAATCAACAGTTATGAGATTTCTTTACTTCTTACCCACTAAGTTGTGATCTTGGTTTTTTAAAGTATTTTTTAATTTTTGTTCAGACAAGAAGAGGAATCATGACATCTAGAATTACATAGCACTGAATGCTTCTTACAGGCACATCTTTTAGTAGAACACTGTATATTTTCGTTTTTTTACAGGAACATTTTAAATAACCTTGACCACCAAAGCGCGACAATTTTTAGCATATTTCTCTCAGTGACAAGTTTTCATTTGGTATAGGACCATTTAAAGTAATGTTTGAAAGCTGTATTGCATTTCTGGGTAGCCAATCTTTCAGGATACCAACTCTACCAACTCCGAAAGCTATTTCACTAAACTTAATCTAGTAATATAAGTATATCACTAAACTTGGACCGTTTTATAACTATATTCCTAGTGAGATAGTAATGAATCGCTTTCGTATAACTATGTTACGGTACATAATTATATCCCTAGGGATATAACTATATTACGGATTTATCTATCTTACTGCGACATAGATACCGATACATACGAGATGTAAGCCAAACGAAAACATTTATCGAGCGGAAACTGTCGATATATCCTTCCATGATACATGTCGAGTAGTTCGCATGAGCTTGACGAGCAGACAATCGTGTGCACTACGTGGAAGTGCGGGCCGCGTGAACACTACGCGCAGCGTCTGTACTTGATGGACACTGTCCGGCAAATGGACATCCATTGTGTGCCAAATGCCACACGGCATTAAACCAACACATTAATCAACACTATCTCTAAAAGAAAAAAATCTAACAATGTACAGCTCCTAAATAGAATTCCCTTCGCCCAATTCCACCACACTCATTATTTTGAGCTGACGTAACAACATTAACTTTGAAATGCGGTTGCGAATTTCATCCAAGGCTTGCAATTAACTAGTTGGCTGATATAGTGCGTGCACAACAGCGGGCCATGTTAATATGGCCATAATAAATTTCGAGCGGTTTCCATCCGCCGGCCGACTGTCCTGGGGCCGGGCCCATTAAAAAGGCTCGATGAGTTATTTTACACGTATCATTTTAGCGCAGCACTCGCTATCTACGTAAACGTCGCGACAGGCAATACCGAAATTAATATTGCTTGTTGCAAAATAACATCATATTTCCCTTGCGCCTCCTAATAATTATATTAAAATAATAGCTAACAACAGCTTACTGGCGGTCAGTTTCCACGTTCGTTAGTTTTAATTACCGTGGAAACGATATTTAACTAGCGTAATGTATCGCACCAATATGTACAGAAAAAATAACCACATCGCTGGCAGATACTCCTTGTCACTCACCTAGTGTGCAGCTTATAACGTGATGTGAACGTGAGCAAATTTTTATTATCCGCTTGGTAAACAGCTTATCGGAGTATCAAACTGAACTAGATCTCTAATTAAAGCGTGCAGGTCTAATGACGTCGCTCTGTGTATATGACAACGCATAAATCTCGTGTAATGAATGCAGCGAGCGTTAAATAGGCCCGAGTCACTCAAATTGTCCACAATGCGATTATTCCATTAGTCGGAAGCTGCCGACCGCCAGGGCACAAATGCTGAAACACAAGCTTAGGCACGTGTTACCGCCGCCTCGCCTGCCACCCACTCGCCGCACCTTCGTTCTACTACTAATGTCACTGGACAATGCCACGCTTGTTAACTATTCAACCTTCTAAGAGTCCATCGGTCTAAATCCGTATTCATATTCAAAAGGTCTTCCCTCAATACCCTAAAACGTGATACATTTGCATAACATCAAATCTTTTCTTACTAATTGCCAAAAGTAATGTAAATAAATAGGTTACTAACTTTATTTGGTAACTTGAATGCTATATTTTTTAAATCATAGATTGATTCTAGCCAGCTAAGAGGAAGTGTTTGTACCAAATTATATGTCATGAACTTATATTTAGAAAGTCGTTTATATATGTATTTTGTATAACTTTATAAAAAAATAGAAATACATTATTATTATTGTGACTAATATCTGATTAATAATCATAGAACTTAGAAAGTTTGCGAAAGAAAAAAAATATGTATGAGGCCCTGATCGATTAAGAATATTTAAAAATAATACTAGTAAAAGTACCGACCTACTTTGAATTTTAGATTTCCCTCTAAATTTTTTGTAAGGTAATTTGAATTATAGTATTTCATTGAAAAATAGATCTACGTCGAGAACATTTTTGTGCGATGTTTTTATAATTTTAAATGTAGGTAGCCTGAAACCAGATGCGTCATTTGATCGACTTCAAATAACATTTATGAATAAAGGTCCTTCTAAAGCAACCATATAAGACAAAATTAATTCAAGAAAGCAGGCAAATTACATACAAACAGATTCATCATATATTGCAGATTGAATCGGTAAGCGTTCATAAGATTCTTCGATCAACAATTGATTGTTGTTGCTGGAAATAGTGTCTCCAAAATTGGTTCCGACGCATGAAACTTTGTATAGAGATTTAATATTTTTTGTATAGATATTTATTTCGTGCAAGATGACCTTTCAGTTTGTCAGAACATTTCTGAGCTTCCTACTTATTGATATTATAAAAATCTTACTTTAGTCAAGAATTTATAAATGGTTTTCCATAGTTTTGTTTTAAGAAATCTTAAAAAGTTTTTAGAATAATTCATCCGCCAACAATATCGATTACAAATGAATGCACGGACAGCAATTATAAGTTTCCAAGTTTGCAAACCGAGCCTCCAAATCTGTTTAATCTGTTTTACAAACTCGCCACTCGATCTTTGTCGGATTTAATATAATTTGATATTTCATTAATAAAACGTTTGATTTTTAATACCAGACCCATTATCTAAACAAAGTAAGTTAAGAAACTTTACTGTCACATGCAACGTTCAGAAGCTGTGAAATATGTTAACTCTTTTCATATCATCTCATTTGAACGTACTAAGTAATGATATTCAGATTAAAAAAAAGGTACCTGTAACCGAAGTAGTGGAAAACTCGATTTAATAAAAACAAATTTGTGATCATTCCATTTGTGTATTATTTCACAGCTAGTGTTTGGACACATATAGTAATTTTGTTGGCAACAGTTGGTCTTCATGTTTACCAGCCTATAAGCAAAGTTTCATACGTCTAAACCAATTTTAAGAAACACTTTTTCTAGTCCGCTACAAACACCTCTTCTTCGGCCTTCTTGAACGCTGTTGGTGCGATGTGTATGATGGTATGGCGATGAATTTTAAGTTTTGTATTTTAGTTGTTTGTAGGACAGTAAGATTAGCGACCGAAGAGTTTGACCGATGTGGTATCCAGTAAGTCCTCGTTTTAAGCACTGATTGCTGGGGCGCGTTGTCGTGGTAAAGCAATAACCCTCAGAGCCCAGTGTTCTGTCGCTTGTTACTTATTGCAGTGAAAATTTCTACCAGGAATTTCGTAGTATACCATTTGGTGCTGATACCGCTTTGATTTTGTAATGGTATCGATAACAGATACCCCGTCAAAGTAAAGAAACTAGCGATGAAAAATTTTCCTGCGTGATTATTTTCTATTACTAAACTTTGATAGGCGTTGGTTTATTTTGAAGCAGCCAAACTGTCTACTGATAGTTTGTCTCTGGATCGTATTTATAAATCCTGGATTTCTTACTTGTTACGATGCCGTAAACGCGCCGAGACGAGTCTGCTTAAAATTGATATACTGTCACAGCACCGTTCCACACGAGCCTGCTTCTGTGAAGTTGTACAACACCCAGTACGAAACTATCCTTCTTACGCGAAGGTCTTACGTGTAGAATCTTGTGAAAGATTCCCGAACCAATCTGCAATAAATGCTGAATCTCTTTGGTAATAACTTACCTATTTTATTGAATTTCTTTTTTCACTGCTAGTCTGTTTTCTGCTAGCAACTCCACTCTTCAATCCTCCAAAGTTAGACAACTGCGCTTGAATTTGTTATGCCAACGGTAGATGGTTGCTTTAGAAGGATCTTCATCTATTGATGCCATTTGAAATCGTTTAAAGGACTCGTCCTGTTTTAGACCTCATTTGAATTCATAAACAATCATCGCACGAAAATGTTGCCGACGCAGATTCATTTTTAATGAGACACGTTAATTTAATTTAGCTCTTGAAAAAATGTGTAAAAATTTTTGTAATTCAAACGATGGTACTTTTATAAGGTTATTTTAAGTTTCATAAATAATATCTTTTTTTAATAATTTTAATCGGCTAGGACTTTCTACATTTATAACTTTTTGAGTGGCATTGTATAGTTATTTGCTCTCCTTGGTAGGTAGATTTTATTAGTTAATTTCATGACTTTCGAAGCACGAAGCATGAACGAAGGTTTTTTTACAGAAAAGTTTGGATAAATTATTACTTTTTTAAAAAATATCGACAGGAATGTACTTAATCTATAATCAATTTATTATGATTTTTATTATATGTAAACTACGTAGCAACAACATAAATTTTATTCTTGGAGATAGATATCTACTTCTATATTATTAATTAGATACTCGAATGGAGTGAAAACTTAAATGTGACTTTTTGTTTACATTATCGTATTCAATGTTATATTGAACTTCATCAATAGAAACAAAACACTAAATTACCTATTGTTCCATACTTTTAAAAGTACTCTATATATAATAGACGACACCTATGTAGAACCACCATTCTGTAAGAATACATTTTTCATCTATAAAGCAACTTAGTAAACTTATTTAATTTTTTTGCCTTGGGCTTTGGTTTTGCATTGTCCGAGTGATTTTATTATTTATGGATATACATATTCCGATTATTACAACATACAACAACACGATTTCGTCAATGCTACAGAATGCTAAACATTCTGTAGCAGTTTATCGGTGTATACCGTGTTTTGACCACTATCAAGTCACGATATTAAAGGCAAAATCAAAAATTATCCTGTTTTATAAACTTCCTGTCAAAGAAGGACAATCGCGCTCAGATAATGTGATAATATTAAAGCTGAATACTTTTCTGTTACGCGTTGCTCATAATAGACTTGGCATTGTACTGCATAAGCAGTTTTGTAACGATAAAATTGATGAAATCAAAACGGGCTCCATACTTGGTTTTTATTAAATTTCATGCAAGGCGAAAGCCTAACATCAGTTATTAATTAAAGCTAATTAATTTCAGCTTCGGGAACATGACTTTATTGAACTCCTTAACCTTTGGCAACCTTTGGCGACCGGTTGGTGACTCGGACCTAGGTTCGAATCCTGGTAGAGGCATATGTTTATATGATGAAAACAATCATTTCGCCCAGAGTTATGGTTGTATATAGTTTTATTAACATATTAAATTCGTTAGTATCCACAGTACAAGTTATGCTTAATTTGGGATTACATAATATAATTAGTGAAAGTTGTCCGGAATATTGTTTTATATTATAGTTCTATATAGCAATCCCATATTGAATGCTATACAATATACAAAATCAGGACCTATAATAATGGCCTCGAACGTGTGATATCAAGCAGATTAGAATACCACTAATCTTTAATAGTCTCCTAAGGAACGACAAATGATACTGGAGGGTAATTAATTACTAAAAGTATATATCACTTAGCTCGCAAAACAGCCAGAAGCGATTTATGAATTATGATATTTTACTGCTATCCGCAACCCAATTTTTAGGTCAGTCCTTTATCCGGTGACCAATGTCTATCGCCTTGTATGGTGATGAATGGCCTAAATGCCTTCACCCATCACACCAAAACCAAGCCCAGAAGGATGTCCCATACGTCAAAAAGTAAGAGATTAACATTGTCTTTTGTTTGCAGCATGTCATCAAGCCTCGTGCCCTCACAGCTGGACCTGTACGAAACGAGGCATGTACTAGCTCGTGCCCTCGACGTCTGGCAGCAAGCATCGCGCCTCACATTCGCCGAAGTCAACTCCGACGAGGCAGACATCGTTGTTTCATTCGCCAGGTCCGTTTCTAACTTTCTTATCCATAAATTATAGTATATCTCTAGTAATGGTAACCTCACAGAGTTGATTTCTTTAAAATTCATAACCATTACACCTAAAGTAAAGTATTAAGTAATGAAATAGATCTCTGATGCAAAATCATTTGGGACTGAAAATCACAAAGATATATATTTTTTTAATCTAAAAAGTAATATATGATTACAGACGTGAATTATTCAAAAATATCATGAAAAGCTCTCTTAGTTTTTCTAGAAAAAAAATCTCAAATAAAAATTAAATTGTGTAAGGAGCACTTGTGTCGTGAAAATCTTTCGGTTTCTTTGTTGCCCTGGCTCAGAGATGGCCACGCTTAAGACTTACGTGCCACTAGATTATGGTGGTCATCAAATTATAACGACGAATGAAACGAAACTCATAGCAAAAAATATAAAATCTTCAAATAAAATTGGCATTGGAAAACGACACCTAACAAAAAACGTAAGCAAATAAAATCCCGCTGAAAATAGAGTCCAAGTTTCGTTGGTTGATTTATTGCGTTGATAATAAATAATAATCAAGTAAGGATTTAGAGAAACGTCCTATCCATTTTAAGGGGATTTGCGAGTTCGTGCGAGCGCTGCGTGTCTTCGGAGCGGCGGCGGAGGTCGGACGCTGAAAAATCCGCGTTGAAATTCAGGAGATACTTCTTTATTCGTTTATATTTATGAAGTGCAATACATTATACGTTATGACAGCTATAGTGAGCTTAACGACCATGTCTCGTGTCATACGGGTTATTTGCTTTGAGAACAAGGAATGTGGCTAGGATTTTTCGATTCTATTCGTCTCAGTAACTGTTTCAGATTTGCTTTAAGTATATACCTATATACAGCAATAAAAATCAATCAAATACCTTCGACTCTGGTAAAATTGTTGACTTTACGATAGACATAATATATTTCTTCCTTTTTTATTTAAAAATGCCACAATTCATAACGCTGCTTTATATATTTATTATGTAATAAGAAATTAAATAAATTCAAAATGAGTGGAGTTCGAATTTTGTGTGGGACGGTCCTGCTCACTTTCATTCTGTGGACGTGACCGACCAAATCCATTTATCTGACAACAGATACACAACAGCGAGCTATTGTCCCCACAGAACACGTTTCAACAACTAAAATTACCTGGAATATTTGCTCACACTTGAAACTGTTTCAATTTGCTCTTTTCTCTACATCGACACAACGAAACTTAAGGTTATCTGCTTGTAATTTAACAAGGGCTAGACTTTTAATTTTTTTTTATTTAAAATGAAACGATAGTTACTTGATGAGGTACATGAGCAATGAAAATTACATTGCATAATCAGTAACAGTAAATATAGCTTACAGCTCCTTTTGAATCTTGAGATCTAAATTCAAATTAGAAGGTAAATTAACTCTGTTCGGCTAATGTACTGCGCGGCAATTCATTGTTTCGTATTCATTGCACGTTGTACTCTATCGGTCGGAAAAGCCACTCCATACAATTTCACGTTTAAAATGTCAATTAAGTATTTTTAAATGGAAACCGTGTAGCTAAAAATACTATGGTAACATAACGAAAAGAAAAATGCAACAAAATATACTTAATTGTATTTCTCGTACATTATTTCTGATGAGTTACTAAATATTAGATATTACTACAAAGAAGGGCAAAAAATATATAGCTTCTATTATTTTTATGCAAACCGTTTGTGCATTACATATTTACCATTAAGGTGCAATATTCTTATTTTGCAGCTCGATTCAAATTGTAATTATCAATGTTTATGACAGTAAATGCCTTGCCAAATTTCTTATATTTACTAAGCATAATCGTAAAACAGTAACGGGGTGCAGGGCTACATTCTAACAAATGACCCGAGTCGCCGACAAGAGCAGCATATTGAATGAGCCAAGGGCAAACTTTTACTTATTAGAGCACCGTAGACGACGATATGAGAAAGCAGCGGTGACAAAAACCCAAGTGCGGACATATTGCGACCGCCATATTGTGGACGGCCGTTGCAAACTTGCAGTGAGAACTTCACAACGGGCTGCATAAAATTTTCTTTTTTCAATAAAACATGGCGCTCCTTCACAAGTTTGTCGTAACGCTACTTCGCAAACACACTTAATTACGCGTGAATACTACAAAATTTATCAAGTGGTTTATTTACAAATTTGTGTCTCATAACACCATCATTTACTTTTCGTAAAAATTGTAAATCATAAAAAAGTAAATTGTGATGTTTGAAAATATAAACCAGGTTAGGTTAGGGTAGATTAAGTCGTTGCTGGGCAGGCCCCAGTAAAAAATTAATAATGAATGTATATCTTATACATTAATGAATAATTGTTTGTTCTGTAATGAATACAAAATTTTATGAATATTAAGATTTTTATGAGTCTGGTCATATCGCACTTAAAAAGCTACAATATTTACATACTGAGATGTAATATAAACTATTAGACAAAATTTTATTTTTCCACTTATTTTTCATTTCTCAACTAAGAAATAGCTTAGGAACCAAGTCCCATTGACACGGTCAAATTTGGGCTTATCACCTATTTTATTTGACTTAACATTGTAATTTACCATTGTAATATTACAGCCACTTAAGCTGTAATATTACTAGCTACTTTGTACATACCTATGTACGTAGTAACTGGCTTTAAACCGAAAATAACTTTTTCAAATTAAAGATCAAACCTGAATATACGAAAACAACAATTTCCCAGTATCATTCGGCAATTATGTCGGCCATGCAAAGTTTTTATTATAACGAGGTACACTTGACTTGTTATACGACCAATCTCGGTCTGCCCTGTTTAATTTCGAGGAAAAATAATTTAGCTCATCTTAAAATATGTGAAACAAAAGATCACTACGATAAATAGTTGTTTGTTCATTAATATTAATACACCCAAAGAAACGAACACTAGCTGTAACTGTAATTTTCAGTGCAAACCATAATTTTAGTCATAGATTACTTAAGCACACCGATATGCATAAAAAATGTCATTATCTAACTTTTTAATACAAAAAATTATCTTCAAAATCTGCGTATTTAAATCTTTATCATATAAATAAACCTTTTTAGATCAACCAAGATACTTCTGTTATGTTATGAGTGTAAAGTTGTTAGAATTTACTAAGTTACAGCGAAACACTTCGCTTATACAATGTCCTCTGAATTTACTTCGGTGGTGTAAACGCTGTAACTAACATCATAACTCAACGCCGAGCTATTCCATCATCACCTAGTTCGGAACCGCTTGGCTTGATAGCACGAGCGCAGCACCCTGTATATGCGTCTCCCAGATTTATAGCACTCATAAACTGTAATATTACTCCAGTAATAAAAGATACGAACAACTTAACTGCTTGCATTAACTCGAATGATATAAGTACAATTAACTATTATAAGTCTAGTGAAGACATGACGAACAATTCAAGCCATTGATACAATTGTTGAAGTGCTTCCCAGACCCCTATAGATTGGTAGTTTAGTTAATATGTAACTAGAACCGATATTGGTTAATTATCACTATCAATAAATACATTACTGTGGGATAGCCGCTATCACAGTAGAAAATGAATATATAAACTTGTACCGACCCGCATTGGAGAAACGTAACAAACAATTATGTAACCACGTTAATGTCCACCTCTGTCACAGATACACCTCAATAACAGCGACTACTTTTAAAGACCGTACAAATTATTGTAACGTAAATATTATATAGTAAAAAATCAATTAATAGTTTATTTTTAAATCAAAATTGAAATAAATAAGAACACTAAAAAACTAATAACAAATATTCATTGAAAATATGTAACTCTTAAAAGAAAATGATTGCCATGTACTGTAACTCTGTTATGCTATAGATTAGAAGCGATTAAAAAACAAATGAGTTATCAACCCTGAGTGAACATGCTAGGCACCCGACCAAAGCCAGAGCGATGTTTTACGTATTTGCGTACCCGCCCATATCAGCTAATGGCAGAACTTTCACATGAAACTCAATAACGCAGCGGTCAGCTAATATTGCGTGAAATATGCATGGGCGAGGTCTTTCCTTTGTTTTGTTGGCGCGAAAAATTATTAGGTAGGTAGTGTCCGGCAGCGCCGGGGGACGCAAGTTTGATTGCTCTGCATCCTCCGTCCACTCCATCAACTGTTGTTTGTTACGAGATGAATATATTACTTTTGCAGAACTACATATTTGCGACAATCGTAAAAGCATGATCAGCGGATCCATTTCCGCGTACTATCTCTATCGACATTTGAGAACTTGAGAAACTCCAATTTGATATTTCTTTTAATGTGGAATTTCAGTGTCATATGCATTCAATTGTTGTTGCTTTTGGTTTGATGTTACTGTGTTATTTATTTAGAAAAGTAATAAAAGTTTATTTAGAAAAAGTAAAAAAAAATATTATGTACTAAAGTGACTGTGAACGGTCACAACAAGATATACATTTTGAAAGTAAAATGGCATCTATTATAATGGCTTGATGTAGGTCGAACATTAAAGTGCATATATCAAACTTGATGAACTATGAAATGCACTTCTGTAAAAAGCCTGCAACGATGACCTAATCGGCGCCTAGGAAATAAAAGTTTTCAGGATTTTTTTTCTGTATTCAGAGTTTTCAAAGTTTAATGCTAAAAACCAAAAATAAAATTCTTACAGACGTAACCATGGCGACGCATACCCTTTCGACGGGCGTGGCAGTATCCTTGCGCACGCGTTTTTCCCAGGCTCCGGTCGGGGCGGGGATGCTCACTTCGACGATGACGAACTATGGCTGCTTCAACCCAAAAACGATGACGAAGAAGGTTAGTTCGTTGTCAATCAAATGTTTTTGTTTTTATTTCTCCGTCGTATCTTTTTCCATTATTATTCCTGGTACTTAGATAATAGGTGGTATGCGTATTTAAACATCAATATTTATTTATTTGGACTAACCAACAGTTATTACATGCATTCAAACAGTAGTTTCTCAAACATCTCGTTTTTAGCTTAATGTATAACTAATTAAAGGTAAGTACGACACGTAATCTATAGCCATATAACTATATGCTTTTTATTGTATTACCCATGTACGGCAGAGTAGAATAGCAACAGCCCTTGTTGTGAAAGACGATAAAGATACTGGAGGTAACCACCATACATCCCCGTAAACTACAAAATAGCAATCTCCATCCAACCCGCTGACATTATGGCAAAACTCTCAATAAAATGCATGCTGCTTGACATCAAATTAAATTACAAAACGAAATGTATGGTGATCAATTGATATTTATCAGTAGCTTAGTTATACCTGATGGTATAAAGAAATATATGTGCCGATTTCATTAAAACATGATTAAACTCCAGCTCGAAAAGTTGACACAACCGGTCGGAAATGAGCATGTCGCGGTAAGGTATGTTTTGACATGCAAATGGAGGGTAGATTGCACATAGGACATTGACAAGTAAATTTTAGAAAACAGTAACAACCTTTGCTAAAAATTGGATTCCTGTCGCATAGAGTACTAAAACTTTTGTCTGTGAGTAGGGTTAACCCAATTGGGATCTAGTCGAACCAACCATAGCCATTAAGCTAGCAGTGGATATATATTTGAAGAAAACACTTGTTTAGGGTTTTTTTGCATAATTTATTTTATATTTAATCCTGACGTTTTGTCTCCTTTACAGGAACCGTTATCACAGGATGACTAAGTTAATGATCGTCATATATTTTATACTACCTTCACAATATTTTAATTGGACACGTTCCTAATTGTTAAAATTTTAAATAAATCAAACTGTTTTATTGTTACATTTTATTTAGTTATTAAATTCTCACTACAATTACATTGCATACTACTGAGTCTACTACCAGTTCGCAAATTGGGATTCCCTTCCGAGAAGAACTGGCGAAAGAAACTCGGGCAAGGGGACCGACCTCCATCTTACTATTATTATTTCCAAAAAATGCTAACTACATCACCATGTCTTGCAATGTGTGTCTTTGGAGGTATTCATTTGATTATTGGATCCCAAGCAGGTGGAACGCTCCAACCTTTGAGCCTCATTGAACTTAAACGAATTCTGACTGATCACTTAACTCGTTTAAAGTAGTTCATTAAAAATGTTTCATTTCAATTATAATGATAAGTTGTAAAACAATGGAAAGCACGGCAGCCACAGCTAGCTGGGTATAGTTTTCCTTCTTATCATTTACATTTTGTATAAGATTAGCTTGTCGGTACTATACAAGTGGCATATGTGCCATGCTGCATCGTTCATCGTGTGAACAACATGCAACTCGATAGGAGACTCAACCGCAGAGCACGGACCACGTTCGCCGCGAATACCGCGCCCTCCTGCGGCGCTCGTGATAATTTACACGTACAACGACCGCTTACAATGCCGCTTTGGATTGTATTCGGCAAGCCATGTGTAAATATCTACCTTTATTTGACCCAAGCTATACACAAATATGAAATAACTAAGTAGCGGATGCTCGCATACAACGTTATCATATTTTCAATAATATCCTTTGCGGCTTTAAGTTACAATTTTTACCTTAATGTTCAATTCCATTCTCTTTCTGACGTTATGAATTCAAGATTAATGTAAAAGTTATAGGTTTAATTCTTCTTCACTTATATTATTACATACTTTTAATGATCTTGATGTTCTACAAAGAATTAAGGTACTAACTTTAATACATTATATCTTGTTTCGTTTAATCCAGGTACTTCGCTTTTTGCCGTGGCCGCTCATGAGTTCGGCCATTCTTTGGGACTTAGTCATAGCTCCGTGAAAGGAGCACTCATGTTCCCCTGGTACCAAGGTATCCAACCAAATTTCGTACTTCCAGAAGACGATCGCAATGGTATCCAACAGATGTATGGTAATTATCTTTCTTATCGCGAAACTCTTATGAATACCTGTCAAATTAAGTTTTTAAAATATCCTTCGCCTATTTCAGGTCCCAAAGTAAAACGAACATGGGCAAAGATCCCTAACTATCGGCCAGTGGAAACACCACCACCTACAACAACCACGACCACAACCACCACCACCACCACCAAGAGACCATACGTCTACCACCGTAACAGACACCATCCAAACCACAGGCCTGACTACACGCCCTACCCACGCAACCCTGGAAAATACCCTCAATATTACCCTGAAAGACCGAGCAATCCAGATAAACCAAATTATCCTGACCGACCAAACTACCCTTCATATTACCCGGAACGCCGCCATTATAACACAAGTGACGAATATCCAAGACGTCCCCATCATCATCCTCGGGTTACTCCAGAGACCACCACTAAAACAGTTACGTATCGACCCCGTTACCCAACCACTCGACCAGAGTACCCCTCCAATCCAAGAACCAATCATCCCAACCATCCCAATCGCCATGTTCCTAAAACCCATTATCCTGATAGAACTTCAACAGTACGTCCCACGCCTCCATCTGATAAGCCGGACACTTGCAATACGAGCTACGACGCTGTGGCTCTGATACGAGGAGAACTGTTCATTTTCAAAAATAGAGTAAGCAATTTCTTATTTATTGACTGATCAGTCCAACAATTAATTTATATGCACTAAACTAAATATACTTTTATTTCATCATTACACCTCAAATAATATAATACTATAGTCTAGTACTTGCTTTTTCAGTATCATTGGAGGATAGGAAGAGACGGTCGGTACCCTCAGTACCCTATAGAAATATCCAGAATGTGGCCAGGATTGCCCACCGATCTAACTCACGTTGACGCAGTTTACGAAAGACCTGACAAGAAGATAGCTTTCTTTGTTGGTAAGTATCAAATCATTTAGAACAAATTTATTATTAATAAAGGTATGGATCCTGCACAAATATGCTAACTTTCTTTATAATTACTAATTTAACCAGAAATTAACCTTTTCATTTTACCCTATCTGCTTTTAAGCTATGGAATATTTTTTTACAGGTCGAGAATTATATTTGTTTGACTCACAGTACCCAGTACCGGGCTACCCCAAACCACTGACACAATTAGGTCTTCCTGAGACTTTAGAAAAAGTAGACGCTGCTATGGTATGGGGTCACAATGAAAAAACCTATTTCTACAGTGGCACTATGTATTGGAAGTAAGTATTATAAATACCTTAAATTAAAGAAAATGTTTCGGTTCTGAATAGAGATTATATTAATGGTAACTTACTTTCAGATTTGACGAAGATGTTGGTCAGGTAGAGCCGGATTATCCTCGCGATATGTCTATGTGGAAAGGCGTCGGCTATAACATCGACAGCGTCTTCCAGTGGAAGGACGGTAAGTTGTTTATGTATTTTACTATAACCTATCAATTTTTTTCTACATCACCCACCTAAAGGAACAATTAAAAAATAATGGATTTGTTTTCATCTATTTTACGGACTGTACATAATGCGTAACATACGGACGCACGATTTAATGTTACATTCACTTCAATTAGCCTAGCCCAAAATAAGCACCTGTGAGACTTGTTTTATGAATACTGGATAACAGATAGACAAACCTACAGGTATATTATACATAAATAGGTAATACTCGTAAAAACACTCGTATTAAACACAAAAACATCTGTCCCAGGTTCCCCATTCGAACTTGCCCCCATTCGAACCCAGGATTGTAAAGCTTTGTACATAGATCATTCCTTCTCGGCCGAGCCGATCACCTTTGCGATTAAAAGGCCTTTTTGCAACGGTCTTAGACTAGTGACGGATATATGTCGCATTAAACGGTGTCCTTTACAGGTAAGACCTACTTCTTCAAGGGGAAAGGCTTCTGGAAGTTCAATGATCTGCAAATGCGCGTGGAACACGAGAGGCAGTTGCCCTCCGCGCCTTTTTGGATGGGCTGCCCTGGCGAGCGAGCAGGCCGTCGTGCTCCCTTCCGCGCACTTCCCGCTCCAGGGTCAACTCTCCGCTCGCCCAGCGCTGCACATTCCCTCTTACCAAACCATCTAGTAACCATCGCATCAGTTATACTTATAATTATTAACTACATCAGATGAAAAAACTAGTGCAATACTATTTTTTAGAACTAGAAGAAAAACTGACTGCTTAACTTTAAAATACTGTGTAGCACATGTTGAGAGTATCATCGATTAGTAAAATATGATGATACTTCATAATGTCTTTATCTACAAGTACATATCGGAATATTTCTGAGAGGATATTTTTTAGCTTAGAATAAAATATTGCGCAAAGTATGCACTGCCTGTTTTAGTATTAATTCCTACTATATATGAAACTATAACATTGATTCACCTTAGTAAAATAATTATTGTAATGACGCGATTATTCATTTTTTTTTTACATGTATGTACATTTTGATCTCAATATGATCGAGTGCTTGGTTTGTTAATGTCGTGTAAGGTATATAACACCAGCCATTTAGCATCTGTACAGTTTGTATTGTCTCTCGATGTCAGTATTTAAAGTAAAAATTATACTTACCCATAATTTATTCCTAAACGACCTTGACATCTATATGCTATCTCATTGTTTACCAACAAGGCTATTATCATTGTATTATATGTTTAAGATACACCTGCATAAGTAGTATAAGTATTATTTTTATATTATAAATATTGTACCCATGAGAATGCCTTAATAGGCAACGGATAAAAATCACAAAATGTCTCGTAAATTAAGCACCTATCTAGCTATTTTAGTATTTATGAATATATTATCTATAATTTTAAATAAATTATACTACTCCTGAATCAGCCAGGGAAATTGTAAATACCTACACATGGAAAAGCTAACTAAAATTACAGCACACACTGTAAAAAACAAAGACTATTACAACTGTCAATAAAACCGCTGCCAATATCATCTCATAACTGCCAATATAATTATTAAAAATTTTGTGTCTTCTGCCAGTTACTGCAATCAAAGAAAAAGCAAATATGTATTTAAAAATAATATCCGACCAATGTCGATGCAAAAGCTGGAGTTCTTACAATTCAAAATGCAGGCGTGAATAAGACGACCCTACGTTTTACTTCGGCGAGCGCAATTGCAATTGACGAAACGACGCACAGTGGGAACTTTGACTCATTTTCATCTCATAAATCTATTACTTCCGTATTAATAAAAATATTTTCCTGATACTCTTGTATATATAGGCTTTTAAAAAATTTATATTCTGTAAGTGAAAGTTGATTTCTAATAGTTATAAAATATAGTTATATAAAAAATATACTACTAATTTACACCTATGTTCTATGAAGTCTATATAGGAATATGAAATAGTAACTGCGTAAAACATCAAAAATCATCATTTTGAGTCACTCAAAAGCTCCTTTTCTTCATCAAAAAAAAATATTGGAAATTTTTCTTAAGCTTGTTATGTATGGGTCAGAGCTGTACAAAAGTGTGTGAAAAACATCTTCGTTGGTGGCTACCCTCGAACATTGCTTGTATGATGAAGCCTGAACTTTTTATAGTCTTTGTTCCGTGACTCTTGAGCATCTTCCGAAAGATGTCCAAGAGGCAACAAAAACAAATGACGTATCACACATTCACCATGAATCAACACCTTGTGCACGGAAGATGGCATTTAATACCAAGTATATTTATTTACACACAACTGTGCTGTATCGCATGCATACTGACCGAATTTCGTGGTACCAATACCTCTACCGCTTGACATGACCTGAAGTATTACATAAAACCGTTTTATTAAGTCCCCATCTTTACCAGTAATTTCTGATGTACAATGGTACATCAGCAGCAGTCATCTGGTTGTGTTGCCGTCATTAGTGTTGCCACTAACTTGCTTCGGTTCATCTATATTTAATCCAAGTTCTTCTCTGAACCTTCTTTGTATTTTTTTTTGCTTTTTTAAATCTTTATTTTCTGTTGTTGTGACAGACCATTTTTCAAAACCGAAATTGTAAGATTAATGTGAAATATGTTCCATAAATCTCATCCAACAATGCAAAGTAGAAAGGCCATATAAATAGGAATTTTCATCGACAGGTTTATTTTGCACTTTTTCTAAATTGTTCATGTCTGTAGGTCTTGCACCGCAAATGGTACATACAGCACTTGATGAAGTTACTTCTTCAAGGTCACTTTGCCTCACGAATTTACTTGTATGCGGTTTAGAAATAGGTCTATATGGGAATGGGAACTAAATACTGTGTGAAATATTTGATTTAAATATCGCAAAAAATATTTTGTCGTAATTGAGCCAAAAGTGTTTTTGGAGTATCCAGACTGAGAATCCCAGTTAAAGAAAAGTTATTGTACACTAAAAAAATATTTTTTCCCACCTTGATATTATATTAGATTTCAAATATGTTACGCAGTGAAACTGCAAATTATAATATATTGCCTAATAATTAAAATCAAAATTAGAACTTCGACAAGCCTAGGCAATTGTCAAATTTCCAAATGAAAGTTAAGAAAAGAAAATAATACTTATTATAATATACATATATTTAGTTAAGTAATATTCTACTAAACTGCATAATTATATTTTATATTAAAATAACACATTCTAAGCTTTCTAAAATGGTATCACACTTATATGACTACTATTGTTTTTATACTCTAAAATCATACCAAACTAATTAAAGCTACATTTTTTCATTACTTTAATTTAGATTCTTTTTTCTATGAAGTACGAATCGTCAGATATTTGACTCATATTTATAATGATAGATTAACTGTTTCACTACAATTTAAGGTATTTTATACATGCATCTCCGTAGAGTTTTGAAAAAAGCATTTATGAGATGGGTTTTTTAGACGGGTTCCCACGGTGCGACGACGCCGCGACACTAACATCGCTCGCCAAAAGGAGTTACAAATATGAATGATATATTAACAACCTTGTATTGAATATTTACAGCATATTTAGTTTGTTACAAGCTATTTTTACACGAAGTTAAGAATAATTTGTGGATCCACTAGTATTTACAATTGTCCAGGTTGGTAAAGTAGTTATCTTAACATCTCTTATGCTGGTTAAAAGAGGTACACATGATTTGTAATTTGTATTATACTAAAATAATAAATCGTAAAATTATAGTAGGTAGAAACATAAGTTGCATTTAAAAATATTCGTTAGGTAGATATAATAAAAATAAAAGAATATATTACGAGATCGCTGAATAGATTTACTGAACGCAACCTACCCAAGATTTAGACCGTAATTAAAGATGAAAAGAGCGATCGTATACTTTGTAAAAAAAAACTTTGTAATCGAAGTTACCAAAATTTTATAAATTTCCTTTCTCACACTAAAAAAGTTATCTATTATAGTACAGATTTAACACCGACCAGTTTCAATTTTTTATATGTATTTTTACACATTTCTTTTAGAATAAGCGTCATTAAAATTAGAATAGTGAAAAAACATACCTAAGAAGAATGCCTTACTACTGTATTTAAATGTAAAACTACATATTCGTTTTATTAAAAGAGTTTTGTTGCACTGTGAGATTTTATTTGTGTGAATAAAATGGATATGTAGAATGAATATGGTGCTTAATATAGTTAGTCATTGTACAGAATAAATTGTT
Organism: Calamotropha paludella; assembly: GCA_927399485.1. Taxonomy (NCBI): domain Eukaryota; kingdom Metazoa; phylum Arthropoda; class Insecta; order Lepidoptera; family Crambidae; genus Calamotropha; species Calamotropha paludella. The sequence goes on along the minus strand of OV656813.1, from coordinate 17,869,940 downwards.
TGGGCGTATTTTTGTATGGTACTATTAATGTGTCAAATAGTAAAATATCAACAATAAACCTATTTTACATAAACGATGAAAACAAAAGAAGTTAGAAGTATACATAATGACTTCTATTTTTGCAATAATAAGTGTAATTTCTTAAAGGTTATGAGTAAGAACAGTTGTTCTCACCAAGTTGCTGCTTCAAAATTAAGAATTATTTTGATGATTAGACTTAAGCAAGGAGTAACATTGTAAGTTTAATTGAACTACGGACTAGTGTTCGGAACCGTAAAGATTTTTTAACAAAAAAAAAACTAAAATAATTCGATTCTTAAACGGTAATGAGTGTGGTTAGGTATAACATTTATCATCTCTTAATAAAACTGATTTGGTAACAATAACAGGTTGCCCCTACGACCAGAATGTTTATTTCTTATAGATCATTATTTAATAGTTAATGTCTATAATGATCGATAAGATATTTACACAATATAGATTAAAAACAAGTAATTTATGAGTTGGTATGTCTGTGTGTATATAATTATTACAATCACGTCAAGAAATTACACCTATATTACCAGTGATTAACTTAAATGAAATATCGTCGTCGGTGTGCGAGTGGAACCATATAAGTACAATTCATCTAAATAGTAATAAAAAATTCTAAGCTATGTAATCATGCGACTAAAATTGTTTACTAACGGACAGTATACACCATACAATACTTGATTTTACAACCACTGTTGCATGGTAGGTACTGCAAACACACCGACGATATTCAAAATTAATATAAACGTTTATATCCTTGTGCAATCCAAATGAAAGTAGATATATTTAGTTTAAAGAAATACTTACCATCTAATTATATAGAATATAGTGTCAGAAATAACAAATTGAAAATTAAAATTGAGACGGCTTGTCTGTTACATTCTTAAATTTTGTAAGTCGCTCATTATCTAGTGTAAAGTAAGATAGAAAATATACATTACCTAGCTTTTTTACAATTTCTTCGGTCACAAATAATTTAATAATAACTGTGATATTTACTTTTATAAAAATGCCATGTTTCCTGGCAATAAAAATAACATAAAAAATTATAATATTCTAAAATAATTACTCAATTTGTAGTTTCAAATAAATAATTGACATAAGACGTAATATAATGTTTTAATAAGAAAATAAAGATTTTTACAAAAACTTTGGGTGTCTCTTTATTTTTACCTAATTATTAAAAGAATTTGGTGATAAAATCTAACAATATTTTTTTATAATTTATACATTTTTTTTTTCATCTTATACCGAATTAAGGCCGTTAATTATTTCGACGCGGTCCCTCGATCATTTGCGAAAAATAATAATAATACTACTCATTGCCTCGACAAAACATACATATATATTCGACTAGCATAAGTCCGACAGAACATATCTCCTTTTGATTATCTTTTTATTTCAACGGAACATACATAAAACTGCTCTGAAATGTCACAATAATAATGGAATTTCGCTTTATGGAAAATAATTACATAAATAATAATCAGTTATGGTTTTAATTATAACAAGTAACGAATCTTTGTACAGTTTCGCGTTTCTGCAGATAATTTAAATAGTAACATTAAATTAATAAGTCTTCTGGCCCAGAATTCTGGGTTATTTAGTATTACCTACACATGTGAGTAACGTCTGCTAATCCAGTTAGAAAAGAAATTGTATCCAAGTAATTTATAAATAGCAAATGTTTTTGCACCCTTATGTTTTGTCGTTTTGGTTTCTTAATTAGAGCCAAAATTCTCTGTATTTCATTCTGGTGCTTTCCTTCTTTTCTTCCTCCGTTACTACTTCGACTTCTGCCAAAGTCGAAATAGAAATTCGCTTAACAAATGCATGATCGAAGAAGGGTTCTCCCGAAGTAGTATTTTTCAAAGGCTCGTGTTGTCAAAGTATGTTCTGTCGCACTAATGATAGTCTTATGACGAAGCAATGAGTAGTCGAACTACTGATTTTCGGATTTGGGGAAAATGTTGAAATAATTAACTGTCGAATTCAATATGTCACTCCTTTATTTATTCTGGTATACTCAAACGTATTCCTAGCGATGATTTAATAATACTTATTAATTGCAGTATTTTTATTAGTATTAAAGGGTTCTTATTGATATAATAAAGCATACCGAATATTTTAGAAAAAATAGTGTTACTAGTATAAAAGGTAGTCCTTTTACTTTAACTATGATGGGTATTAATATTTTGGGTATGTAAGTTTCTATTTTCTGTTATAAAATAAAAAGTACGCTATTTATTTGCATAAAATAATCATACCTGTCAAATCTTAACTTTTTAACCACAACTACTGTGAGCATGCATACTATTCTAAAGCAAGCAACCGACTCGTTGCTATCTATTCCGAGTTAGGTCCGGCAAAAAATTACACATCAAATATATCGAAGCTTGGATACGATATACGTATTTTCTTACAAAGTTGTTATGTGTGTTAGGCGTGTAAATGCCCTTTCAACATACATGTACATATACACGCGACGTATTCTACATTCTATATTTTTTGTTATTTAAGCATTTAACTGCTAGATTTTTCCATATAAAGAAATTTGACTAGAAAAAATGATACTTTTCTCAGACTGAACCGCCCGCCCGCTGTCCAGGCGAGTGCTTTAGTTTTAGTTTGATGTGTGGCTTTTGTTTGTGTTATACCCTGTCTCAAACCAATTTAATAAAAATGTAAACAAAGACGCCATTTTTGCGACCATAGACTATTGAGTGATGTGGTAAAAGTAAAACCATTTATGATTCGATTAATTAATTGATTGCTTCGATTAGATTAATTGAACACTATTATTTTGGAGCTTCGCGTTAGCGTAGTTTGTTTTTATTCCGAGTGTCGGATAATGGGCATTTGTTCTCAAGCCTCGAAAGATGGTGCTGTTCTTCGTGATTATAGAAAAATGAAATGCTTAGATTGAACCGAGTAAAAATGGCTTATATTTTTTTAAATGTCACATAAGAAATCAATCTTTTAAGAAAAACGGTATCTAGCTAGATTTTTAAATAAGTAAATATATTTAGTATTAAAGTAAGACAAATTTAAAATTGACTTCTTAGGTTTTGACGCGTATAACTCATTGAATTCAAACACTTATGGATAATTAAACGCGTTATTTATTTTCACACAAAGAAACTATTAGTCACCCCGCAACTACGGCACCTGCAAAGGTGTTGAAATTTCGGGAAACTAAATAAACCACCTAAAATTAAATCACGGACTCTGAACTCGACTTTGTTCTGTAAATAAATAACGCGTTTATTATCTGTAAGTGTTTCATTTCAATAGACAAATTTAACTGATTTACATTGTGACTTGGATCGTGTTTTTTCTGGAGCAACGACATTTTGCTACGATAACTGGACTTTGAGATCAACTCCGATTTATATTTGTTGTACAAGGTATGTATCTGTAATATTATCCTTTATGTACGTAAACTTCATCTCATTTGAAAGTAATTCGACGGCCGCCACTTAAGGGATCATCGGAGGTATTTTTTCCCTTACAAAATGTAGAATATGTGTAAAAGAAATAAAATTATAGCAAAACTAAAAAGCCAATTCCGCATATTCAAAAACATATTCAAATGAGAACAGATGTTTAAATGATTTATCTTTATTTTAAGCATTGAACACGGATAACCCAGGTCCGTCATCCTCTTCTTCGTTTTTGTCTTAGCCTATGAAAAAACGACCGAGACATAGTCGCTTGACAGCAAATTAAAAAACCATAACACTGAATATTTACAAGTCTCATATAATAAAAAAAACTGCGGAGATAATGGGAACTTCTCAAAGCACCATATCTAACATATACATTATAACAATAAGTATTTAATTACGATAAACATTTAACTACAATAGGTACATAAAAACAGTGAAACACATAAAACATACTATTTATTTGCATGCATTGATATCGAATGGCAGCTTGTCGATATCGATATTGATAACTAATTTTAAGACTAAACTGTTCTGATTGTTTGTAATTTTATGGAGTTAAATTTATCAAATAAATTTCAAACGAAGGTCAGGTTAAGTTTACAGTGGTTTGATTCGATGGGCTGTTGTTTCAGTTTAACATATAATTATTGTAATTGTGAGGAAGGATTGCATTACTTACAATAATTTGGCACAGTCACACTAAAATATATATTTCCAAAGGTATACTAGGTGCAATTCAATGTTTTATGAAAGTGATTCTTTAGTTTAGACTTCAATGATGTCAAAGAAATCCGCAGGTAGTTGATTAATCATCCGTACCGAATATACAAAAAACGGTCTCACTACTTATGATTATGACAAACGTTATTATTATTTTAAACGAAATACCGGTAATTATCAATTTAAAAAAACCGGTTAGTTTTTAGGCCTACCTAGGATTTACAAAAAATGTGAAACTATATAACTATTGCTTTAACTCCCACTAGAATAATTTTACTTAAGGTAACATAGTTAGCCAGCCTTAACTTATCCGAGACTATATATTTTGAAATATTTGAGCTTTTTGTGATATTTTTAGCAGTAAAGTCAACAAATGATATTTTTTTATTATTTAGGATTACGTCCCGACAGCTGTTTGCCAACACTGACGAATTCGTTGTTCGGATCGCCTTATTATCAGTTATCATCACTCACAGATATAATTATCACGTATTTATCTTTACCATACATCCATGACTAATTATCTATTCATTACATTACCTATGCGTCTTCGATTCATAATCGATTCAATTGAAGTAATCAATGAATCGAGAGATACTCTTTTATGGTAAACACTATGCGAACACAAATTAGACAATTTTTTTCATTGGATTAATAATGTCACTTTTCGTCTTAAGTTTTTCAAATAAATTTTAAATATGTGAAACAAACAATGATCTTTGAAAGAAACTAGTGAGATACATGTTGAAACCTTCTTATTACTTATGAATGTGTTTTTATATCCATTTAGTGGCCGAAAGTGTGAGTATTTTCAATGAAACTGGTTTGTTTACATTTTTATTAAATTGGTTTGAGACAAGGTATACAACAAATTGTTGTAACACCCAGATAGTTCCCACCCGAAATCACTCATACAACCGATAGCGCTATCGATAGTATCAAACTATTCACCACTATCTATCGAAGAGCAAGCTGTCGATAGGATAAAAAGAGTTGCCTCAATAATATCAATACTACGGTTAGGACCGATAATTTTACTAGGTCGATGCAGTCGCCAAGCATAAAACTTCGCTAGCACCATATATTGGAGCGGAGCCTAATACTAAAAAGAATTCATTAATATTTAGTAAATTTTAAAATTCCATAAGAATGAAAACTTTCAAATAGGCGCGCTTTTTTCAATGGGAAATCCCATTGTGTCGTTTTTTGTTCATTACTTTTTTTATTTTTGTGAATTTCAAAATTCGGGCTCCATCAAAATTTGGTCCTAAATGTGTGGATTCGATTTCACACAAAAATATTAAAATCGGTTAAGAACTCTGAGCGTTATGGCGTATAGGTCAGTTAATTAAAGCTGGCACGATCAACACATTTACACATTGCGCTTGTGTAGCGTCTGTGAATAAGCGTGCGGCGTGACGTCGTACTGCATAGGCATCATGAAAAGTATGCCCGTCTCTTTCGCGCGCGGTCTATCTTATGAGCGTGAAGGGGACAGTTATTGTTTTTGGTTTTCTACTGTTTATAAATACAGCGTGATGTTAGCGCGTTAGTCACGTGATCGGTGCGCGGCGCGTGTGTTTATTTACCTATTTAGAGGTTAGAATAAAATGTCTTCGGAAAGAATTGGTTCCGGAAAAACTCTGAAGGGACAATCTCGTGAAATCGTGTACAATGTTTTTAACTATTTCATGCATCACAATAAAAACAGTGATGGTGGATATCTTCCAATGAAAACTTTGTACGATTTGACGTCGGAGGCGACTGGTGTTTCTCAGAGAAGTGTTCAACGAATTGTTTGTGAAGTACGCAATCAAGTAACAGCGGCTGTGAAAGCTGATGCAACATCTCAACCATCTACCTCAAAAGAAGGAGAACCGCAAGCACCGAAAAGATTGGCGCATCAAGTTACTTTCAGAACACCGGGTAAAAAGCGACCAAGGTTAGCAAAAAAATCTACAGTAGATAGTTTTGATCAAGAAGTCATAAGGCGAACTATCTATAACTTCCATCTGGTTCAGCATACATTTCCCACATTGAAAAAATTATTAGAAGTGTTGAAAGAAAGTATCAACTTTGAGGGTGGTGTTTCTTCACTAAGGAAGATCGTTCGGAGGCTAGGTTTCAGATGGAGAAAGACACAAAATAATAAAAAAATACTCATTGAAAAAAGTCACATCAGACTCAAAAGAACATTATATCTTTCGAAACTGCAAGAATATAGATCACAAGGCCGACCTGTAATATATACGGATGAAACTTATATACACAGCTCGCATACATTGCCACGAGCATGGGCCGACGAAACGAGCAAAGGTTGTAAAGTACCTATTTCCAAAGGCGATATGCTAGTGATAGTTCATGCCTGCTCGGAACATGGATTCGTTCCAAGAGCTTTGCTTATCTATCCAGCAAAAAAGCAAACGGGAGATTATCACAGTAATATGAATGCTGGTAACTATCAGAAATGGATTACAGAAAAACTTCTTCCAAATTTACCGCCTCAGTCAGTTTTAGTAGTCGATAATGCATCGTATCACAACGTCGTATCGGATCGAGTGCCCACCTCGAATTCAAAAAAAAGTGACATGTTAGCTTGGTTGGATAAATATAACATATCATACCCAGAAATAAACACAAAACCTATAATATATGATATTATTAAAAGAAATAAGCCAAGCCATGTACAATTTGTACTTGATAAAATACTCGAAGATCACGGACACAGTGTATTACGCCTACCACCCTACCACCCAGAACTGAATCCCATAGAGTTACTGTGGGGTATTATTAAAGGGAAAGTTGCATCACAAAATGTTAAGTTTAACTTGACAACTGTGGAGGAATTGTTTAGAAAAGAAGCCGATTCTATTACTATGGATATATATTGTTTTAAACTTTCATGGTCACTAACATTATAGTAATATAAGTTATTTGCGGGATTGCTACCATGTACCTTGAAACTCTTTCGACAAGTGACTTTGATATTTGCGATCGTGTTACATACTTACAAGCTCAACGTACCAGGGAACTAAGCGCCAATAAACAAGATCGTAAGTTTGAAATGTTGTTGCAAAGACAAAAGCCAGATGTCCCCTACCACGAGAACTCACTACCAACCCGAACGGTAATAAATATGTCAAATATTGAGTTGTCCAACGCTGCACAGTCTGTTCTTGAAAGAGGGATGAATTTCGCCGTTACTCCCAGACGTATTCCCTATGAAGAAGTGATTGGGTCGGTTGAAGAGGGTGTCATACGTAACAAGATACCAGCAGTAGATGCGGATACACTCAGGCAAGATGTTGCTGTAGTGTTACGTCATGCGAGGCCACCAGGACCGAACATTACTTCTTCCGAATCAGTTGCCTTGAAAGATCTTCGCAAGAACAAGAATATATTGGTACTAAAGGCTGATAAAGGGAATGCGACTGTCATAATGAATACCAGTGAGTATGAAAACAAAATCCTTAGTCTACTCACTGATGAACACATATACAAGAAGGTGGATTACAACCCAACGGCGAGGACAGATCGTAACACTCGCTCACTCATAAAGGAATGCGCCTACGCTTTAGACGATGACATTGTCAAATATTTACTACGTCCTAGGAACACCCAGCCTCCAAAACTATATGGTCTGCCGAAAATCCATAAGCCGAATGTCCCCCTACGCCCAATCGTGAGTCAGATAGACTCACCTACATATGAACTGGCCAAGCATGTGGCAAAAGTATTGCAGCCTATAGTAGGATGAACGACGTCGTTTGTAAAGGACTCCCGCCATTTCATAGAAATCCTGCACCAAAACAAGGTAGATGAAAATCAGTCGATGGTCAGTTTTGACGTGGAATCGCTGTTCACAAATGTACTTGTGTTAGATTGTCTTGAAGTGGTGAAGGTGAAGTTACAAAAAAAAAATGACATCCCGATGGTATATGCCAAGCTGTTGCATCATTGTTTGTCGACGAATTTCTTCATATATCAGGGCCAGTACTACCTCCAAATAGATGGAGTCGCAATGGGCAGTCCCGTGGCTTCTGTGGTTGCCAATGTATGGATGGAGCATTTTGAAGAAAAAGCCTTCATTACCGCACCCACAGAAATTAAACTATGGAAGAGGTATGTCGATGACGTTTTCTGTATATTAAGGGGTAACAAAGATGATGTTGAGTCTCACCTGGCAAATTTAAATGGCATCCATCCTAAAATTAACTTCACCTATGAGATGGAAGAAGATAGAAGTCTGGCCTTTCTGGATGTGAAGATTCGGGTGGGGAATGACGGTTCGTTTGGTCATTCCGTTTACCGCAAACCCACACACACTGACCGCTATCTCAACGCGTCCTCGCATCACCACCCTAAACATCTTAACTCTGTAGTGACTTCACTGAAGAACCGTGCATATGACTTGTGTGATGAGGAACATCTTCAAGAAGAGTTGGAGCATGTACGACGAGTCTTACAGAGTAATGGATACAAGGGACACTTTCCATCCAGACACAAATTAAGACACCAGAGACACAAAGTAGACAGACAACCCGTTTATTTGCCATATGTCAAAGGAGTGACTGACAAGATCTCAAACATACTGAATAAGTACTCGCTAAATACTGTCTTCACTCCTGTACGAAAGGTTTCACAATACCTACGGTCTCCTAAAGACAACTTCCCCTTGGAGAAACCTGGTGTCTATAAGATCGATTGCAGCTGTGGCAGTTCGTACATTGGCCAAACAAAACGAACAGTAGCATGCCGAATAAGGGAACACATAAAAGCAATCAAGAACAACGATAAGCAGAAATCGGCCATCGCGGAACATTTGATTGATTCTGGTCCTAACCACTGGATTGAGTTTCATAACCCACAGATTATCTCGACAGAACGCCACTACATACCAAGATTGGTCAGGGAAGCGATTGAAATAACAAAACATGAAAATTTCAATCGTGAGGACGGGTTTAAATTGTCGAATGTCTGGAATCCAGTGGTTCGTATGTGTAAAAACCGAAAAAATCAAAAATGTGTCGTGTCGCGATCCGATACTGTAAGTGTTGTGTGTCGAGAACAATCCCAAGTGAATAGTGAGAATGTGAACAGTGGTACGGGTAACGAACGCAATAAGAGACTTCGTCGGAGGGTAGACCGATATTTCTGCCAATAACAGCCTACCCGCAATTACTTCAGTCGCTCCGTGATCATGGCACTTGCAACAGTGCCGAAATATCGGAAACTCAATAACAAGGTACATGGTAGCAATCCCGCAAATAACTTATATTACTATACTATGGATATGTTTAGTGACATTTGGAGAAAGACGCGAGTACATGAGGAACGATATATTGAACTGGAACCAAAAGTGGATAATTTCACTGACTCATTTATAATAACAGTAGGAAATTCCGACGGCGAAACATCAAGTTCTTCGAGCGATGACAGTTTGAGTGGGGTAGAAGATTTAATTTACGATTCTGATTAAAAGCAATAATGTAATAATCATAATATAAACAAGTAACACGAATATTTGTATTAATTTATTTACAACCCACCCATTTTACTAAAAAACGAACTCTAATTTACCTACATTTATGAATCAAAATCATTTATTTTTAAACATACTGTATAGTGAAATTGCATAAGTGTGAGTACTGTGAACGTGCCAGCTTTATTTAACTGACCTGTAACAGACATTGCGTCATTGAAGCTGATACATGGGAGCTACGCTCCAACTAGGTGATGCAGTCGCTAAGCATGAAGCTATGCTAGCACCTTATAGCGGAGCGTAATACTTAAAAAAAGATTTTTTTTTTGTTTCGATGGGAATTTTTGCGAATTTTAAAATTCGGGCGCACCGTCCGGCCGTTACAATCTGGTCCTAAACCTGTTGATTCGATTCCACACAAAAAATATTAAAATCGGTTAAGAACTCAGGAAGTTATGGCGTAACAGACATTGCGCCATTGAAGCTGATCCATGGAAGCTTCGCTCGCTCCGCTCCAATAAAGTAACTCACTATCGATAGTATTGTGAGGATATGTCAATACTAACGATAGTGCTCTCTAATTTCAGGCAACACTAGTTTTCGTGGAAATTTCATGTGTCAGTCAACTAAAAGAATACCTTTGTTAGGTTATTTTTGTTTATTTCTAATAAAATCTTATAACTAATAATTGTTTCTAAAACTAAATCATTCGTGTTTCTCACTTATTTGATTTTTATCATTTTGAGTAAAACCCAATTTTGACCAGTCCTCTTTTGCCATTAGGTTATGTTCCATTCTACATCCTAAGTAGTCTTTCGCCTCTGCTCTGCACAACGAGTTATTGCTGTTATTATTAAATAAACACTTCATATATTTCGTCATTGTCTTCTTACACAAACCGTCGTGATCCAACGGAAAACTTCCTTTATCAGGTGGTGTAGGTATAAATTGTTTCTGCCCAAAAGTCATAGCTGTTGACATTTTCAATTATGATGATAGATTATAACTTTGGAATAATAGGAGTATGTAGGTAAGTAGAGACGAAACTCTTAAAAACAATATTTTAAAATCAAGTTATAGTAAAATAAACACTGATCAGCTGATCTGCTGATACTGATATATTTTTTTTGTTCATTCTCGCGTAAGGGAAGTAAGGCAAAAGCTACAAAGCCCAAACATCTTTGGGCTTGATAATTTCTTTTCTTATTTTAGATGACGATATAAATGATTGACGTTGATTGAATAATAAGATAACCCCTTTCCGTAGGTATCAGAATAGGTGTTGCTTTGTAGCCTTTACCTTCCCTTTGTGAAAAACCCAACAAATAAAAAATAAACATGCGTGTAGTTATGAACGCACGGCAGAAATTATACTTTCTTTTTAAATTTTGAAATAAATATCTTGAAATTATCCTATTCACTTTAACAGCTAACTCATAGTGTCGCTTTTTCGTTTCAAGCTGCGTGAGCAACTTCCTTTACATAAATAATTTTTCCCTCTATGCGCCAAAAGAAATATTACTATAAAAAAATTGTCAAAAAAAAATCAGTGAAAGGTATCTTTTCACTTCCTTAACAAGTCCACGATACGGTTTAAGAAAAACCCTACACCTTTACTGATTATGTTCCAAAATGTACATCAGTATATTTATTTATTTTTTTATACTTTTTAATTTTCTTTATACCTTAAAATACGAAGAAAAAGAGACATTGATAATGAATTTTTAAATATATGTACACACAAACACCTATATTTACTACACTCACTACGACACACACATACACCATACATGTACAACACATACGTAGGCTGAGCTTACATAACACACATAAAAACTACGTGTAATAAGAGAAAACCTTTAATGAATATAAGGTTTTAATAAGCTAAAATTAACAGTAAAATTTGTTTTGTTACAATAGATACATTGACAAAGACACTTCAAAACAGATTGACAATGACATCAGCTTATGGCTGTTAGTTTCAAGTAAGGAGTTTTACTTCATTCTCCCGCACTGTTTAAAACATAATCTTTTAAAAATTCTGGTGTTTTACGGACGCGGCCAGATCTACGAAGTGTTGGCTCCGGCGGTGGAGATGCCGGTAACTCGGTCTCTAGCTCTCTGCTATTATCGAGTACCACAGGTTCCGTCTCATTAGATGAAGGAATCTTCAAGTTTTGGTCTTCTGTTTCCGGAAGTGGTTCTGCGACGTTATGATAATCAATAGTTTGTTCATTATCTATTCGCTGATCTACCCCTTCTGAACCCAATGGTGCTAGATGACGATTCGATACCGTTGTTTCTCGGCCATCTGGGAACCGAATGTAAGAAAAGTCAGGATTGCTGTGTATCAATTCAACCTCTTCTACTAATGGCTGATATTTATTTGTACGATTAAATTTCTTCATCAAGACTTGTCCAGAATTTGTAAGCCACGATGGAACAGAAGTGCCGTTAGTAGATCTTCGTGGGTGTCTAAACATTCTTTCATGTGGAGTGCAATTTATGGCTGTACAAAGTAATGATCGAATTGAATGTAATGCTTGTGGTAATACTTGCTCCCAATTTCTACCGAAAGATTCTTCGTCTTCAGCGCCAAAAGAATCGTCCTCCAAAGAGTAGAATTCAATTTTTCTACTTGTCCGTTACCTTGAGGGTTATAAGCTGTAGTTCTACTAGTGGCAATACCTCGAACATGTAAAAATTCCTGTACTTCGGCAGAAAGAAATGCTGTTCCGCGATCTGAATGAATGTAAGTAGGCATACCGAATATCATAAACAAGTTGTTCAGGTGTTTAATCACTGTTCTCGAGCTTACATCTGAGCATGGAAAAGCAAACGGGAAACGTGAAAATTCGTCAATCACAGTAAGTATGAATTTGTTATTATTGTTTGTTGGAACTGGTCCTTTAAAATCTATGCTAAGGCGTTCAAAAACAGCCGTCGCTTTAACAAGTTTCCTCTGGTCTTCAAAGGTATTTCGGAAGAATCTAGGTTTTACTTCATTTTGAGAGAGTGCTTGGTTATAAGCTTGATCAAGTGTTAGAGTTAAGTTTTCTAAAAGCCTTTGTCTGATTTTATGCGATGATGTACCGGATATGAAAGCATCACGCACGCTATCGTTTTTGTTTGTTTCTGCATCAACAGCTGCAAAGTCACAATCTTTAGAAAGTAATTGTAAAGCTTGTAAATATGTGTCAATACTTTCTTTTGGTCGTTGTTTCCTTGTTGCTAACATGTGTCTAGCAAAAATCAGATTTTTTGGTTTTACATACAGTTTTTGCAGTATTGTGATCGCTTCCTCGTAGTTCGTGGCTTCGCTTATATATGTGTAGATATTTGGAGATATATGATTTACCAAAAGCTGAAACTTTATGCTGTCCCATTTTTCTGGCGGAGGATCCGACTGTGCATCTGTTTTTGGAGCGATCGGTTTCTGCACGGAAATGAAGCTTTCGAAAGTCTTACGCCAGTTTATCCAAGCTCTCGTACCAGAGCTATCTGACGGGTCGATATCAAACCTTTCAGGGCGAAGATATTTATCCATGTTGTTTCTTTAGCTTATTAAATTGTAATAAGAGAAAACCTTTAATGAATATAAGGTTTTAATAAGCTAAAATTAACAGTAAAATTTGTTTTGTTACAATAGATACATTGACAAAGACACTTCAAAACAGATTGACAATGACATCAGCTTATGGCTGTTAGTTTCAAGTAAGGAGTTTTACTTCACTACGTTTATTAATACTTTTAAGATAGGTGAACATTAGAATAATTGTATCAAACCTATTTTTCTCTTTTTTTCATTTAACTTAAATAATAATAATATAGCACCTAATGTGTAGATATGGATGAGTGAAGTCACCTGCTACAGGCATTTTTTGCTTACTAGGTGACGTCGATCATTGATCAAAGATTGTAAAAAAATTAACAAAATAAATTATACTATTATAGTATACTGCCCAATGACAATGACGTCACGAATCGACGCCATGCTATTGATTTGTTCCACAATATGCTGGCCAGCGCGCTGACGTCAGAAATCAACGCCATACTTAAAATAGTGTGTGAGCGAGAGAGAGGGAAAACCGGACAAGACACGTCACACTTTCTTTTACTTTGACCAGCACAAAATGGCGACGGATCAGCATTGTTTTTAATATCAGCCTCAGAATCAACATCGATCAATGCTGATTTTTAATGCTGACATTCAAGAGGTAACGTGTGTTTTGAGTTATCGCAAGATTTATTCGATCATAAACAGTTATACTAAAAGCTGACATTTAAACTGAGGGCAGTTTAATTGTTTTGTCAGTATAAATTGGTTGGATTTTGGGATTATATTATGTGACGTACATGCAAAGTAAAATGATAAGAAATATAATAAGTAATCTATAAACTAATTCAAAATGCCTCTTAAAACATAATAATAAAATATCTCCTTTGGTAAAAAAAAACTCTTATCAGCCCACAATAAATAATTGTTATTGTAAATAGGTAAGTGCCTGATCGCTATCTCGCCTGATGGTAAGAGAAGGATGTGACGCGCTTGCCTAAAATACACCTAATTCTGTATTTTTCTTTTAATTAATATTATGTGCAAGGTCAGGATGACGATTGTGCGCATTATTGATTAATTAATAATAATATTATAAAAAACTAAAAATGCTAGTTATTATCTTATTCTTTATAAATAAACGTTGGTTATTATTATCAATTATTATTACAAAAACATATACTATTCTTTGCAGAAAATAACCTAAAATACTAAGTAAAGGCTATACAAAGTTATCCGAAATAAAACTACGTTTGTTGCCACAATCACGCAGCGCACGGTGTTGTAGCAGATGATTAGACGACAAGTATTTCATTGATAGATAACAATGATTTTCATAAGTTGCAAATTTTTCTTTCATATTTTTACGGGCTTAACCACTATCGAATTGTAGAAAGTATGAGTTGTTTTGTTCTTCGTCTAGAACGTTATTAATCGATAACACTTTTAATAACAAATAAAGAAATTTGAACGTAAAAGTAAACCATGCCTTTTGCTTGAGGAAAAAGTTACAAGAGTAAAAAGCGTTTATTTTTTACTATTATATCATACAGCATTATTAGTTTCAGCTTTACACATTTCATATTTTTCGTCAAAATTATTCTAAGTGCCAAAAACTATTTACCGCTAAACCCGAGGAAAAGAATAACAAGAGTAATAACTGTTATTTTGTCCATTTTACACGATAGGACAAAGAAATGTATAATTATTAAAATTTTATATTTTTGCGAATTTATTAGTCCTAGACGCCCTTCACACACTTTGCTATAATCCAACCCAATAATTCATTAAAAAATTCAATAAAAATACTCTTACATGAAATTTTAAAAAAATCATTTTACTTCAAAGTGTAGACGATTTCTCTGTAAACACAGTCTTGCACGGTTACGAACATTGTCTGTAATTTTATTACTTTTATCTACTCTGATACTATAAAACAAAGATTCTAAAACTTATGACAAACATTACGTACAGGCCAAAAATAATAAAAAAAAAGTTTAATTACGATAATGGACACCTGTAACATAATATAACTTTTTAATCATAACGATACACCTATACAACCTCCAGCTGGACCAAGGAGGTTGAACCTCTACTTTAAAAAGGTTTCAATGAACGAGTCCGTGACCACGCAACACGCATGCGCAATCGATGTTTGCACCTTGGCGCCAACATTTGACATTTAAAAAATCTTTTCAATATTTAAACAAAGTTTGGTTTTGTTTGCAATATTGTTTTACGTATTATAGTATGGGAGTAGATAAAGTAGTGTATGACACTGTACATAACTTAGTCTTATAACACTCGTGTGATACTATAAAAAAACTCGCCTACGGCTCGTTTTTTTAAAACACACTCATGTTATAAGAACCCTTGTTATGCAACAGTATCATAAACTACTATTTTTCACTTTATTACACTACATTCGCATATTTTCATTTTTAAGTTTTTGAGCCCACGTTTTTTAACCCCACCTTTACTAACCTACGACACTACCTACATCGTCCATTGATAATCTATCATTCACTAATAAACTCTCATCATTAATTATGATTTAAGAAAATAAATAACTGAAGAGTAGGCTGTATGAGCTTTGTACTCTTTGCCTTCCCTTATGGGAAAACTTAACAAAAAAATTGTATAAAAAAACAAAAAAGGACAGGGATAGGTGCTCAGAAGTACTCAGAACCTCAGAACAATAACTAAAGCTATTATTGTTCTGAGGATAGGTGATAGGTGACATTGACTTTTCCTGTCCTCACGTGTCTGTTATTATTATAAATGTTATGCGTACAAATCAGCGTGCGATTTTTAAAATCGTTTGTATAAAACTTGATAATGTCTCGCCTCATTATTAAAAATTTACCTAATAAGGTACGAATATGAATTGCTACTAAATAAGTATTACAACAATTGGATAAAAAATATTTTTATAATATTTTTAGGTAACTGTAGAAAATCTAAGAGATTTATTTGGTTCCAAAGGAGAAGTAACCGATGTCCAATTGAAGTATACGAAAGATGGAAGATTCCGAAACTTCGGGTTTATTGGGTATCGGACAGAACAGCAGGCTCAAGCCGCAAAAGAATACTTTGATGGTACTTGTATACGTTCTATGAAAATTAACGTGGAAGTATGTGCCAACCTTGGTGATGAGAAGAAGCCCAGGGCCAGCAAGTATGCACCTGATAGTACAGCATACAAAAAGATTCACAAAGATGAAATCCAAACTAAAGCAGATAGTAAAGCAATAAGAAAGAATTTAAAAAATAAGAACAAAATTATTGAACTACTAAAAAAGGTATTTTTGGGTGTGCTTTTTAAACTTTATATCACATGTACATGCGATTTAGTACTAGTGATAAGTGATATATACCCTTTTATAACAATCTATCAGTTACCCCAACAGAATTTTAACAGTGCTCACTGTGGGCTAGCCTGATCGATTGTGATATATGAGTATCCATGCCTGAAATGAAAAATTATGTATTTAGCCACTTATCAGTCTGCTACCGGGTGCCCCACCCCTCTCAACAGTCCCAATGATGCGCAAATTGAAAAAAAAAAAGATGCCATTAGTAAAAAATGCCATTTTCTCGCCAAATACTGAAGCTAGGACCAAAATAAAATACTACCCTAAAGTTGATTAAATAAAGAGTCCACCACAGAAAATTTGGATCTCTGTAACTCAAAAATTAATTTTAGTTTAAAAATCAGGCCATGCGGAAATTTGAATATGGTAGCAATTGCTACCAGGGACTAACAAGGGATGTTGGCTATCAGTAGCAATTGCTGCTGTGTTAAGTGAAACATTTGTAAAATAAAATTTCTGTTAATAATTTCTATGTTTTAAGCACAAAGATGACCCTCTGTTTGCTGAATTTATTGATGCTCACGTCAGTGATAAAACAGCTTGGATCAAAGAGGCTTTTGAAAGTGCTATTATAAGTGATGATGAGGATGATGATGATAGTGGTGTTGAGGAGGAGGATAACAGAAGTATTAAAAAACCTCCAACAGAGATTCTTAACTCCACAGAAAATAACATAGTCAAAGTTGCTGATAAACAAATTAGTGACTTGGAGGTAAGTTGATGAAAATAATAATTAACTCTGGTATGATTCCTAAATTTTAGAATTAAGACTAATAAGGCTAAAGAAAGTAAATGTGTATATAGACCCTGAATGTAACTGGAAATCACTTTGTTTTCCAGTATATGAAACTGCTAATGAAGAAAGTAGGAGGAAGTGCTCAAGAAGCCATAGAAGTTACAGAGCAAACCCCTAAGAAAGTCCGAAATAGACAACTGTTTCATGTAAAAGTAGGTATTTGTATTTTTGTTCTTTTATAACAAACAGTTATTATATATAATAACTACATTGAAATAAATAGAATTATTGTACAGTATTATTATTATTATTATACAGTAAACAGACTATTATTAACACATACAATGCCACCGACTTGCAGGATCTGTCAGTGAACTCTTCTAGCGAGTCGGTGGCATTGAATGTGTTAAACAGTATTAGTCAATCTAAGTAACTTTTCAGAACTTATTTAGGTAGATAGAACTCAAAACCACAAAAAACCGTTTTAATTTTCTCTGTAGCATGCCATAGGCTTAGCTTTAATGTACTTTCACTTATTCCAGTATCAAGTTACATTTGATTTGGTGCAACGGTAGCGAGCCTGCCTTTCGTACCAAGAGTCCTAGGTTCGAACCCGGAAGGGGCAGATGCTTGATCAATATGAGCATTTGTACCTGAGTCATTGGTGTTTATATATATTTCTATGAATATTACAGATCTATGTATGTCTATCCATTACCCTAGTATCAATAACACAAGCCTTGCAGTGCTTACTTTGGGCTAGGCTAATTATATTTATTTATTTCTTTCTTGCTTCCCATATAACAGTTGGCCAGTTCATTCTGATGACTATTTCTTGTGGAGGATGAGTTATAGTAGAGTTTTGAATATCTTCTCATAGCATTTGCTTGTTGCCTCTTCATTAGTTGAGTACCACAGGGTGACTGCTATATTTTGAAATTGCTTTAGTATGTTGATATTCAAGTTGCTAACACAATTCCACAGCTGTATATCATGCATCCAACATAATTTCAAGATAGATGTTTAAATAAGGACTTTAATATCCATGGACAGGTTCAAGTTTTTTTTCTAGAAATCAATATAAAGGTTTTTATATTTAGCTCAGCTTCCACCACTTCAAGCATTAAGCCAAACTCATTACAATATGACATTTACTAACTTGCCTGCATTGGTATTTATCTGCCATTTTTCCAGCCAGGTTTAATGCAATTTGTCCCATTTGAAATTTGCCAAGCAGACACAAAAGTAGTTCTATTCGCAATAGATCCTATTCTAGTCACTACAGACTAGTCAGTGACACTTAGATCATGTACAATATTTTGTATCCAAGATTTCCTTTTAGAACCCAGACTTCCCCAGTTGATGTTGGTACAAATGGGGAACATCAACTGGGGAAATCCAATCATAGCATTTGGTTCAATGAGCATTATGAATACCTCTTATTTGTTTCAACATTTGTTAAGAATGTAAACCTTGGATAGCTGTTTAGTAAATATGTTTAAAACATGGTAATGTGCTGTATGTTTCATGGGAGGATTATCTTCTAGAGCGGGATCTAAGTGAAGTTCAAGAGTGAATAAACTGTGGCAGTCATAGTTGTTAGTCTCATATCGTGATTATTGAGAAAGCAATTTTGCAGATCTGAAATAGCAGTTTACAGTTCAACAATTACTTTATTACTAACAGTTTTGTCCATTGCTTGTCTCTTCTCTGTCTCCTCTTCTCAAGTTTTTTTTGTTTAGTTTGGAAAGTTTGAACAGAATATATTTTCCTTTTTCTGCAGTTTATTTCCAACAAGCCTTTTGGATTATTCATTAGTAGGTTACCCTCTATGATGTGCAGCCTGTATCTCATACTCAACACTCATTGATAGTGAGAATAAGAAGTATGATCAAACTAAAATCTACCCTCTGCTTTAAAATAATGTCTAGAGTCCTCCCACAACAGAGTAATCCAGAAGATCGGATACCTCCCTGGAGTCAGTTGGCCAATGTCAGTTCTCCAATTGATATTGAATGTAGGTGATTTGCTATAACGTCTCCGTTAAGTTGTCTACCTTCAGGTGTTACTGTTATAGAAACCTAGTGGGTGTGTTTTGCATTCTTGTCGCCTCCTGCGTTAAATTGCTAACTGAATAAGAAAAGAATGCATTGTACTTACATAGAATGGGTTACCTTGTGCTTCGGCAGACACTAGACAGAGGAAACATTATAAACAAAACTACTCATATGCCGTCATTTGTCTATAATACCTATTAATTACAAATCTAATATAAGAACGGTACGGTAATTTTAAGTTTAATTTACGCCATTTTTAGATAACAGGACTACCCTTCAAAAGCAAAAAGAAAGACATCAAAGAGTTTTTCAGACCACTTGTTCCATACTCCATTAGATTACCTCTTGGAAAAGAAAAGAAATTAGCTGGTTTCTGCTATGTAGGTTTCCGGACTGAAAAAGAGCTTAAGAAGGCCCTTAGTAAAGACAAACTATTTATAGGTAAGTTTGTAAAGTTAAAGAAACAGATTTATTGCCAGGCCCTTTCAAATAATGAGAAATCTTCTTTTTTTCATAAATCCAATATCATGAACATCACGGGCGTAGCCAGGGGAAGGGTTTTGGGGGTTCAAACCCCCCCCCCCCCGAAATGTTAATTAACATCAATAATATCAAAAAAGGAGAGGCCAGCGGCATAACTTATTTTATTACTTATTATTACACTAATAGTGTATTTTGGATTCGCTCTCTACCACCCGCCGCCGCCCGTCGTCATTTAGGGCGTACGCTAAACCTTGCGCGGGTACACGCCGCAGGCATTGCTTCAGCATCAGACGTGGGCCTGTGACATTATCTAGTGTATTACCTTTAAATTTTGCGGCCAGTTCTGTAATTGAAGATGCAATTGTTATGTATTCGGCAGTCCTACCCGAAAGAAGTACATTGAGTCAAAAAAGTATCGGGAATGGATTTGTTTATGGTTCCGAATTCAAATTTTTGTTTTTTTTGTTGTTGTTAGATTGGCACGACTGTTTTCCATTTTGGCGCGGAGTTTGATTTGCATATGTTATTAATATAAAATACGGTGCTGTTTTTAGTTATATCACATCTAGTGTATATTGATGTCGTGGAGTATCGAAGCGTGAATGGGCAGGACACATAGCAAGGAGAACTGATGGCCGTTGGGGCGGAAAGGTTCTCGAATGGCGACCGCGTGCCGGACGTCGCTCAGTGGGTAGGCCCGCTACGAGGTGGACCGACGATCTGGTTAAGGTCGCGGGAAAACGCTGGATGCGGGCAGCATAGGATCGATCGTTGTGGAGATCCTTGGGGGAGGCCTATGTCCAGCAGTGGGCGTCGTACGGCTGATATGATGATGATGATGAGTGTATATTGCGAATTTCATAATGGACAAAAAACTCGAACAAAGAGTTTATCTGAAATTTTGCATCACCAATGGAATTTCGTATTCGGAGTCACTGAAAATGTTACAGAAAACTTACGGTGAATCTACTTTCTCAAAAACACGTGCTTATGAGTGGAACAAAGTGTTCAAAAGCGGTCGAGATGTGATGGAAGATTTGCCTTGCTCTGGTAGGCCATCAACGTCTGCAACTGAGTTAACTTCGCAAAAGTGAAGGAAATAGTAACTGAAAATAATAATTTAACTTAAAGAGAGATAGCCGCCGAACTTTTTGTATCTCAAGAGTCCATGCGTACCATTTTAAATAATCATTTGGGTATGAAACATGTTACTGCTCGGCTAGTCCCCAAGACATGAATTTTCTTCAAAAACTCAATCGCATGAGAGTCGCTGAGGACATGCTAGAACGAGTCAATTCCAACCCAACATTCATGAAACGCATTGTTACTGGTGACGAGACGTGGGTTTACGAGTTTGACATGCAAACTAGTCAACAAACTTCGGAGTGACGCCTTCCAACTGAACCGAAATCGAAAAATCACGCCAAAGTCGATCAAAAGTCAAAGACATGTTGATTGTTTTCTTTGACTATCGCGGTGTGTGTGTTCTGTGACTTTCGGCAAGAATTCCGAGTGCACACACTCGGAATTCTTGCCGGAAGGTCAAACGGTAAATAAAGAATATTATTTGAGCGTTATGCGGCATTTAAGAAAGCAAATTCCACGAAAAAGGCCAGATTTGTGAAAAGAAAATTCTTGGATTTTGCACCACGATAATGGGCCTTCGCACTAGGCCATCATTGAGAACGAATTTTTGACCAAACACTCAACAAACACCATCCAGCGACCACCATATTCACCAGATATGGCTCCAGCTGACTTCTTTCTTTTTTCTAAACTCAAATTACCACTTCGTGGCACCCGTTTTCAATCGGTAGAAGACATAAAGGAGAATTCGCGGCGAGAACTGAACTGAATTCCGGAAACAGCGTTTAAAAAATGTTTTGATGAAAGGATTATTCGTTGGCGTAAGTGTATCGTTACTGAGGGAGCATACTTTGAAGGTGATAAAATAAATTTGGATGAATAATAAATATTTTGTATATTATTGATCTTTTCCCGGTACTTTCTTGACAGAGTAGTACATCTGTCGTCAGAGCAGATCTTGAAGTGTGTTAAGCAGCTATGAATATCATCTCCACCAAAATCTGCTTTGGATGCGATCAAAAATTGCATCCAAATATTAATACGTTGTTACAAATATTGGCTACCATACGGTACGGTATGGTCCATACCTGTTTCCACTGCTACGACAGGAAGGACTTTTTCAAGCCCACGAAGACTTAAAAACTACTTGCGGAACACAACGAGTGAAAACAGACTGAACGTCTTGGCTGTCATGAATATTCACTATGGGATAGAAATTGATGCGAATGAAGTAGTGGATATATTTAAAAAGAAAAACAGAAGATTATTTCTGTAGTACATATGTAACCAATTAAACCTTCTGTTTCTTATTTTTACATATTTTTAATATAAAGGTTGCATGCACTTTCAGTAGTTTTATTTTCTTGAACCCCCCCCCGAAACTAAAACCTGGCTACGCCCGTGATGAACATAATATAATTATGTATTATTAATAGTTTTTTAATTAGATAAATATACAATTTTAGATGAGAACCTTTTTTTGTTCAGATGAAAATATAAAAAATATGTTTAAATAACAATTCAATTGATAAAAAAATATTGTATGGTTAAAGCAAATCACCGTGTCCACATCCATAAATATGAGGACCAAGCAAAGAAAATAGCTGAAGAACAAGAACAAAATAATCAGAAGAAGAGAGAAGAGGTAGTGCTTTTTTATATAAATTAACTTAATTTAGTATTTATGATTTATATTTAGCATTTATAATGTCATGCTTCTTATAACATGTAAAATACACATATAAAAAACAACCACATCTATGAGCCCTTTCGCTATCAAGCCAAATTTAAAAGCACATTTCAACTTTACAAATATCTAAAAATCAATTGAAATAAAACCAGCTGTAATAACATATCTTTTATTTTTTAGCAGGCACAATGTCATAGTTCTATAATATTTAAAATACGCTATAAACAATAGCAACCTTAACTCAATATTATTTAATATTTTTATTATTTTTTTACATTTCATTAATTTTTTTAATACTAATCTTATTTCTTCTAGAAACAAAGCAATGAAGAAACTATAGGAGAAAGTGGGAACATTTTTGTAAGAAACTTGCCCTATGTAGTAACCGAGGAAGATGTTACTAACTTATTTGAAAAATATGGTAAGTTAGAAATAAATAAAAATCATTTATCTTAGGTGTGTGCCCATAATATTAGCAACAAAATATCTTAAAAACTATGTTAGTACTTGTACTATCTATATATATACAATCATGTCAAAACTATTGAACCTATCGGTATGGGTAGGCTACTTATTTTTTGGATTCGATGGACCCTTTAACTTTTTTTTTTCGATTTCCCTTTTCCCGAATTTATCTTATTTAATGGGTTGCTATGGTAACGGTTTCAGCCATTATTTTTCTGTATCTTACCTATATAGGTAACTAATTCGTTGACGGAAAAATAAAAATGTGTAAAGTTAAACAAGAAAACTGAAACTTTGTTTATATGCTGACTAGCCGTCAACCGCTCATTTTTTGGAAAAAATCTGTAAAAATAGGGTTTGTCAATGACAATCAAATCAATTATTCAACAAAACATATACCAATGTAAAGAAATAATTATTTGCCCAGTGAAGCCGGTGGGTGACGGCTTGTTAATTCATATAATAATTATTATTATACGACGGCTTGGCGTCCATCCTCCCCGCTAATGTCCGAAGGAGACTTGGAGCCGTCCCGCACACGGTTAATAAGGAACGCAGTGCATTTCCCATTTTAACTGAGAAGAGTTCCACCTACGACTCAGCTAGTATCCCTGACGCACTGCACTAACGAGGCAGCCCCATCAGTCCCCTGAAGTCATTATTATATTGGGTGCGTAGGGTCCTGTATGCTCCTTGGGTGTAATTCATCCACAAGCTACAAGTGTACAGTGAACAAAAAGTGAACAGTTTTATTTTTACTTGCTTAGTACATCGTGCAAATCATCGCCCAAGCATATTAATTAGCCCTTATATACAGCACTCTACGTTCCTGCTCATTGTCAAGGTCGTCCTTAGGCAACTCGTCCTTACCCGATGTCTCGAGAAAAAAAAGCTTTGTACAAGCTTAAGAGGATGCCCATTTACATATTTAGTATTGGTAACACATTTTTGACGACCATTGACTGAGCCATACTGTAAACACGGTTCCTGTAAAGCATTCGAACGTCAGGATTTAATATTAAAAAAAAAACAAAAATAAACGCGTCGTGAATCCGTTATAAATGGAAGACCATTTATAATTTTTATATATTTTATGCATTTTCAATGCGATCTTATAAGATAAATTATTATAATTGAAAAATACTAAAAAAAAACGACTCGGGTCACAAGTGAATCTCAGGCGGGAAACGAACCCGCAACCTATGGAAATCCGGTCCAATGCTCTCCCAATTGAGCTACCGAGCCTTGCGAACACTCGTCGAAATTTTCTAGTACCTTCCTGATTTTACGCTGTAGGCCAGCGTTGTTTCATCAATGAGAGGAACATCCTCTCGTATTCGAAAGAAACATTTTTACAAATGTTTGGTCAATCGATTAAGATGAAACAGCCATGTTACATTTATAATTTTTATATATTTTATGCATTTTCAATGCGATCTTATAAGATAAATTATTATAATAGAAAAATACTAGAAAAAATCGACTCGGGTCACAAGTGAATCTCAGGCGGGAGAACCATGGAAGACCATTTATAACGGATTCACGACGCGTTTATTCTTGTTTTTTTTTTATTATAATTTTTTAATATTATAAATAAGAATTTAAAACTGTAAATTTCTATTTATTTGACTATATAATAGTTGTAATTATTCCATTTTAGGGCCAATCGCTGAAATAAACATGCCTATTGATCAAGTACTACGGCAAGCAAAGGGATTTGCAACAGTGACATTTGTAATACCGGAACATGCTGTTAAAGCATACACCGAACTTGATGGTACTGTTTTTTGTGGCCGAATGCTTCATCTACTGCCTGCGAAAACTGAAAAACTGGAAGATAGTGATGATGGTATATTATTTTTATGTATTATAAATGACTCTCCAGCTTACAGTAAACGGAGTTTACACCCATCAAACCATATTGGGCACGCGTCAGCGCATTTTCCCTGTATTTTAAATAATCTATTAACTTCTTATCAAAAATTAAAAATTAAGTAAAATTTGTTTCGTATTAAGTTTTTTACTATTAGCAAAGCAATTAGATTGTTCACTATCATTAAGTGGGTTATTTGCACATCTATATATCAATTATTTTACTTTTAGAGGGACTTTCATTCAAGGAAAAGAAAGCAAAAAAATTGAAGGCACAAGCAAAATCTTCACACAACTGGAATACATTGTTTTTGGGGGCAAATGCTATTGCAGATGTTGTTTCCTCTAATTACAATACAACAAAGGAACAGTTACTAACTGAGAATAATAAAAGTAAGTGAATTTTTAGGTATTATGGTAGCTCATATGCATTCTTTGATATTTCGCATGACAAAGCATTGTTGGAAAAATTTACGAAATTTAGAATAATACTTTTGTATTGTTCCCCTTAATTTTTAATGAAATTAAAATAATAAAATTGTTAGTTTCCTTTTATTTGTTGTTAAAAATCAGAAACTCAATTTCAAATGCTTTTAAACCAGTATCATAATAATGTAAAAACTAATTCATATAATACAGTAACATTTGTCATATATTATTAGACACAAGTGCTGCTGTACGATTAGCTCTTGGGGAAACTCAGCTTGTAGCAGAAACCAGAACATTCCTTGAAAGTAATGGAGTTTATCTGGATGCATTTAACAAAGTAAGTTTATTTTTTAACTTCAATATATTTCATTGATAAAGGAGATTGCCCAAATAGTATGGATGAAAGTAGGTACTGAACTTATTTTTTTTTGTGTCTTGTTAAAAATGTATAATACTATCTTGATTAATTCAACGTACCAATTTAGGTCAATTTAAATTTTTAAAGTTAAGAGATATTTACCAAATTAAGTGAGTTTTAGGTTATAGCAACGTCAAAGTAATATGGACTTTATTTAGTCGTGTTTAAAGACTCACATTCTTAATTAGTTATTGACCAATTGCAGTTCTGCTAGGTCATAATTATTAGGAAAATAGTAACAAAGAACAATGGCGAACTCCCATACATCATTTTCTTTCACCTAAAATTGATGCGTCTTTAGATTAAAAAATACTAAAATAATCAACCATTAATTCCTGAAACTGCGTGTCTTAAAAATTTTTATTAAAGAGGCCAGGAAAAAAAGATATTAAGCTTCGAAGTTTTTAAGATTAAGTTACGGTAGTGTTGCCACAAAATCGATTATATCAGTCGTTAACATTCACTCTGATTAATAAACAAATAGATATTATCAAGACCATCGTGTTTGAAAATGTATCTATTATAATCTGTTATATGTATATGTAGGTAATTAGGTATGCAATGTTGTTGAAATTAATAGGTACCTATCGTTTAAGTCGCTGCTGAAGTGCGACCTACTATCGATTCAATTCGATTTTATCGCCGTAATTGATATATCCAGACAATTATGGTAACCTTTTTCTTTGAAATTCAATCAACGTCTGTTAGAATATCAACATATTTAACCACATTATTAGCAATGCTATCGTTACTAATATGTCGCTTAAAATCGAGTGCATGCCATCTTATTTCTGCCTGTTTGTAGCTACTTAAATAATAAGTAGAATTATAATATACTTTTTAAGTAGGTGAGTATGTTGCACCTGTTTCACGGGAGTAAAAAAATAGCAGTGTTGCTATAACAATGTTGCAACACACTACATATTTCTTAATATCAGTACTTGATTTATTTTTAAATAACACAAAGTATAGTATAGATGAAGATAATATTAGTTAACAATTAAATGAAGTTATCAGGATATCATGAAACCGATTTTTACATAACTCGAACAATTATAATAAAATGGCAACACGAAAGAAAATGGTATCTACTATCTAGCGGAATTTCGATGTTTCATTTAACAATTAATGATATGTCCCAAAATGCAGTGTTTTTTATTCTGGCTCTTACTAGTTATAAGCTTTTGATGTAAAAATGTAGAAAACTATTTCATTTCGTTCTGTAGAAATATTATTTTAAGACGCCCAAAAATATCTCAATGAATATTTCGCCATTGTTCTTTGTGTATCAAGATAAAATAGACAATTGATATTGTATATAGGTAGGTATACAACGTGTTAAAAAAAACCCTTAAAAGTGTAATAAATTATCAAATCGAAAAATATTGTCCACCCTAGTAAGCTGTCACTGCATAGAACTGAAGTTATAATAGACTATTTAACAGAGTGTACTCTTTAACGGATTTTAAATCTTTCATTCAAAAAGATTTGCAAACTCAATCGTTCGTGTTTTAATTTAATTAGTTTAGTACAATCTTACTTGATCAATAGAGGATCGACACACTTAGAAGCAATAGTTAGAACTTTCATAACAAATCTAAACAAAAAAATCGGGTAGACTGCACCAAGGACTCGGCCGCTGTGAATACTAACGTCATTCATTTTCTGTTGAGAGTAATCACAAATAAATGATTAATGACAATTTACAGTGAAATTATTTTTATCTTCGGTCAGCATTATACTAATATAACGCACCAATTTCAAATAGTGTTGCCCAAATTCAGTCTTGGTCTTGCAGTCTTGGTCTTGTTCTTGCGTTTTTGCAAGACCAAGAACAAGACCGCGTATTTTTAGCAAGACCAAGACCAAGACTGACCGTGCAAGACTTGAGCAAGAACAAGACTAAGCCTGCAAGACTCTTGCGTCTTGCAGCTAGGACTTAGCGCTATTTCACGGAGTAGTTAGGTGTAACAGTTCGGTGTATAGGTACGCTTAGGAATTCTATGAGACGCAAAAAACTGTATCAAAGAATATGAAAAACTGGATCTATGCGCATTACGACTAATACCATAAACATACCTACATAGCGAATAAAAAAATATCCATTAAAATCAAACTGAGTGCATGCATAGTTATGTTTTAACCATCGGCACTTTGATAATGCGGCATCAAAGGTTTTGTACTTACTTCTCAAAGAAATTTGCTGCTTTTCGGAAGCACATGGTTATAATACACGCGCCGGCGGCTTCTTTTGAAATCATATACAACAATCGTTGCCGCCGCGCCGAAATCACAACATTTGACACTATTTGATTGCCGCCACAGGGCGTAGGCGTAGGTATACTCATGCAAAATAATTTCGAATTTTAAGAGTACCTACAGGTGTTCCAAAGAATAAATAAGTTTCAGAGTGCTTATAATGAAAATGAATACATTATACTGATCACGCAAGTAGTATTATGATTAGAATAAAATGGTAAGGATAGGTAGTAGATGTCATAATAATTTATTCTAGTAAGTATATATTATAATATTGATTATATGGTTTTAAACTAATTACTTAGGTACTATTATTGTACATTTAGTCATTATATTTCTTAAGTTTTTACAAGAAAAAATAGCAAAAAAGTGTTCAAATATCACCCGTTTGATAAATATTGTAGCCACTTTTAAATATACTTGAAACGTGTAAAAAAATTCTACATAATTAATAAAATAATATAAAAAGCGTAGGTACTTACCTACTAATAAAATAAAAAGCCTGCGATTTATTATTAGTAAATAATCACGGCAGCCGAGAGTGTGTCTCCACTTTTGAATACATAAATCATAACCAGATCACTAGAGCCACTTCAAAAAAGAAATTTGTAATTCCTAGGGTTCAAAATTATTTTGGTGACAGAACTTTACAGAAGCGTATACCATATCTTCTTAATTCGTTGCCCGAAACTATTAGATGTGAAACGGATAAAAATAAATTTAAAAAAATATTAAAAGATTATCTGATGACTACTATTTAACACAACAATTGTATGTTTTTATTTATTTTTTTGCATTCACAATGCAATATTTCTATAAGATATAAAATACGTGTGTAAAAAACAACCACGCCTCCGAGCCCATCTGAGGGCTCGGAGGCGTGGTTGTTTTTTACACACGTATTTTATATCTTACAACAATTGTATCTTATTATTATCACCGCTAAATTTTCCTTCAGTTTGTTGTAATTCAGTCTAAATCCAATTATTGTGCACTTAACTTTACCTGATACAGTTATAGTTGTATTATATACCTACATAATTATAATTATAAGCTAAGAGACTAAAGATCCCTCAGTCAAACCGACAAGTCGGTTTTGTGGGACTAAATTGTATCTTTGTATTTTTTTTTCTTGTATATGAAATAAATAAATAAAAAAAAAAAAATAAAAAAAAAAAAAAGTATTTACAAGCAGTGCCCGCGACTTCGCCCACGAAGAATAGTAACTTTGGAGGTATAGTGACGTTCAGGATTTATTTATTTATTTTAAAACTTCTGTCATCAAACATACAAACAAACTCTTCAGCTTTATAATATTAGTATAGATTAGTATAGATGTACGCCAAAACATTCACTTATATGTAAAGAATAGTGATTGGCACTAATTCTTTACATATATTTTATTCACGCGTCGCGTCTGTACAAGTAGGTAATAATCTGTGTTTGTACGCCGCACGCGGCATCGTTTGATTTGCGGCGGCATCCTTTTAATAGAGCCGGCACGTGGCGAGGCGGCGCGGTAGAAAGCAAGGAAACGTACTATAAACAAAGGAATTATTTTAATTCCAGTCATTTCCAATTGAGCTGTGCTTCGAGTCTAACTTAATAATTGTTTTTACTAATTCTTGTTGTTTTCTAAAAACGTATCACGTGTACAATTTAATATGAGTGACGAAGATTCAAATTATTCTAGTCCGAGTAACGAGAGTTTGAGTCACAGATCTAAAAGACCCAAAAGCAAATTTGAGGAGTTTTTCGAAATAATTCATGCATCCCAAACTGCCTTGTGTAAATTGTGCCAACATAAAAAGACTGAAATAAAAATGAAAAACAGAAACACTTCAGGCTTAAGGAAACATCTAATATCTTTCCACAAAAAGGAATCACAAATATTTCTTCCTGTTAAACCAAAATTAAGTGGAGATATCACAAGCTTTTTAGTAACCGCTGGAAGAAGTGGACAGGTAAGAATATATTTTTTTTATATGAAAACTCCAGGAACTCAAAAAAGTCTTTTTTGAACAAATGACTTTAAACTGACTTCGGAATATTTTATAGATATTGATAAAATAGTAATACATAGGTACATATTTCGCGTCATTTTTAACAATGGTCGAAATTGTCGCTACGGGAATTTTAACTCCGCGTAGCTGTTCATGCGATACTTTCAAAAACGCCATTAACTTACGTAAGTATTTTTGAGTTAGTGGTGTTTTCATCTAGGGGTGCGACATATTAAGTATGTAATTATCGTCTTAAATATTTTTATAAACACCTATATTTTCATTTGTTTTCATAATCGGCCAGTAACAACTAAGTACTTTATTTTGGTAAATTACAGTACAGTGCAACCTTAATATAACAAATGTCAATTTAACGATTTTCTCGATTTAACAACAACAAACCTCCTCCTCCTAAACGCTCAAACCTAGTATGTTTTAAATAATAACACAAGATTTATTGTTTTATTTCAGTCGGAAAACAGCAGTGACAACATCACGACAGCTACAGTTGATTGGGTAGTGAAAAAATATCTTCCCTTCTCATTTTTCGATGACGAAGCTACACAAGTATATTTTCGACGTATTTGCCCTAATATGGAGTTTCCTAAAAGGTCTACACTTAGAAGGAAAGTCAAAGAGCGATTTGAAGAGCTCCAATTTAATCTCAAGGAACGACTTCAACAATTATCATCTAAAATGTCATTTACCATTGATGGGTGGACGTCAATTGCTGGTAGGAGTTACTACGGGGTTACTATGCATTATATAGACAACGAATGGAAGTATCGATCTGTAGTTCTTGATTTTATACCATCACGCGGTCGACATACTGGGGAAGATATTGCAACGATTTTCCATGAATGTTTATTGGAATATGGCATAATTGATAAAATACAAGGTATCACGGTCGACAACGCAACTGCAAATACCAAATTTATGTATGAACTGGGCAAACAGTTGCCACACTTTGATTCAGACAATCAACATTTCCGGTGCTTTGCTCACATTTTAAACCTTGGTGTACAAGATTTATTAGAGACCTTAGCATTACACTGTGAGTCTGACACTAACGCGCAAGATCAGCAGTATGAAGACTATGCAGACGAAACTGAGGAAGATGAAGAATATGCACCAAATATTGCTGACTCGCGTACATCTGTAACAAAGTTACGCAGTATTTCCAGTAAAATAAAAAGAAGTGAGATAGTGAAGAAGAAGTTTCAGTCTGCTTGTGAAGCAGCTGGCGTGCCATCAAATCTAAATGCCATTCTTGACTGTCCAACAAGATGGAATTCCACACATGATATGATTGGATTTGGTTTAAAAGTGAGAGCGGGCATTAACATATTGTGCAGTTCTGTCACCGAATTGAATGATTTTCAAATCACAGCTAGTGAATGGCAGGTACTCGAAAAATTACATAAATTTCTAATAAACTTTAAACTTTTAAGTACAAAACTTGGTGGAGACAAATATGTTACATTACCGCTAGTCATTGTATCATTCAATCTCTTGCTAGATAAAATTGAATCCATGGTAAAACAGTTAGATGAGAAACCTAATCGATCTGAAGTGGATGAAAGGCTCATTCTAGCTTTCCAAGCAGCTCGAGACAAAATGCTTAAACATTATAAGAAGAGCAACTGGATTTATTGTACTTCTTTAATTTTAGACCCAAGGCATAAGGCTCAGACTTTTGACCTGACAATGTGGGGGAAGCAACTTAAAACAGAAAGTCTGCGCAAGTTCAATGAACTTTATGAAGAATATAAAAGTCTACACTCACTGAACAAATCTCTGGAATTGCCAAGAAAAGAAAATAAAGTATGTGATGAAGATGAAGACATTATAGACTTTGATAAACTCTATGAATGTCCCTCGACGTCATCTGGATCTTGTCTTCAAGGCTTAGTGATAGACGAGTTGGAGGAGTACCTGAGAAAACCAAGAACTGCCAGCTCGGAAGACATTTTAGATTGGTGGAGGACGCATGAGACAGAGTATCCGACTTTATCGAAGATGGCCCGTGATTTTCTCTCAATACCTGCAACTTCAGTACCTGCTGAGAGATTATTTTCTAAAGCATCATTAGTAATTAGAAAACATAGAAATAGGTTAAGTGATGAGTCAGCCAGATGGTTACTTTGTATTAATTCTTGGTCAAAAGAATTGATATAAAGTAACATAACCTAATGATAAAGCTGTTGTGTACTGTTATGTTTGATTTGTGTTGTATTTTATTTTTGATTGAAATAAATGATAAATCATAAAACTCTTTTATTAAATTTCATGCAAGTTGAGGGTTCAATCTCTTTCTAGACAGACATTGTTATTTAAAATACAGTCAAGTTATTGTAATTAATTTGTTTTTTTACATGTTTTAGCAAATGTAAGCTTATAAATCATAAATGTTTATTAAGAAACAGTTACTTCCATGGAAAACGACATATAGGTCAGTTGATTTTTCGACTTTCTTATCAAATCTTCAGTTATTTATTAATCTGATTGATCTTTACTATGGCTATGTTAATTCAAGCTCACAATGTTCCAATTCTAATACGTTTTTCTAAGATTTAAAGTAAACTTTAATAAATAGCAATAGACTAATAGGTAATTGCAAGACTTGCAAGACTCTTGCTGCAAGACCAAGACCAAGACCAAGACTGCAAGCGCAAGACCAAGACCAAGACCAAGACCAGGTGTATTGGCGCAAGACCAAGACCAAGACTGGCTAAGTCTCGTCTTGTTCTTGCATTTGGGCAACACTAATTTCAAATCAGTAACTTTTTACGCTAAAGCTAGAAATCGATTCGATACCGAAATCGATTCTGATAATTAATTAATTTGAGATCAATAAAAATATGAATTATAATTCAATATCAGAACCATATGCCTAAACCATACCCTTTACTTAAATGACGCAATGTGTTATAGTTATAATAGGGAAGTACATAACACAATTAACACACCAACAAGTACAAATAACACACAGAACACTGACGAGTTCAGCGAGTCAGTTCGAGTGTCGGCTACAACAGTACAAGAAGTGATTCACCGAATTGATACGTCATCATCATAATCAATTCTATAATTATCATTTACAATGCGGATATCATTTCTTCTTTTTATTATTGGTTAATACTTGATTTGAATACGATAATAAATATCTACTATATACTAATACTAGCGACCCGCCCCGGCTTCGCACGGATGCAATGCTCTACTATATTATGCATGTATTATACTTATAAACCTTTCTCTTGAATTACTTTATCTATTAAAAAAAACCGCATCAAAATCCGTTGCGTAGTTTTGAAGATTTAAGCATACATAGGGATATAGGGACAGATAAAGCGACTTTGTTTTATACTATGTAGTGATAAAAAGTCGGAGGGTATTGCAAAATAAACTATGAACCCAAATTAATCCTTAATCGATCGATTTATTTATTTGTGCACCTTTGCTCAACCCTTACATAAATGACGAAATGTTTTGATTATCAGTGGGTAAAACGGATGTCCGGTTACCTACTTGCATTCTAATTATAATGAGAATAATAACCCCAAAAGGAGTAGTCTGAAAAAAGACTGAAGTGCTTAAAATAAATTAGTAGTTTTTTTTGTTTAAAAAACATTGACACAAATCATCATATAAAAGTACTGGCCATGGACATTCTTGTTTTAATAGAAAAAATCGTCTCAGCTTTGTTAAATAATAAAATAAATATTTGTATGTATTTTATTTCAAACACACATGCACACATACATATAGGTAGAATTTACTACATAGTCTTTTAGTGTGTTAATGGTTAAATGTATAAGTTCCTGGTGGGCGCTAATAGCTGCGACACAGTCCTTGACTAATTCGGTTATTAACGTTAACTATTTTTTTTTGTAAATTATTAATGGCACAAACAAAGATTATTATTATTATATTGTTAATGTAAAACCTAAATTCAAAATTTTAATGTATAAAATAAAATTACAATGCCTAAAAATATATATAATTTCTGTTTCCAGCCAGCTCAGAGAAGATCAAAAACTTGTATATTAGTAAAGAATTTACCAGCGAATACAGAAAAACAAGAAATCAAAGTATTGTTCGAAAAACATGGACATGTAGCTAGATTTCTAATGCCTAAACACGGTATTACTGCGCTTGTAGATTTTGTTGAACCATTTGAAGCTAAGAAAGCTTTTAGTAAATTAGCCTATTCTCAATTTAAGGCATCACCTTTATATCTGGAATGGGCACCAGAAAATGTGTTTGTTAAATCAGCTCAATGTACTAAACTTGAAGAAATAAAAGAATTCACAGAAAGCGAGAATGATAAACAGATTGCTACTAACGATAATCAGCCACACCCATTAATACGCCCAGAAGAAAAAGAAGCTACTGAAGAGACTAAAACAGTAGTAGAAGAAAACTTAGATGAGCCAGAAAACGATACCACTCTGTTTATCAAAAACATAAACTTCAAAACTACAGAGAATGATTTAAATACGGTAATTATTTTTAAATAGGTGAACAAAGGTCCAAGTTTAATTTTTCAAATGTTACTTTCGAGTGTTATGATTCTATTCAGAACTAATATTTGTAATGTTAAGGCTGCTCGCCCACGTCAGACTTTTTGTAGGACCGATAATCGGGCAGATTTTTCCTCCGATTCTTATCACCGATTTTGTGACCGACTTAACGCACACCTCCGTTATTTTGTCGGTGGCTATCGATGGAGCTGCACGTCATGAACAGAGATAAAGTATGATTTATAATTTTTATATATTTTATGCATTTTCAATGCGATCTTATCAGATAAATTATTATAATAGAAAAATACTAGAAAAAATCGACTCGGGTCACAAGTGAATTTCCCGCCTGAGATTCACTTGTGACCCGAGTCGATTTTTTCTAGTATTTTTCTATTATAATAATTTAAGAGATAAAGTATGCCTAACAACATTTTGCGATTCGTAATTAAGGAGGTACAATTTAATTTAGTTTTTTTTTAACTTCATTTTCATTACATTATATTTACATTTCTTGAAAACGATTTTTATTCATATTTAAAAATGAAAAAGGATTACTTTGTACTGTTCAAGTAAACGTGTTGATCCTACTGCTTAATTTTACTATGGCCGTGGCGCCCTAGCTGACCTAGTCGTCTAGGTGAACAACACGCGTAGGTACCTACATACTATCCCGCTTGTCGTGTTTCGTTCGTCAAGTATTTTGAGGATCGCGCCAGCCACACGAGATTTTTATACCTACTCCGCCCGAAAAAGACCGCCATTAAAAACTTCTATTGCGTAAATATTCTTTTCAATTTCGGTCACTATAAAAAGTTTAAAAAGTACCCACATATATCTACTAACTAATTCTTACAAAATTGTTATACTATACTGAGAATCGAATAAATATGATTGAATCCACTTACCGGATCTAGTTTTTTTATATTTTGCTAAACGTTGCCCAACTAGAATTTAATGGACGGCATATTTCTTTCCATAACGGTTTCTTTTTGTTCCTATCGTGATACTCGGCCAATCCTGTGTTGTATATAGCAGGCCGCTTTTCTACTTCTTCTATTAAATTTTCAATATCGATTTCCATACTGACACAACGTCCTTCCCTAGCAAGTGTATGCGCCCGACTGTCGGTGAGTAGTGTGTTTACTTTTTGTAGGACGTGTGCTTTGCTCTATTTCTATCAGTACGTTCTATTTTTCTCCTACAAAACGTCGGTCACCGATTATCGGACGTGGGCGAGCAGCCTAAGGTCTACAATACAACTCAAACAAAATAGTATGATTTACGTATTTTATATACTCAGCCCTCTGGTATAAACTCTGCACGTGATATAAGATGGAACAAGATGATGTCTATTGTAAGTAAGATTACTTACAATAGACAACCAACCTCGCAGACCAAAGGCATATTTTATTCATAATAAAGAGACCTATATAACGTCGGTGTAGAATGAACTCTTGTAAATCAATTTTTATGAATTTTAAGCCTTCCTAAATAAAATACGCAATTTTAAACTTATTGGGCAAATAATTTGATTAACTAGGTTGTCACTCCACACAGACGATAACAAGACATGTTGTAATAATTTTCTCTTACGTTACTGCGTTATTTATTCTTCTCTCCTTCTCTGTCGCATCGATACTCTGAATACTTAGGAAAAACTAATTCAGTTATTCGTGTGCTATTGAAAACACCTTAGACAAGCTCGTGGCTTTGTTGAAATTTCGAATATTTCTTCAAAAATTACCGCAGAATTATAATTTATATTATGAGCAAAATAAAAAAAAAAAAAAAAACAGGTTCCTTACTTCAAATGGGCACATTGAGTTTAAAATCGCGGCTTTAATTAGTTAAGAACTTAGAAGTTATGCCAAAAAACGATATATTTCCAAAAATCGTGACTTCTAAAAACTCCGTATGACAATACTACAGAAAAGAATAGAATACTGAAAAATATCTTCTGTTTTATTTCATAACCATTTTGACAATATGTTACAGCATTTTTCAGTAGCGGGAAAAATACACAGTGTAACAATAGCTAAAAAGAAAGATCCCAAAAAGCCGGGCCAATTCCTTTCCATGGGCTACGGATTCTTGCAGTTTTATAAAAAACATGAATTGAATGCAGCACTGAAGCTTCTTCAAAATTCGACACTAGATGGGAAAACATTAGAACTAAAGAGATCCGAAAGAGGAAATTCGTAAGTAACCAAAACAGAACCAAGTTCGTCGACATATAACAATATGATGGAATAGCTCCTTATTTTGTTCTCAAACAAATAAGTGGCATTAGAGAAAACATGTCAAACAATACCTGGTTCAGAGTTCAGTTGTAGTGAACAGCTTTTTGCATCTTAATGTCAACGAAAATATTATACTAAATTAGTTCTTTTCTTCTTCATTCTGTTTCATAAGTTTGACCTTTGTTGTTTGACCTAATAAAGTGTTTACATTCTAAAGTTAAGAGCATACTTGAACCTACTAGGTTCTTGCTCTACAGGACTTTCTCCTTTGAAGTCCACTTCAATTAATTTATTTATTAAAAAAAAATTACTCTCTTGCTGACCTTGGCCTTTCATTAGTGAATTTCAGTTAATGATTCCGTTATTTGCTGTTGTGATTCAACACCAAAGAAAGCGAAGGCAATTTTGTCCGCTCACAACATGTAGGTATCAGTTTTCTGTTATGCAAAATCGGCCTTGCAAATGGCAAAACATTAAATTCGGAGTACTTTTGCATCCTTTAACTTCTTTTTTAACGCCGGCCAGAAGCTATGAAATGCTGCTGGACGAAATGCATAGATCTAATCTAAACGTGGATTCCTTCGAAAAATAAAAATATTTTTATTCATACTTTATTTTCTTGAATAGCAGTGAACTTCTCATTCACCCTACAAGATTGTTCCGAAAGAATTTCTTTTTGTTAATGTGTATGTGTGACAAATATACCTTATAAGTATGTTGTGATTACAGGAATGAGGTAAAAACCTCTAAAAAAAGCAATAAAGATTTGACCCAAAATGGTACTAAAATTCTGGTACGAAATGTGCCATTCCAAGCAAATAGAAGCGAACTGCATGAAATATTCAGGTAATTACTTGCATTATGTTTTTGATTAATTTGTAATAAACTGTATGACTGCGCGATAGCGCTGTGGGAGTGCTGTTCGTTAGGCTTATCAGTTTTAAATTGTACACGACATGGCTTTAAAAATATTTTAGTTATGATATAAATTTAGCCTACTCAACGATATGCTTATAAATATTACGTTCTGTTTAACCAATTTAAACTACTACCACAATAGGCATTTTAAACACTCAGTAACTCATTGGTTTGATAACTCGTCTGAATTTTTAATAAAGAAAATATTTCAATTTTTTTTACATTAAAATTATGATTACTTTTATTCAGAATAAAACTTGTTAAAAATTCACTTCAGGCCGGAATTCTAACTCTTATCTTCTCTCGAGGCGGGTCAAATGCTGTAAACACTAGAGCCGGGGGACCTTGATAAATTTGTGTCACCAATATCTACTTTGTTATCCTGTCAGTGATTTATATTGTCACCATATACCAAAAAATACACAGGTATCCCAAAGATCAAGTTTTAAACGACTGCATTTTAATGCTAAATTACCCATTTTAATAAAGAATTCTCATACAAACAAATGTGTGACAGATCACTAGCGGATTATATAACACATTGAAAAGACATTTCTATTAATATCTCGTCTTTTCGATATTTGAAAAACCTTATAAGTATTTTGAAATATACTCTCACTCACACTTAGTCCTATAAGATTTTTTATTGAAACTTACGATTTATTCATCAAATTTTAGAGCGTTTGGAGAAATAAAGACATTAAGATTACCTAAGAAGTTAACTCCTGGATCAGATCAGCACCGTGGATTCGCATTCATCGATTACCATTCCAAAGCTGACGCCAAGGTAATTCTCTACTTCAATAATATTAATGATGATTTCCTCCTTACTAAAATCCGGTATAGTGTGCACTATATAAGTACTTAATTATTGTTATTGGTCATATTTAATTTCACGAAAACAACAGCATTGTTACTAAAATAAAAAAACAATTATATAATAAAACTAGCGACCTGTCCCGGCTTCGCACGGGTGGACAAAATTCTTTAAATTTTTTCTAGCATTCAATATAGCCTATGACACTCAGCAATAATGTGCCTTTCTATTGGTGAAATAATTTTTAAAATCGGTTCAGTAGATCCCGAGATTACCCCTTACAATTTAACAAATATACAAACACAAACTTTACTTCTTTATAATATTTGTATAGATTAATATATACATATATATATATATATATATATATATATATATATATATATATACAAGGGCCCAAATTGGTAATCGAGCTGTGTTTTGCGTAAATATTATCCATTACAATATTAATCAAAGAAAGGCGAAGCCAACTCAAGGCGGAAGTAAAAAATATCATCTAGATCATAATCATAACAGACAAATAATCTCTTTTCGAATTAAAATAATTGTTTCACGATCAGATATCTGTTATTTTAGAATTATGCGATCATATCTATTACCAAAATGATAATAGCATTTTATCAACGACTTTAAAAACTATGTAATTTAAAAAGCTTTTACGCATGTCTAACGTTTAAATGCGTACAAGGCATGCATACAAGACTTGCATAAATTTCCCATGTATACCAATATTAGCATCTGGATGGTCTTAATTTACATGGTGAACAGATTCTAAGACGATAAGTCGATTATTACCGCATACACCTATTTGTGTAATCTTAAAGAACTCGCTTAACGATGAGTTTTCTATACCGCAAAGGTTGTTTTGAAGAGATTGATTGTAGCGATAAAGCTGCCTTAGCCCATATTAGTTTTAACGCTGGTTTCTGTGTACTGTGCACGTATATGATAGCAATAAAGCATTTATCTATCTATGTATTAGATATGAGCATTCGGAATATGACACAATCATGTAAACAAATTCTAGGAAATATTAGTTTATGTGGTAATAAATTAGGCGATGTTAACTGTTATATTAACTTTTAGGACTAAAGATGATATTGTTAAACAAAATTGCAAAGATTCGGACAAAAAAAAGTATAAGAGAACCTACTTTAGAAAGTAGTTAACATCATTATACTTTTGATTAAAACAAAAGTTTTATCTATTTCTTTTGTATTAAAAAAGCATGTATGTTTCTAAATATAAATTAAGTGTATATAATATATGTTTAAATGTACTTCAATTTATAAGAATTTTCCACTTTTATTATTAGGATTCTTTCATCATTAGTATGGGCACTAGTGAAAGTCTTGACGCCAAAATCTTCTTCGACCAAAATTAGGAATGTAGTGTTAATTCCTGTGAAAATATAAGTAAAAAAATTATTTGCAGAGCGCTTTTGAAGCATTATGTCACTCTACCCATTTGTACGGAAGGCGTCTAGTTTTGGAATGGGCCGACCAAACCGACGATAATGAAGATATTACACAGTTAAGGAAAAGAACAGCTCAACAATTTAATGCTAGAACACCTGGTGGTAAAAAATCCAAGAAAGCTGCAGTAGACGTTGATAATTTCGTTGATGGTGATTAATTGGTTACATATGTAACACTATAAAATAAAATATATTTTAATAAAAACACATTTTTATTTCCATCTTTATTAATGTTTATTGATATACTTATACATAAAAATTTTAATTTAGGTATATAGATGGATGGCATAAAAAGATAATCTATGTATTTAAATCTGTTAGTCTCAAATACTAAGTATGTTTTCTCCTGCTTACACTTCAATATTTTTTAATATTTACATATGAAAGATAGGCTAGATTTACACCAGCAAGAAAGCACCTAAAAGACAAGTTTGCAGTTACAATATTATCTAATATACTATGATACTTACAAGCTAACCATACTAGTTTCTATATGGTGTAAACCTGGCTAGAAATAATATTTTTTGTGAATAGGATAATTTAAATATTAAGAACAAATCAATCACTCTTACAATCACAAATAAATTTAAATCTTTACAGAGCTAAGTATTTTGTACAACATACTCAATATTGCAATATGCTACATACAATAGCATTAGATCTAAAAATATTTACAAGCGTGAAACTGGTGTACACTATTGAAAATTATATAACATTGGTTTTGCAAGTGAATGGATCGTCAAATATATTTAAAAAAAGATAACACCTTTATAACAATTAATCTAACAAAATTATAACTATAAATAAAAAACATACAATGTATGACTTTGGAAGTCATGATAGTTCAATTTGAAGATGAAAGGGTTTTATTTAAAACAAAAGCAACTTGCTAATGATTTTATTTTATGTATTTCCCATTTTTCACAATATTCTAATAAATTGGGTATTTAGTGTTTATTGCAAGTTTCGACTATGTACTTATTAATACATTAAAAGATAAATAATTCAATCAAATAGATCTTATTACTTTGTTTTGTTTCAAATGTCATACATTTACCATTTGGCCTTTGAAATGACATGTTTTCTAATCTAAATTATTTGCCCCACCCTAAACTAAAAAAAATGGCCAGCCTTATTCTGTAAAAACACTTTATTTCCTTGTTTAGGAATGTTTCTATAATACATTTGATTATCAGTATAATATATGATAATTTTTACATTGATATTCTTATCATTACCAAAAACAAAGACAAGAATTCATCTGTGAATAAACATAAACAAAAAAGACACAAAATTAAAGGTGTGTCATCAGATGCAAGTGCAATTTTATACCATTAATATGGTTTATGAACTTCAATCAATCTTTACAGTTGAATAGATCTTTCTCACAAATATACTTGTACCTAAATATCCCACAGTGCCACAAATTATTCCCAGCGCTAAGCTAAACAGAAACATGTAACTGAAATAGAATGTGGTCTGGAATAAGCCATACATTTTGGTTTTAAACACAAAGTAATAGAAGGAATACAAATAAACATACAGAGCCGTGCTGCCTGCAGACAGGAAACTTGTCCATTGCCAACGATAATCCTCAGCATTTAATAAGAAATAAGTACAAACAATAGTGACACATACTGTGACTATCATCAGAATAAGAAATACCAGCAGCATAAATCCATAAACATAGTAAATTTTATAAGCCCAGAATGAAGTAAAAATGAAGTACATTTCAATAAAGATTGAACCAAAAGGTAAAACCCCTCCCATAATGATAATTACAAATGGTTCCATGAACCATTTCTTTTCTGGAATAGGCCTTGGGACAGCATTGATACGACATGGATAATCTGGTTGGCCAGCTAAGTTTCTACCTAGCACTGTACCAACAAGGGTTAATGGCAAAATAACGAAAGTACAAATAGACATGACAGCAACCATACTACCAAATGGTATTGCTCTAGAAGCATGATAATACATAGCAATGAAGTTAATAAAAAATGCTGTCCCACAGACTAAAACTGGTAATAAGAAAGCTGACAACAACATTTGTTTTATCCATAACTTTCCTCCCATCCTAGCATAAAGAGATCCACCAAAATACCCATTTACTGGGGAAGTTGCCGCATAGATAAAAATTGCTGTAGATAGTAACGATCCTCTTTCAGTGTAAAGTTCACCAAATATAGTAAAAATTATAACAGCCAATGTGACCACAGTCAACTGGTATCCTGACCCAACCAGAGCTGAGAAAAAAGCCAAGTGTGGAACTGGCCTAAAAACATCACCATGAACTTGTTTCCAGCCATATTCATCCCCTAGATCCTTTTCTAAATCATCGAGGTCATCATCCTTAGAATACCTAGCATAGTCTTTACGTAAAGTTCTCATTAGAATCATAGAAACAAGCCCTACCAAAAATATTACCATCATAAAACTGTTGAATATACTAAACCAATGTATTCTGTGTTGAAAAAAATTGGGGTCCAAATACTTATCAAACCGGTCTTCAAAGCGTATGTTACTTTTTTTCCAATTGACTTCATAGGTGAAAGGTATTTTTGCATCAGGGGTCAGTCTTTCTTTGTTTTCAGCAGTAAGATTAACTTCAACAATTCTGTTGCCATTGTATCCAATGTCAAATTTCTTATGGGTCCAAATATAATATTGGTCACCATCTATCTCTCCCACTATACCCCAAATTGGGAGATCATCTATATACATCTGATACCAATAGTGGTTTTTCACTGCATACACAAGTGCCTTGTAGGATTGTTCATTGAGCTCAATAGCACAAAATTGTTGCGCCGGTACATTATCCTTGAAAGTGATGTCGAGACCGCTGAATTCTAGCTCCACGCCTTGCAATGCCTCTGACAATGTCTCATGGTAATGCCCGATAGTAACCTTGGTACCAACGCAAAACGGTAGCGAAAAATATGCATACGTCTCTTGGCGATTGTGATACGGTCCTACAGTATTCATCCAGAGCACTACTTGTTCTCCATCTTTATACGAATGATTATGTTCATCACATTTACATATAGTCCATAATGTAATTAAGAAATAAATAACTTTCATTTTAGACCAGCTGTTCGCTAAACTCGGTGTAGTTTATAATAAAATAAACATAACACGTATGAGAAACAGCGAAGTCGGACATTGAATAAAATGTTGCCAGCTCAGTAGTGTTGCCACTATACATACTTAACATATACTTAAGTAATAATAAAAACATTGCTTACTTTCACACCAATTATCCTAGCCCAAAAGCACTATAAGGCTTGTGTTATGGATACTAGGGTAGGACTATCATCCGATAGTCAAAAGTAACATGACATGGCTCAAAAATAATTTTCAAAGTAACATTATCTTTTTTTATATATAAAACGGCTAAAAACTTGTAGCGAAGAGAAAGCAAAAGAAAACCAAGTTCGAAGTTCGTGTAGTTTTGTTTTTATTCTTCTTACTATACTCTGATTTTTAATTAGATGGACTAAAGTGACATTAGTAATGATACCACATAATGGAAAATAAAAAATAGTGTTGTCCCCTTATCCAATTGAAATTCAATTAATTGTTCAAATTCGCACATTGTTAAATGCAAAACACTCGAACTGTGTTATTTTTATAAAAAACTACTTAATTAGAACACATAAATAAAACCCAGTTCTCTATCGACTATTCATTTTAGAAAAAATCTTTACAGAAACTGAATTGGTTTAAATTAACTTAATATTGTTTTTATCAGTTTTGTCTGTTAAAATATGTATGTACCAAAATACTTGTAATTGAAAATTAATCGAATGATGTAGTGATCCCCACCCCAGCTTAAATATTTTTTTATGATAAAGTGGTTTTCCTGCAAATTCTAAAACCATCACGTGACTTCAAATATTTTCGGACTATAAGATTTTGTTATATTTGTTATATTTTGTTACGTTGTTTTTGAGTGTTGTTGTTCCTATTTGTTATTTTTTATTCTGTCATACGACGTTTTATAACATATTTGCGAGGAAATAAATAAAAATTAATAAATTCATTACTACTTTACGACATTTTTAAATAGAAACAATACATCGAAACTTACTAAATATGTATTAAAAATAAGAGCACAAGGAAAAATACGACAAAAACATTTTATTATACCTATAAACAATCATGTCGATTACACGATAATTCAATTCAATCGATAAAATTACTCGCGTCACAATACTATGCTCTTCAGTTGGCAACATTAAAAAAAATACAGTGGCACGGCGGCTGTCACTTTAGTCCATCTAATTAAAAATCAGAGTATAGTTATATGAAAGTAACATTTCAACTTATCCATAGAACAGAGTTCGATGTGTTCATGAGATCATGACTAGTTTTTAGCAAAATGAGACCTTATCTCATTAAATTAAATAAAAAATCGACTTAGCCATATAACAGAGTTCGAGTGATCATGACGCAAAAACTAGTTTTTTTAACTAAATGAGATAGGGTCTCATTAAGCTAAAAAACTAGACATAATC
The DNA here is from genome assembly GCA_927399485.1 of Calamotropha paludella. Taxonomy (NCBI): domain Eukaryota; kingdom Metazoa; phylum Arthropoda; class Insecta; order Lepidoptera; family Crambidae; genus Calamotropha; species Calamotropha paludella. The sequence goes on along the minus strand of OV656813.1, from coordinate 17,825,330 downwards.
ACATGATCACATCGAACTCTGTTCTATGGATAAGTCGATTTAAGGTCACAAAGAACAAAAAATTTTACAAAAAAGGGCTTACAAAAAAATTGATGTTATTTATTACAGAAGGAAGAATATGAAACTGACGCACAAACAAGCTGAATAAGACCGTAAGAAGAAAGAAGAGGTTTTTGGTACACATCGATATAAAAATATCGGAATTGTAATCGATAAAATAAATTAATGCTGTAACTGTCAAAAACAAAACTTATAAGTAAATATTTTTTTAAATTATGATTTTCGTACCAAGAGAATTCCAAGCACAGTTGTGGGTTATACATTGATTTACCAAATTTTAGTAAACAGAATGAATAAAAACTTTTGGACCATGAACGTATTGTAATAATATAATTTCCGAAATTATGCAATAACGCTCAAAAGTATTTTACTATGGCGGCCAGCTCTGCGCCATTAAAAAAAGTATGTTCATAGATCTCGCAGTTTTAGCGCTAACTGAATCTATTCTACGCTTAATGTTCCAATAAAAAATTGTTTATAAAATAAGTAAAAAATATAAGGAATTCAACAAGTTTATTTAGATCTTTACAGTGATGTTACTTAGAAATTTACTGAAAATTAAGCCTTTTCTTTCTTTCTTTTGATTTTTTGTTTCCAACCCCAGTAATTGAACGCATTTCATATGTTATATCAGAAATATCAATATTTTAACTACATATTGCAAAATATCGAGATAGTTATCATACAAACACGCCTAGAAGGAGATTAATTCGCCCCTTTCTATTTTTCGTCAGTACTCATGATATTATTTTTTGGTAATTAAATACATTGTCAAAGCTATTTAAAAAAATGTGGGGAAAAATTAAGGTGGTTTTTGAAATCCTACCTTGCGGGCACAAAAAGGTACACTTAATGACTTTGTTGTTATGACGATTACTTTATTCTTTGTTCCGTTCATCTTGTAAGCATTTTCTTATTTCAGTGTTGAATATATACTAGGCGATGTAGTCGCTAAGCATAAAGCTACGCTGGCACCATATATTCGAGCGGAGCGTAATACCTAAAAAAAGATTTAATTTTTTATTTCAATGGGATTTTTTGCGAACTTCGAAATTCGGTCCTAAACCCGTTGATTCGATTTAACACAAAAAACACTAAATTTGGTTAAGAACTTGGGAAGTTATGGCGTAACAGAGATTGCGCCAATGAAGCTGATCCATGGGAGCTTCGCTCGCTCCGCTCCAATTATGAAAAATTAAATGAAAATAACTTTATACATTGATACAAAGCCTTTTGCTAAAAATACTCTAGATAGTAAATCTTTTATCACTATATATACATTTTTATAGAATTTAGAATACTCATATCATACATCTCAGAACCCTCGGATAGATCCTTAAAATAAAATATAGATTTAGAATTTAAATGAAACTACCGAATGCGGTAGCCGATAGTTTTACTTCACCCTTGTGGACATGTATGGTAAACTATTTTGTTTTTAAGCTTAAATAATTTATTAGTTTTTTAAACAGCTATGATACAGCTCTAACCTCAACAAACTAAAAAGATATAAAGCCTTTATGTTTTTTTAGTCTTAATCATTATATTTTTAAGAACAATAATATGGCACTCACGGTTAGTTATCGTAGAGGTTAGTGACTAACATCTACGGTATATTCGTGTGCAAGATAACGCTATCTTATATTTATTGGAGACTATTTACCGTTTTTCTTATTGTGTTTACTTATGACATATTTGTATGCTATTATTGTACTATACTATATCTTATTCGAAAGTAAATAAAGATTATACCGTTCCCTTTCCTTGCCTTCCTTCTCTCCTATCCTGTCTTGTCCGATCCTGTCCTCTCTTATCCTATCTTCTCTTCTCTTCCCTCCTCTTCTGTTTTGTCCAATCCCATCCTATTATCTTTTTACTTCTACTTGTGCTAGATAACACAATTACAACAAATTCTGAACTTCGCGAATAACAAGAAGCTGAATAGATTATAGACCGAATTATTAAATTCGAAAAAATTCCCATCGAAACAAAAAAAAACTTTTTTTAGGTATTACGTTCTGTTCCAATATATGGTGCCAGCGTAGTTTTATGCTTAGCGGCATCGCCTAGTATAGCTATTTTTGATTAACCCCTCAAAACCCGAGAGCATTATATCATGCGCGCGACAACGATACTTAAAATCCGCGAGCATTATATAATGCTCTATAAGCGCAACAGAGAGAGAAATAATGCATTTAACACAATGCTGGGCGTCAAGAGGTTAATGGTATATTCAGGGCTCGAATTATTAATGGTAACGTTACTCTCAGATCCCGGGTTTGATCCCCGATCGGACAATATATAAAATTAACTTTTCTATACTAACTTAGTTATATCACTTATAAAGTATAACTTTAACGATCGTAAGGGAATCTATACATAAAAGAGTTCCCGTTCACAGTGTTTGACCGGGATAAATTCTGAAACTACTCAACCGATTTTGTTTTTTTTTCTTTTAATTTTGCTGAATTTGTTCCCACTTAGGACATAAGATAAATTTTAAATTATAAACATAAACTTTTTTTATTGCAACTTATAATAACTGAGCCACAGCAACGCATGGCCGGGTCAGCTGCTATAATATATATTCGTTATTATAAAAAAGCCGTTATTTTTAAGAGCTATACGATATATTACCCCATGGTCCAAATTGCGCATATTTACGCTATCGGTACCAACAGTACACATACAAACTGTATAAATTGCGCTTACGTTCACACTCGTATACCACATAACGTCATAAATGACGTCTTCCATCACGCACACAGTACACATTCCAAATAGGTAGTGCATCGTGTGCCCAAACGTCAAAATCAATTTTGGCAGCAACTGTCACGAATAATAAAAATAATATATTTGCTTTACGCTTGACTTGACGTAGTAAAACAGTTAAAATCGTCGTCAGTTTCATGCAATACACTCTCCAGTAGAACGAAATCCATTATTTCGTTTCTAATCAAAGAATAGCAAAAAAAGCAATGAAAATTCAAATTTAAGATAGGCTATGTAATTATGTTTGTGACAGATGAACAAAAGCGTGCTCACAGTTCGGTCCAATTTGTTTGCACGCTTACAGCGCATACAGTGCTCATATCAAAATGGACCGTCCGTTTGCAGTGTTCGTAACGTGTGCACTGTGTGTATAAATTGGACCGCAACCTTAGTCACCACTATTACAGAGGACTTTGTTTGTAGTGATGTGCCAACTCGGAAAAAACAAAACTCGACTTAACTCGATTAAAAATTCACGTAACTCGGGTTGAACTCGAGTTACGTAACTCGAGTTAACTGTTGTAAAAATGTTTTTTTTTTAATTTTACCAATTTATTCCCTCACCTTCGCATTAATAGGGAAAAAAAATTGGAACAGACAAATGTTATTTTTATCTCTTTCAATTCTTTCATTTTTTATATTATTTGTTTATAATGTATTGAAAGAGTTATAGGTACTTACTTAAGTAAAAATGGAAGTTATTGTTTGAAGTCGAATCATTTATTTAAGTATTTTTGGCTTGAATTTTAATTCTTAAAAATATTTATATTTATTATTAATAAAACTATGTAATTATACGTGTCTTTTCAAAATAAAATCAAACTAACATTATGATGCAAGTATGTACATAGGGACACTTATAGGCTCAGCGACGGCGTAAGGACGACGTCGAAATAACTACAGATTTCAATTTATATGATATTTGTAATGTGCAGTCAAACTTATAAAGCTTTTATTACTGTCTGATGTCCAAATATCAGATGTTAATGCTAAATAAGAAGCTTCTTTTAACTCCTTTCTTAAAGATTCGGACACCAATTTTAATTTTTTATCTACCATCAAAGCTAATTGTTTTCTGTTCGGTAGCTGATAATCAGCATTCAATGCTTTTGAGTATTCTTGGTAACCTGAATTTTCCACTATTTGAAATGGCCGTAAATTTTTCAATATCAAATTAATGAAAGCGTCATCACCAGAATTTTGTGTAATTTTTTTTGGCACAGTAAGATGGGTTTGGGTATGCCTTAACTTTTTTTGAGGAGGCTCAACATTTAATACAGATACCAGTGACTGGGATAAATCGACCGAAGTACTCGAATTACTTTCATTTGTTGATGATGAAGTCGGACTTATGTTTCTTTCTTCGGCGGTAACACTTGGATGTTTATTTTTAATGTGGTTTAATAATGTGGTCGTATTTCCATTATATTTGAAAGAATCTGAACACTGTTTACACGTAACACGTCCACTGACTGGCGATTTAAATACATCCCAAACCAAAGATTTTCTTTTAGGACCCGGCATTTTTCAAAAACAGAATTTAAAACACGAAAAACTACAACAATAATCGGCACTTTAAGGTTAACCTCAAATCTACATAAATGTAACACTTGTTTGTTATGAATGAATATGGTCTCAAATGATCGGCAAACTTCGCTCCATGTCGGTTTCATTCGGATTTCAAACTCGAGTAGAGAAATTTCAACTCGAGTTGGTTCGAGTTAAGCCCAACTCGAGTTAACTCGAGTTAGTTACTCGAGTCGACCATCACTATTTGTTTGTGTCACAGATTAGATATTAGTTACTACGTTTGTGTGGTTGAGGTTAGAAAAAGAATATTATAATATTAATGCTTATATCATATTTAAATAATGGATTTAGACTTGCCAAGTTGTATCCAAGCCAAATTTAAATCTGATACAGGGGAGGAAATTGAAAATCCATTGGATTTACCTCTGAATGTGACAAAAGAACAACTTCAATTAATTTGTAATGCCCTATTACAAGAGGTACGAAACTTAAAACTTATTTCTATAGATACTGTTTAATGTTATAAAATCTATTTTTAAGTTGTATAATTACTTTTTACTAGTACACAGCATATCAAACTACACACTTTTTATACATTTCAAATTTATACTTTTAATAGAAACCGTTTCATTTGATGCACATAAACTAATATTAAACTGTCTAATATCTCCATTTTATTTTTAGCTTAAAGTTCAACACCTAGGGTGCAATATCAATTGAGAAAAATTTAAACTTTGTGGTAGGTTGATGTTACCCATACTTTCAACCGAACATAATAATAATTTTGTTTCAGGAGGATAAACCTTTCCTTTTTTTTGTAAAAGAAGTTGAAATCAGTTCAACTTTAAAAGATGCTTTAGATAAAGACAAGTTAAACTCTGAGGAAGTAGTGGAAATTATATATCAACAACAGGCAGTGTTTCGAGTGAGACCAGTTACTAGATGTACAAGGTATAGTTATTTCAAATCCTCTATTTGACAACCTCTACGATGAGAAACTCAAATTCCTCATGGTAACCTCACTCTGAAGTCCCGGTATTGATCCCCGGCCGGAAATTAAGAAAATCAACTTTTCTATATTGACTTAGGTCTGGTTTTTGCGATAACATGGTTTAGCTTGGTTCAGAACAAAGTATTTTTACATGTACAGTTCAAGTCCCGGAAGGAGCAGATTTTTGTGTGATGAATATGAGGGTATTTATATATATTTCTTTTAATATAACTTATTTATGTATCATATATGTATAAGTGATGTAACAAAAATAAGTTATTAAATATTTGCAAATGCGGATGCATATATCTACTGTTGATATTCACGAATGTGAATATTCAACATTTAGAAGAAGTGACCAAAGAATTAAGTGCAGCCAATGTTTCTATATCATCATTGATTCTATCAATGGCCACTTTAGAAAAAAATCTGAATGATTTTAAATAATAAATTGGTGATAAGACAACCGTTCTGCAACAGGAGCTTATTAGTATTTATTCTTTTAATATCACCCAGTACTAAAACAAAAGTAAAAAGCGGTTATTTTGGTCCATTTTACACTATAGGAAAAAGAAATGTATAATTATTATTAGAAAGTCTCAAACAAACATAACACCAGTCAAACGAACTATATCAAGCATTTGTTGAAACATGGAATTCAATCCCCCTAGAAAAATGTATAAAATTGATTGAATTAATGCCACATTGTTGCAGTGCTGTTATTGAAAATAAGGGATACACCACTAAATATTGATTATGAGTATTGGTAGGCTATGGATAGTAGCTATTTCGTAAATAACAATACTAATTACTAATACTTAAAAAAATATTGTTTTTTATACTTTTTTGTTGTTTTTTCTAAGTAGTTGACCATTATTGTTCATACCTTAAAACTGATTTAAATGTTAGTCCACAATGTAATATTGGAACTGCACTTGTGTAATGGGATTTATATTGTTTTTCTAATAAATTGTTGAACATATTGTTGTCCTATTTATTGTTTAATTTCAAAATAAAATTACGGTGAAGTATCTTACATAATATCAAGGACCGTTGGTAGTTTTTCTAATTATACAACCACCACTGTTTATAATATTTATAGAAATATATTTAAATACCCATGACTCAGGTACAAATGCTCTTATTTATCTCACATACATCTACCCCTTCCGAGATTCGAACCCAGATTTGGAAATATGATATATTCTTTATTGATCCTTATATTGCAAATACGTTTTAGTCTAAGCTGTGTGCAAAGTATGACTGTCGTAAAAATAAACTTGTTGCGTCATTTGTTAAATTTTTTTTCGAGTAATGAACAACACAAAAGCACAATCTGAACATTTAATTTCCAATTACATCAAATACTTAATTCAAGATATGAAATCATATCAATAATTTTTCAACTGAAAATTACAGTTCTATACCAGGTCATGCGGAAGCAGTCATATCTACAAGTTTCAGTCCATCAGGCAAAGAATTAGCTAGTGGCTCAGGTGATACAACAGTTAGGTTTTGGGATTTGCACACACAAACTCCACTGCATACTTGCAAAGGTAATTTTTATTTAAGATTTATATTTATGTCACTTAACTTGAAGATAAATAACTATAAATACAATATAAATAAATAAGGAAATGTTTACAGCTCATACATATTTTCGAATAAGTATAAAATAAAACACTGTTATCAAATAACAAGGTATAACTTTAGCACACATGAATACAATGAGTTATCTACTGACAACTTTAATAAAATGTAGCAAAGTCTTTATTTCACACGTATATACTTTAATGTGGAGCAATTACAGATATTAAATAATTAGGTAGATTAATATTTATACTTCTAAAAGTTCGGTTGTTAGATGGATAGACTAACCGCCTATACTTTGTAATGGTAAAATAGGAGCGTCCACACCAGGCGACGATCAGGAGCAAAATGTGTTGAGTGAGATCATCAGATCAGCGCGCGTTCGGCCCACGCCATAAGCGATCGAGGAGGGTGGGGGTCGAACGCACGTCTGCAGTGTGATGTCACTCCGACGCTCTTCAGACGAGCGATAACATATGGGTCTAATATTTATTTTCTAGGACATTCTAATTGGGTATTATGCATAAGTTGGTCACCAGATGGGTCCAAATTGGCTTCAGCATGCAAACAGGGCAGGGTGATGTTATGGGATCCTAAAACGGGCAATCAAATAGGAAAAACAATGATTGGACACAAACAGTGGATCACCGCGCTGGCCTGGGAACCCTATCACAGGTAATGTTTGTTCACAATCAACTCAATGCTTATTTAGTTTTATGATGTTATTGGATTCTTATCTAAATTAAAATATCATTATGATAGAAGAATGATGATTAGAATGGAAAAAGTTAATTTTCCCAAGGATCTCCACCCAAAGACTTCCCCGACCTTCGTCTACACTACAGTGACAATCTGTAGCTTCTTTATTTAGAAACTTTAATAGATAATGAATATATTGATAAATCATGAATTATATAATATATGACATTCATTTTTAATAAATTAATTAAATAAAATTAAATAAAAATTAAATGTCAACAGGAATCCAGAATGCCGAAAATTAGCAAGCTCATCAAAGGATGGAGACGTTCGTATATGGGATACAGTGACAGGCACAACTATTTTAAGTCTAACAGGTCACTCAAAAGCAGTCACTTCAGTCAAATGGGGAGGTACCAATCTGATATATACTTCATCCCAAGACAGAACAATAAAAGTAAGAGGATTAAATATAAATACTTTGAAATTTTGTTATATTAAAGTGGTGTGGATAACTTTAGGTATAACTTTTATAGGTATGGCGGGCTGATGATGGGGTTCTCTGCAGAACACTAGAGGGGCATGCCCATTGGGTCAACACATTGGCCCTCAGCACAGATTATGTGCTTCGGACTGGTCCCTTTAATCCTGTATCAGATTCAAATGGATATAACACAAATAGTAAGTTTTTTCTAACACTTAATTTATGATAAATTCCCTTAAGGGCTAAAGTTTGGGTTCAATATGGCAACCACTTACCATCAGACCAATTGAATTATTGTTTGCCTCAAAGTTGTAGACAGGCAAGCAACAAAGTGATTTTGTAAGAGTTCTCTCTTCCTTTTGAGTTTTACAATTAGTTTGACTCCATATATCAGTATTGTTATGGCAATTGGAAATAACTATGTTAACACCATCATCCAATGCGATAATATAATTTTTGTGTGATATACATTATCTCGCTCGGGAAGCAAACCTGGGACCTTAGAGATTACAATTAAAAATAAGCAGCCAGTTGACTGTGGAGGTTGTTTATAATTACAGAAAAACTATTTGTCTATGACATCGTGTCATTTGTTCCTTATACCTAATGTGTTCATGAAGAAAATATTAATAATACTCATTGGTAATTTTTGGCAGAGAATATCCTGCAACAACGTGCTCTTGAGAGATATGAGGCGGTATGTCTAAAAGGTGATGAGCGGCTTGTATCAGGTTCTGACGACTTCACTCTTTTCCTTTGGCTACCTGAAAGGGATAAACGTCCTCTGGCACGTATGACAGGTCATCAGCAACTTGTTAATGATGTAAAATTCTCACCAGACACAAGGTTTTTAAATTTTTTTTCTCCTTATAATTAAGGTTTTTGTTCACAAACATAGTACAGTCTAGAAATCTTGTACATTTTTACCGCTTAAGTATTCTGTTTTGTACAGTGAAAATCGATTCTTTTGATAAAGATATCCAAATTCTAATCAAGTCGTATTTAAGAGACTATAGTTGCAATTTCTGTATTTACTTTGTGTATTTTTGAGACTGTAAATACCAGGACAAAATGGATAACAAAAAAAAACGTATTTTCAAAATACGTTTATTGTTTGCGTTTATGTGCGCGCGTTACCGATGCAATAAAATCAGCAAATAATATATTATAGTATGGTGTCATTCGTAACATTTAGCTTGATCGTTGCGACAGATGTCGGAGTAACATTCCTAGGACTGGGACAATGTTGATCGATCAGAATAATATTTTTTTTGTTTGTATTTATTTAATTTGAATAATTCAATCATTGGCTGTCATGTGGCTATTGTTTGGATAATTTTAACAGACTGTAATTCGCTTTTTTGAGATAATAACGTAACATTTTCTATTAAAATAACATAAAATTTATAAATGTTATGTTATTGTTGCATAAAAGCTAATTATAAGGAAATGAAAACGAGGAATACAAAATATTATATTTTTATTAATTCAAAGTTACACATCCCAAATCAATATCTTCGTTGTAATCGGATTCGGAGTCGCTAGAACGGTCTTGTTGATTGATAAATTAATCAACTCCTATTCATATAACATTGTCATAAACATCGCGCTCCCAATCTTCTTGCATAATTTTTTTACATTTGTTAACCTACTTTCATCCAATCTTCTGGCGTAACATGTGTATTGTCCCCGGCAAATAAGTTGAACATGATTTTGAAATCACGTGACATGCGCAGTAGTAAATAATGTACCTAAACTTGCTACTGCGCATGTCACGTGATTTCAAAATCATGTTCAACTTATTTGCCGGGGACTATACATGCATCTTGCAATAATGTTAATATTTTGTTTGTTGAAAAAGTCGATACTGTGTTATTTATGTATAAAAAAATTATAATGATAGTTTAAATTAATAATCTAACTAATAAGGTTATGAAATAAGCATAGCTACAAATTTTAATACACACTTGACCTGGGCCCAGATCAGGTCAATTGGGTTGTTGGGTGGTAAACGGATGAAAGTATGCCCCCTTTGCTTAGCCATTTCTGTAGTACGTCGGAGTTCGGGATTTATCAATTTTCACCTATCGTAATAATTCTCGCTTAATGATAATAATATAATATTAGGCGTTACAAAAATCGCACCGTTTCATACGTCGGTTTTAATCATTAATAGCTCTTAGTATATAAAAGAAATGTAATACAATTTGGTACCTAGTGAAAAAACATTTAATTACCTTTTATTTTACATTTATTTGATTTAATTGATAAATCAGGGCTCTTGAATACGGGTCGTCAAAGTGATTACTGACTCAACACCCTGGTTATTGCGGTACCTTGAAAGGCTATATATATAACTTGCGCTACCTGTCAAATATGGGTCATTCGCTCATCAGACATTGAAGAGAACATGTGTCAACAACAACCTACCTACAAGAAACACTCAGAAATTTATATCACTCTTGAAGAAGCTGCTCAAGTGAACGCGCTACTGCAATCTGGGATGCGGCAGTGTGATGTTGCCCCGTGTGGAAATATTTTTCAGAAATAATTTCTGATTTACTCCGAAAAAGTCAGAAAATTTCTTATAATGATACGAGATATTCAGAATCTTTCTCAAATTTGAAACATGTTTTTTAGAAAGTTTCGGGAAGAAGAAGAGTATATCGGAAGAAATTTTTTTTGTATATTTGAAACTTTCTGATAATTTCAGAGTAAATTTGAGTAAATTTGAAGCGTAAGTTTGCAGAGTTCCTGAGCTTTTCAGAGGGTTTCAGAATAAAATAAGGATAAATTTAGTCTGAAACTCTCTGAAATTCTCTAAAAACTGAGAGACTTTTTTTAGCGAATAAAGTTTCTCTAAAACTCTCAGAAACCTTCTTGAATTATTCAAACTTAGTCATGTTTTATCCTAGCCTTATTCTAACACTCTTTGAATTGTTAAAAAATTCATCAAACCGAATTTTCCCATTTTCTCAAATTTAGTCTGAAATTATCAGAAAGTTTCAAATATACAAAATTTTTTCTTCCGATTTACTCTTCTTCTTCCCGAAACTTTTTAAAAAGTCATGTTTCAAATTTGAGAAAGATTCTAAATATTTCGTATCATTATAAGAAAATTTCTGATTATTTCGGAGTAAATCAGAAATTATTTCTGAACAATATTTCCACATGGGGCTCGGCAACTGAATTTAAGCCCCTCGAGTAACTGTAGGCTACATCAGGAGGCGCGGACTGGGCCACAACGATGTATCTCTGAAAGAGACGATCGTTTTATCGTCTCTTCATCATTGCGAAATCGGTTCGCCAACGCTGAAGAGCTTTAACAGCTGCTCCGCTCAGCTCGAGAGGCGTAAGCGTCTCCACTAAAAGAAGGTTGCGGGAATAGAAAATCGCAGCCCACAAAGCTACTACTGGTTCGAAATTGACTGCACAAAATGCACAAGACCGACTATAGTTCGCCCGCGACCACATTGACTGGATAATAGAGCAGTGGAGGACTGTTCTCTTCTCGGAGGAGACAACAATATGTCTATTGCAACGACAGGCGTAGAAGAGAATACAGAAGACGGGGGGAACGGCCTGTATTGAAGAGACGGTTGAATACGGAGGCGGCTCGTGCATGTTTTGGGGTGGCATGTCAACCGACCTTGTATGCGTTTCCCGGACTGGAGGTGCTCGCGGGCATGGCTTTCTAACAGCTCATCGGTACCTCACAGAGATCCTGGAAGAGCACGTGGTCCCGTATGCCGGTTTTGTCGGCCATGGGTTCGCTCTTATGCACGGCAATGCTCGCTCACACACCGCCATAATTGTTCGTAACTAATTGCAAGAGGGCGGGATCATTGTTATGCGATGGCTAGCGTGAAGACCTGAACCCGAGCACCTTTGGGACGACCTGAAACGACGGGTCGGGCACATGACCCTAATGCAACCACCCAAGCTTTTGCTTCAAGATGTCGCCTCGGAAGAATGGGACCGTATTCCAAAGGAAACCATTATCACATTGATTAGGTCTATGAGGGAACGGATGGAAGCCGTCATAAGAGCAATGGGGGGTAACACTAGGTTTTAGATTAAGTTTAGGCTATTTAAACAATTGTATATTTCTTTTGTTTGATTTTTTGTTGTTCAAATAAAAATGATTTTTGGACATCTTCAACGTTTGGTTTTTTTTATTAATACCTGGTCAGCAGCATCATAATACATTATATGTTTCTGAAAAATATATTTAATTACTTTTCTATTAATATATCATAGTTAAATAATAGTAATTAATTATGTAATTAGGGAAAAATATTCTTTATAAAGATGATTTTGATAAGCTTTTGTCTCCACATTGAAAGGATTATTGCATCGGCGTCGTTCGACAAGTCAGTAAAGTTATGGGAAGCAGCTTCTGGAAAATTCATTACCACTCTGAAGGGGCACGTGCAGGCTGTTTATATGGTGGCCTGGTCCGCCGATTCAAGACTGCTGCTAAGCTCAAGTGCTGACTCCACTTTAAAAGGTTAGAACAAATATCCAGTAGAATAAGGTTTAGGACATCGAAATGTACTACAACATAGACAAATAGATGTCCTGCATTATAATTTATCTTTTATATTTTTACACTGTTTGAAATTATCCGTAGTAAACGGACAACCTTTGGTTTGAAACGAATTATTAAAAGATTTGTAACTACTGTACAATTTTTCTGTTATATTCGTAGTCCGGCCATAAGTTCTGTTACAAAGGAAAATGCATTTTTTTTATGAAGTTATGTAATATTACCAAAACTTAATCTACATAACTTATCTATTCGAATGGCCACCTTTGGCTTTTATATGGGCCTGTAATCTGTCTGGCCACGAATCTATGGATTTAGGCACTGTTTTTTCAATGTCAATTTCTCCACTGCTTGCTCCAGAGATTTTTTAAGAGACTCAATGTCGCTGTGTCGTTTAGAACAGGCCATGTCCTCTAAAACTGACCATAATTTGTAGTCTAAAGGGTTGAGGTCTGTGTATATAGAAATATATATAAATACACATGACTCAAGTACAAATGCTTGTATACATCACACAAATATCTGCCTCTTATGGGATTCCCATCCAGGACCGTCGTTGCGAAAGGCACGACCGCTACTATTGTACCAAACAGTCGTCGGTAAATTATATTACCGACGGTAATTAATCAACAGACAATGTTGTTAAGATTCGTAGAATGACCTTTTGCCTGCACCACAATTCGATACGATTTACTATAACATTTCATTAAAGAAAACTTTTCTTTTTATGATACCTTTCGGATCGTATTTTTACTTTTTATGTTTTATAACGAGTCCATTAAAATGTTTACCTTAGTTTATGAAACTATCATAACCAAACATTCGTTTTATTCTTAGTATGGAACATGAAGACTAAGAAGCTGGAATTAGATTTGCCTGGTCATGCTGATGAGGTTTACGCCGTTGATTGGTCACCAGACGGCGCATATGTCGCATCCGGAGGAAAAGATAAAGTCTTGAAATTGTAAGAAACTAATAACAATTATTATATACCAACTGTCTTTAACTAGAGAGTATGTGTAAGTTGTAAAAGTTTTTGTATGTACTGTGGAACAAATATGTTAATACTATAATTTAAAGCAACCGCAATAAATAAGCTTTTTTCCACTAAACCCCATTTGAGCCTATACTGATTGCTCAGAACTGTAACATTTCTTAACTTTAATATTAGAATGTTTTTGTCCACTATTGCACAATCGAGCTGTATTTTAATCCAAGTTTATATAGGCTTACATTATCAATCTTTACTTAGTTGGATAAATTGAATGTTCAATTGTTTTATTTGTTTCAGGTGGCAACATTAAAATACTGCGAATTTGTCATAATATTTAATTTGTTACAGAAAAAATAAAAATGTTACACAAGTTGCATTAATAAATACAAAAACTATGTGGTTACTTTTACTTAATTTTAATGCTCTTTCTCACGTTAGCCTTTATTCCAGATGCTTCTCCACCATACCTAGTGACCTCAGTCCGAGGTTCTCGCACAGCTCCCTTCCTCCTTATTTTTGCCTTTCTGTATTTAAGTTTATGCTTCACCCTTGGATTTCTTTGTTCCTTCTTCCTGTGTGGTGTTAGACCTTTGTTTTTAGCAATCTGATAAGTAATTTCTCTCTTATCCCCTAAATCTTCAACAATTTGATTTTGAGATTGTGATGATGTCGAAGGTTTGTTTACTTCTTCTATTTCATTAGGGGAATTATCATTATCTGAAAACCCACTTTCTTCAGATTCGTCATTATTTCTTAATACATTTCTGGTGTCATCTTTAGGTTTGAAGAAATCTATACCCTCATATTCATCTTCGTTGTCTGAAACACCGGTATCTTCACCATCATCTTTTTCTAATGTGTTAATAAGCTTTAGTTTTTTACCAGATACTTCAATGGCTTTTTCTGACTTTCGTTTGCGGCCTTTCAATTCATTCTTTAGTTCAGTAACGTGAAGTTCTAAATTATTCTCAACTGCAGCTAATATTTTGTCTATTTGAGGCTTAATAACTTCTAGGAATATGGGTTCCATTTTATTTAGCATTTGCCTGTACTGATATAATCTTTTGATCACAGGGTGGTTTTGAATATTAATTTTCTGACTTTTCAGAAGCAGATAAAAACTTATGTTAGTGCAGTAATTTAGGATTAGGTCATAATTGGTCTTAACAAAATTAGAAGCAGGGCATTTTGGAACTTTACCATCTTCAACCAGTTTTAGAAGTGGATGCAAGTTGTCTTTAGCAACTGTAAGTTTAGTTTTAAAATCTTCGATCAGACTTGCAAATTCAGGACTTTCTTTCTCAAGCAGTTGTAACTTTTGCCTTTTTGACAATTGAGTTAAGTCACTTTTGACAACAGTCTCCTTTTCTTCAACATTTCCCAACTGTTTATTGAAGAAATCTAGGGCGAAATCATCTTCTCCAAGTTGATCAAGAAGTCTTTTTTGAATGTTTTTAGCTTCTTCTTCTTCAAGAAGAGCAGCTTCTTCATCATCACCAAATCCACCATAGTCTTGATCAACATAATCAGTAGCATAATATGCCCCTTTCTTCTTTCCCCAAGCTTTAGTATTTGGCAAGTCATCGTCTGACTTTTCCTGACCCTCAACATCACTATCGGCCATACCTAAGTCTTCCTTTTTCTTCTCAAAATCATCTTCAGACTCGGAAAAGGCATATACTTCTTCTTCGCTCTCATCATCATTGTGTTTCCTTTTACGTACTTTATCTAATAATCTTTTTTCTGTGTCTGAATATTCTTCTTCTGAATCAGAGGGTTCATAATTGCCCTTTATATCAAACTTGGATTTGACCCTGAAAGGAAGATGAATCGAGTTTGGAGTATTATTTGTGTGTATATATAAACTGTCTGCATACTAGTATGTTTACATAGAAAGAAAAACAAAATAAATAAGCAGGTTTTGGTGTTGATATTGAAAATTAAGTTTTGTGATCTCTTTATCAGTTATACCCTTTATTTTTTATTTCATTTAAAGATATGTTCAAATAAAAAAGCCCTTTCCTTGGGTTACTGCATTTTTTTAGGATGTTATGACGAACATTTTTTGTCTTTGTCAGAAAAGTAAAAAAGATTGATCAGACTTGTCAGGTCATAATAAATCTTGCTCTGACTGAAACAGAGGAAGTACTATTTTTTTAGATTAATACAAATATGAGAGAATTTTTCATCAAAATGTGAAAGTACATAGCCCATTTTTTTAATTGAACCTGCATATGCATAAAAAATCCTGGGTTCGAATCCTGGTGGGGTTTGTGTAAAAAACAAATATTTGTTCCCAAAGCATGGTTCTGTCTACATGCCGGGTGTTTGTAAATGTATAATTCTGAAAATAGTACACTATATACTATGTATTCAATTAATTCAATCCTGCAAAATTATTATAAAGCCTGAAGACCATCAATCAATTGAAAAAAAAATTGGCTTCTTTTTATGAATAACTGCATAAGAGTAACCTTAAACGAGATGATGTGTTGTGATTAACCATAGATGGATGAATTATCGAAAACAACAGTCTATCTTCGTCCAAGGTTGTCACTGTGTCGTTTTCTATACAAGTAAGAAATGAAATAATTTCAACTGTATATAAAGTTTTTGCCAGTTGGTAAAAGATAGGGTCTCAATCCATAAATTGCGTTATGGTTATACACATCAGTATAAAATGGGAGGAAAGAACCTATCAGGATCAATAACAATCTGATTGACTATGTGGATGAGTATTTATACCTAGGTCAAATAATTTCCCCTTTAGATCTAACCACAAAAGAAATCGATAGACGTATTGGAAATGCTTGGAAACAATATTGGGGTCTGAAAGAAATTATGAAAAACAGTGAAACTAGGATAAATATCAAACGAAAATTATTTGATACCTGTATCCTTCCTGTCCTTACTTATGGTTGCCAAACCTGGGCACTCACAAAAACCCATAATAAGAAGCTCGAAATATGCCAGAACTCCATGGAAAGAAGTATGCTAGGAAAAGGCTATCCGATAGAATCAGAATTGACAACATCAAGAAACAAACAAGAACAAAAAATTTTATAAAAACAATAAAAAAGCTTAAGTGGAGGTGGGCAGGCCATACAATCAGAGGAAGTGAAAAATGGACAAAACTAATAATTAATTAGTTTACAAGTGACTTAAAAAGAAAGCGGGGTAGACCTTTTCGACGATGGGTTGATGAGGTTAAGGCCGTGGCTGGGGGTGTGTGGACAAGAGTGGCTAGAGATAGAGAGAAATGGCGGGAGTTGGAGGAGGCCTTTGTCAATTAAGTGACATACAGACAGGGAGTGGATGCATCACCGCAATACTTATTAAAATAGAATGTTAAAAATTGTAAAATGTCTGAATAAAGGCTATAATAATAATAATATACACATCAGTTATCACACCCTCTCTAACATATGGATCAGTTGTATGATGGCCCAGAATGCAATTGTTCACAGTAAAAACAAAACTCTGCAGTGTCAAAGTCTGCAAGTTCTCAACAAAATGACTTCAAAACTACTGGAAATATCAGGTTATCACAATGCCTTTTGCATAAAATATAACACTGAGATCACCTCAGCAACAAAAATAATATGGAAAAACTACTTAAACTAACTGTTGCAATGAAAAATATAAAAAAATGGTGAACAAGATTAGCATAAATAATGAAATATTACAAAGTATTATTTTCTTTGTTTTAAAAACATATTTTATTTTTAGTAACTTTGTCTTGTGCAAGAAATTTATGAATTCCCTTATACGAAAAATATTTTCAAATTATATCATGCAATTTTTTATTGAAATTTTGGCAAGAATAACTTTTTATCTTCTGAATGTAGATAATTAATTTAGAAACTTATCAAAGTCAAACTATTACGATACTTTCATTATTTTAAGCGGATGGCAAAACCAAAATGCCATATTTTCGTTTTGCCAAGGTACTCATCACTATGAAGAAAAATAGCTGTAAAAATAGAATATCTGTAACAAGTGAGTTATTGGGAAAAATTGAGGGATAGTTTAAGGTTAATAATAGTATGCTTCTACTTTAGCTAAGTCATCTATTGTTTTTTTAAGTGAAAGGAAGAGTATATCCTATATAAGACATTTATGAGGACTAATGATATCAGATTATGTTTGCTGCATGTTTTGCTTTGTGTAATTTTTAGCATACCTTATTTTATCAGCCATAATTCCTTTAAATATTCAAAGTAACATTCCTTCGCAAATATAAAATGGTGTCACTTTTATAGGTTAGTATTCTATTCTCTTATAGATCTTCATATATAGTAATTGTTGAATATGCTTTAAACGATATTTGCAGCGTAGAACTTATAACTTTTAGAAACTACGTAATTATTTTCTAAAAACCCGAATAAAAGGAAAACACCATGATGACAAATTTAGCTCCTACGAACTTTCTTGTTTTTTTTTATATTTTTCCAATAAAGGAAGGCAAAGGATAAAAAGCCCAAACAGTATTTCTATTTTTAATTAGATGACTTGCTGTGGGTATTGATAGTCAAAATAAAAATAATTTATTTAGAGCTTTATCAATCCACATCTCTTACACAGTAAAAAATTTATGCACATAAATATTACTCATAACTATTCAGTTGCTTCAGTCTTCTACTTTTTTTAATTATTCAAGTTTGGTCGAAAATTCTCAACAATTCAGAAAAAACATAACTCGTAAACTATGAAAAGTCACGGAACATCCATGTAGTGACTCTTATACCCCATGACACGACCTCAATTTTTTTGGACGCGTCGCGAGCCTCTAACGTTCCTGATTCACCGCGTCGAGTCCATATGAATCTCGACCTATTTCGCTGACTCGTTTACGCGGCATTGTGGGCACTCAGGCACTCTTTTATTTCTTTCTTCCAAGCACTACTCGTTTATAGTTAATAAAATTTCCTGTTGATACATTACTTAATTCTGTATAAAGATATATAGAAAATCTGTTAATCTTTTGATGCTTCTTACTGATCACTATATAATTTATAAATTTATCTTTCTTTTCACATACAAAGAATACGAGCACACGGGAGGAATTTTTTAGTTATCTTTGTTTAGTAACGATTTTTTCGGTTGTTAGTTTTCCCATAAGGAAAGGCAAAGAGAGACTGTGACTTTGTTTGACTGAAAATTCGCCCGCTGGCCGTTTACAAGTCAACATCGTTCTTAAATCGCTCAATAATGTGTAATACCGCTCAAATATAAAAGTCAAGT
Source organism: Calamotropha paludella (assembly GCA_927399485.1). Classification (NCBI taxonomy): domain Eukaryota; kingdom Metazoa; phylum Arthropoda; class Insecta; order Lepidoptera; family Crambidae; genus Calamotropha; species Calamotropha paludella. Next base: position 17,806,417 of record OV656813.1, on the reverse strand, counting down.
GTAATCTCCGGTGAAAATCGATCGGAATAGTATAAAAATAACAATAAGTGACTGTGACTTTGTGTGAATTTTAAAATTCGCCCGTTGTCCGTTTGCAAGTCGACATCGTTCATTCTTAAATCGCTCCTTAGTTATTCACTTAAATGTTGTCAGAAAAGTAACTCCTTAAGGTTGTTGCGGATATCTACAAGTGGATAAGTGTCTGGCCAGTGCGTGTTAACAATTCTATTTTGTGTTTACGATTATCGTTGTGAAAAATAAGAAGAAATAACTCAGCTGACTTGAGTGTGAAAATAATACTAGATTTAAAAATCTAGAAATCCCATGTTTTTCCGTGACCAAAAAAGAATAAAATAACCCGGCGGGGCCAAGCGAGGGGCCACTCAAAACGTGGATTCTTTTTTGGTCACTGAAAAACGTGGGATTTTTAGATTTTTAAATCTAGTATTATTATTTTATTCTTTTTAATTATTAACTCAACGAAGTAACCATGTGTTACGCAACAATCGGATAAGCCCCATACAAAAGTGAAAGTTGCCGAAAGTTGACCTGAAAGTGCACCTAGAAAGTTGAAAGTTGTATAAGCGGGCATTGTCACCGGTTCTGAGCTACCCTGAAAGTTTCAACTCGCTAGGTGGTGGGGATGTGCCTCAAAATTGAGATACAAGATTCCAACCGGACAGACAAGACGACAGACAAGCAAACTTGTCTGTCGTCTTGTCTGTCCGGTCCGACAAAGCGACCTAAGAAAAACGTGGGAAAAAAAGTAAACATCGCTCACTTGTTACGTTCGTGAGTGTCGGTGCAAGGTCAACCGTTCCACCGGTCATAGACCCCGTTTTATCAACAGACACGCCTGAGCTCTTGCTCCTACTATAAATCTGCTGTCATTTTTGCAATACGGCGCTTGGCGGAGTTAGCTGATCGCTCTGTGCGCATGACTTATTACATCTAAACATGCGCGAGAGTTGATTCGTGAGTTTGTTGTTGTTATTATAACTTACTGCTTCGCTATTATTGCTACGATGCTCAAAGTGCTTATTAGATCCTCTGAAAAGGAACGCCCTCCCTCGATTCTTTTCTGCGATAGGAATATATATGAATCACAACCCTATATTAAGAATGTGTCGTGATTATGATACTGTAGTGGTGGATCGTTGACGCTTTTACGATCAGCGAAACGAGACTGTTTTCGTCTACCTTAAACTAGTATAAAAAACAGTTTAATTTTCGACTAGTTTACGTAGTCGTCGACGAACACTGAACTGAACAACGTCGTAGACGATAAAGGAATGACAACATGAAGTAGTTGTCGTAATTTATATAAATAAATAAATAATATATTTCTTTTTTTACATTCACACCAATTAGCCTAGCCCAAATGAAAGCCCAAAGTAAGCACTGTAAGGCTTGTGTTATGGATGCTAGGGTAACGGATAAACATACATATATAATACATAGATATATAATATTCATATAAATATCCATGACTCAGGTACAAATGCTCGTATTCATCATACAAACATCTGCCCCTACCGGGATCCCGGACCGTCGGTGCAAAGGCAGGATCGCTACCGTTGCACCAAACGGTCGTTAAATAAATGTTTATTTATTAAACGACTTCCAGAATAAACTGTTAAGATAAGACTTGTATTCTATCTTTTGCTAATCGACAGTTCACCAAATTCGTGAGCAAGTGAAAAGGCGCATTCTAATCAAAACTAAAAGAAAGTACCTACTAAAATGTTAGTTAAGTAAACAAAATTAAAAAATTCATACATTTATTTATTCCAGAAATAAATAATTCATCTCTATTTGCTGGTATTAAGGTTCATTTTAGTTAAACACCGCTACTCAACGAGCTTAGTATGTGTCGGGCATCATTCTATCGACCAAGTGAAGAAAAAGTGATAGACATATTAGCAAAACCAAGCTAGTAAAAAGAACCGAATGCTTGGCCTCAGGTGACTAGTGAACAGTTAGCGCTCTTATACACGGGCGGCACGTTGCCAACGACACAGTGCCAACTGCAGCCGTCGACACTCGTTGGCGACAAGCGTCGATGCGTCGGCGGCAGCCGTCGACACGCATTGGCGGCAGCCGCTGACGTATAGCGTCAGGGAGCGACAGGGAGCTAGGCCAGTTTCAAAATGGATTTGGAAGAAGAAACACTCAGAATAAAACAACAAAACAGGATGACATCCTGTGATCACGGCTCCTGTAAAGGAGTCGAAACGTCAGGATTAAATTTAAAATAAAATAAAACATGCGCAATAATCCGTAAAAAAGTGTTTTATTCTGATGTAATGTGCGCGGAAGTGTAAGAACTAAATAGAAGAAACACTGTTATTACTAGTACGTATAGAGAAACAGATGGATTACGTTAATGTTTCTTTAACCCACAACGAACGCGTTCTTCTTTTTCGTTTTTGTCGGCAACGATGGAGTAATAGTAATAACAGTGTTTCTTCTTCCAAATCCATTTTGAAACTGGCCTAGCTGTTGCACTGTCTATAGCGTCAGCGGCTGCCGCCAACGCGTGTCGACGGCTGCAGTTGGCACTGTCGTTAGCAACGTGCCGCCCGTGTATTAGAGCTTTAAGCGTCCGTCCGTTGTTCGGTCGGGCAGCGTCAGCAACGTTAGCGCATTCTCGCCGTTCATGACTAAACTAGTTTATCAGTGGACCAAAAAACTGTTCTTTCATTCAACGCTCACCACTATAACACTGTACTTAACCAATAAGACGGTGAGTCTGACACCTACGCTTCTTCTTTGATTACCAAATGGAAAACGGCTTTACTTAAGATTGACCATTTTAATATGTGATATTTATTTGCATTAATTTATGCTTTGTTTTGTTTTTTGTTAAACCTAATCAATGTCTTCTTTTTAACAATTAATTAAGTTTTAATTTGATTGTCCTTTGTCCGTGACTTTTTTAAATTTATTTTAATTTAATCACTTTAAATTTAATGTCAATTTTAATAAAATTAAAATCAACTTAATGTTTTTATTTTAATTCTATTTATATAATTATTATTGTATAATATATATGTACGACTTGTTTCAACATGCTGTTCGAACATATGTTTGGAGTTGCAGCCTACCATGTTGTTTTGTTCTTGTAATGTGTATAAATGTTATTGTTGTAAATCTGTTTTGTATGACAAATAAAAAAATAAAAGAGTACAAGGCCTACACAGCCAAGTTTTCAGCTTAAAGGCAGGGGTACTGCGTAGGTCGATTCGCGAAGTCGTTGGTGCTTGCGAGTCTTAGGTGTCCGTTCACATAAGTCGGTTTATCGCAAAAGGCGATGGTTGGTCCTGTGTGGCTGAAAGTGGCTGGCGCGATCGACTACAGCATGCATTATGGCTTCCTCCAGCTCAGTCTCGACCTGCTCCGCTAGATATCAGATAAACCTAGTGATGGACGATACAGAAAATCAGGCGGCCGTGGCTGCTGCGTACGACTTAGTAGGAGGGAAATCAGACGCCCCAGGGAATAATTAATACTCTTTATCTCCATCGTCTTCTGCTTCTTGGACTTGCCTCAAGAAGACACAGTTTCGACGAGTCAAGCCCTCTTGGCATTGTACTTTGCCTGTTCTTTGGCATCCACATCTCCGAAAGTTGGCCGTCCTTGCCCACGGCTAGGTCCGGTAGCGACCTGGGGTGACTTGAACTTTTTTGGATTTCCCCTACTAGCGTCTTTAGCTCCTCCGGGCGGTGCGTTCTCACAGATCTGCGTGTTAGTCACCAGCCGTTAAGCACCCATTGACGTCCTTGGCGGTCCCAGAGCTTTGGTACTGCTCGGCCCGTAAGCCACCTAGGGTGGCTTGGGTGCTAGTGATGTTTCTCGGATCACATCACTTGCCACTACCGACGGTCTTGAAGTGTCGCCGGACAGGTTGATGTTGCTACTGGAAATCGCAATCTCCCGAGATGACCTCTGGCGAGGCTTCGCAAAGGATCTCCTTACAACCAACCAAGCCGGCTTGTGGTGTTGCGCAAGTACTACCACCAACCCCACTTCTTCCAAAACTCCAGGATTCCTATACCCCACCATACGGCGATGAACTGCAACAAGTGCAGGAGGGGCTAGTACTTCACCGGTTCGCCCCCCTCCGTTCCGATGAAGATGATGACTGAGGTTACAGTCAAGGCTAAGGGGAAGGGAAAAGGGATGGGGAAGGATGTTTGTTTTAGTTACACCTGTTTCAAAGGGAACCAAACCAATGACAGATGGCAACCACGAGAAGGCGAACAGACAGAATTGCCTTCAGGATCTATACGACTTATGCTCACCCTCAAGACCTTTACCACCTCGGTAAAGATGGTGTGGTAGTTGAAGGATTAAGTCCGGCGAAATAGCGCTATTATGCAACGTAATCTTTCCCCCGCCCGAGGGAATACTCTTTAATGTTGTAGTTATCGTTAGCCTGTTTTAAAAATGAATTTTATTTGTATTTATAAGTAACCACGTAGGTAGGTAAGATCCTACCTAAGTGCTCGAAAACGTGGTTGTTTTTTTACAGGCGTATTTTCAATCTTGATTGTGAACATGTACGAGAGTTAGCAAGTAAAACAAAACAGTGGAAGTGGAATGTGTCCTGTCACCTTCTCTCAAGAAGTTCATGAGAAGGTTTCGGTTAAACCTCACACCTTTACTGAAACCGGGCTTGATTAGGATTAAGAGTGAAACCATTCAAAATAATAAAAAAAAAACCTAGGATAAGGGAAAATCTTATTATTCATCCATTTTAACTTGAACATCTTTTATTCATAAAACAACTCTATTCATCTTAATTGAATTAAGAAAAGAAATTACTGAAGACTAGGTCATATGAGCTTTCTACCCTTTGCCTTCTTCTATGGGAAACCTACCAAAAAATAAAAATAAACTAACAATAAAGTGATTGGCAGAGAAAAGCGATTGCAAGCGCTTACCAGCGCTGAAAAAAAAACTATACAGTTTTCGGTCAGGTCAGGACACGTTTGCTAACTTCAGTTGCGCTGACACAATCCGCCATTTATCTTATGATCGCCATTTTGCTTACAAGCGCTCGCAAGCGCTTTTTCGGCCAAACATAAGGAATGTGAGAAGTGTATCAGTGATATGTAAAGTAACAATAACAAGTATATTTTAAAAATACATTGATTACTGAATATAAGTTTTTATTGTTATGGCTGTTTTTAAACGAGAAACATTTCCTATACATATTATGCTTATTATTTGTTTTATAAAAGTTACAGGAGGAAGGACTTATTTAAAAGATTGCCAGCGTTGTAAGATATTTACAGATTCCTTCAGTTATTGGCTTGACATAACCTCGAGAGGTAAATTTGAAGGTGGAGACGCTGCGTGGGAAGAGACTAAACTAAAGTCATATTCACGTAGTGAAGTAAGATTAGTAGAAATTCAAGAGGGCCTCTGTTCAGAATTAAAAAAACATCAAGATGAGTGTTATAGCCTAGCAGAAGAAACTGAGACACTTCTGGAAAGGTGGTGGATGCTGAACAACCCTCATTCAATGGATTTGTATACATGGTTATGTATAGACACAGTTAAATATTGTTGCCCTATAAATCATTTTGGACCATTATGTTTGCCATGCCCTTTAGAAGAAAACAAGAACCTCTGTAGTGGCCATGGCAAATGTGATGGAGATGGCACTCGTAAAGGAAATGGCACATGTTTATGTGATCAAGGCTATGCTGGGACATATTGTGAAGAATGTGCGAAAGACTTTTTTAGATTAAACACATCTTGTGAGGCTTGTCACCGGGCATGCAATGAATGTACTAGTTATGGAGTCAATGCTTGCAAAGAATGTAATGCAGGATGGCATATGGAATCTGGTATTTGTATTGATATAAATGAATGTATAGATTCATCCATATGCAAAGATAATGAGTATTGTATTAACAGGCAAGGCTCTTTCACCTGTAAGTTATGTGATAAGTCATGTAGAACTTGTAAAGGAAGTGGATTACTAAACTGTACTTCATGTGAATCAGATTCAGTGCTATGGAGTGGAAAATGTGTAAATGATTCTTTGAAAAGTGAAATCTTAAGTAATTCTATAAAAAAGGCAGCCCTCTATACAGGGTTACTGATTATTGCATTTTTTGTGTTTCGCCTCTCTAAGACGCTAGCTACAATCATTATATTATTAATAGCTATATATGTATATTTCTCTGAAAAAGCTTCAGATATAAATACTATGAATGTGCTTCTAAACTTATATTTAAGTTAGGGCAACATATAGTTACAAGTTTGTTGTGCTGAACTTTTAGTACAATTTGTTAGTTAAATTATAAATGGAGGATTTTTCCATCTTGTTATGGATTGATCATAAAAATGAGTGTAAAATTAATAAAAAATGTGAAAGTATCAATAAAATATCCCTAAGAATAAAGTTATGGGACTTTTAATTGTAAGAATAATTTTATTACACATGTGCCATGTGTATGATGTCACTATAGTACGTAAAATTCTGCTTGATCACTACGACAGCTGCTATCAACATCACGCCCAAAGAATATGTAATCACTACGTTTTAAGAGGCAGCAGTCTAGTTAGACCTGAGTCGATCACGATTGATCGAATCACTTTGCTTCAATCACAATTCACATAAGACTAAGGTACAATCAATGAGATTGATACTGAGCGAGTCGCTTACGTTGCGTTCTCTATGCTAATGTCCAACCAGTTTGAGTTCAAGCTGGCTGGACATGTGTATCTCCGCTGCCTGATAGTCTGCAGCCTTCTAAATATGTTCAAGTTTTTGTGACGGGGAATCTGACTTTGTGACGGAGAAAGTTTACGTAGTTTCAAAGATATTGATCATTTAATTTTTTCCATACAAACAATGTGAGGTGAATTTTTCAGAAATAAAGGATTTCTTTTTAATCGACTTATCAGCCGGTAGTGGCCACACCTGCATTGTATTTAATTTTTCCGTGGGAATAGAAGGTTTTCCCATAGTAAAAAGCATAAATATGTGTGAATTCAAAATAATTGACTAGCAGCGCTGCCTAAAAAGAGCCCACTTATTATTTTGTGTTACTTTTTGCCCATCACTGGTTTTTACGAGTTGAATAGTCAGATTGTCAGAATAGTTTTCTTTCCTAATTAAGTTGGCCTTTTGTATATCTACTTACTCTCCAATTAGGGGCCAGGCTTCCAAGTAAAAGCTTTCGAAATGCAACTGGGATATTCGCTAGGAAGAAGATTTGTACCTACAACGGAAAAAGATCTCTGCTATGTTAGTTGGTGTAGACGGCCGCCCAGCATCATTTGTGTTTTCACCTTTTCTTTGTTTACACAAGCAATTAGATCAACTTCTTAAATAATTGCTATCTCTGACTTCGAGATTGAGGCACAAGTTATGATACTTTTGCGCGTATCGTCAACATGACAAATATTGGTTGTTCTTTATTGATTTTTTACATGTACATTATTACGAACAGGTTTCTTATATTCACCGATTTACTGACGGACCGCCCGTGCACAGAATTCGGGTGCGAAGAAGATGAATTATACGTACTATCTCTTATCACAGTGGTGAGAGAGAGACCCGCTGTCTGGCTCGCTAATGACATAAAAGAACACAACACTGTATTAATTTAATTCGCAAATTATTTAAACTATTATAGGGATCACTTTCATAAGGATATAAAATAGAGTATTCAAATTTAAAAAGAAACACGTCTGCTGCCTTCGCTTGTGTACGTCGTAATGGCACGTCTTTAAAATAAATAAAAAATAAGTCTTAATTGAGCTCCTTCCCCGTGACGAATTCAAAATTTGAATTATTGCCCCTTCCATAGTATATATGTATACGCACATAATAAAAATGGCCCAAAAAAGGTGTATTAAAAATACATTTTATTGCGAAAGTTACGTACTACATTTTAGTGTCATTTATATACAAAAAATAATATAATGCTTGGAAAGTATTGAAACAGTGTAAATAGTTTAAAATACAATCATGGGTTATTTATTATAACAAAATAATATTTATAGATGAATATAAACTTAAGATTAAATTTTTATTTAATTGCCGACTCTAAGGTAACATTATAAACCATTTCTAAAAAGCTTTTATTGTGTGCAGTTGAAAGACGCTCTCTAATATATTGCATCAAATCGGTTTATAATAATATATTCTAGGTTCCTTAAGGGTCTCACTTGGCAATCATAATTTGGCAGCAATAAGCATAGGTTTAATTTCAGTCTGAATAGTGGTTTACATTCTAAGAAATTACAAATTATGACTCAATATTAATTGTGCAATTAACTCTTACAATATCTAGATGATTTGTGATGCCACAAAAAGCTATTACTAGTAAAATGTATATAAGCAAAATATTTTTGGAAATGTCTGAAAAAGGGGTATGAAGTCTATTGTATCCATTGATAGCTGTAATGTTAGATGTGCGTATTATTTAAAAAACATGCTTTTTAGATACCTAATACTTTAGGGTAACACAACTTTATAAATAAATTTCTTTTAAGTAAAATATATTTTGTTCGATGCATATTATTGGTGATATTTCGCTATATTTTTTATCCACAGTTATATATGAACTACCTACCTTTTGAAGATTGCCATTTTTATAAATGGCATGTTTTTATTTTTTCTATTTTAGGCAAATAAAAAGATTGACAATTGTGGTGATATAAAGTACCCTAGAATATTTTTTTTTATTTGGTCCAAATGCAAGGAATAAAGCGAAACATGTAATGAATAACTATGAAAAAATGGGATTGTATAAAACTTATTTGAATTTAAAAAGTAATTACAATATCAGAAATTTAATAGTTATAGAAGTTACAAATGTTTTTTCGGGAATTCAAAGGAGATGTTATCTTGTAATTTCAAATTATAGAGTTCATGAACGATTAAGCGGTCATGTGGTCTTTGGTGAAGTAATTCAGAATTGTAGAACTTAATAAGTTAATATATTAATATATTACTCAACAAAATGATAGAAAATTAATAGTTAGTGTCTTTTTTAACAAAATCAACGCCATTTATATACGAGATTAACTTTGTTCTAAGTATGTTTTTTGGTAAAATTTTATGTTTAAGTACTAAATTAACACCATAACCTAAATCTACTTGTGAAATAAAATACTTATATTGGTATATAACACTAGCAAATCCTTAGATGAAGTCATAACTAACATACAATGGAAAATACACTACATACTCTTACAAGTGCTGGGGTATAACACAAGTAAAAGAAATATTATTACACGACTAGCATTTAAAATGCTACAATGTGGACGAAGCCTTCTATAACATTTCTAAAAAAACTAAAAAGAATAATTACATACTTAATGGGTCAAACATATACATGTAATTACATAATGTAAAAGTAGATATTTTTCCAAAAGTCAGTTTGTTCATTTTGCAACCCTATATAAGAAATAAATATATTAATACTCGATTTATCAATATCAGTCTGCTCCAATTTATTCTAGTTATGATTATTAATTTTCGGTCCCATTTATTAATACTCATCCAATCTTCGACCATGTTAATTTTTTTATTAATTTTCATACAAGGCGAATACAGTCATCAAAATTTATGAAAGCACTTGTTTATATAATAATTTTACGGAATTTTGTAAATGATATAATTACCTAATTGATACTTCTATATTCAGTCTGATTCGTATTAAATGGAATGTATGAATGAATTTATTAAAATCTATAGGAATTTCTTACAAATCGCATACAAATACAAAATAAAAACAATAATGATGTAGAGAAAAAAAAAGGTTTTTTTTTGTGAAATAGTTTTGAAGTCAGAATAATCGAAATTTTTAAATCCTCTCGGCCCTAGCGGTTTTCATATTGCCTGCTATTTTCCAATATTTTGACCGTTTCATTAGGAAAAACCTCTGAAAGAAACATTTGACTTGACACTAACTTATACGGAAAATGAAAAGGACATATTTAATTCTATCAATTGAAAATAAATTAGTGTTTTAGGACTCACGAAAAGATGAAAATAGGTACTGTTAAAAAATCGGAATAACGATTTGAAACGAATGATCACATACAATCTTGACGCAACATAAGTAATTTGGAATAGTATTTTTCTTACAAAATAAGTCGGTAGGTTTATTTCTTCATTAAGTATACCGAAGCGTGTAATTATTATGTGTTTATATGCAACATATGAAATTACTTTGCTTGCAAAATCTCACATACAAACAAATATCAGAAAGGTTGCAAAAATACTTCCTGATCCATTACAATTTGTTTAAACGTTGTTTCCTTTTTTGCGTTTAATTTTCTTGCAGTACTTTTTGCGTTGAGTGTGCACACCTTATGGCAGAATAATTATGATGACAACAGTACAATAAACAAGAACAACGTGAACGAAATACTGCTGCATGAAGAGTCATGTTATAATACAAAGTCACTCTTAGATCGCATAGTACTTTAGAATCAGGTATAAACAGGGCGACATAGCTCTTGAAATCACATTTGATGTAAGCAATGTTATCAAGGTTTAATTTAGTTTTCTAAATATGAAAACCATACTTACGAATATAGAAGTAGTAACAGGTAGCCCTGTCGCCCTGTTTGACTCGATATTACGACTATCCGGACTGATACGAACTAATCCATGAGCACGGGACCGCGATGGTGTGAAGATAGCTGCGCGGCGAGCTGCCTTTGTTGTAGCAAGCAGTAGAGTATGCCAGCCTGGGCCATCGCGTCCACGGTACCTGCAGCCAACAAATCCGTGCGCTGCTTGGAGCCTGCCCCAGCACTTGAAGGCCGAAGGAGCGTCGGCCCGAATACTGTCGCTAGGTTGTGCAACGACATCTTATTTTCACCCTCATGTTGGTTGACCCTGCAATTTGGAAAGTAAATTTTACTACTACCTTATATAGTTGAATATGCGATATTCCTAAGATAAGATAAGGGGCTTTAAGATATTTTGCACGCAAAAGGATGCTTAATGTATTCAAAACGTATTTCTATGAGAAAATCCTGTTTAGTGTGATGGGAAGGTTTCACCTTTGTGATGCGAGTGATTCACCTACTCCGGACTTGTAAGTGGCTACCAACATTTATTAAACTTTCTTTTCAACGTATGTAAGACTTATTGTAGTCTAGTATTTTAAATTTATAAGGATTTAAGAACTTGTCTACATAATGAAAGGTCGATAATTTGTTCCTTCATCGTTTTCCAGGAAGGTGCTTGTGGTAGTTGTGGAAATTAAAAAAGTTGATTTCGTGATTTTTTTAAAATATACTTGGTAATATACCTGTTTAAGTAATTTAAGCATTTAACTATTAGAATTTTATATGTAAGATAGGAATCGGACCCTAATCCTTCTGCATCTTCTGAAAAAATGGGGAATGTGACGTAACAAATGGGCAACGTGACATAAATGCTAGCGAGGCTACGCGGGTGAGTTAGTTTTTATATCGTACATGTCTTCCTTTTTTGTTTAGATTGTGTTTCTTATTTTCTAATTACAAATCACTCGAAATTTCTAAAAATGTAGAAAATCATGTTATCCGGGCGCCACGTGTCTGCGAGAACAAGTCCGCGTCAAACAATGATCACATCCTGCTAATATTTTCATACAAGTAAACGTGGTAGATATTTCTCTATTTCTATAATTTGAGTAAGCATCATATTCACTTTTTTAATAAGGCATATCCATAAATGTAAAATTTTAGTGCATAAAACGCAAGTTTTTAATTTCTCACCCCAATGTTATAAAAGTATAAATAAATAAATAAATATTTTTTCATTCACACCAATTAGCCTAGCCCAAAGTAAGCACTGTAAGGCTTGTGTTATGGATGCTAGGGTAACGGATAAACATACATATACACCTATAAATTTTAATTACCATAAAAAATGGAATGCCAAATTTAAGAAAGCATCAATATTATAAATATGCGAAGAATTTTTTAGTAATAATAGTAAAGTTATTCAGTTTTTAAAATTGCGGAAAATATCGCCAAATTTACAGACACAATACATTGTATTCAATGAACTTCCGTCAATGAAAACGTATCACACCATCTCAAGTGAAAATGAACTTACTGTACATGGCAATAAGGTAGAATATATGCTAGCAAGCCGCCCCACTCCCGCTCAAGAACCAAAAAGCCCCGATAGGTAAATACTCAATTAATAAATCAAACTTATCTTTCATACTTTATTGGGCGTAGAACCGACAAAATTACGTTTAGATAGGTATTAAGTTAACAAAATAACATACAAATTTTTTTTAACCAAAATGCAAATAGGTCATTAAATTATTCACAAGTAATTTTGGCGTATTAACATAGTTAGAATTAGCATATGTAAAAAGATTATTGTTATGTACATTACCTGTTCACATTAAAGTCACTGTCTTACAAATATTTCATTAATTGTTCAAAGTGTCCTCCTCCATTTTCAACACACACACTAGCCCGTTTTAACAAATTTCCTTTTAAAGAAATTAATACGTTTCTTTGCATTTTCACTTCATTAAAAGCGTCTATTATTCGCTGTTTTAGCACTTCAATAGTGTCAGGTTCACTTACATACACTCTACGCTTTATTTCACTCCATAGGAAAAAGTCTAAAGGTGTAAGGTCTGGTGAGCGCGCGGGCCACGGCACCGGGCCGCCGCGGCCGATCCATCGGTCACCGAACTCTTCGGTGAGGTACTCTCTCACAGCACGATGGTAATGTGGAGGGGCACCGTCTTGTTGAAACCACAACCCTCTCAAGTTCGCCAGTGGAATGTCATCCAACATAGTCGAAACCATCGTGCGGAGTAGATTTAAATAGGTTTCGCCCGTGAGTCGGCTCTCAATAAAATATGGACCGATGATTTCATCGTTCAATATGCCGGCCCAAACGTTTACACTAAACCTATGTTGAAACGAATGCTCTCGCGTGAGCATAGGATTCCTGTATGACCACCAATGTTCATTATGATGGTTAAACAATCCTATTCTGGTGAAAAGGCACTCGTCGGAGAAAAGCACGTTGGCGTTTGGATTACTTATTACCCAACGACAAAAAGTAATCCTCGGCTCTCGGTCAACGGTCGTAAGTTCTTGAACTTTACGATAATGGTACGGATGCATACCAGCCGAGTTTATTATCTTCCAAGCCGAATATTGATTAATACCAAATCGTCGAGCAGCATCATGGGTGCTTCTTCGTGGATCTTCCTCAAAGTACGTCACCACGTCGTCATAAAAGTTCTGAGAGATCGGTGGTCTCCCTCTTCCTTGCGCGTGCGATGGCACGTAAAATGAGCCATGGTCTAGGAGCCGTTGATAAGCACTTAACACTGTACTGTAGTTTGGCTGTCGAGCATTCGGGTACAGCTCTCGGTACATCCGTAAAGCCGCCGACACGTTTTCACCGCTCAAAAAATAAGCACGAACCATCATGACATATTCACGAGATGTAAACTGATAAGCCATGATTTTATTATGTACTTAACGAGTGTAACTGATCGATCACAAAAGCGTATGCGCACAGGCCGACTGACGAGTGGTAACTAAGTAATTAGGTCAAGGTCAAAGAAATGGTTATGTTCCCGGCATTTACGTCATCAAATCACGTGACATGCGCAGTAGCAAGTTTAGGTACATTATTTACTACTGCGCATGTCACGTGATTTCAAAATGCCGGGATTATACACGTGCAGAGTGGTGCGGGTTAGGGATATTCGATATACATCGATGCATTGAAAACATCGATGTTTACAATGCGATGCATCGAATCGATCCAATGTTTTGAAATGCTTTCGATATACTCGATGTATCGATGTTTTTTGCATTCACAATGCAATATTTCTATAAGATATAAAATACGTGTGTAAAAAACAACTACGCCTCTGAGCCCTCAGATGGGATACGAACCCACGACCTTTCGCTATCCGGGTGACTGCTCTGACCGCTGAGCTACCGAGACGCTGGCAAACGTGTCGAATTTTACAAATGTATTTCAACTTCTACTATGAGCTAGTATCGTTCCACCAATGTTGAATGCTAACTACCTTCAACATCGAAAGGAATATTTTTTACAAATATTTAACAATCGATTAAGATGGAACCAGCTATAATTATGTTTTTAATTTAATTTTTTGCATTCACAATGCAATATTTCTATAAGATATAAATTCAAATCCCATCTGAGGGCTTGGAGGCGTAGTTGTTGTTTACACACGTATTTTTTATCTTACCAATGAATTTCATAAAAACTCAAGTTTAACCACTAAAATTCTGCCTAATATTTTTTTCCCTATTTGTTTAATTAAAAAAGAAAAGTTGATGATTCAATAGTGGACTGGCATGAGATACAGGCTGGTGACAATCGGACAGCGAAATCTTAGTAATAGGGTTCCATTTTTCCACTTGTCAGTCCGTTACCGCGCCTTACCCCTCTCAACAGTCCCAGTACAGTGCGAATTATGAAAACGATGTCGGATTCTTAGATAAAAATGCCTATTTCTCGCTTAATAATTAAGCCAGGACCAATCAAAAAATACTACCATAAAGCTGATTAATACAGAATCCACCACAGAATATTAAGATCTGTGTATCTTTAGGACGGTTCCGTCCAATATCAACTCCAGACGCTGGAGTCGAAGGCGAAGAAACTCATCGGCAATAACGAACTTTTTAATAATAAGCTGAACATTGACGGAAGTTAGCTAGCCTATCCGTTTTTTATAGGATACATTTCCGAGGGTGTGCAGCAGAATTGCACAGCCTTGTTCCGCCGTCCCCATTTTTCCATCGGACAACCAGACTTACGAATTGGCTTTATTTGTTTGATATACCAAAGAGTCGCACTAAGATTTTTGGTTCCAATTTTGTAATACGTACCGCTAAAGAGCGGAACTCTTTGCCTGATAAATACAATTTAGGATCTTCAAGTCACTAGTGAATAGGTTTCTTCTAGGCAAGCGCGTTACATCCTAGGTCGCATCGTCACTTACCATCAGGCGTGATGGCGGTCAAGCGCTTTCCTATTCACGATAAATAAAAACTCAAAAATAAATCGTAATTTAAAGCCACACGGTAATTTGAATATGGTAGCAATTGCTACCAGGACTGATGAGGGATGTTGACTGGCAATTACTACCGTGGCTTGACAAGTAGTTATACCCTACCCCTTGGGGTTCCATACCCAAAGGGTTCCATACCCTTTGGGTATGGAACCCTAAAAAAGTACTCGATGCGTACAAAATATCGCTGTTTACACCTGATACATCGAAAGACATCGATGTACAGTTCTGATTTATCGAATCGAGAAAAACATCGATGTTTTTCCAAAACGGACACCCCTAGTGCGGGGGAAGGGAGCAGCGGGGGAGGGGCGCAGCGGGGAAGGGCGCGGCGGCGGGGGTTTTATGTTTGCACGCGCCAGGATTGGGTCATTGCGCACCGATACATACCTATGTGTAAGTTACGTATTCAATAAGATAGTAAAGTCGTAGTAAATATTTGAGATAGACCATTTTTTAAGTTTTTTAAGGATAAATTAGTTCATGTTTTTTTTTGCGCTTAAACCTAGGTCTATAGTATCAGTAGTCGATACTGATAACGCAGTTTAATTTTTTATGGTAATTATATTTTAATCGTGTATAATACATAGATATGTAATATTCATATAAATATCCATGACTCAGGTACAAATGCTTGTATTCATCATACAAACATCTGCCCCTACCGGGATTCGAACCCGGACCGTCGGTGCGAAAGGCAGGATCGCTACCGTTGCACCAAACGGTCGTATGTAATGATAGTGTTTGAAATTCAACATACTTCACAAAATGGTTGAGAAGGAAGTCGATGCAATTTTTGTTGAGGTCTGGCAGCTGGGCGTAACACTTCATCAACGCGTGACGTCTTGTGTGAGCCGGACCAGAGTCGATAGATGCACCCGCTCCCTGTACATAAATAAATATATTGATCATATAAGAAACAATACAGATGTTATGATTTTATATTTTTACATTTTTCAATGCTATCTAACTAGGTTGATGCATTCGCTAAGCACAAAGCTTCGCTAGCACCATATATTAGAGCGGATCGTAATACTAAAAAAAAATCAATACCATTTAGTAAATTTTAAAATTCCATAAGAATGAAAACTTTCAAAAACCGCCCGCTTTTTTTTAAAGGGCCCAATATCCCATAGAGCCAATGGTTTTTGGTCATAACTTTTTTATTTTTTCGAATTTCAAAATTCAGTTACGATCTAGTCCTGAATGTGTTGATTCGATTCCACACAAAAATGATTAAAATCTGATAAGAACTCGGGAAGTTATGGCGTAACAGACATTGCGTCATTGAAGCTGATCCATGGGAGCTCCGCACGCTTCGCTCCAAAATAATGATTAATCGTTTTAATAGAAAAATACTAGAAAGTTATTCCCGCCTGAGAGATACCTAGATTTAAATCTCTATTCATAAAATAAAGATTTTATTAAAATATCGAAAAAAAATAATTCAATAAAAAATGTAACGGTAAATGTTAAAAAGGTTGAGTAAATATTGGAGATTCTAACCTGAGTGGCGCCCCAGGCTCGCAACAGCTCCGGATATAAAGCGTCTGTAAACAACGCCTCAGGCAGTTCACGCAGGTATAATTTCAGAACTCCCGTCACTGAGTGAATGTCTACCTCTTTTAGCAACTGTTCTGCCTCATACGCGTCTGTAAAATAATTATTGATATTCAGTCTATAGAATTACCTAGAGGTTATGTACCATTTCTTTCTTTACATCTACATCTGACACAAATCCTTAAATTTCTAGATAACTAATTCATTAATGGAAGTAAATTTATAAAATGTAAAATACCAATTATTCTCATACACTTATTGGAGTTTATTAAGTTTAACGCCTTAAGAATCTTTCAATATAGTATAGTATGAAAAATAGATGGGTAGTAAAATCAAACGTTAACAAAAAGTAAAGCGTCACATTTCCTCTGCGTAATATGCTCGCACATCTTATAGCACTGCCCGCTCCTCAGTCCTAAGTACACATTTACTGTCTCTCTCTCTCTTTCTTTCTCACTATAGCATTCAGCATACATGTAAAATATGATAAATAATAAAAAATGAATATAAATAATAATACCATAATTTAAGTAATATATTTTATCAAATTAATATGAATAAATATGCCTTTGACTACTATATACATTTTAAGATAATCGTTTTTAAGGAGTAAACACCAGTCACGAGTCGGAGTTGACACACACATTTTTTTTTTAGTTTTAATATAAATCAATAAATGTAGAATACAGTTTCGATGTCGAAAAACATTCACTGGATTTCAATTTGTTTTTACTTGAAAGATTTTAAGATGTAATTCTCATATACATGAATTATTATATATATCTAATAAAATGTTCTCGTAGACGTCTAGCCCGAGCGATAGGCACAGGTTCTTTGAGTGTAATGTGAATAAGAGCTGATACTAACTTGTTTCAAAACTTTTCTTGAGCCGGTTCAGGTCGGAGGCGCTGCCCGACACTCGGTAGATGCCCACCTCATGAATGCCTCGACGCTCCACCTCGCGCACGCACGCGCTTATTATGAATGGAATGTTCCGTTTTTCTCGCCTGTTAAAATTCAGTCATTATATTTGTAATATTAATTCCTCTGCTATAAATAAGTCAACGTTCACACTTAATCTGCCTAATACTAACACTATCCATTAGTTATGTGGTTAAACTCATGTAGTAGTCTGTCCAAATGTAAGTATAAGTTAAGAACGACCACGCCCCTTACATAGTACTTAAAAGAAAATTTTGACTTTAGAACTCATGGGCAACCTGGCCGATTATAAAGTGCTAGAGAATTAATGTGACTGCCATATCAAGCATTGCGTAAAACATTGGCGGTAGTTTACTTGAGAGCCGTGTAATGTCCGGCAGAGTAGACAAGCATCAACCCTTCCCACGTAGGGTGTTGTAAAAAGCGGTTAACGATACCGAAGATAATCGTCATACACCTTCCTGAGACTACAAAATGGGCAGCAGAGTATTTCAAATTATGATCTTTTACTGCGGCCTCCTACCAGCCTGCCAAGAGTGCCATTATTACAAAAGGCTCGGTTTTTTTGGGGGGTCTCCTTTCAGCTGTAAAGGTCTTTGGACTGCAATAATGATAATTTATTTATTTATTTATTGTATACATGTATAGTTATAAAATGTATATAAACAATTAAATGCCTATACATGCACCCTGTGAGGGTATGGCAAAATACCCTGCTGACTGACTACAATGAAAAAATAGATCATAAAATCAAATTGTTAACAGTAAACATTTTTATAAATCAATTTATAAAAATGTTGATATGATTGAAAAAAGCACGGAGTTGGCTGAGTCTGAAGTGACGTCACCTGCTTGTTTACAGTAAATGTCAGTGTTAGTTTTTGGACGGTGTATCGTATTACGATTTCACAGCCAATCATTCGTTTAGGTAGGTTCTATTTTCTATAAAAATAGAGAAATCAATAAAGAATTAAATGGCAGATGTATTATGTTACACGAACAGTTTGAGATATTATCGTAAAATCTGTGAAATACCTTATTGTATCTAACAATTCTAAGTTACTTAGTAATAGGGGACCGATCGTTGTGGAGATCCTTGGGGGAGGCCTATGTCCAGCAGTAGGCGTCGTACGGCTGATATGATGATGATGATGATAGTAATAATAATGATGGTCTTACTTGGCGACGTGTGTGATCTTAGCGCCGAAGAGCGCGCCGGGCTTGGCACTGGGTACTCGGCGTGCGGACCGCTCGGGTGGCAGCAGACGCAGCCGCAGCGGCAACGAGCCACCGCCCAGCGCCACCGTGCGGGACACGCCCCCACTCGCGCTCTCCGCCACCCAGTCACGCGACAGCTGCCACACGAAAACCGAACACAACGTGGAGAAACAAATACAATTCATCTTATAAGATAGCATTGAAAAAAAAATCTGTAAATATATATATATATATATAATTTCATTTTCAACCCCCTATTTTGATTAACACATATATACTTAACTATGTACCCGTATCTTTTAGTTATAACTTCATTTGATTAAAATATTTGCAATCTGCAATATGCAGAATTTCTTCTGCCTCCAATTCTGACAGATGTTTTTAATTTTCTGAGAGATTTTAACATTAGAAATCCAATGAAACCAGAAAAATAGCAATTTTATTATTTCAAATTAATCAATATAAACAGGGGCTTTAAAAAAATTAAATTCATCTCCTACCTCTTACACATAACAGTACACAACATATTTATGACCCAATTAAAATTTAGGTTGAATGGTCACATTTCTTGTAAAACATGCTCTTCATTTGTGTAAAACTGGATAAATTCTTTTTATAATAATGAATTAATATGAATCACTATTAAATATATTTATTAATGAATAAAAAGCAATATTTTAGAATAAAATTAAGTATAATACTGTTTTTAATAAAGTCTACGTAATTTTCATTTATTAAAGACATGTTTTATTTAATTATTATTAATGACGGCGTAAAGAAAACAGAGGTTTATGATAACGCTTGCATTGAGGTTACATAAATGCTCAATAAAAAGAATAGAATTGATAAACCCTTTTACAAGGAGTACATTTAGTATATTCTAAAGTCTTAAAAAACATTTGTTCAATTATGCAAACCGTAAATGCGATTGTGTTAAACTTTGATAGTTTGACCTAGTGAGACCTGCAGGTAGTTGATTAATCAAGGTATTAGGTAAGAGGTAGTTCTTTCGCCGTAGACATTATTCGCCTTAGTCGCAAGAAGATTGTTTTCAGCGATCCCATAAGTAAATAAAGTCTGATTTTTTGACGTTATAACGTCTTATAAATCGATGAACGCCGGCTGTTCGCACGAATAAGCATGACTCATTCTCACGTTTCGCCTGAGCCGAGCGTGCAAGCGAGAGCGCGAAATAAGCGATAGAGAGGAACGATCGGCCTAAGCGTTCGGCTTGTGACGCATCTATCTCTCTTCCACTCCATCGGCCGATTAGTTCGAGTAAAAGAGAGACAGCGACAGCACAAACTCACACATGAACTGTTTTGTCAACTGTTTATAAAGTGAAGTGAAAATTTAATGTGGTTCCCATTGTTTATTACAACAACAATTGCGCAAAAAAGGTAATTAATTCTTGCATTTTAAGAATTTGACTAGCGATATAATCTCATATATTTCTTTTATTAAAAAAAAAGGAGCAACGATGGGCGAGTGCAGTAATAACAGGTTATGTTACAAAATATTATGACTCCTTATAAACGACCGTATAAAAAGTACTCATAATAGTAACCGATTTAGGTACTACTATGAGTGATTCAGTTTAGTCAGCTACTCACGCGCTTACGCTGTCACTACTCGTCTGTACTGTGTCTGTCACAGTCTAGTCTGTGTAGCTAAATCTTATTTATTTTTTATTTATTCCTTAATATTGACGGATTAGTCCATATTACTCGATTTTAGTGCATAATAACTCCTTAAGGTATTTAATTAAAACGGCATGCAGTTAAAGTGCCTTAATTAGATAAAAGTTAACCGAAACCAAAATAAAAGTAATTAAAAATAGCCTATTATTCCCATCAAAATTATTTATAACACGTCGCTAACAATAAAGAAATAATGACCAAGTACGACATTATTTGTTTGCTGTTAAATTGTGCCTATTATCTCATGTTTTCAGATTCTTGCTCGTTCGTTCCAAAATTGTTTACTCCAATTATATAGCTTTATGTTTAGTTTTGATGAAGGTGCGATTTTAAATTGAACAACGTTTTTACAATAAGTCATGTGCACGAACAACTTTTACTGGTGGTTATGTGATTCATTTGTTATTGTTCATACCTTGAGTGTGCATTTTCCCCTGAGAACAGGTCGAGCAGCGTCCTCGTATAGCAACAGGCGCAGGTTTTGCGATCCCTCCAGGTCAAGCGTAAAACTTTCATTCCACCGAGGCTGCGCACTCCGACACACAAGTTTCGATTTCGCTTTGCGAAAATAGTGCCCATACGAGTCCACTTCCACTACCACGTAATAATCTGCCGGCAAAATATATACTAATACTATGTAGATATATCTTCGGGATTCAATTAGATCCTAATATTAGAATATACTAATATGAAATCCTTTTCTCTTAACAGAAATAAAACTAAATATAAAATTTTACTAAATATATTTTTTGTTAAAGCAACTTTAGCGTATTATTATCAAAGCACGATTTAGTGTTTAGCAGCTTAAATAAGTCCTATATATAGTTAAAATGTGTTTATAATATTGTTATAATTTGTGAATTGTATAGAATGTTAAGAATTCTACTAATCAGCTATACGTACTTTATGCATCATCATAGGTATACGTTACCAATTGGTGTTTTATAGTTCTATTTACATAGAAATTGATTATAATACCAAAAATAGTAGGAGTCACTGTAATGTTTATTTAGAGATGGTGAGGTAGAACATACCCGCGGACGTATCAAGCGGGGCAGTCATGCCGCCAATGTGGAGCTGCAGGTCTCCAAGCAGCAAAGAATCGTCGCGGCCGCTACGCAGCAAGTACGATCCCATGTCCGTCTGCAGGTAACTGCGGCACGCCGTCACCCACGCTTGCAACTCCAGCATCGAAACCGCGCTCGCGCCCGCAGGTGGCGCCGAAGAAGCCTGACGCACAACAACACTATAAAAGCTGTTTACAGTTCGCACCAACTTATTACAAATCGCGAATGCGTTTGTATAATAATGTAGTAAAAGAACTCAATAAACTCAATAAAACTTAAAAAAAAAAAAAATGTGGAAATGAATGCGATGTCAGCGCTACCCAGTGGCAGCGGTGGGCAAACTTCACCGTCAGATTGCTCCAGATCGCCAAGCAGTGAACACGTCTGATACTTAAGATTTCCGATTACATACCTGCAACGCATGTATAGAGTCGATCCACTGCGTGCGCTCATATTCGGAGCTCAAAAAGAATACATGTTGCCGCTGCAATGCAGTAGAGCCTGGTGATCGGGCTCCCACTCTAAACACAAGATTGGGGGACGCCAATACCAGCTGGCCTTCAAGTTCAGCAAGTTTTTTGCGATTCTTCTCTGCACCACCGCGTCCGCCAATGCGTATTTTCTGAAAACATTAGTTGATATTCTACAGGGAGCTTCAAACCAATGGACATATTTCTTAATGATTTTACTAGATAAGTTATTGAACAATTATATTCCTGAGTCGGAAACCCAGCCAAATATTTTAAATAATCATTATATCAATCATTGATTAAATTCTATCGTTTAAAGGAAGGCCCTGAAATCTTACGGTAAACTTGAGTACCTACTCAATTTTTTAAACATCATTTTATGCTTTATAATTTTTTTTATATATTTTATGCATTTTCAATGCGATCTTATAAGATAAATTATTATAATAGAAAAATACTAGAAAAAATCATTATATGTCATACCGACTGACTCGACTCTTAGTATACCGTGCTTATATAAGGTTGTATCCTTATTTGGAGCTTTAATTGATTTTTTTTATAATATCGGAATAATTTATGGTTTACTGAAAATTTCTATAGCTATAGTTGAATTTATTGGATTTAAACTACATGTTCTCTTAGATTAAATACAAAAGAATCTATCGATCAATAAAATAAATTTAAAAAATATGAATATGCTGAGTTTAGCAGAAATTTGCTAAATTATCTTACCTTGTCGTCATGCGAAGCTCGTTCTTCGACTAATATCTGGTCGCGAACTGTGGAGGCTTGTGACTTTAGGGCGACGATGTTGGCGGGTGAAGTTTCGCGCGTGTCGTTTGCGTTCGCTGCCGCCGATTCCTCTTCCACGACGACGATATCCGGCAGTGGGATGAACCATTTCAGCTCGAATGTAAACTTGTCGCGGCCCGAAGCCTAATGTAATGTTGATTCAGTTAAACTACAATTACTAGTGGAGTGTTTTTTTTCAGATTTGTTCAGTTTTACACGTATTAAAAATACAAGTGTAAAATGAAGTTACTTAAGTTATTAAGTTTTTTGCATGTCTAATACTTAAATAAATGAAATTTTAAAATTGCAACAAGGTCGTTTCGTACTCCAAAGCGACGCAGCGCCTAAATAGTGAACAGTTTAAAAAAAGTTTAAATTGTTCACGTTCGCCTGTGTTAATAATACGTTAGTAAAATAAATCAATGTGTTATTATATTTTATTTATCATCATAAAGAAGCGATAAACACATCACTTACCTTATATTTCGCACACGCAATAACATCGTTAAAAAGGAATAGATGCCTTAGTTTTCTGTGACCATCAGACAATTCAACTATAAACGAATTTTTGACAAGTCTCCTTTGCGCTCGGTCAGCATTCTACAAACAAAAAACATTATTATAACAAACTTTACTAGGTACGGGACTAAATACTGCATTTTTACAACTTACAGGGAACATCGATTTGGTTTGTATGATGTTAAATTCGTCAAGGAAATGCTGCGTCATATTTAATGCGTCTGTTAACATAATGTGATCTGGATGGCTCGCTGGCGTATATTTAATGAGATCCTATAAATTAAAAAGTCATTATTTTCCTGTCCATGGTGTTATACGCGAATTTAAAAAAAAATTGAACCAAATAGGTAAATATTTTTAACAATAAAAAAAAACAATAGCAAAATTCATATTTTAGTATTAGCTTGGTTTTAAACATTACGTGTGGCTTAAAAAGGACCATTCGTTACTTACGTGTAATACTAATGCATTCTTTTGCACCCTGGCAACGGGTTTATGCAGCAAGTCATCAAGAGACATGGGCTGCCCACGACAAGCTATTTGCCGCGTAAGGTCTGCGAACCGTTGCGATGTTGAGCAGCGACGCCGCACCGCATCCGTCGCCCGGCCGTAGTTGTGTAGAAACGCTCCATAAATATTTATATTTTCAGCCTACAATAATATATTGGTTTAAATTTATTTATGTTTTAGGTAATATATGTTTTATTAATTTAGATTTGCAGCAAAATGCTATTAATACGTGACAAACGTACCATTTTTTTAAAATGACTGCCAACAGACAATGGCTCCTCCCAACTCGCAACCGCAGATTTAAGACCTTCTAGAAAGTTTTTGTGTAACTCGTGCAACTCGGATATTTTGTAAAATATGGTGTTGAACTCATCTTCTGATATAACTGGCTGAGATGTTGACAGTGTAGCTTTTATAGCATTCATATACTAAAATAAATTCAAGAAAACATAAGTAAACATCATTAACTTCCATATAAACTTTGCAAAACATTAATGTTTATCTTTAGTACCTTTTCCATGACATAAAGACATTCGACATAAACAGTTTCGCTTTCTATAATACTTGTTACAATACATCTGTGCATGGTGAGACGTTCGGCCTCCGCATTATTGGACTCCTAAAACAATACCGAGATATTAAAAAGTTAAAAAATAAATAATACATGCTCAATAAAGAAATATACGGGCGAATTTGTAGTTGATAACGTAATCAAACAAGTTTGTACACATTGAAACTGTACACAATAGCTCTTAAAAATCTTGTTTATGCAACAAACTTCTATGTACCTATGTTAACCGTATAGTTAGTTCCACAATTGCGAACTCTTTCAGTTTTCAACAGTTCACCACCTCAATCATGAAAACTGTGAGTTTTTTCCTCGTAGTTTGCGTAATAAGGTTCTCCAATAGTCATGAATCGGACAGTAAGTTTTAACATTTAGTTTATTTTTCTTAATAATTCCTTACTGTTATACTTATACTGTTACCTTTATAACAGGCGCTGAGATTAACGGAATAGAAATTTCACCATTTTATGATACTATCATATTCGGTGATGTGATTGATATAATAAATGAACTGAATAAAAATCTGGTACGTATTATATATGTTTACAGAAGTAAAGTTAATTCAGATAGGAGACATACCTATTTATTTATTTTTTTCATTTTAGAATTCACCGTTTGACGATGTCAGCGAAAGTGAAAGTGATGAAAACATAGAAGATTTATTGCAAGAATACCAACATTACTTGGATAAGGCCCATGAGCAAAGGCGCATATTTTTAGAGAAAACTAATAAAACCAAAAATAAGGTTCCGCTATTGCGTCATGAAAACTTTGTCAAATCAGGTATACAGATAGATGACAAGTATGGAAAGTTTTATGCTAACAATTACTATAATCCCAGTGTTATGAAATTACCTCCGCCATCATTCAGTAACCCAATGGATTTTTTCATACCTATAAATCCAACAATGCGCTATTTTAATAAACCCGAACATGTAATTACATCTAAAAGAAAAGATTTCAAGGAGGAATCGTCACTTGTCCATGATAAAATACAACACGAGGAAATAAATCCATTATACTTACCTCCTTCACTTCAAAAACCAATAAATTTACCCCTTAAATCATCTTGCTTTTGCAAGCCAAATGAAATGCCATGCAAATGCAATTGTAAACAATGTTTGATATCTACACATGAAAATGGCGCCAAGTTTATGAGTACTGATAGTAACAAACTTATATTATCTCGTAATTCAATCGTCCTAGAGCCTAAATTACAAGAACATGTAGTGGAAGATATAACAAATAAGGCCAATGTCCTTAATGTAAGAATTAAGGTAGATGTACAACTACCAAAAATTCTAGATACAATGAACAAGTACAAGTTATATAATCGTGAGAGTACTGCAGAATTAGACGATTTTTCAAAAGAGTTTTCATCTGGTTTTCGGCTGCCCTCGTCATACTTTAATTTCCCTATACCCATGGATATATTTGGGTACAAAAAGATTTCTAAAATAAACAGGCATGATTCGCCTTTGCACAAGATCACTATACATAAAAAGAAAAAATCTAAATCAGGAAATAATAACAAGAAGCACCATAAGAAACTCATAACTTTCCACGATATCAAACTATCATCACCACATACTTTGAGACCAGTTTTTATAGGAAATCTCAATTTAAGTAATATTACCAATGCTACAAATGAAAATATGGATAGAATTCGTCAAGAAAATGCAACTAAAGAAACCACCCCAACAAATGTTTTATTCAATACAACTGGCACTGTTTCAGAAGTGCCTGTACTATTAAATTCTACTCAGGTAGATGAAAGCATTTATTTGATGGTGAATATATCTAACAATAGCGAAAATGAAAAAGATGATGTCCAAAAAACTGGAAATAGTATAGAACTCGAATATAAAACTGTAACAAACGGTACAACTGAATCGCCATTAGGCATTCGACAGAAACGTGATATAATGTCACAAAATGCAACTGATGTTTTTAAAAAAAATACAATATCCAAAGCGAATAATATTTCAAACCAGAAAAACGTAATTAGTCCTAAGGGCAACATAGTTTTAAACGTAATAAAGAAATCGAATAGAAGTATTTTACCAGACAACGAGTTACTTTATTGGCCAAGTAATATCCACAATCAATCACAAATTCAAATGAAAGATATAACTGATATTATTCTAGAACAGGAAAATAAAAAAGCTAAGCTAAATATGACCAAGGAGGCAATACGGCACAATCATACCATAGCATTGGAAAAAGCCATATTTGGAAACGTTGACTGGAATGACGTAGATACAGTAGTACCAACTTTAATTTCTTTCGTAGGTAAATATATAAATGGAATCTTAACTTTCTGTTCGGAGAAGATTTGTCATTCCATGAAATGTGGCAACAAAACATGTGTGCATAGAACTTGCGTCCCTGAGCAAAGGTTCAATCACATCGGGCATTGCGGCGGGTGTAATAAAACTGGTAAGTAGTACCCATACAGATTTAATGAGATTTTACTATTGATTTAAGTAATGATGTTTCATACATCAATTTAATATTTCAGACAGCGTAGCTTCAATGGAATCTATCATGGATCTTCCTTCTAACGTTGCTTTTGAAATTGTAGACATATTGCAAGATAAAATGTTAGGGAAATTGTATGGTAAGGTTACACTGTGTATTAATTCCAAATGCAGCAGTTTTATCGCATCAAAGAAGACCTTCATAAAATTCAAATGTCTAGCCAAAAATCTAAATGATAGGGGGCATTGCTCCAACATCAAAAAATCATAAAACCAACTCCGCAATCAACTATTTTAAAAATCAACTAGAAATGGATTACATGTAGTATTTACAAATATGAAACACTGATAAGCAACGCAGCTAGTAACTATTGTGTGGGTGTGCCAGTGCATTGGATAATGACGTTACACAGACTTAAGATGGTATTTAATAATTTAGAACATAGAATAAACGGATTAAATATAACAATATTTCTCATTTTTTTAATTTTAGTAAGAATTGCTTCAATACAGGTTAGTACTTTACGGAAAACAACACTTACTTTACATTATTTGAAAACATTTTAGTCAATTGAAATTACTCATTGAATAAATCATATTATTTAATTATAGCCCAACTACAAAAAGTATTTAAACCCCTGGAGCCATATAAGGCACCCAGTCCTTAAAGTTTTAAAGTTCAGTTCAAGTGGAAATATCGAACAAGAGAATATAGCTCCAAACCAAGTCATTGATATCAAAACCACTATAAACCCAAAACACATGAAAAGTGATGACAATCTCATTCGGAATTCAAGTTATACAATAGAAGAGTTGAAAAATATTATTAACGATATATATGTGAGCCTCAAATCGCCTGCAAGATTGAAGATATTAACCAATTGTTCCAAACCAAAGCAGTTATGCAGATTTTTGACATGCCCGAACATCAAAAAGTATTGTACACTTTGTGAAATTAAAATGAATAAGAAGACAAATAATAATGTTACTACTTGTCAAAATTTCTCTACCACTTGGTTGGCACAATCAATTCTTTTTTAACAGGTAAAAATGAATATTACTAGAATAAGAATAAAAGCTCTGCAAATGAACTTTTCGTTTTAATCACTATGCATGCTTAGAATGCACAATAAAACACTTATCTCGTTTACATTATTTTTAAGATAGGAGATACGGAGCAAAATTAAAGGGTTTTCTAGACAGCGGCGGCCGTTTGTTGCTCATTAAGTAAACATTCCCGGCTGCCTTATCTCAAGGCAGATATGAGCGTGACATACCAAGGCAGGTATATAAGGGGCAGTGGGAACAATTTAAACATTTGTATCTGTCGAAAAGCCCTATTCATCACAGGCCATGTTTTTTACAAAGTGCGCGTTATCTTTCTTAATTTTATGCTTAGTGAACTCCACATCAAGCAAACCAACTGACAGTAAGTAATGTTGGCAATCCTTTTTTGTGTTTCCATTAACATAAATTAACTGATACTAACACATAATTACTTACAGGCAACATAACAGAGGGTCGTGGTATTGGATCTACACTGTGGGGATGGATAACTTACCCTTTTTCTTGGTGGAGTTCGAATGAAGATGATCAGCCAATTCAAGATCATCTAATTGCATCCTCTACTTATGGGCCTTACGATAACATCGAGGTCGGGAAACATAACGTCACAGTTTGGTGTAACGATCAAACTTGTACCACTATGAAGTGTGACAAACTCGGTTGTAGGAACAACACGTGCAATATTTACGACACAAATTTGATTGGAGAGTGTCGCGAATATCATACAGATGTAGACCCTGAAAAACCAATTTCAGACTCTTCGTCGGGGTCTTTACCAATGGAAGAAAATCAAATCACAGAGAATTCAAAGAATAACTCATCATCAACACCTCCTGTAACTGCGAGTCCACTATCATTACATCATCATGACTCAGACAAAAATGAAAACACCGCAGAGACTCCATTAGAGCTTGAAGCTGTACTATCGTCAACAGTTACTGAGAAAGAAACCAGTCAGGTCGATAGTAAGGATGTAGCATAACTGTAGCCAGGTCAGTCTTTCTAACACTTATAACACAATGTCACTAAAATAATAATAAATAAAGTGTTATTGCATGTTTATTACTATAAAACAAATAATTTCATTTACAAAAAAGTCTACCTTGTCCAGCCATAAGATCTGTTACAAATAAAGATTTTTATGACGTAATGTAATTTTACTAAAACTTATATGTACTCATTTATTAGTCTCAGCAAAAATTAAAAAGTATTCTATTCGAAATGGCCACCTTTGGCTTTTATACGACACGAAAAAATATGTGAAATGGCGGAAAATCGAGAAAAGTTTTTAAAATGATAAACGCGTTCCAAATTCAGAATAATTAAAAAGTTGAATAAAAAAAGGTTTTATGTAACAGTATTTATGGCCAGACTAGTAAGTTGTATTAAAAGTAAACTCCTAAAGTAAAATGTTCCTTTATAATTTACGGTGTCGATAAAGTTCTTAGAAATGTACACCCGACACTTGAACGATTCTAGAACTACGAACTAGAATAGATTCTACCTTTCTTTACTCCTTCCGTTGAAAAGAAACACTTCATATTTTATTCCTCATTCCAGGTATTAATTCGACGATACTTCTACAATTGGAAAACTCTCTTTTGGGAAATATGAAGCAGTTCTTTTCGTCTACGCTTGAACATTTTATAACATCACTCGCTAACAACTTCATTAGGAAAATGAACATTAATGCAATTTGCATCGATGGAATTTGTTACTACACAATTTGTGAAAATAGTAATTGCAAAGTAAGATTTTGTAAGTATATTTTATTGATAGGTGTAGAAGAATGCACATTTGAAAATCCTTTGAAAACTCCAGCAACTTTTAAAATGAAAATCCTAAGCAATAAAATATATCTTACGAAACAGGACTCTGAAATTGATAATAGTTATAAATATAACAATGAAAACAATGAAATAAAACAATATTACAATTGAGTTTAAATAAATACTGTCTGTTATACAAATCCTAAAACATCCCTCAAATCATATGTCAAATTATATATAACTCAATAATCTCATAACTTCAGACGCACAAGACTAAAACCTGAGAAAATAGCCCATATGTAACGTAGAAAAGGCACTATGTGGACTGTGGAGATCAAGCAAGTTATAATGAATCTTTTTAAATTAGAGGTACATACAAAACAAAACAAAAATAAATTGAGCTACCGAGCCTTGTGAACCCCCGTCGAAATTTTCCAGTACCTTTCTAATTTTACGCTGTAGGCCAGCGTTGTCTCATCAATGAGAGGAACATGCTCTCAATTGGGAGAGCATTGGACCGGATGGTTGTGGGTTCGATTCCCGCCTGAGAATTCAGTTGTGAGCAGAGTCTATTTTTTTCCAGTATTTGTCTATTAAAATAATTTATCTGAGAAAGTAGCATTGAAAAAATGCACAAAATATATAAAATTATAACAAAGATAACAAAATAAATAAATAATTTCATGAAAATGTCTCTATTCATTTATAATTATAATATCTGGCACCGCTTCAAACAATATAACAGACAATTACGGCAACATTTCTTAGAAAATAAAAAAACATTATTTTTTACCATTAATAATGGGTGATTATAATTATGCTGTGGAGTTATATTTTTTGTGGGTTGTATTTTATTTTTACAAGCTTTTATTAACTTTTATCTCCCCCGGTGTCTGTAATGATATCTTGAAAGTTAAATACGACGCACTTCCCGGTTTTTGATTGGGCTGAAATTTTGCATGCATGTGTATATCGCGTGAGAATGCATGCATTATGATTACATGGAGCTGAAAGGTGGCCATAGGAATTCCGTAATAAAACGACACAACCCCATCGAGTTTAGGCTCTTTTGATTCGTCTTGATGAATACTTTGGTCCTAGATAATATCGGCATGCAACACCATCAAATTTAGGAAAATATTTTTGCTTCTATTTGGTATGAATGTAGATTAGTTTTTAACTTTTTAATTCGTTTCATTAACAAGTAATAATAAAACTTATTAAAAAAAATCATTTTTTTTTCTTGTTATCCAAGGATTGAAATAAGCTGTGGTGTATGGATGAAAAAACATTTATTTAACTACAACTTATCTTTTCGTTAGACCAATGCCTGGTGCTAGGTTAGGAAATGAAGTAATGTTGATACCTTCTGTAAATACCCAGTCATCATATAGACTTTATATAGTACTGAAAAAAACTTTCCGTTTTCTTTTTTATTGAACACAATAAAAGAAAAAATATTTATTTCGAAATTTAAACAAACTATATTGGCCATTTTGTCTATTACGCATAGATTATTTTCCTTATTTATAAAATCGCCTCACGTCGTCTCGCTTACGGCTCGGGCTACAATCAAAACCATCGTCGGTGATCGGTCACTTTTACCCTCTCAGTTAACAAAGAACTTTGCCAGGCATAATATTTAATTTCGTAGACTTATTTAATTGGCCTAGGAAAATATACAACTACAACATTAAATGCTACATAAAAGTAAAGTAAATAAAAAAGCCCACAAAGTTACCACTTCAAAGTGAAATGTAACAATCGTTCGCAAACTTAACATTAAACGACTGAAGTTATTCAGATGAATTTAACTATTCTCTATCCAAACATTAACTAGAGGTGAAGTTTTGTGCAATATTACAGTGTTTTAACTAAAATAGTTATTAAAAAGTATTAATAATAAGTAGCAACAAAAGATAAAAAATAAGATTACAAGTAAAAAGAAAGTATGACTTACTGATTTTATAAGTTCAAAAATGATTTAGGAAATTTAAGACGAAATATATCAACATCTTGATAAACCTTATGAAATATGACAAGATCTAATGAGAAAGTGATTTTTGGTGTTATTGGTACGACACAAAGGAAGTGCAAATATTTGCGTTCACTTGTCCGTTTACATTTATAAATGAAACTTCTAATAAGAAAATAATTTTTTACCTGTTATAATATTATTGATTTAGATAGAAAAAAATAGTTACGATGTGATAAAATTAATATTAAATTTCAAAAAATATCTTCTTTACGTTTAATAAATTTATCTTGAACGGTCGCAATGATATCAAAATTGGTTTCGCATAGGGAATTCTTAGTCGTTGATATGTATTCAAGGAATAACAAAAGGTCTAAAGAATGGATTATTATAATTTAATCAGAGTTCTAGGATTAATAAAATATTTAAATTATTTGGTAAGTCTTAACGGTTATTTCATTAATAAGTGAAGTAAACAAAATGAACAATCGAAAGTTACAATTAGGTCTCTCAGCTCATTAACTGTAAGCTCGTTATTTTGATGACTAT
The DNA here is from genome assembly GCA_927399485.1 of Calamotropha paludella. Lineage (NCBI taxonomy): Eukaryota > Metazoa > Arthropoda > Insecta > Lepidoptera > Crambidae > Calamotropha > Calamotropha paludella. Next base: position 17,774,165 of record OV656813.1, on the reverse strand, counting down.
ACCATAGTAAAGCTACGAGGAATTTTCTTTCTACTAATACCATCACCAACAATACGAAATACAGAACACTATTGATAAAACCTAAATCAGGAATTGGTTTTATAACTTAAAATATGTTTTCATCATTTTCATCCTAATATGTTTCATTTTGGACAAAAAATTAAGTACATTTTATCAAATGGAGTTTTATCTGAGATATTTTTTCTAATAAAGTGGATAGTTTAAAGCAGTGTTACATTTATACAACACCTATTACCTGGTGTTGCAGCTTCCTGAGGACGGGAGGCGTTGCACTAGCCTCGGTTTCCGACGAAATCGTCCGGAGTAGCAGCGGCGTATCCGATGAATCTGCTAACTCTGAGCTCGCCTCGTTGGATTCCGCACCCTCGCCCGCTTGCCTGCATTAGTTTTGTAACGTGTATAGCGGGTTCCTCCAAGACTATATAGTAATTTCCTTATAGTTTTCGTTTTAAAATATCTCGTGATTTACAAATATTCCGCTTTATCCGCTACCTGAATACTAGTTCTTAAAGTGGCAGTGAACGATAAACCACTAACGCTTCAATAAATGGTATCGTTCGCTGTCACATTAAGCACGAGTTTTCATTTAGAATGGAGGAGACCTACTAATCATTGTTACGTTATTAGGTACTACCGAAGCCTCTGGCGCCTTATCAGTCTAAGTCGAAAGTCGCTTGCACACTGCACGATGCCTATCGCTTCAGGCCACGCCCCGCTCCATAATACGAAGCCAATTAGGGATAGGTATGGGTCGTGATGGCGTGTCCGATGCGATCAGTTGAAACGAATATTTCTACAAAGTGGTAAGGCACGAGAGTACTCGATAGTACGTCACATAAAAAAATTAGAAAAAAATACAAAACATCTGTTTAAATTTATGGAATAAGGGATATACTTTTTTATTTTTTTAAATCCATAATCATTGCGAGAAATATTACTAGCAACGTGCGTGTCAAACGTAATGAAATGATATTAAAACAAATATGATTAAAATTCGAACTTACTGTATAAAATAATGTATATTGACATAGTTAGGGGCGACGGCGCAGGGAGGAGAATCGGGCGCCCGGGGCGCAGACGGCGCCGGCGGTAGCGTGCCGGCGACCGAGCTGTCGTCAGCATTCGACGCGGTGCCACCTGGACAATGCAAAAGCAACCTTTGCAAACCCCATCTAATGCCGAGGCGTCATATCAATTTACTAATAACGCGACACCACACCAGGAAGTTGATACCAAAAATATGTTTGGTATACAAGCCTTTGGATTGTATTTTGGTATACAATACAAAATCCAAAGGCTTCAGGGTTTAAAGTATTTTCTTTAATTCATTAGGATTCAAATAAATATGGTACACTGGCAGGTTATTTTTATTATGCTTGAGAAAATATAGCTTGACACCCGTGATATATGTCTAAGTGATATGCCTAGTGCTGGGACAATATTGATATAATCGATCATAATTTGCTTTTATTATTATAAGATTTTTTTAATAAAAATGTGCTTTATTGTGCACCAAGAGAAATTATTAGCGCGAAAGTTTTATTAAAGACAAAAACATTTGTAAATTTGCAAATGCTGTATGTAGCGTTGTTTGTGATAATGATATTAGACTCACTCAAGTTGTTAAGAATAATTAAAAACCATTCTTGCAAATTTCCATACGTTTTTACAGACTTGAACGCAAGTAATCAATTCGGCACAAAACCTGACGAAGTCCCAGTATGAGCAATTTATTAATCTTCGCCCTTTACCTTTAGGCACTTTATTGGTAGACTCGACTGCACCGTGAGTCCACGATTTTGAAACGGTTTGGTTTGCATTGAGCCATGGTTCATTTAGTAAAACTATTTTGTCATAGTTCGAAATATTCTTGAATTTGTGTAAAAAATCAGTCAAAGAAATGTCTGTGGATTCCTTAAAAAGAATAGACCCCTTCTATACTGAAAGCTTTCTTCAGAATTTGCAATAATAACAATAAGCTTCTTGAGAACAAATTTGCTTCTTTAATGGGCAAAGCCTTCACATTTATAATGCTTATGTTATTTTCTGGGATTTCTCATTGTTTGGTAAGACCGTAAAAAACTTTAAAATCGATTGATTCACATTTATCGATTCATTCCACCCCTCGCAATATTGCTATCTGATATAAGCTTTTACGTACGTTACCGTTTTAATTTTTTAAGTACTAATAACGGACAATTTAAGAGTTGGTGATGACGTTATAATTTTTTTTTGTGTCGCGGCGCTTGTTCAAAGTCAATATTGTCGGATTCAGTGACATGAGATATCACGGTTATAAAGCTGTATAATTATTTGTTAGTTCTATGTGTATGGCACAATTTTGTAATTCTTTTATGGCTGGTCTTATTTTCATGTTCAAGAATTTAGCATAAATTTTAGAATAATTACAAGCAACATTTATTATAAATTTTGGAATAACTACAAGCAACAACACAAACTACATATAAATTAAAAAATTCATCCAACTAGAATTTGTCAGCACTAAGATTAAGATTGTCTTACGTTATAAGCAGATTGCCATGTGGACTTGTCGCGAAGAGTATACATTATATATTTTTTTAAGCTTACATTCAATAACTATTATACCATAAAACCGAAAATATTAGTTTTCTGTAGTTCTTTAGAGTGATATGAACAAACCTGCTTGTATATAAACATATTCGCCATCGTTGATATCGACGGGAACCTGATCGTAGTACGGCTCGTCCTCAGACAATGGCACGGCAGCTGGGATGCTCTCTAGAGAAACAGGCGCAGATTTATCTGCCTCCACCTCTGGATCCGGAGTGGTGGACGTTACTTCCTCATCTATAGAGCGTGGGGTTGCCGCACCCCCTGACCGTTTCCTCTCCGACGATAACGAGTTAATCGATTCATAACTCTTGACCTACGCAGGAAATACATAAAAACATTTAAATTATAATGTTTTAACAGTAACGACTATATCACCGCGACATTCAAGCTAAAAATAATGAGACAAAATAAAATAATGTTAGGCTGATTTTAATAATAATTATAATAATACTAGCTGCCCCGGCCACGCGTTGCTGTGTTATAAATTCAAATCAAATCTATCCTATTTTTTAAGTTGGATCAAATAACAGATAGTTACGAAGTTTGATCGAAATTGGTTAAGTAGTTTAGGAGTCCATTGAGGACAAACATTGTGACACGAGATTTATATATATTAAGATTTCTTACCTAGCAAAAAGTAAGTAAGCACAAGCAAGCAACCGAAAACGTTATGTAAATTTTAATCGACCATATTTGAGATTTTTTTTTTAAACAGTCCACTTTGTGGCATCTTGCCACGAGATAGCATCGCAGAACATCAAGTTTACATTATTAACACTTGTTATTATGTTATTATAGGCATGTTATGTTTGACAGATAGGATCAAGCGAATAAATATACACTATTTCCTCTCTAAAGAAATGACCAATAGATGTAAATTCCCTGCAATAATAGACATACATATTAACGATGAAGAGTTATAACGTCATACACTGTTACAGTGAAAAGTGCTTATAAGCAAGAAGTGTAAGTAGAGCCATCAAAGATAATATTTGGTGAGCAACGCTCACTTAGTGAACAGAACAATAGCCGAGACAATCACTGTGGTGATCGCCCAACGGACAAACTGTCAGAACTCATTTGCTTTATTGCTCGTCAATTCGTTTCTTTTCTAGCGTTACTCGTTTCTCGTTCACCATCCACGGTGGAACTAGTGCCTTGAGGGCGGAATATCGACGACCGTTTAGTACAACGGTAGCGATCTTGCATTTAACACCAAAGGTCTTGGGTTCGAGTCCCGGTAGGGGCAGATGTTTGTGTGATGAATATGAACATTTGTAACTGAGTAATGGGTATTTAGGGAGCGTTCAAGTATTACGTAACGCAATTTTTGAAGATTTTTGACCCTCACCCCCCCCCCCCCCCTTGTAACGCGCCGTAACGTTTTACTGTACCCCCTCTTTAAATGTTACGTAACACTCAAGTGAGCATTTTTACCCAAAAGTCGCAAAACTTATGTTGCGCAAAGTACAGACAAGTCGCTAAAATATCCTTGTTATAGTTTTAATCGACTTTGCGGTAGTAATACTAAATAAAACAAGAAATATTCAACCCGCAATACATACGTATTTTGTTTATTTTTTAGAATTTTTACACAATTATTTTTCTCCTTCATTCTCCTATTTAGCTTTTTTTATTAATAAACGCTTAAAATAAACAAACATATTTATTTTAACCTTTGGCGATGCAATTATAAACAGAAACTTGACTGAAATTAAACATTTTAGTCTATATAAAATCGTACCTATTCGTAACAAAATTTAAAAAAAAATTGTTAAAATCGTTTTCTCAACAAAATAAAAAAAACAACTACACTGGTCAATACAAAAATCGGCCCACCTATATTTTACACGAAAACTCATGATTTCGTATTTTGAATGAAACAAATTGTATAATTATTTTACTAAATAACGTCAGTTTTTTACGAATCAGTCAATAAATTGTTTATCTTAATTGTAATTATTGGAAATTTTTAACGTTAATAAATTTTGTTAAATAATATAAATTTTCAGTTATTATACGCTCCTGCGGTGCGTATTTATGATAAATATTATCTTAATTGTAATTATAAACATAAACATAAACACTTTTTTATTTGGTACTAACACAGGACATTAACATACAACACAAAGACAGTACATAAATAATAATAATAAAAATTTAAACTAAAAGAAAATAAAACAAAACAAGACAATTAAGATTAAGCTAAAACTTTAAAACAACAAAAATAAAAACTTAATTTTAACCTAATAATTATGTCCCACGTCTGTACCAAAAGGGTGACCAATTCAGCTTAATGTCAGCTTGAGGGCTGACGCTGATTTTCAATTGGCCCCCATTTCTCCTTCACTTGACACATGGATGCCCCCGCGGAGCATGGCAATACATTTAAGCAACATTAGAAATAAAATGATAATGATAATGCGCGGCGCCTCTTCGCTAGTGCAATGTTAGCAATACCGAGCGGCGGCGCCAGAATGGCGGGAAGCATGGCGGCAGCGACGGCGCAGCCCCCCGGCGGACGATCGAACAGTCTGGAGCGCCGCACGGCAGAGTAAACACGTGCATTTTGGGTTGTGAAAAACGCTCAGCGAAGCGAAGCCGCGTCAGTTAAAGTGCAATTGCTTTTATATATGAAGGATAAAAAGAAATTATATATACAAAATTAAACTAGTAGAGGCGGAATTATCAAGCAGTGTAAGTATAAGTGTCTATCAACCCAATTGAAAGAATGCCAGCTCTTATCAAAGTAATTAGTTAAAATTGATAGTTTACAATATTTTTTACAGACAACTATGCAAATATGATGAATATATGATGCAGAAATGTGACATTAAAAGAAGCTCCCAAAAAAAACTGGAAGGTTTCATGCAATAATGAAAAGTTTCATTCAGATAAACACAACAAAACAAAACCAAAACCAAAACGCGGGCAATGAGCAGAGGTATAGTATAAGTTTGAGTTATTTATTATATTTCATACGCGAAACATCTTAATACGTGACTGGACTAAATAAGTAAAAATAGTAATATAAATATTATAGTAAAAATAAATACTGAATTGTTAGAATGCATATTACCTCCTCAACACAGATCTGCAAAATCTGTGTACATAGGCTATGCATATTGTGAATATTACATAAATCTTCCCCGATTTCGGTATATGATATTATATCACTCCCATCCAATTAATATTAATTTAAAGTAAAGTGAGATTATTAAGTAATAAAGTGATAACATAAAGCATAAGGTAAAATTAAACCGAGTTTATTTAAATAGTATATTTTTAATGAATGATATATTTGACATTAAATTTACTTATTACTTTTCCGTTCTATATATATATATATATATACATATATATATACATATACACACATACACACACACACATATATATATATACATACACACATACATATATATACATACATACACAACACACACACATACATATATACACACATACACATACACACATACATACACATACATGCTTACATCCATACGCTCATATACATACATACACATATACGCATATACACACATACACACACACACATGCACAAACATACACACAAAAACTACGATCCCTAATTTTGTTCTCTTATTCTTTATTAATATTTATTGGCTTCATTTTTCAGGACTGGAAACAAGAGAGATGAACATGAGTAGCAAAAAATAAAACAAGCTGAAACAGAGTCCATACAGGAATGCCGTGATCGTAACTCCGCACGCGTAACCTACCAGCCTGTGACACAGTGCAGCAACATAGACAAAAAACCACACTGCTGAGTATATCCACACCTGTACAATATCCGTGTTATTTGTTATTTTATAAAACCATACGCTTTTACGGGAATGATAATGATAACGCACTGAACAACAAGCTTTATATATGAGAATGATCCAAGCGTATGCCTTCCATCCTACGCTGCGCGTCCATCAGAAATTCACGCAAGTGTTTCTTAAATGTACTGATAGTCCCAATTAACCTTAAAGGGGGAGGGAGATTGTTCCAAATTTTGGCCGCGGCGTATCGGAAACTACCTCTGAAAGCAGCGGATTTGTGCTTTTGAATTGCTAATTGCTGAGAACACTGCCTTCGGTCACACTGCCTTGCGCTAGACACCCATCTCAGCCTCTCATGCAAATACAATGGCTCTTTCTTGTGTATTACTCCAAAGAGAAGACATGCTAAGTGGAGCTTGCGTCTCGATTTCATCTTCAATAGATTGTGTCTATTTAAGTATGGTGTTATGTGATTTCTAAAGGGTACAGCAAAACAAAAACGCGCACACGCGTTTTGCACTCTTTGAATAAGTCGCTCAGTACGGGCAAACAAACGGGGACCATAAACGATGTCAGCGTAGTTAAGCTTCGCCAAAACAAGAGATTCGGTTAACTGTACTCGTAGGCTCTCAGATAAGAAAGGTCTTATTTTGTAGAGCACTTTAAGGCGGTAAAAACAGTTGTGAACAGATTCTGCTATATGCTTTTCAAATCTTAAATTTGTGTCAATGTTCAATCCGAGATTACGCGCCACTTCCACTCTCTCTACTGGGTCCCCCATGAGCCTTATATCTAACTTTTCTGGCAAAACACGTCTCAGTCCCTCGGTACCGAATACCATGTACTTAGTTTTTGATGGGTTAAGTACCAGACAGTTCTTACTAGACCACTCAGATATGGCATTTAACTCTTTATTGAGGTCTCTTACCGCAGATTTGTAGTCTTTTGGTTTAAATGATATATACACCTGCACATCATCCGCGTATATATGATATCGACAACTATTTAGACATGTAATTATATCCGCACAGTAAAGAACAAACAGAATCGGGCCCAGTATGGATCCAGTATGGATAAGGAATTTTTAACGTTAATAAATTTTGTTAAATAATATAAATTTTCAGTTATTATACGCTCCTGCGGTGCGTATTTATGATAAATATTATCTTAATTGTAATTATAAGGAATTTTTAACGTTAATAAATTTTGTTAAATAATATAAATTTTCAGTTATTATACGCTCCTGCGGTGCGTATTTATGATAAATATTATCTTAATTGTAATTATAAGGAATTTTTAACGTTAATAAATTTTGTTAAATAATATAAATTTTCAGTTATTATACGCTCCTGCGGTGCGTATTTATGATGAATATTATCCGGATGAATGTGTATGTGAAAATGAATCTGATATAGAGAGTGAATAAGTTAAATTTTAAGACTTTTATAATCGATGTTTATATATAATACTTTATAATGTTTAAAATGTATACTAGTGTACCATATTGCAATTTTGTTATACATATTTATTTACTCAAAAATTTGCGTTGATTTGCGTTAATGTTATAACATTAAAAATTATGGAAAAAAGATAAATCAAAACAAGTTCATAAACAGTAATTATTATGAACTTGTTTTGATTTATTACTTTATAATAAAAATTGTAGCTCATTAAAAAAAATCCATTAAAGTTGACAAAAAAATATATCAGATATATAATAAATTCAATATTAAATAATATTTGATAAATAACAAATTATTTAATAAAAATAAATAAATAAATTTGGGAAAAAAATGAGTCGAGTGGACTTAAAACTTTAAATTCATTTTTCTTGAAAATGAAAGTGAAGTGCGTCTTACCATTTTACCTAGTTATTGAGGGGATACTACTCTACAACATATATGAAAATCACCGGAATCTGTGATTCCCAAGTTTGGTACTCCCTTGTAAGTATATTCTTATTAATAATATTGGCAAAGGAGTTATAAAGTCGGTCTTATTGATTTTGTTTACGGAAATACCATTGAGAATTTAAATAAAATTTATTGCAAATCTCAAAACTCCTCTACTCAACTATACCTTAAGCGAAAATGTGTATAGTTACAATAAAAACCGCTAGCATTTCGTCGGCATAGGATAAAATAATGTGTATATTTTATAGAGGGTAAAGAAGAAACCAGTATTATTAGCAATGGATACGAGATAGATAAACTGCCTATCGTTGACTAGCACTGGCCTACTTACTCTTTCACTGATGGAGGGTGTTGAAGCTCTACTGGCGATTGACTCTCGTGATTCCGCGTTACGTATTCGTCGGCTAAGCGAGGACGGTGGACTATCGTCTACGAGGCCGGATTCCGGCAAGGAAGCACCTCGTTTACTGAACACTTTTGGTGGGGGTCTGAAAAATTTATTAATATAATTAAATTGAATTCACCATTTAAGGCTTGCGCTCAGTTAAAATTAAAAAAACAAAATCACCTAAGATTATAATTATTTTAAATATTTGAATATTCAAGGTTCAGAAATACTTTAACCGTCTTCTGAGGCACCGAGGGGCTCTGTGGATAAATTATTTAGTCACCCACCCTAGCACCTGTCCTTGAGATTGTATAACCTCTGTGATCATAAAAAGAACTTATTTATAGTGAGAAACTGCGCCACGAAGCTTTTCACATTATTTCAGGAAAAAGTACATATTCTAAATACACTTTTCCAAAAAAAAGGGAAATATACCATAAATAAAATGCAACATTTATGTAAAATTATAGTATGCTAACAGGGTATCACATGTAAGTTGCAACAGTACTATACATTGTTGTAACAACAGAGATATATAATTTGTTAACTTACTTTGGTGGGACTTTTTTCTTTGCTATTGCAGCTACATCAACAGGACTGCTCTCAGAAGATTGTGGTGAATCTTCTGCTTTTTTTGCTGCATTTTCAGCTAATTTTAAACCATTGACTTCGATGACTGTTACAAAATCACCTGCTTGTGAAGCTGGACGGTTTTTGGATTGGGTTGGACTTGCTTTCTCTACTAAAAAATTATAATAATCTCAAATATATATATATAAAACAATAACAAGATAATAAAAGTCAAAGACATTTACTACATCAAAGAGCACACGGAGAAAGTTTAAAGATTCTTTTTACCACACATTTACCTATTATAAACAGATAGATGTACATTAATATGTACAAACAAACCTAGGGACATTTAAAAATAAAATTATGTGGATTAGCATTGAGTTGGGCAACATTTAGACATATGAGTATTATTATAAAAATACCATCAATATAAATTTTATGTAACCAAATAGCCCTATTTAAAGACTTCAATTAAAGTGACAGTAAAAACACATTTTATATTTATTTACAACTATAAGATGTTATTAAAAACATTTGTTTAGAAAGCAAATTGAAGTAAATTTAATTAAGAATTCAAGAATATTTAAATCGTAACAATTATAATTATATATTTACCAATACTTTCCCTATTACTCTCACTCCTCTGCACCACTTCGCTATTACATCTCCTTCTTGCTGCTTCTGCTGCGAGATTGGAAGACAACTCATTGATGCATTGGTTAACAGAGCTCCTTTCTGCAATACGCACAGGCTTGTTTCTAAGCTGTACATCTTCACACTCAGCAGTCTCTGTTGTAGAGTCATCACTTTTATTACAGCTATCTATACTGACTTCACTTTGTTTTGACAGTGAATCTGTGTTGGAATCCTGAAATAGTACTTTTGGTTAGTTGGAAAATAAAGGAATCTACTTTTCTTGGACGTAATCAGAACTGGTTCTACAATAAACTTCTACTGGATGTGTCAAGTATATTGTTCTAATCCTGTTCGTGGTAAAAAATAATTAAACAAAAAAAGTAATAAATTTACATTATAGATTATAAATTTGGGAGTGTAATGTTGATAATTTTGCTTATGACTAATAGTTAACTTTTATTTAAATGAGTAAAACATAACAGTTCCTTCTGAAACTTGAGGAAACTCATTCCATTAAATCCCCAATAAGTTGATGTTTATATATAGAAAGACATCTACCAATTCGAAAAAGTTACATAACAATAATTTTATTGTTGGTACGATAGTGGCAACCCTACCTATGAGCTAAAGCTCTCCAAGTTGCAAACCTGATAGAGGCATATATGTTTATGTGACAAGTATTGTTTCTGAGTCATGAATGTTTATATAATTATTGATGTAATAGGTAGACCATTACTATTTTGCATTAGTTATTTTACAAATAAAATAATTTTTATCTACAGAATCACAGTTTTACAGGAGATCATTTTAAATGTAAAGCTATCCTAATTATTATAAGAACTAAGCTATGTTCTTTTATATTGCAATATTTAGACCATCATCACTAAAAATTAATAATCAAATCTGTAAAATTCATACCAGTATTAACTCTAACAGTTACTAAAACTGCAATTCTGTAGATAAGCATTCTTTGTAAAATAACAAATGCAAAATAGTAATGGTCTACCTATTACAGCAATAATTATATAAACATTCATGACTCAGGAACAGATACTTATCACATAAACATATATGGTGTTAACTGTTACAGTTTGTGGTATAAATTGTGCAGATTTCATTATTAATTTTTGGTAATGATGGTCTAAAATATTGCAATATAAAAGAACATAGCTTAGTTGTTATAATAATTGGGACAGCTTTATATTTAAAATTATCTACTGTAAAACTGTGATTTTGTAGATACAAATTAATGCTTTGTAGCAACTGATAAATATTAATTGGCATATAAGGTTGCAGCAGAGACCTGTTACTGTAAAAAAACCTAGCATAACAATAATTCATAACAAGTTGTAATAAAAAATATACCTATACACTTGGCTTGTGTTCTTAAAATATACAATCCAATTATATTATTGCTACAAAATTTGCAAATTAATTTTTAAATGGAATGAATTGTGTCATTTTAAACCATTAATAATGAAATGTGTTGTGACCAATTACATCATTCATTAGAGCACAAGTGACTCACTCCTATTTTCACTTTAATAAATGGAGCAGTGTGTAAATAAAAAGGTTTCAAAAGTATTATTTGTCATAAAAATAGTTTGATTTTGCCAATTAAAGTATTGATATAGACTAAAAAATTATAGTATACAGTCAATTTCTAAAACTATATTTTTATTTGCTTTCCCCTATACATAGAATTATGAATAACACATAAAATGAGGCTACATATACATCCATTTAAATTACAAATTACATCAAACTGTTCTTTTCTTCCGCTTCACAGATCAACAGGTACAGTTATGGATAAATATGTAATTTCAAATATTCATGATTAGCTTTTATTTATTCAAGGCCAAAAATGTAAACCTAACCTCATATAATTATAGCTTTTGCTTTTAAAAATAAAACAAAATTATTTAAACATTGATTACTTTTATGATTTATTATATCAACATAATTGTTAAAATGAATCTTGTATAAATCTAATTTATAAAAATATGTAGTTATAGATGTACAAACAAAACAGAACAAATATATTTTATTGTAGCACAGTAGCAGTTAGAAAATATAAATGAATAATCTTGTTTATTGTGATTGAGAATATTTTTTCAAATAGAGATATTACAGATTACAAAGCTAATTTTATTCATATATCATATAACAAGACAATTATTTCATACAACTGATAAGGCACGATTATAATGGTCTATGATAAATATAGCTGTAAAAATATCTATTGCATTACAATATGTTACATAAATAACAGTTAGTCATTATAATAGTTGCGGTGTGACTTAATATCTAAATTACTATATTCCTACCTGCTTGCTATCTGAAGTCTTATCATCAGGATCAATCACGTCAACTTCTGAGGGCGGCGCCCCTTTGGGACCTTGCGCTGCTGCTTTATGTTTCTCTACATCAGATAACAAAGTTTCCAAGTACTCAACATAGAATTCTTCCTTTTCCAATTCTTCTCTGAGTATAGCCACCTTCTGTTTGTGTTTAGCCAAATTGGCCCTGACATCTTCTTCCCAAGCGGCTGGCAAAGCACTCTCTGGAAAACGTTGCACCCACACACGCTGAAAATCTCCAAAGACACTCATCTCTCACAAAACGATTTCATGACAAATTTATGTTAGAAATTAGGTTCTTTATAATTATGTATATGAAATTATTCACTGTAAAAACGTATCAGAAATAGGTAGTAGTTAACACCTGTCATCGCAACACGTTATTTTTTTTGTTTTCTTGTTAAGGAAGGCAATGGGTGTTCAGCCCATACAGTGAACTGTGTTAAGTAGTTTTTTTATAATTAGGTGTTGATGATAGCAATTTATGAAAAAAAAAGTTTACCAACGAAATGATAAATGAATGATGACATAACCTTTTTTCCCAAATTACCGTAAAGGTATCGGGATTTATAAAAACATCCCTAGATTTTTTGAGCAATCGTAAAAAAACTGTTATCACTTGCCAGCTCTCGCGCATTTTAATGAAAATTTAATGAATAATTTATAATAGAATATTTGAATACAATGAAAATATAGATCAAACTGTTGTTAGTTTAACAGTAAACATTTATTTCAATCAATTTAGCTCTTTAAAATATATTGGATTTTTATAAGAAATAAAAAAAATAAAATTGCAAATTCGGCTACATGATTTAAAATGCGCGGAATTGGCAGAGTCGGGAGTAAAGTCACTTGCTTGTTTACAACAAATTTCAGTCTAAGTTTTGTACGGTGTATTGTATTACAATTTAGCAACTAAAAGTTATACTTTGTCCAATGTAGGATGATACTTTTGACAGTTGACACCTATATAGAGGGTATAAAGAGGGTTTGGCTTGGCATTGCTATTGCAATGCCAAGCCAAACATAAGGAAACAAACGCAACGTTAGTATGTAGCATTAAGGCAGTGACACCAGACAAAAGTAACATCCTACATTGGACAAAGTATAACTAGCAGGTGACATCATGACACCAAGTAAGCTGCATAAAGGTGTCTTGAGCGTTTTGGTGTGTTTTTATTCATTTAAACTTTTCTAATGATTTTTATAGAGAATATAGACAAATTAACAAAGATTAATTTAGATATATACTTGTAGCTCAGAGTAAACAGGACTGGAGTAGCCATTAGTCAATATCTCGTACATATTTTTCTGCCATTTTTTGCGGGGGGTGAGGTTACTACTACATTCAATGCCAGCACACAGGAACAAAAACTCTTTGCGTGTTTACAAACGCACACATGCATAATACGACAAACATATTTAAAATACACGCACACGTGCTTAAAATAGTGTGTTAACGTTCTATTCAAACACACGAATGTCGTTGTGTGAGAAGTGACATGACATAGCACGAGAATATCGATATCGATAAATCAGTTTCGTTCAATGAATGAATTTATTAACTTTGCGTTAGTATTCCTACAAATACAAATTGAAACTTGATAGTTTATTGCATTTAAAAGATATTTACAATAGGTGTTATTATATATATAGAATTCACTGTGGACCCTTTTGCGTATACCCATAATGGAAAGGAGGAACTCTGAAACATTATTTTTAATAAAGCGATAGTGAATATAGTTATATTTCTCAGATTTTTACTTTGACCGATTGATTATTTGTATTTTTTTGCGATTTGCTTACATCACTTTTTGCAGGTATTTCCTTTTCAACTTATTTTTTAACCTAAAATTAATACATTTAAATGTAATAAACTAAAACTGTTATAATATTACATGTTAATATCTATTTGAAGCATAACTAGTTATATAATAAACTAAGAGGATCATTCAAGAATAACGTTGGCACAGCATGGGCAACTAATCTTCTTCTATTGTTAGATAATTTTTGAAACTGAGACGGCTCAATATGTATGGAACATATAGTACTTGTTCTTGAAGATGCCCAAGATGCCCTATTACCTATTACAAGCATGAATCCATTTTTTTCGTATGCTGTTTTCTTTAGGAAAACTGAATATGAAAAATTAGATGTTTCCGGGCATGTCGAAGCTTAAAGTATAAATACCAACAATTAGTATTGCCTGAACTACACATACCGATCATTTCTAATTTTAATACTGCAATACTATCTTCCAATAGCTTTCATTTATGTACAAATGACTTTTGGTACCACATACCTTACTCCTAGTATCGCAGTTGGACAAGCCGGTTTTTAAAAGGAGCTATAAATGCTACAATATTAATAAAAAACTTAACTTAAATGTTGACGATGACATTTAGCTATTACCATACTAAAATGTCATCAAAATCCGTCGCGTAGTTTTTGGGTGATGCATGCTCAAACATACATACAGACAGACAAAATGTTCAAAAATTAGTGATTTCGCTTCCTCTACTCTCATTACTAGCCATTTGGTTTAAGGTGGACTTGACCTGTTTTATTCTATATCTTTACAGTTTTATTCTCGTATGTATAATATCGCAGGTAAATAGTATAATTCCGCACTTTACATACGGCGTCATCAGTTCAAAATCACATACCTTATTCTTATTTGAAATCATCATTAATACCTGGTAATAATTACTGAAACAAACTGTAATTTATCTAAGCTGTGTTTTATTATCGTTAAGAAAAAGAACTAAGAAAAGGGTATGTGTTTTTTAAACTGATGACGCCGAATGTAAACTGCGGAATTATACAATTTCCCTGCGACATACAGATTTAAATTAAAAATACATATTTCCAATTTAAGTATGTTACTTGCATTCATTCATTCATTACTCACTCGTAAAATCACAATATCGATGAAGTTGACATCACTATTATGCAAATTAATATTGTACAAATTAATAAGGGTTGCTGATTACAAAATAAAAACAATTTGTCCTGTGGCTCGAAAAAAAATTTTGGTTTCTCGGAAATGATCGGGTGTGCTGGTTAGACGATGGTACCCTTTTAACCGTGTCTTTTTTATGAAGTCAGGGACACTGGAAGTATATACAGCATTAGTACTCTTAATGTTTATGAGCGCCGCCCAGCATGAATAAAAGGACGAATAGTTTGATTATTATTTTAATTAATTATTTTATTTATTATTTTATATTTCCATGTTGTGTGGCAAAGAATAGGCTTCAAGCAGCCGTAAAAGTGTAGGTATGTACTTAATACTAAACTAAAAATAAACACGCAACGTACATTGTTAAAACGAAATTATAATTGATAATTAATTAATACAAAATTACAGTTATTTATTACCAACAAACTTTTTCTAATTTTTGTCTTAATTAATTGAAATGCGATAATGGTCAACCCTAGGTAGTCTCGTGGGAAGTGCGGCCGTGACGTCATCAAACGAACTTTGAGCGCGAAATTTGAAATTGTAGTCTGCTAAAACATGAAATTATGAATTAAATAATAATTAAATCCTAAAAATTATACTTACAAATGAAAGGTGACGCCATCTTTTTGCATACTAGATATTTTCGATTTTCTTTTACAGTAGAAAACAGCACAGGCAGGCATTTTCGTGGGAGCTCTGCACGGTAAGACGTTCTGATTATTGTGGTTTTAAAATGGCGGCTCAACTAGTTTTATATTACGCACAGGATTCCGATGCTTGTGCATTTGGCAGAGGGGTAATGTTAGGCAAAGGCTACTCCAGTCCTGTTTACTCTGAGACTTGTAGAGATATTATGCTATGACAAACAATTTGAAATATTTAAATAGAAAATAGAATAAAAAACTTATATCCATTTCAACACAATTAAAAAAAAAACAAATGACTGTGTCAATTTCTGCTTCTGCCAAAAATTCCTCGGAGTGGTCTAAACATTGGAAAAGAAGTTCTGCCACAAAAGGCTGTCTTTTTGATAGAATCCAACCAGAAATCCCCCCCGACCCTTTCAAAATACGCAGTGCTAATAAGATAATTAGTTCCACTATTAGCGGTTATAGACAGTGATGTGACTTATCTTAGATAAAAGTATCTGAAATACAGATACAAGATACAAAATACGTATTTACATCTTGTATTTGAAATACTTTTCAAATTTTGTATTTTGTATCTTGTATTTAAATATATTTTCCTGGTATCTTAGTATTTTGAAGATACTTTGTTCCCTAAGATACTTTTACTAAAATGATCTTCGCAGTTTTTATTTCCGAATGCAACTGAACGCAGTGCGTCGTATATTTAGTCGATATTGGACTTTTTGGCGGGAGCGCGAAGCGTCACTTTAATGGTTTTGGTTTTCTTGTTAAATTTTGTGTCGTGTTTGATATTAGTGTGTAATAATGGCGTGTTATTAACCACTGAGTGTTTTTGAATATGCATGAGTGTTGGCAAGTGAAACAAAACAGTTGGAAGGTGTCTTTTCGCGCTCTGTCAAGAATGCCACGAAGGAGGTTTCAGTAAAACCCCACTTCTTTACTGAAACCTAGGAAATTACTCAAGAACATAGAAGAAAGATTATACCACTGAGCAAGGAATCACTACGTTTTATACTTACTTGACACTGGCTAAATGCACAAATTGTGCAAGCCATAAATAAAGAAAATAGCCGATATTGTCGGGAACTAAATGACACATGGCGACACTATCTTTCTACAACTGTCTGTCCTTGGTCTTGGTATCTTGGCTATGCTGTACCTGGTAACTCATCATGGAGGGTAGCGAGATCCGAAACACGGTTTTAGCCGCTGGCTGACCGTAGTTAGTAAGGGGCCCAACTGGCACGCTAGCCACACGTGAACGGCTGCCCCGCTAACTCGCAAAAAATCCCGAAATGCTCCACCATGCCAGTTGGCGACTGGACGGGAGAACCTGGTAGCCATTTCCGGGGGGTTTGGGCATCCCCGCAGTCTCTAGTATGTTCCCTTTTTTGGTCAACTTAGCCCAATAAAACTTCCATTGGTCGACTAAGTAGCGTCTCGACTAAAAATCCTACCCCCCAACATTCACCATCATGATAAGAAGGAACAGGAAGAATTTTAAACAACGGCTGCACTTCCTCCCATTTAAAGTGCACCTTGCGAACATTAGAGGACTGCACTCAAATGACCATATGGTCCATCACCATCTGGAGACCGAGAAGCCGCACCAATTCTTCTTGACGGACGTCTCAAAATCCTGGAAGCTTGTCAATGTGCAACCAGCACCCAAAAAGGGTAGTCGTGCCGACCGATCGCCATCACTTCCATACTTTGTAAAAGTGCTGAACAGCAAGTTGCTCTCATACCTAGAAGACAACAATCTCCTCAGTGACTGTCAATATGGTTTTCGCCAAGGACGCTCAACTGGGAATCTTCTAGTTTATGAGTCGAATATCTGGGGCGAGGCCCTAGAGATGCACAGCGAAGCACTTCCCGTTTCACTTGACATCTCGAAGGCTTTTGACAGGGTCTAGCCCGCAAGTTTGCTGCGCAAGCTTCCTGCGTACGGTATCCTCGCTGACTTTTGCAATTGGATAGTCGATTTCATGACTGAACGATCGATCAGAGTAGTTGTCGATGGCTGCTGCTCTGACTTAGCTATTGATGCCGGAGTTCCTCAGGGGTCTATTCTTTCTGCGACGCGTTTCCCGCTACACATCAATGAACTGTTACCAGCAATACCAGGAATTGTTGGGTATGCAGACGACAGTACTGTTGTAGAGAGATACCTGTCTAGCACAAAAGCCAGCGGTGACGACGTGATGTTGACGTGTGTGAGGCCATGGTTGAGCGAATAAAGCAGAGGCTAAACTATGTTACCCAGTGGGGCGACAGTAACCTCGTTAATTTCAACGCCTCCAAAACACAATCGTGTCTTTTCACGTTAAAAAGGAGTTTCTTCCACCTCACCCCTCTTTCCGAGGTGCATCTGTACCTGTGACCTACAGCCTCGAACTTCTTGGCATGGAGTTGTCTTCAGACCTCAACTTTGGCGCCAAATTACTCTAACTCAAATCTCAACTAAAACATAAAAAGTCTCAATTTTAATACCTTCATATTTTGTCTTGTCACATTTGCCTGATCCTTGTTATCAACGCGATCTATTCGACAATTGTTTTCTCGAACAAATAAACTTAAATTCAACTAAATGTTGTTTTCTAGCAAAAGTATTTTATCTTTAAAAAGTATTTGAAAGATAGGTATTTTGTATCTAGTATTTCAGATACCTTTTTAGAAAATTATTTGTATCTGGTATCTGAAATACTTTTTTAAAAGTATCTTGCATCTAGTTTTTCAGATACTTTGTATAGGGTATCTTATACATCACTGGTTATAGATTAGGACACGTATGTACCCAGTTTTTTGGAAGGAGTGTGGGCTTGACAAGGCATATATTTTAAATGCTCTAAAGCTCTCCTTCTTTGTATTATACTTATAATTTTATACACGGCGCTTATCTTTTTGCGTTTCAAGCAGAGTTGAAAACCGAATATCCATAAACAATACTTTAACCCCAAAAAAGGGAAACCTTTGTCTGTTACACACATGCAGCTACACATTTATCATTTATTACTGATATAATTATTAATCAAAAATTAGCTCCCATGGTCATCTAATTAAAAAAGCAATTATTGAGGCTGTATTCCGAAATACACATCAGTATACTGATCAGTCGTAATGACAGTAATAGCATGGCGATGGTTCGTGACGTCATTATCACTGGGCAGTATATTGATTTATATTTCGGAATACTACCGTTATAGTGATGCTGATCAAGATAGGCTGAAACCAAGTAACCAAGCGATCAAAAATTGTTTGAAAAGTTGTTGAGGTCTTTTCGGTTGAAGCAGGAACGTCTCTTAGGTGGTTTTGTTTTTCTTGTTAAATTTTGTGTTGTGATATATATTAGTGAGTAATATTGGTGGATTAATAAATTACTAAGTATTTGTGAATATGCAAGAGTGTTGACATGTGAAACAAAGTAGTGGAAGTTGTCTTTTCCTACTCTGTCTAGAAGTCCACGGGGAGGTCCCAGTAAAACACCACACCTTTACTGAAACCTAGGGAAAGGGAAATTTCACTGTTCATCATCATTAACTGATCATCTATCATTCATAGATCGGCTCTCATCATCATCTAATGAAAAAAAAATCGAAGACTGGGCTGTATAGGCTTAGTACCCTTTGGCTGCCGTTATTGGGAAAACTGCACAAAGAGAATGAAAAGTTGTTGACAGTTCAACTCAGTCTATGTTTAATTTAAAAAATGTCAAACTTTGTTGTAAAATTGTAAATATATGAATTGAATCAGAATGGATAAAAACTACGTGAAATGTACTTTAGAGGGACTTAAATCTACATCGTCTACACGGGTACAAGAAACTTTACTTAAAATACGTAGCAAAATCATAACGAACGACGAGGGAATTAAACTATTTCGTGAATGTGGTGGCTTAAATTATTTACTGCCTCATTTGCGTAAACCAAATGAAAGAATTCTTGATGTTACGCTAAGTATACTTGGGAATTGCTGCCTTGAAGAAGAAAGTAGCTTAGTGGTAAGCTATTTTTTAATATCGTTAAAAAGATATATGATCATGCTGTTACACAGCTCTTTGTGGCTGCGCTTAATTCGTGATACTATCAGGCGTTGCCTATCGTACTTCTATGTGGTGGTCCATTGGAGCACATTATCAGTAATCCTTCTTTCATTTATAAAGTTAAGTAATGTTGGCTTCATATAAACTGGAATTTTAAAGTGTTCTTTAAATGTTTCTTAAATATTTACAGGTTGGAAAACTGAATAGTTTTTGCTCCCTTGTTTCTATTTTAAAAACTGTATGCCGGGACAGTATAGTGGGTAGAGCCTGTCGTGTGATAGGAAATCTAGCTCAAAGGAGCAATAATGCTGAAGGTTTGCATAATCATGGAGCAGTTGCAGCTCTTGTTGCTGTCATTGAGAAAAGGGATAAAAACACTTCTTACCCTACACTGGCAATGGCAGTTAGAGCTATAAGGTAATTGTATCAATTATTGTTGGTTGGTTTAATGTTTCACTTAAAAATGAATTGATTGTGTTTTATATTTTGTGTACTTATAACCAGCATCACAACAGACTTAAACTTAGAAAAAAGAGGTTGCTGTCACTGCAGGCAATGTTATCAGTTTAAGATTAGTTTAGTCCAGTTATACCTATATAGTTCCGAAAGTGGTAAATAGAGCATCATGCATACAAACCTCTAAAATTAGTTGACAATCCATAATTCATCATCTCAGGCTAATTTACCCTTTCAATGCACCACCAAAACGCTATCAGTTTCTAACTCATCAATTGACTGGTAGAGAATGCCTAATGGCATTAAGTCCGCTATTTGAACATATTTTTTGTGTGTAACAAAGTTTAAATAAACAAATACAACAATTGTTTTTTCAGTGATGGTTTTCTGGCTTTACAATAATTTTCTAGGGTTGTAAGCACGGTAGAAAGAGATTTTCCATATTTAGGACTATACAGGTATTACCAAATACCATATATATACTGCATCTTAGTAGAAGAGTCTATATAGTCTGCTGACCTCAATATTTGACTCATAGGACTTATTTTAAACTACAAAAAGTATAATTTTGTATTAAGCACTGTAACAAAGCCTTAACTAAAAAAAATCAGATATATTTGGAGTATCATTGCAGAAAAATAACTTTTCTAATTTTCTTTAGATTCTAAAGTAAGGAGCAACGCTCAATCAAACATCCTATAACATTCTATACTAATCTATATCTTTCTAACCATGAAGAAAGACATGTATGGGCCTATATATTTTTATTACTCTAATCTGTTCCTTCTTTTAGAGATGACAAGGCCAGCATTTGAAAATATCACCTCACTACGCACACTTGTGGTTGGAACACTTGAAATTTGGGATTTAGATTCTATATTTTCCACCAATAAATCACATTTATATTCTCCGGTTCAATTAAGGAATGCAATTAAATTTTGATTTTATAGATAGATCTTCTATCTGATTGTTGTTTCTATATTAAGGAAAAGTTAGATATCCTGGTAGTAATACAGTAAAAGTTCCTTATTCAAAGTTCCTTATTTGCATTTTCATTATTCACCTATGAAAAAATTGGAAAAGAAGACATTTGACTTGAAAAATCTGAGTGGAGGATATAGCAAATGAACTTTATTATAATCATCAAAGTTGATTGATTTATGGAAAGCAGCCTTATTTGTAAAAGGCAAATGCTACAGCTCAATATCAATCTAAATTGAAAGCGGCAAAGCGAGAAAAAATTATCTAAGTCAACCCTTGCTTGCTTTAAATGGCCATTGATTTTAGTTGCAAACTTCTGAATAAGTTGATTTTATTTTGATATATATTACTTTTAATTTGGAACCTTGGAACGCATCCCCTATGATTCCATACTAATTGCCATTCCATGTCCATGGTTTCTCTATTCCGAGCATATCTCCAGAATATATACCATGTGAATAAAGAAATTTTACTGTATCAGAAGAATCTTGTTTTTCTCGGTTAGATGTATCTTCTTGAGATGTTGACATTGTTGGTGATGTATTTTTATAATATTTTTTTATAAAGTTGTTTTAATTTTTTAAAAGTTCTAAGTGATCTCTATGCAAATGTTAATTACAATTTAAACTGAGATCTGAGATTGTAGGCATTTCTGTAAGATCAATTTGTTAATCATTACATTTACAGAATTTTGTAATATGTCATTGTTTTCAAATATCATATGATCAAACAGGGAGTCTCTGATTGGAAATAAATAATATATACTGGGATATTCATGTAGAGATAACATAACAGTGGCTTCATAGAATGGCTGTTAAAAAAACAATGATTACTTTTACATCAGTTTTGTATAAAGTATTCATTGAAGTATTTTTTAAGTTAAAAACAGTTGTCATTGAAAAGTGTTTTCCTGCTTTAGAAATGTAGAGTTTCTGTATTTAAATTCAAGAAAAATCATATAGAAGTGTCAGAAAACTTATAAGAAAATAGCTTAGCCACTTTTTATAGCATTTTTTAGTTTGGTCTAACATATTTATGCCTTATTATATTTTTGGACTTTTAATGGTTGAAATGTTTTTAGACAATTATGGATGATTAATGACAAAAGAGATGAAATGCTTGTACAGAACACAGTGCGAGTTGTAACAATACTACTTACTACAGAATGTGAGAAAGCGGGCATCATAAAATCTTCATCAAATCCAACAACTGAGGAAAGTGACGGTCTGAGGAAAAGCCAAGAGGAATTAATAACAGGCATTCTAAAATGTCTGGGTTATTTTACCACATACACATGTGTAACATGTGCAGAACAGGTGATTTATTGGAAATGCCTTACCTAAACTAAATAATATGATTATATTTATGGCCATGAATTCTCACAATTGAATGTATATATTTATTTATTACATTCAATTCTATAATATGAATATATATCCAAAAATATCTTTTTCTGATAAAATTTATACCCTTTTAGAAAAACTAGACTAGATATATGTTCTGCTAGGCACCTTGACAAATCATCATCAATCATATCTATTTTTACTGCTTTTTATCCAACTTTTGAAATAGAAAATTATGAGAGTTTTAAATAAATGGCTAATGCAATGCTAGCTGCTATGTAGTAGTTCACTTGAATTACTCAATATAGTCATAGTGGTATTTATGTTATGGGTTTGAATCCCACTCAAGCGGAACTATTTAACACATCTGGGTTACCTCTTTCTTTTAAAGGCGAGATTTATGTGTGTATTGGGAAAAATAATAATTGATACATATCCAAAGATAAATATCATGATATATCAACGATAAATATAATGAAACCGAGAATCATCATGACAAATAATTGCAAGGAATATTATTAAAGACAAATACCCTTGATACCTATTCTCAAAGTACAACTAAGTATTCTATGTTGTATTTCTCGATTTTATATCAAAAGTAATATATCTTACTATAAAAGTACTGGAAAGATAAGGCGAAAGAAGAAATCCTTTTTTGCAATACGATCATTTACGATCTGTGTATTGAACGTCAATAGGTACGCCATGGCTTTGTAAGTCCTACGAGACATAGTTAAAACATTTTTATAACTATGTTACATAAGATAATTTTTGAACATTTAAGAAAACTTTTCTTGTGCTACCATATCGTACAAGAAAATATTACTATTACAATGAACGTATTTTGTAAAGCGTGCGTTCACGCCTCGTCAGTCCACGCGTTCATGAAAATATGGAAGTTTCAATGATTTTTTAAATTCGATAAAAATTATAGTGGATTCTGTCTTGGCCCCCGGGCTTGATTGGGATCAAGAGCAAACCCATCCTAAATAAAAAAAAAATCTTTGCTTTGACCATAAACTTGAATTCTGTTAGCATGAGCATTAGCATTTAGTCCTGGGTCATGGTCGTCTATATACTTATTTTTGTGTTTTATATGTCATTTAGGACCCATAGTACAAGCTCTGCTTAGTTTGGGACTAATAAATTATTGTAAGTTACCTGGAAATAATTATATGACAAAAACAGTAAAATAATGCATTGTGATTTCAGATCCAGGGTGATGGTAGAGGCTATCAGTGTCTAGTGGCATTAACAAAGTCTTATGAATCACTGGCATTGAAGTGTCTAATGAACCTTTGCTATCTTTCCACATCTCGTCCACTTTTGGGTATAGCAGGTGTTGTTGAATGTCTGGTTAGTGTATTACAAAAATGTAAAGGTAATGATTGTAAAAAATATAATTTGTTTTATGATTTGAACATCTTCACGAGTAATTTGAAAATAAAATTTATTAATTTGCAGGAGTCTTGTGGTGGCCAGAAGGTGGTGCTCGTGCTTTGGCATTACTTAGTGGGGAATCAGTGAACAGATCCCGTTTACGTCATTGTGGTGGGCTCCCGTTGTTGGTTTCCGCTGCTCGCGTCAACCAAAGTGCTTTGCATGCATTACTCCAATATGTTTTTGATGATTCAGGTATGTTCAATAACTTCACAATTGCTGTTGCCATAATTACCTGAGAGTATTTGAATAACTAAAGAAATGATTGCAGGAAAAGAAATCAACTTATACTTAAGTAGCTCTTATATTTGAATAGCTTTGATTTTTTTTTACTAAAACATTTATCTGTTGGATTTTTAATCCAAAAATTGTTACTGGACAAACTTCAAATTGTTCCGGTGTCAGGCGGGACTTGGACCAAGCTATCGCTATACCAGTTTGGTAATGCTTAAGAACAAAAAATATAACAGTATTCAAATAATCCAATATTAAGTCAATTTGTATTATCATCAATTATCCTTTTACAGCTTTTCAAATATTGGTTAATGAAGGACTTGTAAACTTGTTAACCGATGAACTCACGAAATACCTTACAACTATGGATTTTGAACATAGCATCATAGAAAATAAAAACATTCCATCAGAACATGCATCTTCAAATGTGACAAAAATAGTCCCCAGCTCTAGTTCAACTTCAAATATTAAACCTAGTGATACAAACCCACAATCAGAATTGAGAGTAAACTTGTTTACAAGGCGTAAAACTCAAGTAACACAAAATGAAGATGAACTTAAAGTTATTATAGAAAGAGACAATATGATTGTTGGGTTTGTTGATGCTATTGATAGTGATGCCACTGACAGTCAAAGTGATGAAGAAGACAATTCGCAATCTAAAAGGAGGAGTCTTAAAAGAACTAGATCTAGGAGCCCAAAAGTTACTAAAAAGGTAAATAACAACAATATTGCTGAACATTCATTATTTTTAAGGTGCAAATTTTATTTACTTGAGATATTTTTTTATAGAAATCACAACTCATCAAAATGGCTAGCAAAGATTGGTCAGCAGGTGTCTATTGGGAACCAAAAAGCCCCGAATGGCCTTCTGGTAATCAACTGTCTAGCACATCACGTGCCCCATTGAGTCCAGACAGATCTGATCAAGGGCACTTATCTCCATATTCAGACGGCTATCAATCCGGTTTCAGCCCTGAATATAGAAGTGATTCTGGAATTAAAAGGGCTAAATGGGATTGGAGTCCTGAATCTGGGGGGAGTATTGGGGATGCTAGTCCAGTATGGAGTAGATGGAGTCCAAGCAGTTCTGGCCCGACGTCACCTTTTAGCATCAATGATGGTGAGTACAAAACGACAAAACTATTTTTAACATTTTATCATTTCACACTTAATGCATTTCCTGCCCTTTCGTTCCATTATTAACACAATCTGTTTTTCATTAATTTTAAGTTTGAATGAGTCTTGCTAATTCTCATGGGACCCCAGTGCATCAGGAGTGGTTAAAAAGTCTTATTAAGTTTATATTAATGTTACAGATACTTCAGACTCTGAGATATCCGGTCGCTACTCGCCAGTGTGCAGTGATACCGAGGCCGAGATAGACCCAACAGGCAGCTCCGCCATCGAACTAGATGCCGCACAAGTCGCCCACGATCTCGACGATCTCATTATGGACGATGATGAAAGTACAGACGGAGACACTCCATTGGAAGGTAAATTCGCCAACATTTATATTTCTTATTATTTTGAAGATTCCGTGCACTACGATGGTACCGTAAACATTTTGCTCTTTCATTGCTTCCTTGCTATATCATTATAATTGCATGAAGTATTAAGCATCCATCAAACAAGCCCTGATCGAGCGTCGCGAAAATCACTGTAGGCAAAAAATTTTCAGTGATGTGCTAACAAAAATAGATACGTAAGGCTCTACTGTTTTCAAATCTGAATGCTATCATAATTGATAATAAGTTAAATGTTATACTGACATAATAGGGTTTACACCCATTTTTGAAAGGTGTCTCAATTCCATAGTGTTAATATAACACAAAAAAAACACTTCTTTCAATTGCATGGTTAATTGCTATAAAAATTCATTAAAATTTTACATTTTTTTACGAAAGCGCTCGACGCGGTGGTCGCCATATTGCTCTCTTGTGATGACGTTAGTTGGTTGTGTAAACAAATGCGCTGATATTTTGTATGATAACTGAATATAATTTAAAATGAGTTATTACTCAACCTATTGTTGGTGGGCTGTTACTGAATTCAAGAACAAAAAAAACACCGGACAAATGGTGGATTCAAGTGCCAACTGATATAAATATGAATATATTTCACAGCAGGATACATTAAAAATAGGTTGATTACGAAAAATTTTTTTCTTTATTTCTTTCGGAAACGTTACAGCCACCAATTACTTGTCGAACACGAATTCAATAGTTAAAGCCTTCATTCTAAATCACACTGTGAAAAGTTTCTGATGTCGGATTTGTTATCGACGATTGTGAATAAGGCTACAGGTGACAGATGGCACTTTTTAGTTTACACAGCCGTATGACGTAATAACATGGCGGCTACTATTTCATGGTGTTATAAAAAAGATTAAAAAACTGACAACTGAATAGAATTTTAAAATTAATTTTGTTATTTTATGAACTAAAACTAACATTTCCGACTGCTTTTTGCTTAAACTATCTCAAGAATATATTTATATTTATTTCATATAGAGTAAAGTACCCTATTCTCAGTTATGAACATTAGTATTATGATGCCAATAACTTGAACACAAAAAAAACATGTATAACTTTCTTATTTACACTTAAAATTTCTTAGATGGCAGTAAACTAAATGCAAGCACAATGACGTCACGTATTGCCTGTGTTCTGGTGCTCTTATTCCGAGTGTCTCACGGCGCTACTTGCACCGCGAGCGCAATTCGCGAGGAGCCCGTGCCGAACCACACGCTCGAATTGCTCACGGGGAACGACTGCCTCAATGCTTTGTTGGATTATGTGGAACGATGCAAGCGACCTTTGGGGAGAGCGGCTCGCATACTGGCAAGAGTTTTGAGGTACCTGCGAATGACCATAAGGTCACATTACACAACTACGTTACTGGGTACAAAATAATCCACTTTTAAAAACAGTAGTAGTACCAAAAAACAATCTATTGATGTGCTATCTACAGGTTCGTTTACAGCTATAGTGCTCGGCTTTAAATGTCTAGTAGAAATAAAAATGTGCAATGCCTTGCGGATTATCGATACAAAACCATAGTTTGCTTCGTCATCTCTGTTACTACATACACGAAGGTGCGTACAGTTAGTGCCATAGATGACGCAGAAAATAAATAATAACATTAAATATTTACTATTATAACTTACGTGTTATAATTGTTATATTTGTTGTTATAATTTTACAAGTATCGAATTGAGCGGATTCTTTTTAACTTTCAGGTTGCAGAAAAAATATTGCAAACATTTTTTTCTCCAATCTCAATTTTCTACAATCTCCTTGATCACAGCTATCACTATGAAGTGTGTTTTATCAACTACACAATAACAGATTATGCCTAGAATCTTATTTTTTTTCACCTCAAAATTTAATGTAAATTAACTGTTGATCACAGAAAGAAAACAATTCTCTATTAAAATTTTTAAGTACTAAATTATAATTACAAAATTATTTTGATTTTGACAGAGCTGCGTCCCTTAATCAATATATAATAAATGGGTGCGTTTAGCCGATAGAAAGACTGGACAGAAATCGAAAATGCTGAACAGCATTCAGTTATGCTGACTAAATTATCTGAAACCATGCTGAGTTCAGACGAGAGTGAAGTTAGCAGCTAGCGCTTGAATATACAGCCATTTTACTTGTTGAGATTGTCAATTAGTCTTCCATTATTGAAAATTAAATATTAACACAAAAATTCAATACAATCAATCATATCAAACGTCTAAGGCTATGTTATTCACTAAGTACACGTGTATATCCAATCTGAATATTGCCACTTAGCATTTCTCAGCCGCCTCAGCCCATGCTAGTCAGCAATCGCCATTTTTCTTTTAGTGCTGCCAAGATGTTATGTCGGCTAAACGCACCCAATCAATTAATATCTGTTCTAGTTCTCGTCAATAATTAGGTTTGTTTTACTTACAGCAACGCTCTATGTTTGATGAGTATACTAAAACA
Organism: Calamotropha paludella; assembly: GCA_927399485.1. Classification (NCBI taxonomy): domain Eukaryota; kingdom Metazoa; phylum Arthropoda; class Insecta; order Lepidoptera; family Crambidae; genus Calamotropha; species Calamotropha paludella. Next base: position 17,745,797 of record OV656813.1, on the reverse strand, counting down.
TAGACTAACATTACGACTACACAATATGTCTGTCAACTCCAAACATCCACCTAGTAAATGTGTGCAATGCAAACAAGTAAGTAAATTCGCTACAAATATGCAAACTTATAAAAATATTTTCGCTATATTTTTTTTACTCTTTTCAGGTTATAAAGCTAAGCACTAAACTTCTGTCTCAATTAACGATACTTGCTGAATCCAGTTATGGTATGGGTGAAATAAGTTACAACCTATTAAAAGGAAATACCTCTATCAAGCAAACACTCTCACTAACTCTTCCATATATAGTAAGGTATTAAAATAAATATAGTTTTATGTCGTAAAGCGTATTGAGAAGTATTCTAAAAAATTGCTACTTTATAAACAAGAACTATGATCCACAGCTTAGAACTTCTAACAAACTGAACCAAGTCTATTATGTTCATTTTATCATTTATTTCTTGGTGTGAATAAAATACCAGTTTTAACTTCTTGTATGTCTCCAGATTACTCATAGAGATAAGAGACTTGTAAACTAACCAATAAAAATATCACATTTTAGCAGCAATAATAACTTTGTTACAACAAACTGCTCTTTGTGTAGAAGTTAGCTATACAAAAGTGGATTCAGTTTACACATACCTTTAAGTCAAACTAACGTTAGTAAAGCCTGGGTCCCGCCTACGAAGGAGGATGTTACTGGCATAATTATTTTGTTTATGTGCTACACAAGGAGCAGAGGGCGCCAAGTAGCTTACTAAAATTTTTACCTTTTTACAGAACTGAAAAGCCGCTGAAAAAATATTTTATAGATTGCAGTGCTCTTAATTTGCTATTTACTGTAATAACTGAAGCAAAGGAAGATATAAAAGACTGCGTTACTGCGCTAGCAAAACTGGCCACAAGTGTCCATATCAAAGACCCGAAAACATTAGAAAAACGATTTAAAGATCAAATATGCGTCAGTTATGACCCTATCCTAGACAACATTTCTGCTGATGATATTGTTACTTTTCAGTTGGATGATTGCTCCACTGTAAAGGCTAATAAAATATTTCTTTGCCAAAATTCTGAATATTTCAGTGCAATGTTAATGGGCTGTTTTAAAGAATCAATTGAAAAATGTGTGCGGCTAACAGATGTTACCAAACCAGCTCTAGAATACCTTCTTACATTATTACATTGTGGAATGAATAACCCAAAATGTGAAGTTCAAATTTTTCCAATGGCTGAAACTTTAGAGACTAACCTGGAAGTTCTTCTTTTAGCTGATAGATATCTGTTTGAGAAACTCAAAGAGTTACTAAGTAGCGCCATCTTGCAATTTCAATTGACACCAGAGACAGCAGATAAAATTTACATATGGTCATTGAGCAAAGGTATGGGGTTTTTATGTGTAGAATCAGTTGCATATTTGTTAACTGGAAATATGTGTGAATCAGTTCGTACAGATTCATTTCAAGCAATTTTGAATCTTGAATATAGAGATCAATGGTTAGATGACATCAAATCCATGATTAAGCGCCAGTTGATCAAATAATTTCTATAATTAGTGGGTTTGTTTGTAATTGGCCTGACTTGAAGAACAATTTTATTTTATGTGAAAGTAAATATTTTTGTATGATACTTATGTAATTAGTATTTCATATGTAAATAGATTTGTATATAATTTTATCAAGGGGTAAATGGAATTGTATTATTAAAATTTAAGCTTGCATAATTCCTTCCTTTAAAATGCTTTTAATATTATGTAATTTAATAATAAAATATTGTTTGTTCTAAATTTTATTGACCCTATGTAATTATTTTAACACATTTTAATTTTTTTTTGTAAATATATCCAAGGGCAGACAGTACCTTCATTTTACATTTGTATGAAATTTAATTAAAACATTATACTTTTACTTGGTAGTAATATCATATTGAAAAATTAAATCACACATATGGCTATCAGAATAAAAATCTTATGAACTTATTTGTGTTTAGTTTTTTGCCAAATCCTCTCTTAATTTCAGTTTTAACTTAATCTCTTGATTTGGAACAAGCACTTGAGATGTTATGGGTTTTACTTCATTGCTATTCACACATGTAAATTCAAAGTGATTCACGATCTGCAAATAAAAGAACAATTAATATTTAATATTGTTATGAGTTAGGCTACTATTTCATTATTTTCTTATTTTACCTGACTAATGATCTCAGTAAGTTGTAACATGGCTATCTTTTTCCCTATACAAGATCTGGAGCCCAGGGCAAAAGGTAATGATGCCGAAGGTACATGGTTCTCTAAGCTGAACCGCCTGATATCATTTCTACTCCAGCGGTAAGGTGCAAATTTATCAGCTTGACTAAAATATTTATCATAACGTCCAATAGTATAAATTGAAGCTATAACTGGTGTCTGAAAAAAGAAGCAAATACCCAAGAATTAAAACTTCATTGTATAGTATGTATATTTTTATTTCTTTATGGATAAAACTCTACAAAAGTTTTCTTTTATTTCTTCTTTCATGTGTTTATAGGGGTCTTCAAGTTCAGATGGTGCCTCTGGTATCTTCAATTTTCTTCTTACAGTGGGGGACACTAGGATTAGATTATGAACAACACCAACTCCACTGGAAGTTATCCAATATAAACACATGCAAGATGGAACACTTGCTGCTACAGGTATCATTACAATTGTTAATCCTCTAAACACATTTGTAAATATGTTGTATAATTTTGAAGGCTGTCTTAATTTAGACATTCTCTGTATTTCAATTATTGTTAAATTTGTCAATCCAAATGCAATAGGTAATATCCAAGAATGATCTGGTTCTGTCAAGTTTGGTATCCAACCAATTCCTCCTGTTGATAATTCCAGAAATGTAACTAAAGCAGCAGGATCACCTGCCTGCATATAAACAAGATTTCTTAGTGCAAAAGACATGCATACCCATATTGGGATTTGAAACCAAATTAACAAACTAGCTTTAAAAGGATGACAGTTGTTCCTGATTATAAGATTTTGCCACTGCTTTTTTAATGATCTTTTATACAAGGCAGTAGCTTGTTTATCGGTTAGGTTATAAACCTTCTTAGCAATTGCAGTTTCTTTTATTAATTCTTTAGTCATATCTTTTAATTCGATACTTATGTTTTCTACTTTAGCCAATATATAGTTTTGGTAAATTGTAAGTGGTAGTGTCATTAAACAACGAATTAAAATCGTAGAAGTCACTATGGTAGCCCACCATGACATACCAGTAAGTTCATGATATTGTAGCAGACCATCTTGCATATAGTGCACCAATTTGCTATTGGATATACTATTGTACATTTCTTGCTGCCATTTCACAAGTCCATTGGTAGAGAACTGTTTAACTTGTCCTTTTAGTGTAATTATTTTAGGAACTTTACTTCGAATAATTGTTAAATCATTTTTTTTAAATTCTGTAGTATTAAAAACACAACTATAACATCTTAAGTTAATGTATAACTGTTTCCGAGTTATAAACATACTTGCTTTTAGTGAATTCATGGTAAAAGCATTACACCAAATTCATCGAATGTGATTGCAAATGCAAAACATAACAAACGACCATAACGAAAGGCAAAGGGTACAAAGCCTATACAGCTCAGTCTTCTTTCTTTTATAACATGATTTATGAGGTGAGAGATGATCGATGATCCATAGATAATAATGTTATAATCCCCGTCCCTAGACTTCAGTAAAGTTGTGGGGTTTTGCTGGAAACCCGGGACCTTGTTTTACTTGCCAACATGAGTTGCCACCTGCCACTGCACGTTTTCAGGGCCATCAACGCCAAAAAAGGGGTTTCAGTATTTTTCACGGGAGATATTTAAAATAGCATTGTATTATGACTTTTTATTTTTAAATTTATATTGTTAGTCGAAACGAAAAAAAAATTCTCCGATTAGCTCAGATAATTGATAAAAACACCGGAACTTTGTTTACCCCCGTATACCATTTAGATAGTTAAGGGTTTCTATTTTGTAGCCGAAAAACACTTGTAATTTTTTACAACCGCTTAGTGGTTAATTAATTCAGCAATATTAAACACATCAAAAGTAACGCTTCCCGCTCCCAACAATAAGTCATAACATGTACAAACAGCAACAATCTTAACTGCCCCTGTCACGTGACTACCAACTTTTTGAAAGAAAGTGAGAATAGATGTATGACGTCTTCATAAATGTCATTTTTATTGTAGATGTGCGGTTCAGTACCGTTTATGTTTGACACGGTCAAAATGTAATGTATTTTAAATTTTAGTAATACGACGGATTCAGCACTAAAGTATTATTTTATCTTTAATTGCAGATATCAATGCAGACAGTGCGGCGTAGGCTAAATAAAGGTGGCCTACACCATCACATACGAGGGCTGCACGAAAAGTATCGGGAATGGAACATTTCCACTGTTCCTGTCATATTGAAATCTTTTTAATTGAAAACTACTTGGTTTAAAAATCAAATACCATTTATTTATTAAAAAAAAAGATTCTCGGTCTAGTCACAAGGTCTTGTCAAACTTGTTTAGTCGTTGAGAAAATGGAATTGACTCGAGATAAATCAAGAGCGATGATTTATTATGACATTCGAAGTGGTTTAACACAAAAACAGTGTGTTTTTGACACTCTTTCGTCGATTTTGCCTGTCTTACGTGTACCAAAAGCTCAGGGTTGATCATAAGACAGATCTTCGCTCGTGCCTTGCATTCTTTTTTAGTACCTGCTAGATCTGTTGCTGGGGGCGTAGTTGTTACGTAGTCCCATAGATCTTCATGAGTCAGATAAAGTTCCATTTGAAACTTCCAAGTCAAAAAATTAACTGATCCTTCTAATCGTTCGAAACTAGGAAGACTGCTACTGGTACTCATCCTGTGATTGTAGTTTGCGTTTTTCGAACTATCTCCAGCTCCAATCTCTCGTGTCCACATTCACGTATTCCAAGTCCCTGTGGTGGCGCCCATAACCTGTTGTGCAAAGTGGGTGTATCCTCACTCCTACAGAGCTTATACAGTGGAATGACTTGGGAGTAAAATCAAAACACTTGCAAACTATAAAATAATGTTTATATTATTTTCTCAATAAATGTTTACTTTGACACAGGAATATTTACAGGCATCTGACACTGATTGATTAGTAGAACACGTAACTTTTTTTTACCATAGAGCCATACATTGCACCTCTTTCAACAAGGAAGATCGACATGTGACATACCGCGAAATTCAGGCAACTTTAGACATTGGCATGAGTCAAATACAAATAATTTTACATGAACAATTAGGTGTAAAAAAGTTGTTTTCCCGATGGATACCGCATTCGCTCTGTGAAGAGCAAAAAGCGGCTCGCGTTACTTAGTACGTCAGAACTCTCGAAAGATTCCACGCAGGATGCTGTATACAACATCGTATCAGGTGACGAATCTTGGATTTACGCGTACGAACCCGAAACAAAAAACCAGTCACGACTTTGGGTGTTCGAAAATGAGTTATAGCCAACAAAAATTGTTCGTTCACGGAGTGTTGCAAAAAAAAAGGTTGCAAACGTGGCCAAAACCGGCCATGTTGTGACTATTCCTCTTGAGGGACAAAGAACGGTTAATGCAGAATGGTATGCTAGCATTTGTTTGCCACAGGTCTTTTCTGAACTCCGTAAAGAGAACTGCAACCGCCACATCATCCTCCATCACGACAATGCGAGTTCTCACACCGCGCACAGCACAAAAGAGTTTTTGGAGGAAGAAAACATAGAATTATTAGACCATCTGCCGTACAGCCCCGACCTAAGCCCTAATGATTTCTATACTTTCCCTTAAATAAAGAATAAATTGCGTGGTCAGAGATTTTCATCACATGAAGAAGCTGTGGACGCCTACAAAACGGCCATTTTGGAGAACCCAACTTCCGAATGGAATGGTTGCTTCAATGATTGGTTCCATCGTATGGAAAAATGTGTCAAATTTTGCGGAGAATACTTCGAAAAGCAATAAATACATATATAATAGTAATGTTGTGTCACTTGTAATGTTGTGTCGTTCCTTGATTCCCGAAATTTTCAGTGCCGCCCTCGTACCAGCCTGAAAATTGCCACTTACACAACAGAAGTTTTTATAACTGTTGGTCCTAGTTATCTTCGTATGATAGCGATTTTTAAAAGGCAGAAGGCACAAACGGTTGGTCCTTCATAACAATGTTTGAACATTGTTATGATGTGGTAGTAATATATTTTTATTGAAAAGCATATTGGTTTTTAAAATTACCAGGACTTGCTTCGGCATATCGTTCGTTTTGGCGGCGATATAAAATTCTTCTGCCGTTCTTGTCCGACTTAAAAGATTTTACGTCGACAAATATTACGATATTATCCGTCCAAACAAAATTATAATATTGAAGACAAAAGGCGATTCTATCTTCTTTGTACTTTTGTGTAAGTAAGGTTTTTAAAGTTTATAATTATATATTGCTACAAAAAAAATGTTGGTTTTTTATTTTACTTTTAGTCAGACTGGCGAACAAATTATTTACGCGCTTTGCGCTCAAACATATATCAAAAGAATAGGTATATTTAAAAAATATTATTTCATATTGCACTACAAAAATTGCAATTTTTTCTTTCATCACTTTCGTTAACCTGAAATTTAAAAGTAAGACACATTTTGTACCTTAAAACCATTCCAATCTTTGCATTTCGCACACCGAGGTTGTTGAACAGAAAAAGACACGCTGTCACAGATATAAAATTTGAGAATTTTAGAATTGAATAGATTACCGCATGTCTGAAAAATTATTACTTCATATTTAAATAACAGAAATAATAAAGTTTTGGGAACGGAGGCAAACATATGCGTGGTGGAATAAGAGTTAAGGACAAACTACAAAATGAGGTTTAGTTTGGCAATGATCCTACTAACATAATCAGAAAAGATTTTGAGTTAGAGACCCGGTAAGGACAAATATTTTTGTAATAAAAAAATCACAATATTTATGCGCTATTTCGATTTGTTTATTTGTTAAGTTAGTATATGTTTAATTTAAGTAATATAATGTTAATAATAAAATTTTATAATGCAAGTGTAAGAAATCTTTATTATTATTTGCTTGCTGCATCTATACCTTTCTAAGTCTATGGATGCAGGATAAGTAAAATTAAATTTTATCATTATTTCATCCAAAAGCATGCGACGTTGCCGTTGCTCTTTGTTTTGGAAGAGCGGCAACAACGGAAAGCACGTCATCAGGCATGTCAAGACTCTGCGTCAAGCAGTGACAGCTCTCTGGCGCCAAGAGACACACACAACACACACAAAGATATTATGTCATAAAAACTTTAGTTTTTGTTATGAAGTTGTCATGAGAAAAATAATTTCATCTCTTTCTACCTTTCTGTCTGTTGGGTCTTCAACGGGCAGTTAAGAGTGTTGCTGTTTTTACAAGTAGTATTTGTTTATATTCGTCCTGTTCGGGACAAGCGAAGATCTGCTTAAGTTATACTGCCAGTTCTTCAGTAATTAATGTTTCAGTAAAGGTGTAGGGTTTTACTGAATCTTCCCTGCAGATTTCTTGAGCGAGCCGGAAAAGACAACTTTCGCTGCTTTCTTTTACTTGCTAACGCATAGTGGTTAATAATCCACCATTATTACGCATTAATATCCACCACAACACAAATTTTAACTAGAATAACAAAACCATCAAAGTGACGCTTCCCGCTCCCACCAAAAAGTTTGACATCATAACATTTACTCATCATTACTGTCAGCCGACCTCATCGACATGTACTAATGGCTCAGAGTATACTCTGAGACTAATGGACATGCCCTAGCGGTGAGAATTGTGGCACTACGAAAGAAAGAGTTAATATTAGTTCGTCAGCTTATTCCTAAGCTGACGAACTAATATTAACGTGTCTATCTATCATAATTCATATCGAAGCAATCTATCAACAACAGATTCTTTTACGTAACAGAAGTTGTAATTTCGCAATGTCATTGAAAACGTTATTTATCATACTATTGTCTACATACTACAAATTACTAATATTGTTGCGTTCGTTACGGTTTGCATTTGGACTGTGGGCAGTGGCGTAGCATAGTGGGGGCGGCAGGGGCGGCCCGCCCCGGGCGGCACGTTTTAGGGGGTGGCAATATTTAACAATAAATAATCAAAATATTTCAACCATTTCATATTTTTATCGCAACTACGGCCCGATTGAAAAGAGAACGAAATTTTTATTACTTATTCTGTGACGAATTCAGGGAATCCCCCTTTTTTTGAATGATATTATATTGTAGCGACTGCTGGCAACTTCGTTTATTCTGACTTGCGGGGATTCCCCGTAGTTTATTTTGTGTTTGAATCGTTTATGACTAATGATCAGCGAGAATGTCTTTGAAAATTCAATGAAAGTTTTATTGATGATAGCCGTGAAAAACGAATTGAGATCTGATCAGATATCAAGTTTTTGAGATCGGATCAGATCTGTATTATGAGACTGTTCGTATCTGAATTTCTCGATGATTTTAGATATGCAATTATCTATTCATATCTAAAAAAATTAATTAAAAAACTTACTTCAAAACAACGCAATAAAATAAAAAGTATGCAAAAAAAAGAACTTAGCCTCCAACAGGTTTCTAACCTGCGAAGGAAGATTTGGATTGGATTTCAAGTCCAACTGCTTAATCACGGGTAGATTTGGATTACAAATCCATTTCCTTAACCACTCGGCCAACTGAGCTACAAGATCAGTGGGAAATTCACGGTACACTATGGAATAACACATAGTAAATGACTCTATTTGATTTGATCTGATTGAATCTAATCAGAACTGTTTCCTTTGACTAATAAAAATTGTTAAAATAATTTTCAGATATGATCAGATCGGTAATGTAGCAGTATTTTAATCTGGATATATCTGTTCAATCTGATTATGTCTGGGCAGTCTCATAATACAGATCTGATAAAATATGAGCATATCTGAACTTGTTTTTCACGGGTAGGTGGTTTTTCACTCAGTTGTGCAATTCACATTGTCTCGTATTGAAACTGTCGCTTTAAAACTGTGACTTTTGAGCAAATAAAGGCAAACTTTTTATTTAAAATCTAAACTGTATAGGTAATGCAAAATAATGACTGCTCTTGCCGAAAAGTTATCTAGAATTAATGTACCTATGTACCTAAATAAGAGGGCGGCAAAATTGTCCTTTGCTCCGGGCGGCCGACACCCACGCCCACGCTACACCGCTGACTGTGGGTGTTATACCGTTATCAATGTTTCGTCTTAATTACCGGCATAACATTACATAAGTTATTTAGCATGGGGCATTTCGTTGCGAATACACAACCTCCTTAAATACTTACTCCTTTCTCCAATAAGTATCCTCCCAATATACTTTCCTTGGGTAATATCCTCGTCAAGAATGGAGCTACGGGGTATAATCGCATTGCTTCCTTGACGACATTTCTAACGTATGTGACATCTCTTTCACGTATTTGCTTCTTTTCCAGCTCATTATTGGAAAGTAGAAGTAAAGTCCATAAAGTTGTATACGTTGTCTGTAAATAAAACAGCAAAATTATTTATTTTTTAGTTTGCTGATCTCAATATATTATGGTATGGTATTTTTTATTTAGAAAGGGTTAGCACTTGATCCCAATCAAGCCCGGGGGCCAAGACAGAATCCACGATGGAACGAGCTAACCCAGAAGGTGCCTATTCACCCTGGCTTTGAAAATGGACGGTTTAATAAGTTCTCGGAAATACAGACACAGGGAGGGAGTTCCATTCCTTTGCTGTGCGCATTTTGAAGGATGTTGAAAAGCGCTTGGTGCAACAGGTAGGAATAGCAACCAAGAAAGGGATCCTGCAGTGCGTCTGTATGTGCGATGGAAAAAAGGAGATGGCGGTATGAGCAAATGCATTTGCTACTTAATGCACTTGCTCTCCAAAGTACAGTCTGTAGAAGACCCACAGACAGGCACCTTTGCGGCGGTGAGTTAAGATGTAAAGCTTGCTCTTCACCTTCACCAATTTGCTGTCTTCCATGAGCCCTCAGCTCTGCGCTGAATCGTGTCCAGTGCAGCAAGTGAAATTTTGTAACATCATACATATTAATAATAAATTCATACTTGGAATATCTAGTTATCTTTATGTTCTAAGCTATATCTTGGTTTTCTTTCTTATGATATGCTATATAAAATTAGGTTTTTTTCAATTTTTAATATTTAAGAAATCCCGCCTGAAGTATGGGAACAAGTTGATTTTTTTAAATTTGGGAATTCTTCTCTTACGGATCGTAATATTTTTTGCCTTTATCTCTGTTAGAAAAGAAAAAAAATGTCTGTCAGATTTAATAAAGTTTCTCTGAGACAAAAAAAAATGGATTCTGCTGAGCCCAATATCATATAAAAAACCACCGATCAATTGAAAACAAATTAATGGTTTTTAATTAATCGGTGGCAGCCGAAATCAAAACGAATAGGTATAAAAGTAGCAAGTCATAAAGTGGTATTTATTTTTAATACTTGGGCAACAACAAAAATCAGCTTATAAGTTATTGTTATAGCACAAACAATATGTTTTTGGTAGCCATTAAAAATAATCAATAGGTCAGCAACTAAATTAACGCTAGATACCTATTTGATTAGTAATATTGTTTTTATTTTGCAAAATAAATATTATTATGATATTCATATATAATTGTTATTTGGTCATCCCAATTATAGATCGGTTGGGAAAAAATAATATTTACAAGGTATAATCTCCAAGAATTTTCCTTTTAAAACTATATTCGTCTCATAAATAATTTCAAATTACTACTTTAAAGTAACAACCAGCTAACTGCATTGGAGAAGTTCCTATTTTTTTTTTGTTATATACTAAGTAAATATTTAAGCAAAATGAATAAGATAAGTGGAAGTATCACCAAAATATGTCTAGAAATGAAAAAGTTATGAGACTTCAAAGTTGTGTTTGTAAGAATAACTTCGTCACACACGGCGGTCAAGCGTGTGACGTCACTTCACCTAGACGACGCGGCTCGTACGCGGAAAACTAGTGAATTCATACAGACTCTTTGCGCGGAACATACATTTATTGGTGTTCGTCACTTGAACCATTCCTGCCATGTTTTGTTTATTACACAATGACGATTTCTGATATTAAAATATACCAGGATAATTCCTGATACAAAATATATCAGGAAAGATAAAATACCCAATATAAAATTTTCGTTTATTAAAATAATTAAATTGTAACTGCTGACCGTTCTACCACAAAATAACGTCGGGCGATCGATAGATAGCGATATATTTAAGAAAATTATCACATTCTAATTTTATTGTTGCATTGCATTGAAAACAACGTGTTTTACAGGGCAAAACAATTACAATTGTTTTTAATTTTTGATGGATATTAATAGTGGTAATGATCATAAGATTTTCTTCACTATCGTCATGATTGTGACAGTCAAGTACCTAGGTACTAATTAGTACAGTACCTACATTTGGGAGTGCAATAATTTTACAATAAAGCAATATGCTGAATTGTAAAAATTGCACATTCTTGTTGCTGGAGAAATAAAAATATTTCATTATAATAAGATAGGTATGTTTAATTTCCTTTAACATCAATTTTAATGCAGACCACTACAAGCAGTTCAATTTACTTTGTTTGCTGAACATTTTGGTGCTGACCAAAACCTATTTAATTAGCTGAACATTTGAATGATAGCCGAAAAATGGGCTCGTCGGCCAGTGGTTGAAATATTAATGGTAAAGTGGACAAATAAAACCTATTTAACATTTTTATTTTATGAATAACAACTTTGTATAACTAAAGTGAAATATTGTCAGTTTCCTATATATATTGCTTCAGTAACATTGTTGTCTGAGTAAAAGAATCTCTTTCATCATGTTACTCACAGTATCTCCGGCTGCTATTACGAAATCCGCTACAATTCTCGTGATGGTATCATCGGTCATATTTTCCTGACAAAGTTTCTTTATAAGTCCTTTATTCATTTCTTTTTTGTTTAACATCTCTTGGACGATTTTTTGAGCTGTGTTCGGAATAAAATAAATATTGAGACTGATTTTATATTGACTTCATCCTCATTGAACATTCTTGTTTGTCATTTTACGCAGAATATAGCTACGACCATAATACAATATTAATAAGGCAGGCGGAGTCAGTTCTGAAATCATTCTTCACCAATCAGAATTAGATGGAAACATCGTTCGCGAAAAATAATATACCTAATCTAAGCAATCATTGTTTATCGCAGACTATAATCGGCACCTATTACACCGCTGTTCTGTAATAATAATATTTGTTAACATCAAATTACCTAAGAAAATCGATGTGTCGACGCAATCTTTAAAGTCCCTCCAAGGTTTTAAGTTAAACTGTTCATACCAAGATACTGGCAAAGCGTACAGTTTAGTGGTAGTTTCAAATATTTTTTTCACTGATTCGGAAAAAACTTTTAATAACTCTTCGTAATGCGCACTTGCTGATATGCATTGCTCGCCCAATAATACATTGATTATTACTGCAAAAAAACACAAGCATATCCGATTTGTTAGACAGTAAAAAAATTATTAGTAGCTACTGATTCTTTGATCAAAATGGATAATATAACTACCATCTGTAGATAGCCTGTATAAATCTGACTCTAAATCGGGCTGAAAAGCACCCTCTTCAGCATTAATTTTCCACTTGTTCACAAAGTTATTTATAGTTTCTCTGACAGGATGTTCTAACCATTTTTCTGAATCTTCTTTCAATACGTGCTTGTTCACTATTCTGCGATTCGTTAACCATTCTTCATTATTCATGAAAAAAAGACCCCTCTTGGCTCCATATAATCTTTCATATAATAGCCACGGCTCTGGCAAAATATGTGCCGGATATTTGCCTTCCAAATTTAAAAATAAGGTCTTCATTAACGAGGGGTCGCTTAAAAATACTAGTTTTGTATTGCCTCCCAGTCTTTCATAGAAAATTGGACCTAGCTGTTTATGTCTATGGTTTATATATTCGTGTAACCTGGAAATGGCGATAGCTGTTACAATCAATAGATAAGTATAGTGAACTGCACGTTAAACTAAACAATACCGACAATGATTTCGTACACAGTATACAGTTCAATAGGGGCAAATGAAGCTCCTTTTACCCTAAAATATTTCTTTAAACTGTTTGTCCGAAAATCATTATCCATAACACGTTTGTATCCATAATGTTTCATATCCTACCTTCAATAGGCATAATGTTCGAATATTCGAAATTTTGTTTTAGCTAATCATCTTTCTTTAGTTGTTGTCATTATGTCGGGTTTGGTAATAATTGGATTGATGTCCTAAGTATTGTATTATATCATGTGTACTAGTTGCGAATGTTCATTTATAATAAAATTGTTAATTCGGAAACATTTGCTAAATATTCGGTTTCAGTGACGGAAACGAAACACCGTAAAACCAACTCCACGTCAGTGTTGTCTGCCGTAATTATAGCCGCAAAATTGCGTATGATCGAGGAGGCTCGCAAGCTGAGGAGCAGGTGGCCGCGAGTGAGCTGCCGCAGCTTAGGCTGGCCTGCTGGTAACCATGATAAAGAAAAGACAATGTTGGGTCTGCTTGCACTTAAAATACCAAAAAGTGAGAACATTTGCCGATTTGGCCAAAGACCTTACAGAGGATATGAGCAACAGTCCACCAAGTTATGTTTCTTACAATTTTGATAATTTAAGCATTTTTATAGTTTCTAAACTGTACTTACTTTTAAAAGTAGGTAAGTATTTGTATTAAATTAAACAGGGTATCCCGAAAAACGGGGCCAAGCTGGAGTACAAGTGGGATCGCTAGGGCTACCTGAATCACCCCAATAACCAAGGTGTGTTGATTTTTAATAATAAATTGCACCCACAAAATATAGTAAAAAAAGACGATTACAATCAAGAAAAGTATACAAACAGGGGCGCCTTATTGCTAAACAGAAATCTCTTCCAGACAAACTTGGGTAAAAATAATAAATAAAGATAAAAGGATAATAGAGGAGTGGGGACGCATATTGAAGGAACAATTAGTGCAGATATATAATTTATTGTAACTAATGGTGGATGTAAATTATAACATAAGAGATAAAGATGCAATAAGGGTAAATATGAATTGGAGGAAAAGAAATATATTATAACAGCGTGAACAGTAAAGGAATATGAAAAGAAGTTGGTAGAGTGCCGTGGGACTTCGAGGGTATGGTTGGTTTCAGAACGCAGAGAGGAAGTGAATAGTAAGAGTGAAAGTAGAAACAGGTTTAGAGTACAGAGGATATTAAAAAGTAAGGAACAAAGGAGCGGACAAGCATGTGCTGGCGAATAGAGAGCCAGATAAGTTTAAGGCGGTGTTCACATGGTCATACTTACGGGAATTGAAAATAAATCTGATACAGACATCCTGCAGTCGCTCGAATTTATTGAGTGACTCCTTCGACTGATCAGTGTACCAGAAATTATCGTAGTCAATAATAGATTGTAAGGGAGATTGCGCCAGATTTGTTTCGTTGCTGATAGACACAAAGCGAGCCTTACGCAGCAAGTGCCTTTTTTCTCAATTCATCGACCTGTGGCCTTCATGAGAAATTAATGAATGATCAAAAAAAATATCGAAGTTTTTAACCATTTTTGGAACATTCGATAAAAGTGCTGTCAAAAGACACTGCTAAAATCTGCTCAAATTAATCCTCGAAACGTAATAACGGTTGCCAATTATTCTTCAGTTTTGACCGGATTAACGACCAGACCAAAAAAGATTTACTCTAGTAGTCGATTTGTATTAAATCTGTACTTTGTGGCCGCTATTGCGGGTGATTTTTCATCATGTATAATTTTTTATAACTTTCAATGTTATTATTCTACGCAAATCGATTCTAAGGGGCCTGTACAGCGATGAAATTGTATGTTACCAATTTTATTATCTAAAACTATATTACTAAGCATGAGGTCACAATCTTTCGGTGAAGCAATGGTATTCAACTTAACCATAATTGCTTTTGTTTACGCAAGGTATGTTCGCCTTAGAAAAAAATACAAGTACTTTTCTTAACAGTTGATGAAAATTAAGTTTGTCAATGAAAATTAATAACATACATAACTCGAAAACTACGAAAAATTGCAAAACATACATAGGGGTGATTCAGGTAGCTCTACCTACTGATGGTCTACCTCAGGATTTCCACTTGAACATATTTTTAAACAGCCTGCATAATGAATGGAATCAAGAAAAAAAAAATCTTTGTAATATTTAAATCTCTGAAAATAAAGACATTGTATTTATTACTTTTATCAATCTAAAATCATTTGGATCAAGTGAAATATAAAGTTAATTGCAATTACATATGCTATATTTAACATATAAGCATCTTTTTTAAATAATTATACCAAGAACTAGTGCCAGGCAGGAGTCGAATTCACATTCCTCGCTATCCGGGCGAGAGCTTCCAATTAAGCTACCAAAACCTTGACAAACTCGTCGAATTTTTCCAATTATTCTTCAAGCTGACGCCAAAGCACCGATTCTTCATGTTCATGTTAGTAGTATAACTACTAACAGCATCGAGTGAAATATTTCTTTTCGGTATCGAACAATCGGTAAAGCATAAATATGTAATCAATTTTTTTTTCTTTTAATAATTTCTTGAGATATAAATAAATAGTATTATTTTTTTGGGTTTAGCCTGTATTTACTATAGGTACTAAATCTAATACTAAATACAGGAATAAATATAGAAATGAAAATGACTCGGGAATAAATGCTTATGGTCATCACACGAACATATGCCCCTAATAGGATTCGAACCTGGGACCTTTGGCGCGGATGGTAGGATCGCTACAGTTACATCAATTTGCCGACAGATACGAAAATAATTAATCTGAATAAAGATTATTTTCTAAAGTAAAGAAAATAACTTTTTTGCGCACCATTTAATCAAAACTATGTAATCACACATCAGTTTACCATACTGTCAAATATTTCTCATAATATTGGCCTCTATTATGTAGACTTTAAAGTTGTAATTTTAATTTATTTATATAAGAGTAAGACTGTACCTAAAAGAACGCTATGTCTGTTATTATTAATACTAAGTACTTACACATTTTCGAAGATGCTCCGAACAACAAGTTTCCCCCATATTACAATAATGAATACTACACCTTAATGAATTAATAAAACTTCTATGACGTTTTGTTGTTAAAATACACTAGGTACACAAACATGAAAGATAAAAAAGAGATTGTGATTTATCCAATTTCAGCGCTATTATAAAATCTTACTTGGATCCACTTCCTGCTGCGAGTAACGCTAATTTAGTACCAAAAATAGGCAATTCTTTAGGGTGAGGCATGTTGTCTATAGTTAATACAGAACTGACACTGGTAATATTAGATCGTTTGTAATGTGATGCTTTGTTGTGAAACACTTGTCTAAGGCGATGCATTTTCTGGAATGTAATATACACTTAACATATTAAATTTATGTTATGTATAAAAATTTGCTCATCCATATTTATTATTAAACATATTATAACACACATTTTTTTAATTAGGACTCTACATTTTATAGACCTACCTTTAAATATAATTTGAAACTTTATAAAGAACGAGTAACAATCACATACACGAACTTTAAGCACAGTGTCTCGAAAGAGATTAAATAAAGTTGTGGCAAGTACGTCAACCCAAGAATGATTCTGCTTATGGAATGTGAATAATGCATGTCTTTGACCGCTATGGAATAATATGGAAATTTGCATTTTGTTTTTCGAGATTTGGTTACCTACCTGTCCGTACTTAGGAGATCAACGTAATTTTCTAATTATAACTGGCTTCATAGCGAGTTTACTTTTTTTACATTAATCCCCAAGATGCCCCAAAATCTAAATCAATTAACGACCATTTAGGTGTATGAAAAATTTGTGACTCAAGGGTACTGCAACCACTTTGAATTGTATGATAATGAAAAGTATGATGGAATCGAAACATCGCTGTTTTTTCAAGATGTTATTTAAGTTTCGTGTTCATGTTATAAATATTTTAAATAAAAATACCTTTAACTTTATTCGTCTGAGAGATTTTGAATGAGAGAGAATTTGAATTTTGATTTTGATGTTTAATAACTAATGTAACCCGTGACCAAACGGGTACACCTAATAAAGGCATTAGTATTTAAAAAAAAATGATAATGACTCTGTATTTCGGAAAGTGGTAGGCTACTAAACTTTTGCTAGTCACCATGCATGTTTAAAACAAGGTAACTCTAGCTAATTCTGCTACATGTACTTTATATTAAAAATTGAGGTTGATAAATCCCACCACTTAACTATTATGTTCTATGCTGTCCAGAAGATTTATACGTCATTGATTTCGTTCATCGTTTGTCGAAGTATAAAAATAACAAATATTTAATGTTGCTGGAATTATTACGAACAAGCTATTCGAGTAGAAACCTTGTAAATGTCATAAGTCAGCTTTTTCAAGTGAAAAATTAATTGTACCTACGTAGTTATACCTAGAACATGTAGAGACTGCGCTAGTGTCATTTTACGAAATACTTGGAAATATTTGACGTGTCTGTCAAGGTCTTGGTAGTTTAATTGCAAGACGACCGTTTGGTGCAACGGTAGTGATTCTGCCTTTCGCACCGGCGGTCCTGGGTTCGAATCCCGGAAGGGGCAGATGTTTGTATGATGAATACGAGCATTTGTAACTGAGTCATGGATGTTTATATATATTTATATGAATATCTATGTATTATCATATATGTCCGTTACCCTAGTATCCATAACACAAGCCTTACAGTGCTTACTTTGGGCTAGGCTAATTGGTGTGAGTGTAAGAAATATTTATTTATATTTATAAGAGCACGCGCCCGAATAGCGCAGAGTCGAATCCCGCCTTACACCTGAGACAGATTGAACTTTTTTGTAAGAATATGTTTAAATTCTTATCTAGCAGTTAAATTAAATTTTAAATTAATCTAGCAGTTAAATGGTTAAATTACAAAATATAATTATGAAAAATATTATCTTTTCGTCTTTGGTGACATTTATTGATCAGAGAGGGTTAACATTTATTTCGGATTGCTTTTGAAGTGGTAAATTATCACGAAAAGTTTTACATTGCATTAGTATCAGTATATTTTTTACAGAATATTACAGAATATATAATTATATAAAGATTTTTTATATCTCAAATTTTCCTTAATATACTAAGAAATTTGGCGGTATATCGTTTTTATGAAGCCACATAGCCGTATATTGACATAGGCTAAATAAAAACCTACAACAAAAATATTCAATTTCTAAAGCAATTGGCGCTAAGTCTACTGGAGCTAGGAAAGGTTCATAGGATTCCAGTATCTATCCCGTAGTTTGGCATGGACTGACATGGACATTGGCATGAAGCATTGTCTGTACGATCCAAAGATGAGATAATAAGCGCGTATTATCAATTTTTAATGTGCTATCGGGACAAAAAAAATGTTATTCTCTGGGTGGATAACTGTTCTGCTCAAAATAAGAACTGGACTTTGTTTTCGTTCCTAATTTATATTAGAAATTCAGATAAAATTAGTGTGGACAAAATAATTGTTAAATACTTTGAAGCTGGGCACACGTTTATGTGAGCAGACTCTTTTCAGCATAGAGTAGAACTGGCGATGAAGCGGTTAAAAAATAAAATATAAGTACGACTTTGATGACTTTTATGGAGCTGTAAGTAGTACTGGAAAAAATGTGAATACCAAAAAATGGCAATAAATGATTTTTATGAGTGGAAAGACTACACGACCCAATACTTTCCCGGCTCTCACGACGACCTTACATTATTGATATTGTTGAAGTGGAAGTTAACAGACGCAGTTTTGATATGAGGTACAAAACTAGTTTCGATAATGATCCAATTACGGCTAGCATTATAGGTGCAAAATTATCAAAATTAGACAAACTTCCGTCCCCAACTAAAAACTAAAAAGAAAAATATTTTAAAATCTCTTTCCAGCATTATACCTGCTAGTAGGATGTAGTTTTGGCGGGACCTGCCAACTTTTAACTAATTTTGTTTTGTAGAAATGGAATAGGTAATATATATATATATATATATATATATATATATATATATATATATATATATATGTTTGCTTCTACAGTCAATAAAGTTGTTAAAAAAATATAAATCTAGTTTTGTTTCCAGTTATTGAGGTATATTTTTAAAATATAAAAAAAGAAAACTTTTTGTATGGAGCGTTGTATGAGCAGATTAAAGCTAAAAGCATTATCGTGGTATCTCACAAAATAGGTCTTACAATTTATGCATAAATTAAGTATCTCAATAATATCTTTAGTAAAAAATACGTGTAAATGAGTTTCAAAACTGCAAGAAAGAGTGCGAAAGTATAATTTACAAAAACTCGATTTTCTCAAAACTTACTCCGATTGAGATAGCGCTTTTCGGCTTAGCAGGGTAGAATTATGGTATTTAAAAATAACAGTTTTTAATTCGCCTTGTCTTTAAATGGTTACCTAGGACAGGCCACCAGTCTTTCCATATATTATTTCAAAATTGATGTGTGTCCTTGAAAAAAATTGAAAGAGAGAAAAAAACACGTTTACTTTGTTCTATCATTCTAAAAAAATTGTTAATTTAATTTTGGTTCCGGCCATTCACCTGATGACTGGAAGAGGTATTTTGCACAGGAATAACTATGCAAATTACCGGCAAATCCAGTTATGTATCTACCAGTTACGCCCTATTGCTCACTCTAACACTATAGAAAAATTATGGAGCAACCCGTCAAAAACTGTTTGGAGTGGTTCCTTTCTTGGAGAATAAGATTAAACTTGCCAAATCTCAATATGATTTCCGCAAGGGACTATCTACTATCTCAAGCTCAACACTCTTGAGCGACATTTACATTATTTTTTTAAACTCATTTCAAAGCATATTACTTAATCTTGCGTCCAAGCACGGCAATGTTCTTCTCCCGGTACTCAGGGTATAAAAACTTTTTATTAAAAATTTCATGTCTTATATATAAGTCTTTAATTGCCCAGTCGCTGCTAGTAAAGCGAGAACACTATTTTTCCACAAGAAAAGATCTGGAAGAGGCTACCACAGGGATTGACACTTAGTCCTCTTCTTTACACTCACAATTTGAAGCTCACAATAAACTTGTATTGTACTGCAATATGCAGATGACCAGGAGCTTTATATGAAAGTTTTTTTGACGTTTCATAGTCTCGTCATAGATTTAATACTGCAACCCATTTTCTCAACTGTTAGCTCCAAGAGCACGGGCTATCGTTCTCAATAGCAAAATGCAATGTTTGGTTTTCTCTAGAGCTAGACTTAATCCTAGTACAGATATAACATGCGATGGTCATACCATTTCTAGTCAGGAAAACGTAAAATTTTTGGGTCCGTTCTAGATACGAGAATGACTGGAACCCATTACATCGATTATCCTATCACAAAATACGAGATAAATGTGAATATGCTAAGGCCACTCTCTGGACTTTGGTGATGAGCGCATCCTTTAATGCAAAGGATGCTCTACGAAGCCCTTATTCCTAGCCTCTTAAACTATGGAATCCTTTCTTTTGGAACCCTACAGCTTAGTAACCCTTAAGTAAGCTTTTGATAAAATCCAGGCAAACTGCCATTACGTAATTTTCGGAGCCATGAAGTTATCTCCCATTAACCAATAATCAGAAGACAATTTATACTGGGTCTGCAATGCTGCTGCTGTTTGCAAATACTGAGCGAAGCACTACCTTACCTAACCTCACCTAAATTTCATCCATGTAGTCTCAGCGGTTTGGCTGTGATCAGCTTTTGAATTTTTCTCTCAGTGATTATTCCTCCTTGGTATATCCGATTTCAAAACTTTTTATGCACATTAGTCACGACCACGATGTGAGTTTTGGCGCCAAATTTCATCAATGTAGTATCAGCGGTTTGGCTGTGATCAGCTTTTGAGTTTTTTTTTCGGTGATTATTCCTCCATGGTAAAGTCTGTATTTTTTTTTACATAGCCTATGTCCGTAAGGTTATAATCATGTATGTTCATGCCAAAATTCGTTCGATTCGGTTGAACCCTTAAGTAGCAGGAGGGAGACAAGCGAAATTTGTGAGTTGCCTAAATGAGAGCTTCGCTCAATTAGATAACTTCCTTTCAACCTATTCCAATGCTATGATAATAGCATTCTCTGGTAGATAAATGACATATATTAAATTAACTTATAACATCCATTGGATGCATTTTAACTTAGGTTCTTTATACTTCACGATTAGGCTCCGTCACACTCTGGTCCTAAACCTGTTGATTCGATTCTATACCAAAAATATAAAAATCGGTTAAGAACTCGGGTAGTTATGGCGTAACAGACATTGCGCCATTGAAGCTGATCCGTGGGAGCTGTGCTTGCTTCGCTCGCTCCGCTCCAATTATGGAGAATGCAATTTAATAAGACCACATTTATTTGGGCTTAGTATAGGAAACATTTCTTTACTAATGAGACAACATTTAGTAAACGCAGTTTTGTTATAGTTAAAATATTGGTAAACCTACAATTATGATATTCTAAAATGGTATTACTTATATTTGTTTTGCCATCAATATATTTTATTCAGTTTAATTTTTAGTTGCCTACTGTACTATTTTTTTTATTCCCTTTTATTATTACTGCTATAGGATATGGAATTTAGTTTTAATCATAGACTTAATACCCTAATTTAACTTATATCTAACATTATATTGAATAAGTTCAATAATATACTTGATTGTAAAATAATCATACATTAAATACGAAGGCTAAATACGATATAATCGTATTGTTATAATAAAAGAAGCAATGGATTATGTATTGGGGGCCATTCAATTATTACGTAAGACGATTTAGGGGGGAGGGGGGTCCACCTTGTCTTATTTTTTCTTACATGGGGGTGGGAGGGGGTCTCAATAGTTCTTACGTAAGATCACAAAAATGCGCAAAGATAAAATTATACTTTAAAAAAGCGCGGACAACCGCGCAAGTGCCGAGGTACGCTCGGAAGCGTATAGGTAATAACTTCGGAATCTCTTTCGTTATCATTATGTATTTATTTCTAAAATAGTTTTGCATAACGAGTTTGGCATATTTCTTTTTCATAATTGATTTTCAGCAACATATGTACTGTGGCATAATTATAATTAGGTCTTATATATTTATGCATAATTATAATTTGCACAATGTTTTTAGGCACAGTGTATAGTCGCATAATAGTATATTATAATAAACTTTTATTTTATTATGGTATCATTACAGTTTGATACCATTATGCCTTTATAAAGAAATGGTTGTGAATTATATGCTTAAATATGATTGTGCTGATTGTATTTATGATTAAAACAATTATGCTAAATTTGTTATGAATAATAATATTATGCGTAAATATCATTAGTATGAATTACCATATGCCAACATATTTTATGGTTTAAATTTTTATGCAAATGGATAGTGAACCAAAATCTTCGTGGCCGTATTTTAAATATTGAAAAAGAAAAAGCTTTAGCCATATATTCAAGATGAGGAGAAGTTTTGTGCCGCATAGGAGCTGATGTGGAATGGGTGAACGTTGACGACGTCACAATCCTGAATAACCAAATAGAAGCAACACCCATTATTAGAGATGTTCCAGTGTCAGATCCACTTTCCGAGTGGGTTTTGAGCCCCTGGACTGAAAATCTTACGTAGGTAAAGATGAATAATTAAAATCAGAGTTTATTCCCCCAAAAAAATAAAAATTATTGGTACCTTTGTAAGAACAAATAAACATTTCTAAAAATTATTACATTGAAAAATAAACATTAAAACAAACCAAACGTGTATTCATTTTTGCCTTTAGATTCTTACGTAATAAATATTAAACAGGGGGGGAGGGGGTCGGCCTAATCTTATTTTTTCTTACAATAGGGGGGGAGGGGGTCAAAAACTAGCGAAAATAGTCTTACGTAATAAATGAATGGCCCCTTGCACATTTTCCTTTACGGATTTCAGAGACGAAAAAATATATAATCTTGACGGAATTTTTTATGGACAATATCAACTTTTTTAGCGGAATTTTCAAACTATTGGTTAGTATGTTATGTATATGTATATATGACTCCAAAGCTCTCCTTATCCCATCCAAATTCCGCTATCCTTGTTATATTTTGCAAATAATCCTTTTCCGTTTTCCTAATTTTTATTTTGTACTTGACGTGGCAAAATGCACAAACCGTGAAAGCCACAATGAAAGAAAAAATAAAGCTATTGGTGGCAACACACACTTGGCTTTCCGCATCTGTCTGTCTTTAGTGGTGACTTGTCAAAATTGAACAAAATAGTTGCTACTCATCGATTTGAAAATATTATATATATTTTAATCAATATACAACCTTATCAAGATGACTGTAAAAAATAAACCTGAAGAGCCTAAAAAGGATAAAACCGAGCCATCGGCAGCGCCAAGCGATGATCTGGTAAATCTATTTAATATTCCAGTCGCTTCTAATTTTCTATCACTGTTTAATAAAAAAATATTCTTTTAGTCGGAAGAAGATAAGCGGCTGCAAGAGGAACTCAATATGCTAGTTGAGAAATTGGTGGCAAGTAGACCAAGTCCAAATGCTTTGATGTGATTCATTGATTAACCTTGTTCTAACCTATTTATTGTGTTTTTAGGGAAACGACAAAGAACTTTATTTTCCAGCTTTACAAATGTTAAGTAATCTAATAAGAACATCTACCACCTCCATGACGTCTGTTCCAAAACCATTAAAATTTCTTCGCGAGCACTATCCAGTTTTGAAAGAAGTATATGAAAAGATTACAGATTCGAAAACTAAAAAATTTTGCGCCGATGTAGTCTCTGTGCTTGCCATGGGAGTCAGTGGAACACAGGTATGATTACTATTGTAACTTATAACATCATATTTTTCTTATGTTAAATATGGTCACTTAATATATACATTTAAATATTAATGTACTTTTAGATACCTTCATAGGTTTATAGTTTTTTACTTATCATTCAATTGTTCTCTAAATCCTAAGGGTGACTGGAAAAGAATGCCTCAACTCATTAAGATCTTCTATAGTTCTAAAGAATAATGTGTAAATAATTAAATAAACATAGTTTTTTTTTCTATGAATAGTCTTATATGATAAAGACCTGTATTCATGAATACAGGGCTTTATCATCGTCATTACTGATTGATAATATAATGTGACTTAACATGTTTATTAAATTGCAGGATGCTGCTGAAAAGCGAGAATGTTTAAAGTACTGCTTATTGGGCACAATGTCCAATGTAGGTGATTGGGGTCATGAGTATGTCAGGTAAGTTCTATATTTTATCAGTAATTAAAAATGTTTAATCCAAAATTATGAAGAATGTAACACACCTTAACACCTTTGTCTGTAGTTGGCGAGTTCTCTTGTTCCTTAGAATCTGGTTTCAGACATGATGGATAAGAAAATTCCATTACCTGTCTGTAAATCTATTTATAAATACATTCTTGCTCATACCAATCAACTATAATTGGGTTTTGTTTGGTTATGTTTCCACAAATGAAAAGTTATCTATGTATACTTTTTATAAACAATGTATAACTTTTTTAAAACACAATCACATTTGTTATAAATGATGGAATTAAGATCTTTCAAGAATTAAGGCTTCAAGCATTTGTCTCATTATAAATAAAATTAGGGTGAAATAAAAGTAATCTAACCTTTTAATTATAATCATTAGGCAATTATTTCTCTAATTCACTTGAGTAACATCAAATAGTTAACCAGAAAAATAATGTATTAGAATAGAATATTCATATCTTCTAATTATACCAGATAACCTCCTGCTTATTTTAGTTATAAATAAGATATGGTTGTATTCATAAGTTTTAAGCAATTATTTATGCTATTTCTCAGGAGCCCTACAGCTTAAATAACATATATTTTTGAAACTCATTCATCTTCCAAAATGACTTCGTGTTACTCAAGAACTCGTTAACTACAAAAAATCATTCAGTAGATTTCAAAGTATGAATAAATTTGTCTCTATGCATTTAATCTCTTCTAGCTTTTTAAATTTAGGCATTTTGCCTTATGGGTAAAGTCGATAACTGTGAAAGTCACCAATAGTAATTTTAAGTGATGAAGACAAGTGTATTATTGTTATTTTTTGTTGAATAAATTGGAGCCGCTCTTGCTAGACGTTTGATTGTTCCGACGAGGAACATTTGGATGCTTTCTAGTAAAATACATGTAAAATTTAATTTTAAGCCCAGAAGAGAGAGCTTTGTTGTCAATACTGTAAAATACATATAAGAAATAATTATAGTATTTTTTATACTGTCTATTATATGAAGGTGAAGTCATATGTATTCAACATGAATGTTTGATCTATCAGTGTTAACTAAACGAAAGTTTTGTATGTTATATGGTGTATGCACATTAATACCAATCAAGTGTTAAAACTCTTATTGTTACCAACATTTTTGCGCGATTTGTTTACTTTCTTCAAACTCACACACAGTGTTCACCATCAGTTTGTGCTCCAACCAAGGAATGTTCGACCAAAATCAAAGCCTTTTGATGTTCAGCAAAGTAGAACCACCAATCTTAAAACTTACTTCGCTGGCTCAGCGTCGTATACCCGAGATACTTGAATTTGTTGACACCTCTCTAACTAAGTTGTACCTTTTACAAGGTCTTTCCTTTTGAACCTGGTTATCTTTGTATCTTTTCATATGGAGGTAGTGCGGTAGTCTTGTGATTACTGATTGTGAGACCAAACCATATCCCTTCCTCTTCTAATACCTTTGCCATGTCTATTTCTTTTATCTCACTTTACTTCAATATGGCAAGGTGCCTCCTGTTAAACAGTATAGGTGATTATGACGTCTCCTTGCTTTAGTACAGTCACTACTTCAAACTCCCTACTCAATTCTCTGCAATTTTGCTGGTGCTTGTGGCGACGTGGAAAGATCTTATGATGATGCGGGAATGTTAACTGCTTTATGAAATCGTATTGGACAGGTGTTTATTTAAATAGTGATCGCTTGAATAATAAATTATGATCCGATTGAGCGTCTCTCAATCAAATACACGATGTGCTTTGGCAAACTCCCAACATTTCTCCAAATTTTTGTCTCTATGCTGCTTATGCTGCTTTTTCCTGGAAACTTGTGGTTTATTTTCAAACAGAAATTGTTTTTGCTAAACTAGTTTCACATGCCATTGGTACACCTTTTTTAATGAATGAATATAAAGAGTGGGTTTTTGTACACAGATCTATAAAAGAGTTAATAACTAAGTAATGCTTGGAATTTTCATTATACATTACCTTATTACCCCTTAAACTAAATGGTTGTAATCATAACTTTTTAGACAATTGGAAGGTGAAATAGCCGAGGAATGGAATGTCGAGAACATGGATACACTCTTGCCTTTAGTCCGAGATGTAGTGGCATTTGATATGCAACATTCTGCTGAAATACAGGCATGTGATCTACTCATGGAAATTGATAGATTGGATCTCCTTACGCAACACATGGACCAGAGCAACTACCCACGTGTTTGTCTTTACCTTATTGGGTGAGTATAAGTTAAAAACTTGAAAGAAATGTTTGGGATAAAAAAAAAATCAGAAAAATGCATTTTCATCATAAAAATACTTAATGATAACAAAAACACTATAATTTATTTAGTCTTACACTTTGATATCTTCATTGAAAAATGATGTTGCAGGTGTGCTAGTTATGTGGTGGAACCTGAATCCACACAGATTCTACAAGGTGTATTGGATACATATCTACGTTTTGGAGAATATCCCAGAGCGCTGTTTGTAGCCATGCAGCTTCATAATAAAGCGAAATGTGAAGAGGTCTTCAATGCTTGTACAGACCCGTGAGTATAACTAAAAAAATCATATGAAATGAGTTGTCAACATATTCAACTTCAATATAAACTAGGTCTGCAAAGCATGCTTCTGTTTGCAAATACTGAGCGAAGCACTACCTTACCGTCGTTTGTAAGTTTTAGCGCCAAATTTCATCAATGTAGTCTCAGCGGTTTTTGAATTTTTCTTTCGGTGATTATTCCTCCATTGTATGTCCGATTTCAAAACTTTTTTTTTTGCACATTAGTTACGACCACGATATGAGTTTCGGCGCCAAATTTCATCAATGTAGTATCAGCAGTTTGGCTGTGATCAGCTTTTGAATTTTTCTTTCGGTGATTATTCCTCCATGGTAAAGTCTATTTTTTATTACATAGCCTATGTCCGTCAGGTTATAATCATGTATGTCCATGCCAAAATTCGTTCGAATCTGTTGAACCGTTAAGTAGCAGGAGGGAGACAAGCGAAATTTGTGAGTTGCCTAAAAGAGAGTTTCGCTCAATTATTCTTATATTTAAAAAATATATTTAATATTTGTTACAGTCTAATAAAAAAACAATTGTGCTACATGCTTGCTCGTCAGTACATTCCATTGGAACTTGAAGATGAAGATCTACGCACAATTCTTCTTAATGCACATATCAATGATCATTTCTTGAGTTTAGGTAGAGAGGTTGGTACACATTTTTGTTGTGCTGAGTATTTATTATCAAAATTTAATTCAATATCTATAGAAATTAGAGTCAAAAACTAAATTTAATTTAATTTCAGCTGGATATCATGGAGCCCAAAACTCCAGAAGAAGTATATAAAACATGGCTCGAGTCTGCTGGTTCAGCTCTCCGACCATCACTTTTGGCTGAGCATCCTGTTGACTCTGCTCGACAAAATCTTTCAGCCACTTTTGTTAATGCTTTTGTGAATGCAGGATTTGGTCGTGATAAACTCGTCACTACAGATGATGGCAATAAATGGATGTATAAGAACAAAGACCATGGTAAGATGAATAACTTAACTAAACCCACAAAACTGTCATTCAAATACAGTTGATTACTTCACGCGTTGCCCTGCGAAACATATATATTACTGGTTTTTTTATAGGAATAAAGTGTTTCATTTCTGAAAAAAAAAAAGTTTCATTTCCGAACAACGACGTTAATGTTACAAAAATATCAATTTTATCCAGCTAATTTTCAAGTTATTTAATCATAATTTTATAGTTTGTGGTAGGTTTACATGCTGTTATCCATGTAGAGTACACTCGTGTTGATTGAGTACTGATTTAGTCTTCTTACACCCAGTACCTATGTATATACATGTCAGAGTTTTTTGTCGTATTCATAAAATACTATAATGTTTTAGGAATGTTGTCAGCTGCCGCTTCTTTGGGGATGATCCACTTGTGGGATGTAGACGGTGGTCTCACACCTATCGACAAGTATCTATACACGTCGGATGAGCACATAAAGGCTGGGGCACTGTTAGCGCTGGGTCTAGTCAACTGCGGCGTGCGCAATGAGTGTGACCCAGCACTTGCGCTACTCTCCGATTATGTTCTACACTCCAGCTCGAACCTCAGAATTGGCAGTGTTCTAGGTAATTGTTATTTAGTGTTAAGGTGTCACTTAGTTTTATTTCATAAGACCTTTAAAGGAAATTTAACAATGAATTAGTTAATAAAGATTTCAAGAGAAACATAATCGATGGTAAGTATTTTTAAATATAACTGCAACAGAACTTTATTACTAATGTGGGACGCAGTCTTAGCACTCCAACATAAAATACAGCGGGAATCGAACCCAAACGAATATTATAATTAACGGCACAGCACAGCACAGTAGACAGAAAATAACAATCACACACACAAAGAACGAATAATATTAATATATTAACAAAAACAAATTACGAAAGCAGAATTTTGTTTTCAACTGTTGAATAAGTAAACGTTAAGTAAAATGAACGTGAAGTGATTAAGATATATTATGATGTATTTCATTACACTTTACAAACACAGTATAATGTTAGGTACCAGTCTTTTTCAGCTCAGCATGACAAGTATTTATACCTAATTTTTTTTTACTAAGGGAAAACGTGTGGTGCACTCCGCGCCGCAGGCAGGGTAAATTCTCGGGATTTTACTGGGTGTTTAGTAGTGATGTGCCGGATCATCAAAAATGTAGATCCGCGGATACGGATCTAAATACGGATATTTGGTGTCAAGATCCGCAGATACGGATACGGATCTTAACTTTCTTGCAAAATCGGTGTCGGTAAGCGCGATCTTGAGTTGAGACATGTTTTGACTTGGATTGCGCGGCGGGTCTTTCTTTTGTTTTGTTTTAGTTTAATGTGACACTGGGCAGCATAGATAACGCTTGTGTTTAGTGTTGGTACATGAGTTTAAAAAATGTCTACAAAGAAGTTTAGTAGTGTGTAAACTGGATCTATTTTAATTTTTTAATAATTGTGGACCGTCAGAATCTCGGCAATTGGTGTCGCTAGTGCGCCTTACCCTTTGCCTTAAAGAATTTTATCTATAAATTTAAAATTAATAACGTAAATAGATCCGTTAAAGATCTGGCAAAAAGTAACGGATACGGACACGGATACAGATCTTTGTTTTGCCTCGGATATCCGCGGATACGGATACGGATATCCGGCACATCACTAGTGTTTAGATCACCAGAGGGGTCCGTTGAATCAGTCAACGCTATAGTTCCCAGCAGACGGCCTCATAGCCTCTCACGAACGGAGTATGGTCGCATGCAATTTTGTGCAATGCCAGCGGTCAGACGCCGGTTAGTCTTGGCTGGATCGGAACTGCATGTCGTAATAACCAGTTTGCCTTCACTGTCAAACGGCGTAGTAAACTCCACATTCTTATATAAAATGTTCAGGAGATCAAATATTTTATTTTTATTTAGTAACTAAATAAAGCAAAATAAACTATTTTTCCCGTATTTGATGTGGATGTTATGCTCGTCATTATTGTTTAAATTTAATAAATAAAAACATGCACCTACAAAAATTAAATGTTGTCGATTTTTTTTACTTATTACTGGTTGTAAGGACAAAAAGTTAAGGCAAAATTTGACTAAACTACCTTTTTATTTCAATTAAAAAGCAGACCATTACTCAATTCATTTACTTTTAAAATATATTTTTTATAAAGTTTACCTTTGTGTCAGGTTTGGGTATCGCGTACGCGGGTACACAGCGCGAAGACGTTTTGTCTCATCTATTACCAGTATTGAGTGACACGGCCGCGCCCGCCGAGATCTGCGCGCTGGCAGCTGTATCCTGCGGCCTTATCGCCGTCGGTTCCTGCAACGGTGATGTGAGTTGGAATTAAATCACTTCCGAACCCATAGGAATACATAATTATGCATTCAACAATTGGCAAACACATCATTAGATATCTTTAAAAGCACCAATTGTGCATTCTTTATTACATTGTGCTCCATAATTGTGGACAATTGCTCGTTAAAAATAAGTACATGTTAAAATTTGCCTTGTTACGCAGGTAACGTGCGCTATTATTCAACGCCTCATTGACGACAACAAGGACCTACACTCTTCAACTTATGCCAGATTCCTGCATTTGGGTCTCGGACTATGTTTCTTGGGTAAGGAAAAATGCTGGTAATATTCATGCAACATTGTGGTTTTGGGAGACTATAAACTGTTTTTTTTTTAAGGTTGCAAAGAACGCACTGAAGCTACTATGGCTGCACTAGAAGTTCTTCCTGAGCCACAACAGTCCCTCTGTCAGACAACTCTGTCCATGTGCGCATACGCAGGCACTGGAGATGTTCTTGTTGTCCAGCAAATGTTACATATCTGTTCGAAACATTACGAAACTGACGTAAGTATAATTGTTATACAAGTAGATAATGGTAAGATATTAAAAAATAATGTTATTTATTATGTATTCAGAATGAGCAATCATCAACTGAAGACACCGCATTCAAGAAACAAGACAAAAAAGAGGCTAAAGAAGGAACCAGCTCGGGATCGAGCAGCAAGGATGATAAAAATAAAAGTAATACCTAGAACTATTCTTAATATTAAATCTGGTTTTAAATTATTATAAACATGTAAATGACATGATGTAATTTTAGGCAAGTCTTCGAAGGACGGTAAGAGTAAGGAGAAGGACAAAGAAAAGGAAGCGAACAAAGAATTATCGTCGGTGCAAGCGGTAGCGACTTTGGGCGTGGCTGTCATTGCACTCGCCGAGGAGACCGGTGCCGAGATGTGCACACGTATCTTCGGCCAATTGGTGAGCCACTATAGCTATAAATATTTATAACTTCTTATGAGGACAGGAAGAGATCTCTATTGCAACCCTATCAGCTTCTTTAGAAATATAATTTTCCATAGCAACCGGTTATAAGAAAACCCATTAACGCAATAATAATATGCCTAATAATATAATAATGCCTAATAACTACAGATATACAAGTAAAGACTTGATAGAGAGAGAAGGAAATTGTTACAGCGCCTATAGGTCGACTCCTGGAAAATTAATAAAATTTGTTCTTTAACATTACATTAACAAATATTATTAATATATAACTAAGCCATTAGACGATTTACTAGCACAGCTAACGATTTGGATTGTACATTATTGTTTCAAAACCTGGCCATTAAATTAAGCAAAAAATCAAATAAGTTTTTTTATACATTTGAAAGGTTTAATTTGTTAGTTCCAGCGAATTTTGGTATCTAGTATAAAACAGATCGGTCAGGATTTCAGGAACACTAGTAATGGCAGCTATTGATATTGTTACGAACACACAAAGCGCAAACAAACAAGCGCGGCACTACATAGAAGTGTAGTCTCGAAAACCGGGTACATGCGCGAACTTTCCAGACGCGGCCGATCACGTTCGCGCGAGTCGGGTACGTTCCAGAAAGGAACGTACTGGAATGGTCTGGGGCTCGTCTCGGCCCATATAAATAACCGCAGAGAGGCGAGCCAGTCAGTTCAGTTCGAGCTACCTTCGAGGCGACTTCGAAGTGAAAACCAGTGATCAAGAGTGTTACCAGTGAAACCTACGACTTGGCTACGACCTAGGACATCGTTAGTGCTTAGTGTTTGGACCTAGTGCTTTGTGTTGGACCTAGTGCTTCGTGAATAAAGTCTTCAAAAGAGTCAGCAGGTCTTTCTCTCCAAATCCAGCGAACCCTAGCACGCAACAACTGGTGTCAGAAGTGAGATTTGGAGATGCCATTGACTCCGAGAGAGGACTTCAAGGAGGGCGTCAGGACAAGGGCACAACGAGCTGCGGAGGCCACGCCCACTGAGGACCAAGCTCCGCCCACTGTAAGACAAGCCCCGCCCACTGGCTCCACCCACCTTGCCACGCCCACCAGACAGGCCACGCCCGCCAGACAAGCCACGCCTACCAGCGGCACCGAAGCTTCTACAGCCCCTCAAGTGGCTCTTCAATTAGGAAGTTTAATTGAATTATTGGAACTGCAAACGGCTGAAATTCGGGCAATAAAGGAATCACAAGAACGCAAGCTCGGCGCTTTGCAAGAGTCACAACAGTCACAAGAACGCAAGCTCGGCGCTCTGCAAGAGTCACAAGAACGCAAGCTCAGCGCTCTGCAAGAGTCACAAGAACGCAAGCTCAGCGCTCTGCAAGAGTCACAAGAACGCAAGCTCGGCGCTTTGCAAGAGTTACAACAGTCTCAAGAACGTAATCTGACTTATTCGCAGCGCATGAAAGCTAAGAAGTTTTTACAGCGTTACGCGAATATCTTCTCCAGTCAAGAAGGGGACCTAGGAAGAACATCGATGGTTCAGCACAGGATAGTTACCGGAAGCGAGAGACCAATTCGTCAACGAGCAAGACGGATACCAATTGCAAAGGAAAAAGAAGTTGAAGGCCTTTTGGAGGACATGAAAAGGAATAAGATTATTGAACCGTCTGCAAGTCCTTGGTGCTCACCTGTGGTATTGGTGAAGAAGAAAGATGGTAGCACGAGATTTTGTGTGGACTATAGGCGTCTCAATGACGTCACAAAGAAGGACAGTTACCCGTTACCTCGAATCAACGACACCTTGGATACCTTAAGTGGCATGAAATGGTTCTCGACCCTAGACCTAAAATCTGGATACTGGCAGGTAGAAATTCATCCAAAAGACAAGGAGAAGACAGCTTTCTCAACCGGTAAAGGTTTATGGCAATTTAACGTCATGCCCTTTGGATTGTGCAACGCACCTGCCACATTTAAGCGACTCATGGAGTGTGTACTGGCAGGCTTAGTTGGAGAGGCTTGCTTAGTCTACTTAGATGACGTCATCATTGTCGGCCGTGACTTCGAGGATCATTTGCGGAACCTGGAGCGAGTTTTCACCAAAATAGAGGGAGCCAATTTAAAGTTGAACCCGAAAAAGTGTCGTTTATTCAGGAATAAGGCCAATTATCTCGGCCATGTTATCTCCAGTGATGGCATCCAGACAGACCCGGAGAAACTGGAAGCAGTTCAAAAATGGCCTACCCCTAAGAACAAAACCGAAGTGCGGGCATTCCTCGGCCTATGCTCATACTACCGGCGTTTTGTTAAGGGCTTCTCAGAGATAGCCAAGCCATTACATCGGCTGACAGAAGATAAACGACAATTTAGCTGGGATGGGACATGTGAAGATTCTTTTCAGAAACTGAAGAAACATCTGTGTGAAACACCAATCCTGGGGTATCCACAAACTGAAGGCCAGTTTATAGTCGACACGGATGCAAGCAACACGGCCATTGGAGGGGTGTTATCTCAAAAACAGGGTGAAAGAGAAGTTGTTATTGCATATTTCAGCAAATCTTTATCCAAGCCAGAGAGAAACTACTGTGTGACAAGAAGAGAACTCTTGGCTGTTGTAAAGACGCTACAACATTTCAACAAATATCTCATCGGCAGACAGTTTTTATTGCGAACTGATCACGCAGCCTTGAAGTGGCTACTGCAATTCAAGAACCCAGAAGGTCAAGTAGCTCGATGGATTGAACAGCTCCAGGAGTATGACTTCAAGACGGAACACCGCAGCGGAAAGACGCATGGGAATGCCGACGCACTCTCACGAAGGCCGTGTTCGGAAGACTGCAAACATTGTGTTAAGCAGGAATCTAATGAAGCGACATTAAAGCTAACGAGAACAAGTCCTTTGGGTCTCTGGGAGAATGATGCTATGAGGGAGGCTCAAGAGAGAGATGACGACCTTCGGCACATCATCACATGGAAAAAACGGGGTGACGTAAAACCAATCTGGAGTGAGGTTGCACCCACTGGCGCTGTCACTAAGGCGTACTGGGCGCAATGGGACAGTCTGATACTACAAAACGGAATACTCTACCGGAAATGGGAGAAGACTAACGGCAGAGAGTTTCATCTTCAGATAATTGTCCCAAGAACGAGAGTACCAGATGTTCTCCGTGAAATTCATGATGGAGTATCAGGAGGTCATCTAGGTGTCAAGAGGACGTTAACAAAAGTACGAGAACGATTCTACTGGTTGCATTGTCGAGATGATGTACAGGATTGGTGCCGCAAATGTACTACTTGCGCTGCTGTAAAAGGACCACAGACCAGGAGCCGTGGGAACCTGCGGTTATATAACGTCGGTGCACCGTGGGAACGAATTGCAGTTGACGTAGCTGGGCCATTTCCTGTAACGGAATCGGGAAACAAGTATTTTATGGTCGTCATTGACTACTTCACCAAATGGCCCGAAGTGTTCGCCATACCAAACCAAGAAGCTACAACAGTCGCTTCTAAGTTAGTCGAAGAAGTGATATGTCGCTTTGGTGTGCCTCTAGAAATCCATTCGGATCAGGGCAGGAACTTCGAATCGCAAGTATTCCAGGAAGTGTGCAGAATTTTGGGCATGCATAAGACGAGGACCACCGCGTACCACCCACAGTCTGATGGAATGGTTGAGAGATTTAACCAGACCCTTGAGAGGCATTTGGCGAAATTGGTAGACGACAAACAAAAGGATTGGGACAAGTATATACCACTCTTCCTTGATGTCCTCCTTGAAGTCCTCTCTCGGAGTCAATGGCATCTCCGGCGTATGTCAATTACGGTAGAGAACTACGAATACCAGTCGATCTATTGACAGGAGGGTCACCTGAGGAACCAAACACCGTACAAGATTATGTCTGCGATTTAAGGGAAAAAATGCGCTATATACATGCCTTGGTCCGGGAAAATGGGTTACAGTCAAGCGAGAAAATGAAAACCAGATACGACCGGAAATCGAACACGAGCGGCTTCGAGGAAGGGTCAATGGTGTGGCTACATAACCCAACTCGCCGGAAAGGGAAATCTCCAAAGTTGCAGACCAAATGGGAAGGTCCATACAAAGTGGTTACCCGACTGAATGATGTGACTTATAGGATTAAAAAACAACCAAGAGGGACATTCAAAGTGGTACACATAGACCGTCTGGCGCGATACCATGGCAGTAACAACGATGCTCGGGACGAGCATCTCTAAGAGGGGAGTAGTGTTACGAACACACAAAGCGCAAACAAACAAGCGCGGCACTACATAGAAGTGTAGTCTCGAAAACCGGGTACATGCGCGAACTTTCCAGACGCGGCCGATCACGTTCGCGCGAGTCGGGTACGTTCCAGAAAGGAACGTACTGGAATGGTCTGGGGCTCGTCTCGGCCCATATAAATAACCGCAGAGAGGCGAGCCAGTCAGTTCAGTTCGAGCTACCTTCGAGGCGACTTCGAAGTGAAAACCAGTGATCAAGAGTGTTACCAGTGAAACCTACGACTTGGCTACGACCTAGGACATCGTTAGTGCTTAGTGTTTGGACCTAGTGCTTTGTGTTGGACCTAGTGCTTCGTGAATAAAGTCTTCAAAAGAGTCAGCAGGTCTTTCTCTCCAAATCCAGCGAACCCTAGCACGCAACAATATCATTATTTGTTACTGGCATTATTCAGCTTTCATGGTACGTTCTGCTTAGGTTGAGACAAAATGCTTGCCCGTGAAAGTATTTATGGTTAATGCGCTCTTGTTATAGGGACGATATGGCGAACCGGCCGTGCGTCGCGCAGTACCACTGGCTATCGCGTTGTGCTCGATATCGAACCCTCAACTGGCAGTTATCGACGTTCTAAACAAATATTCGCACGACTCGGACAACGACGTTGCATACAATGCCATCTTCGCTATGGGGTTGGTTGGAGCCGGTACCAACAACGCTAGGTAAGTTATGATAAACTGTCACATTATTCATACGCCTTAAATAGAAACTGTGTTGAGTTATTTTGAAAAATATAAAAAACTCCATATAAATTTTCACTTAATCAATATATATTTCTTATACTTTCTCATTTGAGCGCAAAAAACGCCATCTTACGACAACTGAGTCAACTGAAGTTATACCGAAACTGAGTCATGTGTGACCTCAAAAAATGCTAAAAAAAGTGGGCCAATTGAAAAGCAGCGCCTATAAGCTGATTCACAATGCAATATTTCTATAAGATATAAAGTACGCATGCTAAAAACAACTACGCCTCCGAGCCCTCAGGTGGGATGTAATATTTTATATCTAACACTTAAAATGTTGAGATGATGTAATGCATGCACTGCGTTTACAGGTTGGCAACAATGCTCCGCGCACTAGCGCTGTACCACGGCAAGTCGCCGGTGCACCTGTTCATGGTTCGGCTGGCGCAGGGGCTGTGCCACGCGGGGAAGGGCACCGTGACGCTGTGCCCCGCCCACGCCGACCGCCGCCTCATCAACCAACCGGCGCTGGCCGGGCTGCTAGTCGTACTCACCGCCTTCCTCGACTGCAAGAACAGTCAGTATCAATATCCACCTCGACTACTACTACCTCTGTTGTTATCTGGGAACTCATCAGAATTATTTATAATTTTAATTTTTATTATTTTGAATGGGTTCGCTTTTGAGCCCGAGGGCAATGACAGAAGCCACGATGGAACGAGCTAACACAGAAAGTGCCTATTCACCCTGAATTTAAAAACAGAAGGGTTATAAGTACTCGGAAATACAGACGCAGGGAGGCAGTTCCACTCCTTTGCTGTGCGCATTATAAAAGATAGAAGTCCTTTCATCAATACCAACGCCTACGTTTCGAGAACTGGAAAGAATATTTTAATTTAAGGTCCAGAGATAAAGGGATATGGTATAAAATCATCCAATGCCAGCTTCTTACAGTCCCATGGATTTTACACTCTAGGCTTAATAGATTGTACAGTGTAATAATGCTCCGGCCCGACAAATAAGTTTGGTTTCTTAATTTAGAAGGTAAATGCCCCAAATTGTGACGTATGTGGCACGTTAGAAGACGTACATCATTTGCTGTCGGAGTGTGCCCGGAACGAAAGTGAGCGGCAATTGTTGTTCTACACCTTAAATTTAAATCGGTTAGATGTAGGCACCTTCCATGCTATCCTGGCTGAACCACTGTCGGATGCAGCCAAGAAGCTTTGCTCTTTAGTTTATGTTAATAATTAAGTAGTTCAATGTAAATAATATAGAATAAGGTTTATGATAGGACTGACATATCTTCTTAAGATAAAAGTCCATAAATTAAATAAAGAAAAAAAAATAAATAAAAAAAAAGATGTTGAGAAGCGCTTGATGCGACAAGTAGGAATAGCAACCAAGAAAGGGTGGGAGAAAGGTGATGGCGGTATGAGCATATGCAGCTCCTGAGCACAATTCATTCCCTGTCACGATAGGGTATTTGAGTGCAATGAAAATATAGATCGATCTGTTGTTAACTTAACAGTAATTTTTTTTTAAACCAATTTTGCCGACATATAATATAAAAAATCATATGTTTTTTATAAGTAATCATTAATAAAATGATTAAAATGTCATGTTCGACCACGTAAATGAAAATGCACTGAACTGGCCGACTGACTGAGTGACGTCACCTGCTTGGTTACAAAAAATGTCAGTCTAAATATAATGTATTACGATTTGACAGCTTTAAGTTTATTCCAAACACGTGCCGTCATGACGTCAAGTAACCTACATAAAAGTGTCCTTAGCGTTTCGGCAGGTTTTTTTCTCCATTTAAACTTTTATGGTATTTTTAATTGAAAATCATTTGTTTTCCCAACAAATTATATTAGTTTGCATTAGTGTTATCAACAAGTTTAGATTGAAAATTTGGCCAGCATATAAAAGCTTTTTCTTTAAGAATTGTAACAATGTGTGAAACACATAATTAATATTAAGTATTGGTTCACTTAGGTTAAACCTGATATCTCAACGGATAGGTTGTTTGTCTTATTGTGGTTGAGTTAAATTTGGATATGTTGCCACTTAAACTCACAGGGATGTATCCAGGGCCAGGAGTGCGGCATGGCCTGTGCTATATAGCTCGTTCTCGGTGGCCTGCTAGATAGTCAGTCGACACCGATACTTACTACGATACTTACTTATAAAGAAACCGAAGCACAGACAAATAATATTTCTTGCCAATCAGTTAAAATCTATGAACAGTTATGAATTCACACAAGGATCATATATTTTTGTACAATACATATCAATCTATACTAATATTATAAAGAAGTAAAGTTTGTGTGTTTGTATATTTGTTAAATTGTAAGGGGTAATCTCGGGATCTACTGAACCGATTTTAAAAATTCTTTCACCATTAGAAAGGCATATTATTGCTGAGTGTCATAGGCTATATTGAATGCTAGAAAAAATTTAAAGAATTTTGTCCACCCGTGCGAAGCCGGGACGGGCCGCTAGTTTGTTAATATACTATAAAACATTATTTTTAAGCCGACCGCTGCCTTGCCTTTTAGCTTAACAGACGGAAATAGCAGTCAGTATCAATTGGTCTTTAATCACCAGCTTCAAAAATCCGTTGGCAATTTGACCTTAAACATCTCTGTTCTTTTTTTTACAATCCTAATTAATTGATTATTAGACATTTAAAAAAAACCTGTACTGCTTATATAAAGATTATGCATTCTCGTTTCTACATAGTTATCCTGGGCAAGTCTCATTATTTGCTGTATGTGCTGGCCACCGCGATGCAGCCGCGTTGGCTCGTCACCCTCGACGAAAATCTTCAACCCCTCAATGTCAGCGTTCGCGTCGGACAGGTAATCAATTCTTATTATACATCCAAACTCGTCTCTTTATCTTAAAATAGAATAGGCGGATAAGAATTTCAGTGGCCTAACGCTTACGGCGCACAGTGGTCCGGATTTTCAAAAAGGTGGACGTAGGATCGAAAATGCATATTTAACTTAACAAAAATTGTTTCGTATAGGAAATTTAACGCTGATTAATACTTATTACTATAACTTTTCAAAAAAACTGCTCCTTCACGTCAAAAAAAAATATTGAAAATAAAAATGTATGGGAGAAAATCTATTTTATTTTTTTTTCTCCGTTCAGTATCAAAGTATAGCAAGCAAACCTTATATTCTGGTAAGTACCTATTGTTCTTAATACGAC
The DNA here is from genome assembly GCA_927399485.1 of Calamotropha paludella. Classification (NCBI taxonomy): domain Eukaryota; kingdom Metazoa; phylum Arthropoda; class Insecta; order Lepidoptera; family Crambidae; genus Calamotropha; species Calamotropha paludella. The sequence continues at coordinate 17,706,370 of OV656813.1, read as the reverse complement.
GACATATAAATTGCGTGCGTATCCCTGCGGCCTTGACGCCTACGACGATTCAAAGTTTAAAATTTCAATTGGTTTTTTTTTTAATTATTATCGAGTTTTTCAATTATGCTGAATTTAAAATATAATTTCTTAATTATATAAGAATTAAAACATACGCATTCCAGCATTTGTTTCATTTTATTTTAATAAAAAATAGTAATAAAAGTCTTCAACAACAGTCACGTGCTGATTCGTTGCCTATTTGTAACTGACTGAAACGACTCCTGTGATATAAGAATCATTTACCCCCACCACCGGAGACATCGACGACGCTGATTGGCTGTTGAAGATGTGGTACTAATTTTGTCAGTCACTACTTGCGCACGTGTGTTTGTTATAAATATCTGTGCATGAAACAATTAAAGGCACTTGTTTCTCAACCCTTGAGGAAGCAACATATCTAATTATCCGTGCTGTGTGAAAGTTTAGTGAGTTTCGTTATGGCTGCATTTGTAACAAACTTGGACATCTTTATGTTCCTCCGTGTTGAAGGAGATATGAAAAATTGGGCACGACTCTATGAAGCTATTATTCTACATATCCCAGTTGAAACATGTTCACAAGATTTAGAAGTAATCAAGACCTTTTTGAAGAACTACGTCAGTAATATCAATCGCAGATGGACAAGTGCTTCTAGAAATCAGAAAACTTTCATGAATAGACATGCTGCGTGGTTACAATCAAATATTAGTTGGCCAAATTGCACTACTGTTAATTTATCCGAGATTTTTCAAGCCCAAGATGAAGTTATCGAAAACATATCGTCAGACAATACTTCATTTGACATCAATACTACAACAGCTGTGATTCCGTCGACATCTAGTACAACAACTGTGGGCACATCTACCGAAGTTCAGATTAGGAAGCCTTTTGTTGACCTCAGCAACAAACAGAAGAAAAGACGTTCAGAGTCTCTTTTGGACTATTCGCCGGAAGAACTTACTTTTGCATTAGTCGAAAGACTTAGGATAGACAAGAAGAATGACTTAGCTCGTGTTATTGACCATATAACGAAGAACCCTGATAGTGTTGCTATCGTTCAAGCCACATTGTTTAAGAAAAATACGAAAAAAACTTTTGATGGAGATTATGCTCTTGGTCTTTATACATCATTGAACCTGTCAAAATGGAAATACTTGTGTTTAAGGAAAGCGCTGTTAGATTGTGAAGTTCCAGTGTTACCATCGTATCACAAACTCCTTGAAGCTAAAAATAGATGCTATCCTCATGATTTAGAAATTACTGAGAGAGGAGCCAGAGTGAAGCTTCAAGCCCTATTGGATCTGACAGTCCAGAAGATTCTTCAAATTACTGGTACCCAGATTGATTCGTCAACTGAAGGATTGAAGTTAATTAGTAAATGGGGTTTTGATGGTGCTTCTTCACAAAGTACCTACAAGCAAAGGAGTGAAGATGTAGACTTCAGTGATTCATCGGTTTTCATGTCAAGTCTTGTCCCTCTTAAATTAGTTTCTAATAATAGCACCATATGGGAAAACCCAACACCTTCTTCAACACATTATCGCAGGCCCATTAAGTTCGAGTTTTGTAAAGAGATAGCAGAATACATCAAGCAAGAAGAAGCTGCATTGAAGGAAAAAATTAGTCTAGAGATTAGTCACAAGCTTCATATGACAATGATCGGCGAAAAAGTGGCCACTATTATAACGGATACTTCGTCTGCATCTGCCTGCAATATTTGCCTTGCTAAGCCAACTGAGATGAAGAAGCTGTCAGAAGTATTTACAAGACCTGTTCGAGAAGATGTTTATAAATATGGACTTTCTACTCTTCATATGTGGATTCGTTGTATGGAGTGTATTCTACACATATCTTACAACATGGACTTTGAGATGTGGACTGCATGAGGTGCTAACAAGCAACTAAAAGCTGCGAATAAACATTTGACACAAGAAGAATTCAAACAGCAAATGGGAATACTTGTGGATTTTGTGAAGCAAGGCTTTGGAACCACAAACGACGGAAACACAGTCAGAAGGTTTTTTAGAGATTATGAGAAATCTGCCGAAATAACCAATGTTGACAAAGACCTGCTAAAGCATTTTGCGGTTATTCTTCAAACGATTTCATCAGGATGTGCCATAGATATTAAAAAATTCAGGACTTATTGCAGAGAAACAGCTGAGATCTTTGTTCATCTATACCCATGGTTTTATATGCCCGCAAGTGTGCACAAGCTACTCATACACGGTGCAGACATTTGTCATCACTTTGGCCTCCTACCAAGTGGCATTCTTTCCGAAGAAGCTGGAGAAGCAAGAAATAAAGAATTTCGAAGAGTTCGTGAGTCTCACACAAGAAAATTTAACAGGATAAAGACCAACGAGGACTTGCTTCATAATTTTTTAATTAGTTCAGACCCATATTTATCCCATATTCGACCAAAATACAGCAACTCAAAGCAATTCGATTTTTTTCCAGATGTTAAAGAGCTTTTGTTGTTGCCTGAGGTAGTAACAGAAGAAACCGAAAATATGGATCTACAGGAGTTGCAGTTTGAACATGATCCATTAATGTAAACGTGACAGATTTAGTAATGTTGTCATTGTTAGAATTGAGTTTGTTAGTAGTAGTAGTTAAGTTGTGGTCCTTTTCAGGACTACTTAAAATAGTCAAAGGGTCGTAATATTCAGCCGTATCCGGTTAGACTGGACTGGACTGGAAGACAAGAAGACGCTCGGATGATGATGATGACTTAAAATAGTCATTTTCAAGACTTCTGAAAAAGCCCTTTTCAGGGCTAAATCTATTTCTAATTGTTTCTTTCAAGATAAGTCACACTAGTAGTATAACCACCAATATCAACCATGATTTATCAATAGGAAATATCAACAGATGAAAGAATAATCAACAGAAGATTATTTAAAACAAAAATAAGCAAAAATGCTTATTTTATCATAATGTCACGCTTTATATTCCCCGAAGGCAAAGGTGTATACTACACTATAGTACACTGTAATTTCGCCAGTTATATTTAAGTCCCAAGTAATAGGGGGCGCGCCTAATAAAAGGATGGGGCACGCGGGGGGCTTGTTTTATTAAAAAATATATTTTGGATTAATTTTAATAGAAAAACTCGTTAATAATAATAAGATAATTCAACATAAAAATTTTAAACTTTATAGCATCGTAGGCGCCAAGGCCGCAGGGATACGCAAGCAATTTATATGTCGTCGTATTAAGGACAATAAGTACTTACCAGAAGATAAGGTTTGCTTGCTATACTTTGATACTGAACGGAGCAAAAAAATAAAATAGATTTTCTCCCATACATTTTTATTTTTAATATTTTTTTTTGAAAAGTTGTAGAAATAAGTATTAATCAGCGTTAAATTTCCTATACGAAACAATTTTTTGTTAAGTTAAATAAGCATTTTCGATCCTATGTCCACCTTTTTGAAAATCCGGACCACTTTGGCCGGTGCGGCGTCTGGCCCGCATTGCAACTAGATGTGATAGCAATATTTTTACACATGTTTTTCTATTTTAAAGATATTGCCTTACTATATTATGATCGGTTGGTAATACATATTAAAAGTGATATTGATTTTAATAATTATTAATTTACGAGTATGATGGATGTAGGTATCTCCTATACAATCCTTTCAACTTTATAAACAGGCAGATACAAAGATAAAACTCTTTCAGAAGCAAAATATTGACGAAAAAGTCTGTAATTTTTAATTCTAGGCTGTAGACGTAATCGGCAAGGCTGGCACCCCCAAGACTATAGCTGGGTCACACACGCACACCACGCCGGTGTTGCTATCATTTGGGGAACGCGCCGAACTCGCTACCGACGAGTACATACCGCTGTCACCCGTCATGGAGGGATTCGTCATACTCAAAAAGAACGAAGACAGCGTCATGGCGTCGGTCCAGTAATCACATTAAGTTAGAGTCTTATTAACTAATACTGTATTACATACTAAACTCAATTTTAATACATGATAAAAATTACGAATCTTTTATTTCATATTCTCTATTCTAATGAATCTTGTATACCGAAAGACTATTGTTACTACTACTACAGCCTTTTTCTCATAACACTATTGAACGATCTTATCAATCTGAAGTGTCGCTGCAAATGGGGTATTAAAATAGCATTACACTAGCACTAACATGAGTAATATCGTTGACGGTTAGCGCGTTCGGCTTACGAATGCAGTAGTTAAGCGACTTAGGGTCATAGCATCCGATGAAGGAGGCTGACTAAAAATTATTATTTTTCTATCTCGCTCTGTGCTCAACCGTTTAGTTCCAGCTGGGTTTGGCTCATAATAGACTACGATGATGAATATCATCACTATTCCGCTTTCAGTATGTATGTTAAGATCACACTTGAGGCGGAGACAAACTGAGCGGCGAGCAACAGAAATAAGGAGACTAATTCTGGCAGCCCTACACTATTGGATTTTGAAATGGATTATTTACTCTGTTTGACATCAATTCATCAGTCCGCTTAAAAGTGATGGCATTTCGCCGAGGTTATTTATTGCGAAGATAAATAAAAATATCAAAGGGTATAATAATGTTAGGGTGAACTTGCGAAAATTTAAAGTAAAAAAACGGTAATTTAAAAACTAAAAAACTAATTTGGAAATTAAAAATTCCTAAAACAAGAAAGTCGTCATGCCAATAATATTTTTAATTCATAAAATTGTAGCATTCTGGACCTATTCTAGAAAGTCAGCCGCCAAGTCAGTAGATTGGAGTAATCTGCAATGTATTATAGGTATGTGCTCTCAATTCACTAAGTCTCCATTTCTAGTATGGGTCCCTACTGCTACAATTTTTCTTGTATTTAACAATATTGTTGGTACGACGACTTTCTTGTTTTAGGGTTCTTTCATTTCCCAATTATACAGAAAAGCAGTGGGGTTGTATAGTTTTTGAAATTATCCTTTTTTTAGTTTTATTATTGAATGAGTTTGTATAGTAACATATATCGACATGACGCTAAAATCCATCGAGCCGTTCAGGTTGCAGAGCGTGCCAAACATTTGAATTTGGCGCCAAAAATCCGCCATTTTGTTTTTTTTTATTTTGATATACCCAATGTCACTCTCACAGTAAATACGAATCTAACGGTACCTCTCAAGCTAAAATCCACCGAGCCGTTCAGACCGCAGAGCGTGCCAAAGAATTATACATACATACATACTCTCGAGAAACATAACCCTACTTCTGGCACAGTCGGGTAATTAAGGAGAAACTCGAAAGAAACTGGCGTTGCCGAGCTGGAATAAATCTTCATAGGTAGAACTCTAAATAAAACAGCGAATAGCATGACGTCCATTTATTGGAAGAGAGCACTATATTACTTAAAACTAGCTTATTTCTAAAATTGTAAGTGCATCGTTTCATTCACACGTACAAAATCCTTTGTTATATACACGCATTCCACAATATCGTTTGATGCGGCATACTTTCATGACATTAACGGAATTCAAATATTATTTAGGCCTAATATTAAGAGTTAGCAGGCCTACTTCGGTTAAGTTGCTAGAAAATCTTTACTATTTCTAGTCATTTAACAGCAAACATTTCGTTGCTGTAAGTGTTCTTGAACATGCATATTCTTCATCATTCATAATTTAAAAAAAAATGTGAGTCGTCACGCGGCGCCTGGCAGATGAGAAACATCGAAATTATTTTGTACAACTAATAAGCATAAAAAACAGATTACGACAGGAACTAAATATGGCACAATGAAAAAAAAATATTACGATTTTTTCCAGAAAACGATGAGTGTTTATTTATTATCAAACTTTTGTTTTCTCTAAATAATAAAAATTCAAAATTTTATTTGTATTTGCAACAACTCAATTTTTTTTAATCTGACTTCAGTGACTTGAGTTATAGTTATTTTCGATGTTGCCTCTGACAGTATTAACGTAGTGATTACATACTCTTTGACAGTATTACTGTGACAATTGGTCGTGGAAGATAACTGAAGTACTTAACAAAAGTATTGGACATGACATTATAAATATATTTTGTAAATACAGCATCTATTGTTGTTCCATAACCGGTAGTAGGTTCTCTTGGATTGTTTTTAATTTTCAATTGAAATTCTTTTTGGAAATACGTAATTAATGGAATTGATTCATCTTTTGCAAAATTTACACTGAAATCTCCAGCTAAAATCAATGATAATTTATCTTAATTGGTTTTAAAAATTATTGAACCTCTGTAACTGTGTACAGAAATTAAGATAACGTGACGCCGAACCGAAGTGCATCGCTTGCGCATGGTGACGCGGCGCCACATCGTACACACTACTACATAAAATTAATTAATTATTAATTTTAAAATGATATATGCAATAACAATTGTGTAAATTTTAATCTAACAGGAGGGTAGATTTTAGATTTACTGGCGCTTGAAAAATGTAAACAATAAAAGGTAAAGGCTCGTGTAAAATAGAATTTTTGTTTCTGCAAGTATTTACTAGTCTATGTCACAATTATAGATGTAAATCAACCGGTTTAAAACGTTTTAAACCAATTTTTGCGGTTTAAAACCAGTTTTCAACCATTTCAAAAGGTTTAAATGGTTTAAAACCCGCATATCAACAAAAATAAAAGAACTGTATTTTACACTTCATTTAGGGCAATTTTTGATCACCTGACGTCATATTATGTTTCGTTTTAATGAGTTTTTGCGGTTTTAAACCAGTTTTCAACCATTTCAAAAGGTTGATGTGGTTTAAAACTTGCCTGTCTACAAAAATAAAAGAACTGTATTTTACACTTCATTAAGGGCAATTTTTGATCACCTGACGACATATCATGTTTCGTTTTAATTAGTTTATAGCCAATAAAATAGAAATTACCTACCTACACTACAATACTTACATCGGTACCTACTATACGACAACTTAAGTAGTAGTATGTAGGTTAACCTACACACTTTAGTTTCTTTATGTAGGTACAGTTACTGTGCTCATGCGATGAACATTGTATTTGTTCTGAATCTGGGTGTTATTTATTTGTATACCTATATTTATAATTTTAGTGAAGATAACTCTTATATCCGTAACACAAGTAGGTACTTAATTAAAGCTTGTTATTTCGGAGTTAGATCAATGTGATGTTGTGTTAATTTATTTACCTATATTTAAAAGAAATATATACCTATTATTCATTACACACTCCATTAGAAGAAATCATCAACAAAATGCCGTCCGTTTTACTTGCGCATGAAACAGACAACGTTGTCTTTAAGGCCGCGCCGTTGCCACCCCGCCGCGAGTGTACCTACAGTGCTCGTCAGTGCATGGTGATTCACCCATAGGCCATAAATCGAAAAATATCAATGTTAGGTCTCCGTTAGATCTTCTCACTAAGTGATTCCCTAGTTCAGAAGCTTCCGAAAAGTATAAATAGAAATGTAATAACATCAAATTATCTTCAAATGCTCCCTGGTATATCCGCACTACAACACTTCTAAACGAAGGCCTCTGATCGTTTTTTTAAAACGTCAGAGAGCCACTCAAGTCCTCTTATCCGAAGCGCATCCGACTATATACCTTCCACTTCCTCAAATCGTCAGTCCAGATAACCTAGATCCGTTTTGACGGATCAACCTAATCAGCTATCAGCCGACCTGAACCACCTCTTAGAGGCATAGGAATCCGCCAAAAATAAAGTCACGACAAACCCTTCAGATCTACCCCAGTCCTCTCAATTGTCGACTGATTCCCCTTCTGGGACCCGGTCGATTTTTCTATGCGCATCCTGACCTAGGTGTGTAGCGCCTCAGACGAAGGCGAAGCCAATCTCAGGTGGTGTTTAGTCAGTACGAGTCTGACATAACTTCGAAGCCGGGCCGGAGTATCCATAAAGGATTCACCACCTCCCTCCTCCGAGTCAAATTATCATTCATTTTTGAATGATAATTTGACTCGGAACTGGAAGTGAGCGCATCTCGAGTCTAATAACCGCAACGCGTGAGTTATCAAAACCCTATTCTTGCTAAATTTATCACGATCTGTATATAACAAATTTAAAAACTTTACACAGTTTATAGGTAGGTACTTCGTAATGTTTTTACCTCGGTAAAATCAAAAAAAAATAGTTATTATTATGAAAAACACAATCATCAAGTCTAACGGTTTTAAACCTAAAAATAATGGTTTATTACGGTTTTAAACCGGTTTTTTGGTTTAAAATGGTTTTAAACCGATTGGTTTAATTGGTTTAAAACCGGCCTTACATCTATAGTCACAATCAATAACCGGATTCATACTCCAAACGAATATCCTATTTCTATATATAAACTAAAATATCAAATCAAACAGGACTTACCTAGAAACCGAATAAATTAAAAATCTAAATGGAATGTGTAATGCCTGCTAAATACTGCATCCACATCTCCATTTGTTGAGTTTGCTAAGCTTTTTCTATCAGGCACTGGCAAAGGAGTTTGTCGTTGCACGTTTAACCTTCCACGAACTGTCAAATTTTGTTAAATTTAATTGATATTGAATTCAATAGCCCTAAGTGCAGGCTGAAAATCGAATAGTTTGGCCATTTTTATAGATTGATGTGTTGTTGACTCTACATTACTACCACGCATAAGGTAAAAATCGTTTAGTATTTAGTAGTAGGTAGTGTGCGATGTATACCTTGTTATGGAAAGTATCTACTAGTGATGTGCCGGACATCGGCTACTACTACACTACTAAACTTCTTTGTAGACATTTTTTAAAACCCATGTACCAATACCAAAGGGGCCATTCATTTATTACGTAAGACTATTTTCGTTAGTTTTTGACCCCTAGGGGGGAGCCCTTATTATAAGAAAAGGCCGACCCCCTCCCACCTGTTTAATATTTATTACGTAAGGGGCCGTCCATTAATCACGTGATGTTTTTTTTGACATTTTTTTAACCCCCCCTCCCCCTTGGTGATATATGGTGAGGTTTCAGGCTACCCCCCCCCCTCCCCCCACTATATCACGTGTATTTTTAGTACCTACAAAGAATCTTAAGTTTTTTTTAAATATTTATAAAATACAGGTATAAGTATCATCTTATTTCATTATAGAAAACTAGCTGACCCGTGCTCTCTTCGCATGACATGACGGGGGCAGCACTGGGCAGTACAGACATGTGGGGGCAGCACTGGGCTGTACAGACATGTGAAAGGAGCACTGGGCAGTACAGACATGTCGGGGGCAGCACTGGGCAGTACAGACATGCGGGGGGCAGCACTATGCAGTACAGACATGTGGGGGGCAGTACAGACATGTGGGGGCAGTACAGACATGTCGTGGACAGCACTGGGCAGTACAGACACGTCGGGGGTACAGACACGTCGGGGGCAGCACTGGACAGTACAGACATGGCGGGGGCAGCACTGGGCAGTACAGACATGGCGGGGGCAGCACTGGGCATTACAGACATGTGGGGGCAGCACTGGGCATTACAGACATGTGGGGGCAGTACTGGGCAGTACAAACATGCGGGGGGCAGCACTGGGCAGTAGAGACATGTCGGGGGCAGCACTGGGCAGAACAGACATGTGGGGGCCAGCACTGGGCAGTACAGACATGTCGGGGACAGTACAGACATGTCGCGGGTAGCACTGGGCAGTACAGACATGCCACCCAGCACTGGGCAGTACAGACATGTCGGGGGCAGCACTTGGCAGTACTGACATGGGGGGCACTAGGCAGTACAGACATGTCGGGGGCAGCACTGGGCAGTACAAACAAGTGGGGGGAGCACTGGGCTGTACAGACATGTGAAAGGAGCACTGGGCAGTACAGACATGTCGGGGACAGCACTGGGCAGTACAAACAAGTGGGGGGAGCACTGGGCTGTACAGACATGTGAAAGGAGCACTGGGCAGTACAGACATGTCGAGGGTAGCACTGGGCAGTACAGACATGCGGGGGGCAGCACTAGGCAGTACAGACATGTGTGGGGAGCACTGGGCAGTGCAGACATATCGGGGGCAGCACTGGGCAGTATGCAAACAATGACTTTTTCCCATTTTCGCCCAACAATGGGAAAAACGCGTTGCTATGGTTCCGCGTTGCTATGTTAACGTTAAAAGAGCGGACAGACAAACACCCAAACCACTGTGATCTTATATTATAGATTAAAATCTACAATAATCACGTTTAGAGGTAGGCAGAAAGGTTGCAGGTTGTTTTTGACTGACATAAGAACAATGAAAGAAATGCGAAAAACTTTTTTGTCCTAATACATTAACGTAATTAATTGTACAGTATCCGTGGACCACGGATTAGCAAGACTTTCTTCAACACGAATAACTGGATAAGCATTTTGCAAGTCAGTTGTTGGCACAGTGCTTTGTTGAAGATCAACATCGCGCACTACGCAAAGAATCTCTCTCGATTTACCGTTCGTTCGTCGCGTGAGGATGCGGAAAGGTCGAACATTGTGCATCTCTAGACTATTATAGCTCAGATTCAGTTGTTTGTGACAAGAATTCACAAGTGCCTTAGCTGTTTTCTTTGTACTGAAGTAGAAAGCCGCTTTTGTTTTGTACGCGTTTGACGAAAAAATAGATACACGTCACGCCGCTTTTCGGTTCAGTATCGCGCGTTTGCTGAAAAAATAAATACACGTGATATATTACTACACCCCCCCTCCCCCCTTGTGATATTTCGTGATTTTTTTATGGACCCCTCCCCCCCCTTTCGAGCCTCACGTGATTAATGGACAGCCCCTAAGAATCTAAAGGCAAAAATGAATACACGTTTGGTTTGTTTTAATGTTTATTTTTAAAAGTAACAATTTTTAGAAATATTTATTTGTACTTACAAAGGTACTAATAATTTTTATTTTTTTGGTAAAATAAAATTAGATTTTAATAATTCACCTTTACCGACATAAGATTTTCAGTCCAGGGCTCAAAACCCACTCGGAAAGTGGGTCTGACACTGGAACATCTCTAATAATAATAGGTGGTTATTCAGGATTGTGACGTCGTCAACGTACACCCATTCCACATCAGCTCAGATGCGGCACAAAACTTTTTTCCTCACCTTGAATATATGGCTAAAGCTGTTTCTTTTTCAATATTTAAAATACGGCCATGAAGTTTTTGGGTTCATTATCCATTTGCATAAAAATTTAAACCATAAAATATGTTGGCATATGGTAAATTCATACTAATAATATTTACGCAAAATATTATTATTCATATCAAATTTAGCCCAATTGTTTTAATCATAAATACAAACAGCATAATCATATTTAAGCATAAAATTCACAACCATTATGTTATAAAGGCATAATGGTATCAAACCATACTGAATATAATCATAATCATCTTACGCAGAATAAGTAACTCTTAAGATTACAAACACTCATCAATAACTTTTTACATAAACATTGCTCTAACCTTTTTTTTTTTAACCTTAGGAAAATGCCTTCGCATACCACCCAGCCACGGGGAGACTGAGTGGTTATGTGGTGTGTCCACTAAAAACCTAAGGGTGTTCCGTCTGCCGCAAGTGCGGCGAACCACGGGATCGAAGTATTCTACCGCGGAAGACCCCATCTCATTGGAGCTCTAAAACACCTCCAACAGTGCGGGCGCGCCGAAACACAAACGCGCCCTGCCACCACGAGGACCTATAAACCCTATCATGGACGTCGGGAATTCCCCGTTCCCTCCGTCCGGTCCTCTCCTCAAGGAATGTCAGGACACTTGCCCTAAAATACCCCGCAGTGACTCGGCCACCTTATGTAACGGCCGTCTCCATCGTTTCCGTGGGCTCACTAGTAGCTTGCGACGGAACGGTGGACGCCGGTTTTTCCTTCTCCGGTTCAGTCCGGGGGTCTTATAGGACTTGCCCCCCAGTATATGACCCGCACTCAACTTGGCTATCGCGCACAATACGCAGTGTGGCTCGGCAGTACAATTCCTCACTTGATGGTCAGGACTGCCACACCTGTAGCAGAGGCCGCTTCTGTCGAGGCCAACACATTTCATGTGCGTGTCCCACTTCTAGGCAACGATAACACCTCATGGGTCTCGCTGGCAGTAGGCGGACAGTAGCCGAAACCCAACCCACTAAAAACCGGTTACCGCCTGTAATATCTGCTTTGCGGCCGTCACTGGACATTTCACCAGGACGGAGCCGAGTCCAAGGCGGCTTTGGCGTATAACGCCGACCGACACGACACGGCCGCCTCCGAACACCCACCAGCAGTAGCCACAGCCACTTTTATCTCGTCGGCCGATACACCATCACCGAGGCCCGACAAGCGTAGGTCCGCAGTCTTTTCGGGCCTAGACACCTTGACCAGCTCCAATCCACTGATTTCTGCTAAACTTTCGGCCAGTTAGTCAGCTCTCTCCTTGTTATTTTCGCCGGCGACTTCCAGTTATCTCGCGCCTGTTGCGGCAATCTTCACCTTAAGACCGGGACCTATTATTGCCGGGTCAATTTTTCCCTTAACCTGTCCTAGGAGATATCCTAGGTTATTCCTTGGCTGACAGCACCTGGTTGTAGTTTTAGCACTACTACTGATGATTGAGGAGAGCGCAACTTTTTACCGGATTTCTTTCCGGGTTTTGTAGTTGGCTTCTTTGTCTCCTGTGTTGTGCGTTTGGGCTGTGGTTTGCCGCCACGACTGACCGTAGCCCACTGTCCAACGGATGAGGATGCAGGCGCTGCCTCCTTTTCTGTTGGCAGGGCTTGTAACCTAGCTGCTGCTGCCTCAGCAGCAGCCGCGCTTACTTTCTTCCGCTTCGATTTCTTTTTCCCTCCTTTGCCTTCTGGTGCTACAGGAGCTTTCCGCAGTGAGCCCGTGGCGGATCCCAGCGGTAGCTTCACCGTTTCATCCACTCGTCTTTTATCTCCCGCAAGAAGCGGCGGAATTGTCTCTTCTGGTGATAATCGCCTGGCGAGCCCTTCGATACGGGCACTCACCATCGGCCCTGTCTGGTCAATGATAAGTCGACGCAGTTCCTCAATGGTCATGTCGCCCACAGTGTTTGTAGGGCGATGTTGGCTCCTCTCTGATGGGGTGCCTGAACGGGCCTGATTGAGGTCTTTCCGCACTCATTTCAGCTCCCGACGTAGTGCAGCGCCATCTTTACGTAGCTTGATATTTTCTTTTGCAATTCTGGCATTTTCGGCCCTAAGAATAGTCAAGTCTGCAGACATCCTCCATCATTATGTTATTATAAAACTATATCATTATCATTAGTTTTGTTTTAAGCTCCCAACAAATTTTGAAGTTTCAGGCGCGGTGAGGGCAGCTAGGGTTTTTCAGGAACAAAAGGGGTTGAAATAGGAGCAGGTTTTGCATGATGTACCTGTGTTGTTCTCAATTCTGCAATGCTCCTTGCTTGCTTTTCCTGTTCCTCTCTACCTTTGAAGTCTTAACCTTTCTTGTTATTCCTCCTTTTTTATAACCAGTTGATCAAATTTTTCTCGTTCAGCTGCTGGTTTTTCTGTGGTTGTGGCTGGTTTTGGGGGTTCAAACCCCCCCCGAAATGTTAAGATATCAACTTCAATAATATCAAAATAAGGAGAGGCCAGCTGCATAACTTATTTTATTACTTATTATATTACACTAAGTGTATTTTGGATTCGCTCTCTACCACCCGCCGCCGCCCGTCGTCATTTAGGGCGTACGCTAAACCTTGCGCGGGTACACGCCGCAGGCATTGCTCCGGCGTCCGATGTGGGCCTGGGACATTATCTGGTGTATTACCTATATTTTGCGGTCAGTTCTGTAATTGAAGACGCAATTATTATGTATTCGGCAGTGCTACCCGAAAGAAGTACATTGAGTCAAAAAAGTATCGGGAATGGATGATTTGTTTATGGTTCCAAATTCAAATTTTTGTTTTTTTGTTGTTGTTAGAATGGCACAACTGTTTTCCATGTTGGCGCGGATTTTGAGTTGCATCTGTTATTAATAAAAAATACAGTGCTGTTTTTAGTTATATCACATCTAGTGTATATTGATGTCGTGGAGTATCGAAGCGTGAATGGGCAGGACACATAGCAAGGAGAACTGATGGCCGTTGAGGCGGAAAGGTTCTCGAATGGCGACCGCGTGCCGGACGTCGCTCAGTGGGTAGGCCCGCTACGAGGTGGACCGACGGCGACGATCTGGTTAAGTTCGCGGGAAAACGCTGGATGCGGGCAGCACAGGACCGATCGTTGTGGAGATCCTTGGGGGAGGCCTATGTCCAGCAGTGGGCGTCGTACGGCTGATATGATGATGATGAGTATATATTGCGAATTTCATAATGGACAAAAATATCAAACAAAGAGTTTGTCTGAAATTTTGCATCACCAATGGAATTTCATATTCGGAGTCACTGAAAATGTTACAGAAAGCTTACGGTGAATCAACTTTATCAAAAACACGTGCTTATGAGTGGAACAAAGTGTTCAAAAGCGGTCGAGATGTGATGGAAGATTTGCCTTGCTCTGGTAGGCCATCAACGTCTGCTGACGTCAACTGAAGTTAACATCGCAAAAGTGAAGGAAATAGTGACTGAAAATAATCATTTAACTTTAAGAGAGATAGCCGCCGAACTTTTTGTATCTCACGAGTCGACGCGTACCATTTTAAATAATCATTTGGGTATGAAACATGTTACCGCTCGGCTAGTCCCCAAGACCTGAATTTTCTCCAAAAACTCAATCGCATGAGAGTCGTTGAGGACATGCTAGAACGAGTCAATTCCAACCCAACATTCATGAAACTCATTGTTACTGGTGACGAGACGTGGGTTTACGAGTTTGACATGCAAACTAGTCAACAAACTTCGGAGTGGCGCCTTCCAACTGAACCGAAATCGAAAAAACCACGCCAAAGTCGATCAAAAGTCAAAGACATGTTGATTGTTTTCTTTGACTATCGCGGTGTTGTGCACTCGGAATTCTTGCCGGAAGGTCAAACGGTAAAAAAAGAATATTATTTAAGCGTTATGCGGCATTTAAGAAAGCAAATTCCACGAAAAAGGCCAGATTTGTGAAAAGAAAATTCTTGGATTTTGTGGCACCCGTTTTCAATCGGTAGAAGACATAGAGGAGAATTCGCGGCGAACTGAACTGAATTCCGGAAACAGCGTTTAAAAAATGTTTTGAGGATTGGATTATTCGTTGGCGTAAGTGTATCGTTACTGAGGGAGCATACTTTAAAGGTGATAAAATAAATTTGGATGAATAACAAATATTTTGTATATTATTGATCTTTTCCCGGTACTTTCTTGACAGAGTAGTACATCTGTCGTCAAAGCAGATCTTGAAGTGTGTTAAGCAGCTATGACTATTACCTCCCCTACTCCAAAATCTGCTTTGGATGCGATCAAAAATTATATCCAAATATTAACACGTTGTTACAAATATTGGCTACCATACGGTACGGTATGGTCCATACCTGTTTCCACTGCTACGCCAGGAAGGATTTTTTCAAGCCTACGAAGACTTAAAACATACCTGCGGAACACAACGAGTGAAAACAGACTGAACGTCTTGGCTCTCATGAATATTCACTATGGGATAGAAATTGATGCGAATGAAGTAGTGGATATATTTAAAAAGAAAAACAGAAGATTATATCTGTAGTACATATGTAATCAAATGAACCTTCTGTTTTTTTTTTTTACATATTTTTCATATAATATAAAGGTTCATATATATTTTTCATATAATATAAAAGAACCCCCCCCCGAAACTAAAACCTGGCTACGCCCGTGGTGCAAAGGGTACTGTTTTCGTAGGTTGGAATGGTTGACGTTCAAATGGCTCCTTAAACAGAGCAGTTGGAGGACGAAAGTCAAACTTAACATAGTTTTCTTTATTATCTGAGGTTGGTGAGAAAGATGGTTGAGCTTTAATTTTACACATTTGTTTGTTAACAGTATCAGGCAGTGGCTGAGCTTTAAAAAGTGCAGCTTGTTTTCTTTCTTCTTCTATTTATTGCTTGATCCATGCTTCTTTACGTTGTTTTAATTCTTCATCTCTCTTTGCAAATGAAAAGGGTTCTGTACGCAGAGGACCATGTCTTTGCTTCTGTGTTGGTATCTGTCTTGTACTTGTAGGAAGTTCATTCTGTTTGTTTTGAGTTTTCAATGGCTTATATGGAATCTGGGGCTTTTCTAAAATATGTTTAGGGGCAGGACGTGCTTTGAATTTATAAGAGTAGTCAGGCAGATGCAGTGGTTTTTTTTGTACCTCTGTCAACTTAAACGGCTCAGGAACTGTTAAAGGCTTCTTTTGTACTTCTGGTAAATTTATAAGTCCTTCAATGACTGACTTCGGAATAGGATTAGCCTTGATTTTAATTTTTTTCTCAGCGTTCTTCCAGTTTTTTAAGGTCATCATTGACATTAATGCCGTGAAGCCCTTCCAACATCTTTGCTATCAGATTAGCTGCTTCCTTTAAAGCTCTTATACTTGTGCCCTTCAGGTGTTTCGATTTGGCAGCTACTTCTAGAACAGCGTTAACGCCGTCTTTGCCCCTCTTGAGGATCTCACACGCCGCCATCTCGTTGACGTTTTCTTCCGCTGGCTTTGAGCCGCCAGTCTTTGATTTTGGTGGCTGTCGTAATTTCTGCACCAACGCCTCCATTTCGTCATCAGTGTTGATCAGCTCTTGCTCTGCCGCCGACACTTTAGTTTGAAGTGGTCCCGCGCGAGCACTGGAAGCAGATCGCCTGCCTCTTCCACGGTGTGCTGCAGCAACTTTGGCTGGAATTTCTCTTCCGGGTCGCTCGACAGATATTTCTGTTTTGAATGCGAGCGCTTTCGCCTAATTCCCGGCTCGGAACTTGCATCGTCTGAATCGGCCGTCATTCTCGATGAGCAGGAAGAAGTCCTACTCCTAAACAATGTCTCGTCGGCCTTATTGCCTTTCGGTATTGGGGTTCGCGTTAAACGAACCACAGGTTCTTTAAAAACCGCCTCTATTTTTCCGGTTGGTTTTGACATAGCCTCAGTCTGTTCCACCTTCTTCTGCCTTTCTTCCTCACTCAAAAACATATTTTTAAATTTTGAATTCTCCATACTGTTCCCACGATTATGGGGAATGTAACAAGTCCACCCGGGCAGAGACCCCTGTACGCGGGTAACCCTACTTACACCTCAGGGGGCGGGAGGTACCTGAGGGTGCCGCTAGCAGGCTTACGCTCTCCGCCAACCACCCGCGCACGGGCGCCCGACGCCGCGTTACTCCAACGCCGGGCCTTTGAAGATTTTTTAGAGTGGTTGTCTCCACGCGGCCCCCACCGAAGTGGCGGCCCCCACTCCCTGCACCACGTGCAGGGTTGCGGGTGGGCCGGAACCAGTCCTCAAACCGGAACACGCCCCCGACTTGCTCGCGTATCGAGTTAGGCCCGAAGGCACCCCTCTCGTAATTTTTAAAGAGGTTTTCTTCCTCGCGGCCCCCATCCCGAAGGATGACGGCCCCCGGACCCGCACCATGTACAGGGTTACGGCATACCCCTGCTCCAGGTCACCAGCCGAGCTCCCCCCTGTGTCGGATTATTAGCCACCTTCGTATGCAATCCCCGAAGGGATTATATACGACGGCGCCCAGGATGCACCGGTACGAACCCATTGTCGTTCCCACCGCACGTGTGAAGTGGGACCTACAATGGGCCGGGCACACGTGGAGGTTCTATCCGACCTTGCACCCCAAACATTGCTCTAACCTCACCTAACCTTATCTAAGCCTACTTTGACACTATATAATATAGGAAATACTGGTTTAAGTACCTTTTTTATTTTTCAGATTCAAACAGCCATTAATAAATAAAAGTTTATTATAAAATACTATTACGCGACTATACACTATGCCTAAAAACATTGTGCAAATTATAATTATGCATAAGTATATTAGAACTTATTATAATCATACCACAGTACATATGCTGCTAAAAATCAATTATGAGTATGTCAAAGTTAATTATGAGTATTGCATAATATTGCAAAAAAATATGCCAAACTCGTTATGTCAAACTATTTTAGGAATAAATACATTATGTCAATAAAAAGAGATCACGAAGTTCTTACCTATACGCATCCGAGCGAACCTCGGCACTCGCGCTGTTGGCCGCGCGTTTTCAAAATATAATTTTAACTTTGCGCATTTTTGTGATCTTACGTAAGAACTATTGAGACTCCCTCCCACCCCCTTGTAAGAAAAAATAAGACATGGTCGACCCTCCTCCCCCCCTAAACAGTCTTACGTAATAAATGAATGGCCCCAAACATAAGCGTTATCTATGCTGCCCAGTGTCACATTAAACTAAAAAAAAAAAAGAAAGACCAGCCGCGCAATGCAAGTCGAAACATGTCTCATCTCAACTCAAGATCGCGCGCACCGACACCGATTGTGCAAGAAAGTTAAGATCCGTATCCGTATCCGTATCCGCGGATCTTGACACCAAATATCCGTATTTAGATCCGTATCCGCGGATCTACATTTTTGACGATCCGGCACATCATCAGTATCTACACAACTTAACAAATGCTGTACGGTGAGACGTACGTAAGTGAAAAGGAGGTACTTGTCGTTACCCAACTAGTAGAAAAAAAGTTACACTGGGCTTCAAATAAGGGTTGCTGGTCTAAAATCGAATTGTCGAACAGAGTAGCTATTTCAGCCCGGGTTTTTTGGGTGTTAAAGCTAGACTCGCTAAATTATTTAAGCCCACTTTAGAAATTACTAAAGGAGATTGCTCAAATTGGCCCAAATGAAAAAAAAATATTAACTTATACGGTAATTCTTGGCGTAATTTATACTTTCTTTTCCAGTCATTAGATTTTAACGGACACTTCTATATAATATATTCATTTTAAAAAGGACTTTCATTTTACCGGTTTGGAAAACATACGAACGAATCATTTTTAATGGCTATGGGTGTAGTAACATACAGCCAAAGACTGATCGAAGTTGTTTATATAAAATAAAAACAAATCTATTTTATACAGATCGATAAGATAAAATATTTTTTTAATATTACACTGTGGTATTAATATACTCAACTATATTATTTTTTTCACTACATGCAAATGTGCTAAGACAGTTTTTATAGATGGTAGGCGACATCATAAAGTCTATTGCCATACATTTTTCGCCAAACACCTTCATAAACACATTATAAGGTGTAATACACTAAAAATCTAAAATATAGTTCTAATATAAACATAACAAAAATAATGAAGCTACTGTATATATGGCTGTATAGCCTAAATCTTTTAGCTTTCTTTAAAAATTCTCTAATCTGTGGCTGGCTGGCTCATTCACAATCATCACACTTAGTTTCGGTTTGTGATCTTGTTCTTTCTCTGCTTACGGTTTTCATTGCGATTTCGAATTTCTAACTTTACTCGGCTTTTCCAACGGACTTGATATCTTGCTACAGTGACCTACCTGGCTTTGAACTACGGACTTTGTTACCAGCACTAGCGATAACTAATTTGGCATTCATCACGGACTTTGATTCTACGTAATGGAAATGGAATCCACATTTTGTATAAATTGTGGATCCGCTAGCGGTTCCATGGTATTACAAGATACCCAGATTCTTCAATGCATACAGCAATGGACTGCGCCACTATTAGTAAGTTTAAATAATGACATATCAAATTATTTTATTACTAAATGTCTCAATATTAACACATCATTTTTTTTACTTTGGTTGAAAAAAAAGTGTTAACACAGTACTGAAATTGCAAATTAATTGCAGGTGCAGCCTCATGACCTTATTTGCACGATATGTTGGAATGAAGCCAGTCATGTAATAGCAAGTGGAGGCTTTGTTGGTAACAACTGTGTTCTTTGTAAAAAAGATTTGCAACCTCGCACAAGATCTCACCAAATTATTTCATTAAGGAGAGATACCCAACACCAAATTAATATTAGAAATGTCATCTTGGAAAGACTTCTGCCATTACAGGTAACCTTCTTTTTATTTGGAGCTAATTTTATAATATTCAGAATGTTTAAAATGAAGTGTTGCTTATGTGTTTGTATATGATTTAAAGTTGAAAATACTTGGGAGTGAATATTCTAAATGAATAAATGTTTCTCTTACACATGTGAGCAAAAGCTGTACTCTATAAAAACAGTAATCTATTTTAAGGTTCGAGCATCACATTACATTTGTCACCCTTGTTGGCAAAGAGCTGATCGAGCAGCTAAGAACTATACACCACCATCAACATCAAGAACCACACCAGTCACACTTCACCCATTGAGATGTGTAAACTGTAACATTGATTTATTGAGGATGAGACGGAATATTTTAGAAGAAAATGAAATCTTTGAACTAGTACAACAACACGTTGCCCCTAGAGTGGTGAGTAGTTACTTCAGTTAGGACTTCCTCATTTTCTTGATTTAGATTTGGATTGATACTGGTTTACCTATTCAAATCCAGAACATAACTTGACATAAGTTAGTAAAATAGTAAACTATATCTAGCTAATTGAATTTAAAAATAAAATAGTTTGCCTCAGGCACAATTTTTCGATTTGCATTCATAATGTCAGATACGCAAAATGCCAGATTTCGCAGAATGCCAGAAACGCAGAATGTCAGAAACACACAATGTCAAATGCTTTTCTGTCATTTCGCGTATCTGGCATTCTGCGAATTCTGGCATTTTGCGTATCTGACATTTCGCATATCTGACAATATGCATGCATCAATTTTTCACTTGTTGTCATGTAAAGAATATTTATCAAATTATATAATGTTCTGTCACCTTATCTTTACGAATCAGCAGTTTAAATGATGTTTGCAGGTTACCACATCTGACTACATTTGTGATGCTTGTCTGGCAATATTTTCTGAGAGACATGTCACAGAAGTCATAGAAGATCCAGCACCAAGTGTCGGTCACCAATATGTTTGCATAAAGTGTGGTCGATCTCTAGCAAATACTCAGAGATACACAGTGCAAGAGGAAATCAACCGCCATATACAACACATAGTTCAAAATTGGATTCAGCCACGTGAGGTAAACATAAATATAAGTAAATAAAAGAACTTTTATGTATGTATGTATAATGGATGGATGGATTGCCATAATTATTAATAATTTATTGCACAAAAAATTACAACCTACATCTTTAATTTTCATTTAAATTAATGCTGTAGTATTATAAAACATCGAGCAGTAATAACAACATTTTGAATTATACATAGTTTGAGGTAAATAAGTGGTGTGAGAATAGAAATATTGACCATAATTTTGATTTTTCAGATCCAACCATCAGATGTAATATGTCATAGATGCTACCAAAGAGCAGAGGTCATTTTAAGCCAATCAAGACCTATAAGAGCGCCTCAACAAGTTGAAACAATCACACTGCCAAATTATTTAAGGGCTCCTGATACACATTCTCGATGCATATTTTCAGATTGTAATAGTTCATCTCAGCAATTGGTTCCTTATATGTTAAGAGTAAGGCTCTTTAGTGATCATAAATATTACATCCCGCCAGGTTGTCGCATATGCAGGTTTCATTTAGAAACACAACCATGGACAACTTTAATAAGTGAAAGCGCGCTTCATAGTTTTACAGCTGTATATATAGAAGAATTCTGTAATTTATTAAAAAATGATAATAATGTTATTGATTTCCAAAACGTAGAAGCGATGGATGATAATATGGTGCATTATTGGCTTGGTCGAACTAAGGAACAATTTAGAGAATTAATTGCAGAATTACCAGATTTCCATAATAGTCCTACAGCAATTGGGGCTTATTTAATGAAGTTGAGAACCGGTGACTCTGATGACAGAATTGCAAGCCTCATGAATATTAGCAGGAGCACCTTATCTCGACTTATAGTGAAAGCTCGTGATATTATAATGGAGCATTTTGTTCCCCGACATTTGGGACTTGGACACATTACAAGGAACGAAGTTGCTCAGAAAAATCTTTATATTCCCAATTCTTTATTTGGAAACCCTGGGAGTAGTCCAGAAGAAAGAAAAGCCATTGCCATAATGGATGGAACATATATTTATGTACAAAAAAGTAGCAATTATTCATACCAAAAGAATACATACTCCCTGCATAAATTCAGAAATCTAGTAAAACCGTTCATCATAGTATGTTGTGATGGCTATATAATAGATGTTCTGGGCCCATATGCCGCAACAAAATCTGATGCCGATATCTTAAAAGACGAATTTCGAAACCCCTTGCAACCTCTACGACAGTATTTTAGAGAGGGTGATATCTTTATTTTAGACAGAGGTTTTCGGGACAGTATTTCTCTACTAGAGAACCTCAATTACTCAGTACACTACCCTCTGACACTAGAACAAGGGGAGTTTCAATTGAGTACTGAAAGTGCCAATGAATCAAGAAAAGTCACATTATGTCGATGGGTTGTCGAAGTAGTCAACGGGCGTTTTAAGCGAGATTTTAAGTTGCTGCGACAAGAATTTTTTAATAAAGCGTCCAAGCATTTAATGACAGATTTTAAGGTCGCAGCAGCACTAATAAACAGATATCATCCTCTTTTAGAGGATAGAGAGGATGCAAGGGAAATTGTCTCCATAATCCAAGAAAAAATGTTCTTGCATAATTATTTGGCAGATTTTGTGGATTCTAATAATTTAAATAGAAAAAGGGCCCAGTTTCTCAGTATGACTATAAATCAAAATAACTTGAGCAGATTTCCGCAATTAAGTTTTAATGATTTAATATTAATATCTCTGGGTGTCTATCAAATTAAACAAGCCAGATCATACTATGGTGAACATATACGGCAAGACGGAAATTATATTGTAGAAGTGTGCAGGGAAGTTGAGGAAGATCTAATAAATCAAATACCATTTTTACAATTAGGAAACGTTTGGCTTTTAAGAGGAAAAATACATAGTCGGCATATAAGCCATAAAACATATTTTGTTTATATTTTAATTAATGATACAGAAACTGGCAGAGATGCTATTAAAAATTATTGCTGTAATTGTGTTGTTGGGCGCAGAACTATAGGTTGCTGCGCTCATGTAATGACGATAATATGGTACTTGAGCTGGGCCAGATACCAAGAAAATATAAATCCCCCTGCACAGTTTCTGGATGATATTTTAATTCAAAATGTAGATGAGATGTAATATTAAACACAACATAATAGTACTTAAGTTGTTTTATTTCATTAATCTACCTTATCAGAATATTTAAATTATATCAGGAATATATTTCACATTGATCAGAACTGTCATGAACCTACACATATATTATTACATTAAATCAAAGCATTAGAAATACCTTTTACCATTATAAACCGAATTATTACTATTGTTTTTTTATAAAATTATGACAACAGTTCCAGTTTCTCATTTCATAGGTAAGTACTTGTTCCTTGACATGCATTTTTTGTTAGACACTTCTATACAATTTGCTCTATCTAATCACAATTTCTAAATGAAACAAGCAAGATTGATTCTGAAAGTCGCAATCACATGACACACTTACCTGATTTTAAATGTTACTCTTGTGCATTAATTTCAAAAACAGGCAACTATCTGTTAATCTACATGCTCTATATATAATCTAATACCATATAATAATAATACATAATAATTTTGGTACCTTTGGCTTGATTTCCCTAGTTTACTAATTTGTTTATTATTATTTTGATACATGTAGGTGAGGTACCTTTTGAGGTTTGCAAACATAACCTCAAAATCATTCAGTGTATATGGATTATACAAGTTCTCAGGGGTGTCCGTCAATAATATTTGTTTCTACAGTCATTTATACATAATTTCGAATCTAGGAAATAAGTTTTCATGATTATTGGTCTTTAGGCCAAACATGTATGGAAGCTGAGCAATCTCCTTTAGAAAACTCGTTAGTCTTTCTTGTTTAATGCCTATCATAAACCGAACAAGACTAATTTGATCGGACATGCATATAAAGTCTAACGCTGTCCAGCTTTATCCGCACGCTCGGCAACGCCAGCTATGAAATCCTTACTGTACCATTTATTAAAGTGGGTAGGCAACGAATTGGTTTAAACCATCTTCATGAGTGGCTATTACTAAAAAAGCAACTCAAGTTTTTTAATAATTACACAGATTTAGAATTACATTAGACATGTTTGAACTTTGGCAATGTATTATAGTTCTACTTGTTTTTTTTATTTTATTGCTGACAGGGTATGTAAAACTTAATCATATCCATATCTTAACCTTATAAATTCTAGACTTACAACTAAATTACATAGCACAAAATACATAATAATAGCTTTTTAAAAACCCGACTTTTTTTGCCTTTGGAAATTGAAAAATTCCGATTTCTCCAAAAACTTTTCTGGTTACAAATTGCGATAATGATTTATTGTTTTGAATAATACTGTATTATTTGTTGTTTTTATCTGAAACAGTTCTATGAAGTTCAATAATTTTTTGTCAGATTTGCTCTTACGTCACCATTTTTAAGGTGTTGCCTTAAAAAAAAAGATGAAACCATTTCAACATCATCACCATCAAAAGGTGCTTGGTATAGGATTGAAGATAATAGCGTAACCTTGAGTACATCATCATCAATACCTGCATTCTTTCTATTAAATGAACTACAATACGACAGCTACTCAGCATCAATTTAGTTAAGAACATTTTTTTCTAGCAGTAAGGATTATTAAACTCTTTATGTACAAAATTAAATAAAACAAACTGAAAATGTTAATATAATTTATATAGAAATAAATAATGTTTTACTTTAGATCAAGGTTTTTTTTCTGAAATATCTTCCTTTACTTGTTGTTGTTCTTCATCTTCATTGCTACTGTTATCAGACTCCGATGATATTGCCTGCGTTTCTTGCTTAGTTTCTGATTTCTTCTTTTTTATTTTTGCATTGTTCTTTTTCTTTAATCTTTTGGCTCTTTTCTTTGCGGTTTTTTCTTCTGCAAGCCTTCTATTCTCTTCTATTTTCCAATGATATTCATCATCCATTTTTTCCTAAAATAAGACATTTTGAAATAAAAAAGGTAATGGGTTCAATGGGTTTTCCAGTTCCTACCAAACAATATACTTTTCACCTCACATGCTTGGAAAAGATGGACAATTGGATTTTATCCACTAGCATGGAAAAGTGTTTAAAAATTAGAACCTTTCTATTCAAAGAAAAATACACATGGTATGTATTGTATCGACATTTTAGTCTTTATAAGTAATGTTACTTAAAAAATTGGAGATTTTTAAGTAATATTTTATTCTTATTTAAATAACTTTATGCTATAAAACTCTGTTCTGGTTTAATTAAATAATTTTAACTGTACGGTAGGTGAGATTTCATAACACAAGATGGATTTCGGACAGCACCTGAAAAAGAACTGTCAAAGTGGTTATGGTATTCTTAGTAAATTTACATTGAATAGAAACCAATTAAAAAAATATATATTTAACATTATTACTTGTAGCAATTTTTTACTTTAAATTTTGTATTTAAATAAACCAATTAACCATTTTATTTTAGCTGTTTTTCATGCACCTAAAAATTTTCCATGCTGTAGTGATGTGAAAAATTGTGTGTTTTGCCTGGCATTAAAGTTTGAGAGTACCTCACTATGATTAGGATTATATCTTTTAACCACTTGCTATGCACATGGTTCAATCCTAGAATCCTTTGCTTGCTCAGATTTCAATAGAGGTAACTCACAGCCAAATCTCAACTTTCCAGCCTTACATAAGAAATAACTATTATGAGCACATCTACAATGCTGTCTATGCATAACATGTAAACTAGGTATCGCCCTATTGGTGTTTAAGAACTCTTGCTATATGAAGTAGTTAAGTCCTGATCAGTGTTATGGACCATAATGTATATAGGAGTGCACAACTTAAGCATGAAGTTCAGCATTTTCTTGTGGTTTAAAGGTATCCAACTTAACCATAATGATTTTTGTTTATCCAATGAACCTTAGTCACCTAAGAAAAAAAAAGTGCGAGGGTATGTGCGCCAGAAGTTAATTTTTTTATTAAATTTTTAAATAAGATATCTAGACGTTAGCCTATACACTTTAACAGCTAACTTCATGGTTTCACATTACCTGAGTAAATTCACCCTCAGTGCACCAAAAGAAGTATAACTTCAAAAAATCAAATACTTATTTCAATAAGTGATGTGTCTATGAAAACAGACTATCTACAGAGGGAATGGGCCATAACCCATCAAACATAGTCCAGTGCAGATAGATAGGCACTACAACTGCAAGTGCAGCTGAGCCAGGATTCCAGCTCGGTATCGCAGCTTAGAAAGCACAAAGGAGCTTGAGATAATAACTTATTGTTCATTCATCTGAGTTCAGGCCCTTGTGAAGTTGTTTGACCTCCGAAACCATTGACTAATACACCGAACATGTTTTAAGTTTGGTGTGAACTATAAATAAAACTCAAGAAATGGATTTCTATAGAAATAGTGGAAATCACAAAATAGGTTATATCTTAAATACCTTTTCGCTTTTTTCCTGAATGAATTTCTGACGTGCATACTCTTTTCTTCTTAAATGTCGATAGACGTGAAATTCTCCAGATCCTGCGCCAGCACTTGATCCCATTACATTTCGCACGAAATCTGGCGGAGGTGCCAATGTCTTTTGGCGAGGAGGATCAGGTATAACCACTGGCTTGTCCTATAAGGTCATAATAAGCAAATAAACTAACGAAAATGGATTGACTACGCATTGAAAGGGATTTATCTAACTTACAGGGTTTTTCATTAGTTTCTCAAGTTTCAACCTTTGTAAATCTGTGGCATTTTTTATTACAACAGGTTTCTTTTCCTCAGGCTTAGCCTCTGTAGCACTCATTATTAATGAATTAGGGTTGTTTTGTTAAAGTACGTACAGTAAGAAAGTAATATATTGTCTCTCCAAATGAGTAATTGTATTTAATTTCTCCAACCACAAAGTTAATTATATTTACTTCCAATTTTAAAACATAAACATTAGCGATGTGCCGAATACGGCTTGACTCGAGTGAGACTCGATTCCTGCTTTGAATTCGCTTATTCGAATACCAATTTATTTTCATTCAAGTACACCGAACTCGATTCCGGTACTCGTGTCAGGAAGAATCGATTTTGTACTCGCTGTCTCGAAACTATTATGCGAGTCCAACCGACTCGAGTCTGGTATTCGAGTTAGCTTGACTCGCTCATACTCGATTTCTGTTTACTTAAACAATTAAGTGACACCTAAAATAACAGTACATACTACCTAATAGAACAAATACCTTAAGATCTTAAATAACTACCTAGCTTTTAAAATGATCTCTTTTTGTTAAAAAAACAAATAGGAGTTGATCTCATAGACAGAAATTTTCTGGTTCCCAGATATCTCCTTAGTATGTTCTATTTATTTGTTATGTTTAAAATATTTTTCAATAAAATGATCGTTGTGTCATTATGCTAAACCTTGATGCTGTTTGAAGTTTACTCCTTTTCGATTTTTCCATTTGTACTTAATTCGATAACAGGCTCGAGTTCTGGACTCGAATTTCCAGACTAGGGTTCTAGCTAGACTCGACCCCAGGACTCGAGTCAACATTCGAATACCAAACATAGAACTCAAGTGCTGGGCTCGAATCGCGGCTTCGAGTCATGATTCGAATACCGTACAAACTGACTCGAGTCGATTCAATCCAATAAAACATAGATTTTGCACATCACTAATAAACATTTATTCTTTGCTTTGCTTTCTGTAAGTTATTTTTTCTTTATCTTTATCTTTGGCTTTGTGTATTTGTGCATTTATCCAGTGTCAAATAAGTATAATTGCCAGTTCTTGAGTCATTTCTTTTCTTAATGTGATGATGATGACTGAACAGTAAAATATATTTTTCCCCTTTAGGTTTCAGTAAATGTGTGGAGTTTTACTAAAACCTCCCCGTGGACTTTTTGAGAGAGTAGGAAAATACGACTGCCGCTGCTTTGTTACACTTGCCAACACTCTTATATGTTTACAAACACTAGACATGAGAAGCTCAGCTCTGAACCGGTTCAAATATTCAGATCAAAAGACTTGAGCCGTTTATCTGCAGCTCAACGACAAAACAAACAGCTCACGGAGTCACACCCATAGTCACAGTTGAATTTCAGACTGTTGTTCAAGTAGAGTCGAATGACTCACAGACACGCGAGTATTATTATCGGCGATCGAACCGCGAAAGGCGAAACGGTTCCGGTGATGTCGGTCGGCTCGGTGCGGCAGATCTCGGTAATATTCGGACTACCTCGAGCCAGGTGGCGGTTACTTGATGTGATGACAATTACAATTCAAGATCAACCTATGGACTGGAATAATTAATGGTCAAGTAATCGGGCCTTATGAGCTACCAGCCACGCTCAATGCTGTGGATCATTCATACGGACTGGGGTCACAAACCAGAAGAAAGGAATCACTTTTTGTCTATTTCAAGTCTGTGACTCAGAACACTTACAACAGCCGTTTTGTTTCTAAACAAAAATCTTAGATATTGTGATTATTACAAAAGCATACTTTTCAATATTTAGCACTTTTTACTATTCAAGTGGTCATGAGAATAAACTAATAAATTATACCTAGTATTGTGATACCTTTGTAAATTACCAATTTACCAAGCAAGTTTGCAAGATGATGAACACGATGGTCGTCACACATTTTTTTACACAATGGCTAATCGAAAAACCGAGACAAGTAATAAAATTTTAATTTTTTGCTGGATTTTCTTTTTTGAAATATTTTCAAACTAGATTGCTATATTTTAATATTTTCTTTTGATAGTATTACTAACCCTTGAAAAATTACAATAAACTAGATCGAAAAATATCCTCATTTGTAGAAATGGCATAAGGAAAACTAAGGATGGGTAACAATTTACGAAAAATATGAAAAAAAAATCTCGAAAACCGTGATATTGTTACTAAGATATAAAATTGATATCAGGAAGACCATAGTGCAGCCTATCGATAGTTACAGGGTTATCCACGGGCGTAGCCAGGTTTTAGTTTCGGGGGGGGGGGTTCAAGAAAATAAAACTACCTGAAAGTGCATGTAATAACCTTTATATTATATGAAAAGTATAAAATATGTAAAAAAAACAGAAGGTTCATTTGATTACATATGTACTACAGAATTAATCTTCTGTTTATATTTTTAAATATATCCACTACTTCATTCGCATCAATTTCTATCCCATAGTGAATATTCATGAGAGCCAAGCCGTTCAGTCTGTTTTCACTCGTTGTGTTCCGCAAATAGTTTTTAAGTCTTCGTAAGCTTGAAAAACTCCTTTCGGGTGTAGCAGTGGAAACAGGTATGGTAGCCAATATTTGTAACAACGTGTTAATATTTGGATATATTTTTTGATCGCACTTATCTAAGCATTCCAAAGCAAATTTTGGAGTAGGGGAGGTGATAGTCATAGCTGCTTTCCACACTTCAAGTTCTGTTTTGACGACAGTTGTACTACTCTGTCAAGAAAGTACAGGAAAAAGATCAATAATATACAAAATGTTTGCTATTCATCCAAATTTATTTTATCACCTTCAAAGTATGCTCCTTCAGTAACGCCAACGAATAATCCAATCATGAAAACATTTTTTAAACGCTGTTTCCGGAATTGAGTTCAGTTCTCGCCGCGAATTATCCTTTATGTCTTCTACCGATTAAAAACGGATGCCACGAAGTGGTAATTTGAGTTTAGGAAAAAGAAAGAAGTCGGCTGGAGCCATATCTGGTGAATATGGTGGTTGCTCGATGGTATTTGTTGAGTGTTTGGTCAAAAATTCGTTCACAATGATGGCCTTGTGCGAAGGCACAATTATCATGGTGCAAAATCCAAGAATTCTCTTTTCACAAATCTGACCTTTTCGTCGAATTTGCTCTGTTAAATGCCGCATAACGCTCAAATAATATTTTTTATTTACCGTTTGACCTTCCAGCAAGAATTTCGAGTGCACAACCCGCGATCGTCAAAGAAAACAGTCAACATGTCTTTGACTTTTGATCGACTTTGGCGTGGTTTTTTCGGTTCCGGTTCAGTTGGAAGGCGGCACTCCGAAGTTTGTTGACTAATTTGCATGTCAAACTCGTAAACGTCTCGTCACCAGTAACAATGCGTTTCATGAATGTTGAGTTGGAATTGACTCCTTCTCGTCGTGACAGTATGTCCTCAGCGACTCTCATGTGATTGAGTTTTTGGAGAAAATTCAGGTCTTTGGGACTAGCCAAAAGCGGTAACATGTTTCATACCCAAATGATTAGTTAAAATGGTACGGATCGACTCGTGAGATACAGAAAGTTCGGCGGCCATCTCCCTTAAAGTTAAATGAGGATTTTCAGTCAATATTTCCTTCACTTTTGCGATGTTAACTGCAGTTGCAGACTATGATGGCCTACCAGAGCCAGGCAAATCCATCACATCTCGACCGCTTTTGAACGCTTTGTACCACTGATAAGCACGTGTTTTTGATAAAGTCGATTCACCGTAAGCCTTCAATATTTTTAGTGACTCCGAACACGAAATTCCATTGGCGATGCAAAATTAAAGATAAACTCCGTGTTCGATATTTTTGTCCATTATGAAAAAAAATAGATGTGATATAACTAAAAACAGCACCGTATTTTATATTAATAACAGATGCAACTCAAACTCTGCGCCAAAATTAAAACAGTTGTGCCAATCTAACAACAACAAAAACAAAAATTTGAATTTGGAACCATAAACAAATCATCCATTCCCGATACTTTTTGACTGAATGTACTTCTTTCGCGTAGCACTGCCGAATACATAAAAATTGCGTCTTCACGCAATTTCAGAACTGACCGCAAAATTTAAACACACCAGATAATGTCCCAGGCCTGCGTCGGACGCCGGAGCCGACGCCTGCGGCGTGTGCTCGCGCAAGATTTGGCGTACGCCCTAAATGACGACGGGCGGCGGCGGGTGGTAGAGGGCAAATTCAAAATACATTATTAGTGTAATAATTAGTAATAAAAGAAGTTATGCAGCGGCCTCTCCTTATTTTGATATTATTGATGTTGATATCTTAACATTTCGGGGGGGGTTTGAACCCCCAAAACCCTCCCCCTGGCTACGCCCGTGGGGTTATCCATTGTTTTTGGGACACCCTGTATATTAAGATATAGACATCAGTAATAAAGTGTTATGCAAACTGTCACTGTCACTAATTTTCATATCAAAGTATAATAATAATATACCGAGATATGAATACTTATTGGAATTTCCACGTAGATCATTGACAAATAAAACAAGTCTAATCAACGGATTAGTTTGTTGCCTGAAGAATACTTGTGGTACTAAGTGACAAAAACGTGAGCACAATGGGAATTAATATATAACGGTAATGTTAATTCACAGTTGATTGGATTGCATTATAATATTAAAGAAATTATATATATATATATATATATATATATTCTAAATACTTATCAATATAATACATTTCATATCGACTAAGATTGATTCTGTTCTCGATATTTAATAAGAATGTTATCGATTTGTGACTTCGTGGCGTGTCTCTATTCTCTCCTTGAGAAGGTCAAAGCTACTTGCTACAGTTTGCCAGTTCGTCGCTGCTGTGGAATTTTGTAAAAAATCGGCGTTGTTCCTAAGGTAATATTATATTTAAAAGTTATTTATTTATTTTAGATAGCTTAATATATTAAAAGCTAAGATATTTTTTTGAAAGTTCGATGTTTGTAAGAGATGCAGTAATGTAATATATTTTTATTTTATCGTATTTACTTTCTTTCAAAGGAATATCTTGTTATAATCGTTGTCTATGTGATTATCTTTGTGCCTGTGTACAGTATTTGCCTATTAACTTACTTACTATACTTATAAAAGTATGATCGCAACCTTACGTGACCTTGCCGGCATTTAAATTATCCTCTTAATCTATTGACAAAATTAGTCTACAATAAAGCCATTTTGTTAGATTTTCACCCAATAATAGCATGAAACTTATGTGATAATTAATAAATATTTCCTTATTATTTACAGCAGTTACTGAAATTCTTAACCAAAATGCCAATTAAATCGATTAAGGCCCGACAAATCTTCGACTCCCGTGGCAACCCCACCGTGGAAGTTGACTTAGTAAGTTGTTAATTTCCTGAACTTATTACATTGCTAATATTAAATGTAAATCACAACATCTCCAACAATGGTCTTAATGATACAGTTTCTTATTTCTATGTACTAATTGAGTACACTAAAGTCAGGATTACCTATAATCCTGACTTTTGTGTATGATATGTCCATATAATAATTCTCCAAAAATAAATTCTACATTGTTTAATCTTATTTAAAGCTGCACCAGCATTGTACTATCTAATGTTGATCTGCTTATTTTATTCATTATAATTATCTTATAGGTCACTGAGTTGGGCCTGTTTCGTGCAGCTGTGCCATCTGGAGCTTCAACTGGAGTACACGAGGCTTTAGAATTACGAGACAATGTTAAGGGTCAATATCATGGCAAAGGTGTTCTCACTGCAATTAAAAATATCAATGATATCATTGCTCCTGAGTTATTAAAAACCAACATTGAAGTCACTGAGCAGAAAGAGGTATTCTAAGATCTTGAAATCTATATCCATTTACTGCAAATATTAACATCAATATGTTTCACTTAACATTAAATTTACGAATATTGCAAAGGTTTCTTTATTTTTTCTAGATTGACCAACTGATGATTAAACTTGATGGCACTGAAAACAAATCAAAGTTTGGTGCTAATGCAATTCTAGGTGTCTCATTGGCTGTGGCTAAGGCTGGCGCAGCCAAAAAAGGAGTGCCTCTTTATAAGCACTTGGCTGACTTGGCTGGCAATAGTGATATTGTTTTGCCAGTTCCTGCCTTCAACGTCATTAATGGAGGCTCACATGCTGGCAATAAACTGGCCATGCAAGAGTTCATGATTTTGCCTACAGGTAATATTAGACAATATATAGGTTGTACCAGAGAAATACTAAAGATTTAATATATATCATATTATATCATTTATTATATTTTATATTATACAGGTGCAACCACATTTAGTGAAGCCATGCGTATGGGGTCAGAGGTATACCATCACCTGAAAAAAATAATCAAAGAGAAATTTGGCCTTGATTCAACGGCTGTTGGTGATGAGGGTGGCTTTGCTCCAAACATCCAAAATAACAAGGATGCTCTTTATCTTATACAAGATGCTATTCAACAAGCTGGATATACAGGAAAGGTGTACTTCTGTTTTAGCAATATTATTAATCACATTGTACTTAATAATCTAAAATTTGACTATATGACTGCTACTTCAAGTGATTTACCTTCTTTTATTCCAACCTTCAATTACCTGTACTAACAGAGATTCAACTGTTCAATATCCATCATTTGATAATGAGGAGATAAGATGACATAAGATGCTTTCTTCTTGTATATTGTTAGTTATGTGCCAACAGTAAAAAATGACCATCATGATACTGAACATACCCACTTTCTCAGATTGAAATTGGAATGGATGTTGCTGCATCTGAATTCTTCAAAAATGGAACTTATGACCTGGACTTCAAGAACCCCAAGTCCAACCCAGCTGACTATCTGTCATCGGACAAGCTTGCTGAAGTGTACCTCGACTTTATTAAAGACTTCCCAATGGTCTCCATTGAGGATCCCTTTGATCAGGATGATTGGGGCGCGTGGGCCAATCTTACATCTCGCACTCCTATCCAAATTGTTGGAGATGATCTTACAGTAAGTAAATTTATTTCTGCACTTATATGGTGATTAATGAAAATTTTTTCTTCTTAGTTTTATTGATGGCAATTAACTCCTTATGAGAATTACTATCGGCATAGTCAAGTTCTCATGATTGTTTAAGTCTTCATGATGTTTTATAAATGAGGATTGATCTCCTTTTAGTTGCTATCCAAGACTTACACATTTACAAATACATAATTATAAATATTATTATACAACTTTAATGCCTATCATAATACAACTTATTTATAATACAAAGCTACTTGAATAACACCCTTCTAAAAAGATCTCATCCTATTCCATTATGTATAATGAAACATTATTTTTTGAACTTTTTCCCCCTTTTCAGGTTACAAACCCAAAACGTATTGCTACGGCTGTGGAAAAGAAGGCTTGCAATTGCCTTCTATTAAAGGTCAACCAGATCGGAAGTGTTACAGAATCCATTGATGCTCATTTGTTAGCCAAGAAAAACGGCTGGGGCACTATGGTTTCTCATAGGTATGTTTATTATCTATATTTGTTATTTTTAACGTAATGTTTTTTTATTTAGAGTTAATTGTTAACAAGAAATATTTTCTCTATTAAGCTACATCAATTAACCCTTATTATGAAATGCAGTTGTTTCATTTGTTTTTGTCCCAAAGAGAAAGAAATACTCTATAGGGGCAATAAAGAGATGCGCTTTACTAATAAATAATAAAAGTGTTATGCTGAATCAGATCCTAAATTAAAATAGGGTAGGGTAGGTAGGGTAGTAGTAAAAAAGTAAAATTTTTATTACGTTAGGTTGATTTACATTGATTGTATCAAATGACTTGAACAGGTCGGGAGAAACTGAGGACACGTTTATCGCCGACTTGGTGGTGGGACTGTCCACGGGTCAGATCAAGACCGGCGCGCCTTGCCGCTCTGAGCGTCTCGCCAAATATAACCAAATTCTACGTATAGAGGAAGAGCTTGGTGCCGCTGCGAAGTACGCTGGTAAAAATTTCCGCAGACCCGTTTAAACACGAGATTTAGAGCATTTTCTGATTTATAAATGACATGTTTGTTTGTATATTATATATTTAAATGGAGTTTGTTAATGATAGTGATATAATTTAAAACATTGTAAGCAAACTATGGCATTTTGTAGTTTATGATTGGATAGTTCTACTTGAAAAATGTTAATTTATTGTATTGTGTAAGCAAAATAATATTAATCAGCGTAAGATTTAACTCTTGTTATGTAAGAACCATAAAATCTGTAGTTTGAATAATCATAATAGTAATGGTATCAAATTAAATGTTCGCTTCTGTTTAATTTAAAGCAAATTAAAACAAATATATTTATATAGATGTGTTATTGATGTCACATTAAATAAATAAATTATTACTGAAGTAATCAAATTTGTGTCCACTGAATGAATTCCTTTATCCATTATGACCTTTATGTCCTTATATAACGGTTCTCTAATAATGCTAAAAGATGCCGCCGATATTAAATATGATAAGTTTGTCATAATTTCATGAAATAGAAAAGTGAGAAAAATGCTCTTCAGTTATTTAGATGATGATGCAGATGAAAGCGCAGCTTGTAATGGAATTGCAAATGTATTCGGTGTTAAAAAGCTGAACTTATTTATCTTATTAACGAATTCTAACCTTTAATCATAATATATCATAATTATAAATCTATGCCTTAGGCCAGCAGCCTTATTCACAACCGTCGGAAATTACTTTTTCCGGACCCGTGGAAAAAACTTTTTGAATGTCACCTCTCTGTTATGTATGTGTATGTGGGTAGATGTGTTTAATTTACTGGAAATACATCAGTGTGCTCTAAACCGCCGGTTGTTTCACTCGCTTCCTTTGTTATCTAACGACTTCCATGACCTATTTACAAATCCGATATTGGAGTCTTTTGACAGTGTGATAAGGAATGAAGTAAACTATCGAATTCGTATCCGGAAAGTAATTTGTCGTTTGCCGGAAACGCTTTCCGACAGATAGAAAAAATCAAACCAATTAATCCACATGTTACCCAATGCAGTAATTAAATAGAACTCTTTCTATTGTTACAAAAATAATGACTTTTAAGAGCCCTGTGGGACATAAAAATATAGTAAATATTTGTTAAGTTTAATTTATAATAAAACATGCGCAAAAAACCGTAAAAAAGTATTTTATTCTAATGTGTAATGTGCGCGGAAATGTAAGAACTAAATATTTGTTGTTGTAATTGGTAATAAAAAAATACCCAAATAAATATAATCAAATTATACCTAAATAAAATAAAATCAAAGTTCAAATTAAATTAATCCAGTTCTAAATATTTCAAATAGTCGTGGTCAAGTCACAAGAAGTAATAATTAAATTTTGATAATAATTGATACAGGTAAAAAGTAGGTATTTTATTAATGTATGTAAGTACTGTACCTACCTACCTAAATTCTTAAGAACACTGTTCCTTATATTAGAATTTTAAACCTGTGTGGACTTGGCACCAGACTTTGTAAAATTTGGTTTTTTTAATTTTTTTCGGAAGATTGTGATAAGTAGTGGACAGTAGTGAAGTTATTTTTGTTAGTAGTAATGCCAAAAAAATAAAAATAAAATGTAAAAAAATGTCATCCCCGAAATTTGAAAAATCTGTTTTTTCCGGTTGTTTCTCATAGATAAACTTTAGTAGTGGATTGTAGTTATAGATGTAAATCAACCGGTTTAAAACGTTTTAAATCAAACATTTCAAAAGGTTTAAATGGTGTAAAACCCGCCTATCTACAAAAATAAAAGAACTGTATACACTTAATTAAAGGCAATTTTTGATCACCTGACATAATATTATGTTTCGTTTTAATGAGTTTTTGCGGTTTTAAACCAGTTTTCAACCATTTCAAAAGGTTGATGTGGTTTAAAACTTGCCTGTCTACAAAAATAAAAGAACCGTAATTTACCCTTCATTAAGGGCAATTTTTGATCACCTGGCGACATTTTATGTTTCGTTTTAATTAGTTTATAGACAATAAAATAGAAATTACCTACCTACACTACAATACTTACATAGGTTCCTACTATACGACAACTTAAGTAGTAGTATGTAGGTTAACCTACACACTTTAGTTTCTTTATGTAGGTACAGTTACTGTGCTCATGCGATGAACATTGTATTTGTTCTGTGTCTGGGTGTTATTAATAGGTATACCTATATTTGTAATTTTAAATTTACTTATTTTAAAAATTGGTTAGGTATGTGTCAGATATTCCCAATTATTATTACCTATATTAATATATTATAGATTTCCTACAAAAGAAAAAAGAAGAACGAAATGGGTCCATGGATTAGAACAGCCAAAGGCTGGCAACCTGTCTGTAATGATAATTAGGCAGCACAAAAGCTATCGACTAATTCAATAAATGGCAAGCGTTCGATACATATCAGCATCAAATAAGGCTTCCTTAGAGACTGCGTGCAAAATGAGAGGGTGATGGACCTAGATGTATTCTATGGTGATGGGGCAGTATACGCAGACAGCAAATATGGATGCTGATATGGAAGGCACTGCCTCATCCACGGCTCTCAAAGCTGTTGACACTTGCAGGAGTCATTCGATCGTCAGTCAGCTCCTCGTGACTATAGATGTAAATCAACCGGTTTAAAACGTTTTAAACCAATTTTTGCGGTTTTAAACCAGTTTTCAACCATTTCAAAAGGTTTAAATGGTTTAAAACCCACCTATCTACAAAAATAAAAGAACTGCTTTTTACACTTCATTAAGGGCAATTTTTGATCACCTGACGTCATATTGAGTTTTTGCGGTTTTAAACTAGTTTTCAACCATTTCAAAAGGTTGATGTGGTTTAAAACTTGCCTGCCTACAAAAATAAAACAACTGTATTTTACACTTCATTAAGGGCAATTTTTGATCACCTGACGACATATTATGTTTCGTTTTAATTAGTTTATAGACAATAAAATAAAAATTACCTACCTACACTGCAATACTTACATAGGTACCTACTATACGACAACTTAAGAAGTAGTATGTAGGTTAACCTACATACTTTAGTTTCTTTATGTAAGTACAGTTACTGTGCTCATGCGATGAACATTGTATTTGTTCTGTGTCTGGGTGTTATTTATTTGTAGGTATACCTATATTTGTAATTTTAGTGAAGATAACTATTATATCCGTAACACAAGTAGGTACTTAATTAAAGTTAGTTAGGTATTTCGGAGTTAGATCAATGTGATGTTGTGTAAAATTTATTTATCTATATTTAAAAGAAATATATACCTATTATTTATAACACACTCCATTAGAAGAAATCATCAACAAAATGTCGTCCGTTTTACTTGCGCATGAAACAGACAACGTTGTCTTCAAGGCCGCGCCGTTGCCACCCCGCCCGCCGCGAATGTACCTACAGTGCTCGTCAGTGCATGGTGATTCACCCATAGGCCATAAATCGAAAAATATCAATGTTAGGTCTCCGTTAGATCTTCTCACTAAGTGATTCCCTAGTTAAGAAGCTTCCGAAAAGTATAAATAGAAATGTAATAAGATCAAATTATCTTCAAATGCTCCGTGGTATATCCGCACTCCCTAGCCCTACTCTACAACAATTCTATACGAAGGCCTCTGATCGTTTTTTTAAAACGTTAGAGAGCCACTCAAATCCTCTTATCCGAAGCGCATCCGACTATATACCTTCCACTTCCTCAAATCGTCTGTCCAGATAACCTAGATCCGTCTTGACGGATCAACCTAATCAGTTATCGGCAGACCTGAACCACCTCTTAGTTGCATAGGAATCCGCCAAAAATAAAGTCACGATAAACCCTTCAGATCTACCCCAGTCCTCTCAATTGTCGACTGATCCCACATGTGGGACCCGGTCGATTTTTCTATGCGCATCCTGACCGAGGTGTGTAGCGCTTGCGCCGCCCCTCTCTGGAGGGGCAGTCGCCTCAGACGAAGGCGAAGCCAATCTCAAGTGGTGTTTAGTCAGTACGAGTCTAACATAACTTCGAAGCCGGGCCGGAGTATCCATAGAGGATTCACCGCCTCCCTCCTCCGAGTCAAATTATCATTCATTTTTGTGCACTAGAAGTGAGCACATCTCGAGTCTAATAACCGCAACGCGCGAGTTATCAAAACCTGCTAAATTTATCAAAATCTGTGTATAACTTTAACACAGTTTATAGGTAGGTACTTCGTAATGTTTTTACCTCGGTAAAATCAAGATAAAATAGTTATAATTATGAAAAACACAATCATCAAGACTAACGGTTTTAAACCGAAAAATAATGGTTTATTACGGTTTTAAACCGGTTTTTTGGTTTAAAATGGTTTTAAACCGATTGGTTTAATTGGTTTAAAACCGGCCTTACATCTATACTCGTGACGGAGAGTGTAATAAAGTGATGTTACCTAGGCAACTAGGTTGTTGATTTGTAAAATAAAACTCAAGTAGGTATTAAAAATCTTATTCAATACAATCTTATTTATTGATGCCCGTACATGTGCTCGTACTGCGCGAATTCACCGCCTGAGCATTGATGAACCTCCCTCCAACTTCCACCTTTGATAACAGATAACAGAAGCGTGTAGGAATGGCTGTCCTCCATGTCTGATGTAACATCAGACATGGAGGACAGCCAGCCTAACATCAGTGATGTTAGCCGTCTGTCTTCACGAATGTTGCCTAGAGTGCACCTCGTGATTATATGTATGTATGTATTAAATAAATATATAAAATAAATTCAACTTGTCTCGGGAATAAGTGACAATTAGAAGTTAATTTTTTTTATTTATGTAATAACCAAATGAAGTGTTCAGCACAATCATCCTTACAAGATTGTAAAATTTATAAAACTGATGTATATTAATTATAGATGTCTATCGAGCTTTCATCGACTAATCACCATCACTGGCAATTTACAAAAAGTGTACGCTGACAGAACGCTTAGGTTGACCCTTGGTATATTTGCTCTTAGCGTAAACGTGTGTGCTGCTGTATCGACTATGCAGAAAAAAGAGCAATTTTCATTTGATCCGTGATTTCATACAGCTGTTTGACTAATAACTGTTCTTTAATATGCCAGTATAGGATTTCTTTATTTCTTTTACGATAAAATAATGAGTACTATGTACGTTTCCTGTGTTCAAGCTAGTCTATGTATATCAAGTAGTTTCCAATTTGTGTGCGACTAGAAGATATCACAATAAGCGGCACCATGGGCGTAATACACTCCTTAATTAGGTAAAGCAAATACACACTTTTCCACACTACGTTCTGTAAACGTCGTCGACGTATAATTTTTTCAAGTTGTAAGTACCTGTAAATCACACATTTGTGTGAATGTGCTCCAAGAAGCTATATGAGGAACTTAGTTTAACTAAGAAATGTGAGAACATATTTAAACAACCAGTTTGGGAATAGGTGGATTGGGCGTGGAGGAGCGATTGCTTGGTCTCCAAGGTCCCCGGACCTGAATCCGGTGGATTTTTTTGTATGGGGATGCTACAAAGAAATTGTCTATCACACAGAACTCGCGACATTGGAGGAGTTGAAAAGAAAATTAAACGAAGCCCAAGACGAAATAAAGCAAAAAACATTTATTATAATAAATTATTATTAAAGTAAACATTTGTTTTATTTATTACGAAAAATAACAATTAGTTTTAATGTAATTTAGCTATTTTTCTATCGCAAAGGCTTAAGAAAAAAATATTTTATAAATAAAACAATTTTCACTATTTTTGCCTTTATCAAGTTTGAACTCCAATCTCGTGTAAAAATGCCCTATAAAGTACTATGTTTTCTTATATCATTTTGAAGTTAAGGAACCTACAAAGTTTTTTCAATGCCTCAGAAGTCATTCAGTTAGGTAGGAGGTAACCTGTGACTTAGGTATAAGTATTTTTTTTCTTAATTTGTATTCAAGTGCAAGAATCTCGCGAACACAAATTTTAATCATGTGATGAAAATTTCGAGCCGTTGTTGGTTAGAATGTGGGTGTTATGTATTTTTTCAGATAAATACATATACTTATCACAATACTGACAAGAAAAAAATACAAGAGAAGATCACTCTGAAAAAGTTAAAACCAAAACCAACAAAAATAAAAGTAATCGGAACATAAAACAAAAAAGATCATATCTCGAAAACTACAACATTTCGCTGAACATACATGGGGGTCCAATTGATAGGTATTGGCTGAGAACAATAACTAAAGCTATGTTATTGTTCTGAGGGTATTGGTGTACCCTGACCATAGCCTTTCGTTGGTATAGGTTACTTGGGATACCGTGTATACCCTGTGTTCTTGTTTAAAATTAGAATACGGGACTATTCCCTACACGAGTGCAGTCTGGGTAAAAAGTTTTCGTAAATCTTCACACCTTTGATGCAACCTAGGAGAAAGGGTTATTTTATTATTTATTTTTCATCCACTGAAGAAGAGGCTGTATGGGCTTGGTACTCTTTGCTTTCCTTGATGGAAAAACAATAACAAAAATAAAACACATAATGGCAAATGATTTTGATTTAATCTTTATTAATAATATTTAGA
Organism: Calamotropha paludella; assembly: GCA_927399485.1. NCBI lineage: Eukaryota > Metazoa > Arthropoda > Insecta > Lepidoptera > Crambidae > Calamotropha > Calamotropha paludella. The sequence goes on along the minus strand of OV656813.1, from coordinate 17,665,009 downwards.
TAATTTGATTTAAAAAATATCCCCGTCTTTAACTAAAATGGTCCGAGTAACAACAGTCCTTTTTCGAGTTCCTATGATAAAATTTCGTAAGGGTGGTGTGGCGGCTCCAGCTGGCGGATGCCCGATGTCGGCTGCCAAAGCTGCTCAGCCTGCTTCTCAAGTAAGTACCATCGTTATATAAATAACTGCATGTTATGAAATTTGCTAAATGGGAAGAATATGAAGTTTACTCGTGATTTGTTAACATAAATGTTCTTCGTAGCCATATGTGAGAAGTCATCCGAAACAATAAGCTATTAATGCATACTTTATTAATTATAGTTTGTTATCAAAAAGTATACTTATTAAAACTGCATAATACTTTTTGTTATTTATTACTCCACAGTCGCAACCACAGCAAGCCCAATCTGCAGCAGCAATGAGTACCGGTGCAATTCCAGACATTAATCTACCAGCACGTTATCAAAGACAACCACTCTCACAGGAAGAAATTGACCATATCAACGGCGGTGGAATCGTTTAGTCACTTATTCAAATTATCGTTATTGTAGATACAATACAAAATGTAGAATTTTAAAAAAGTCTTCAGTATTTAGTGTTGGAGTATTACACCGGAGTTAGTAGATATTTATGATTAATTGAATTGCTTCTAAAAATTAATGAATAAAGGAGACTTCTACAATGTTTAAGTTGTTGCTATAAATGTAATTAGTATGTATTTAAAAATAAATGCACCTAATTTCAATCATGTTCTGCAACAACTTTAATCAAATGTTGTGCTTGTGGCCCTAAAGATCCATTTATTTTGTGATATCACCATTAACTAATTTAATTACACCAGCTGAGCTGTTGATTTAATGAAACTTGTATATAGGTAGTTTTAAAAGTAGTACATATTGTAAATATTGCAGAAAAATCCAGAAATAAAACCTGAAAGAAAACCTCCCAGTGCATTGGCAGTCATCAAAGTACCACGTGGTGTTCTTGTAGAAACAGGCAAGAAAGAGAAACAAGTTATGTCCTTGAATATTGTGTTACAGAAATTAGTCAAAGAAAAGTAACATGGTAGTTTATTGAACACTAAAACAAGAAATAATTCTGTCACAATTTTTTTTAATATAAAAATACAAAATCCCCTACTTAGTATTTTTTTCATTGCTTTTTATAACATTATTTTGGTATATAATCTATGTATAAAATGTACAAAATATATATAAGTGAGATCAGAAGAAGCACTCTAATAATAACGAACATTGAGTTTTTCGCCTTGGATGGCCCACACCTGTGCAGCCGGCCCGTCATAAGCGCCATCACTATTGCTCTCAAATTTGATAACACCAAATTTTGCAAACCTTCTCTTCCATTCCTGTGTTTGTGGCAGTGTCAGCAATGTCTTAGTTATTGCATTCTTTAATTTATCTGCAAAATAATCAATAAATTATTTCTGCTATTTGCTGCCCTATGACTGTCTCTAATAACTGGATATATTATTAAAATTCGTGATAAGACTATCATTTAACTAGACTTGACCAACCGAAGTTGGCTATAGTTGGAAATTATTTTATCCTGAGAAACAGTTGTTTTTATTCCGAATGAAAAGTTAGTACCCACTGGCCCTTTTGGTCTAATCAGTTGGGTAGGAAAGCATATAAAACAAAATTACTGTCTCATTTAAAATATTGTGTAGGTCTGATGAATAATTGGAGCGAAGCTCTCATGGATCAGCTTCAATGACGAAATGTATGTGGCGCCATAACTTTATGAGTTTTTAGCCGATTTTCGTATTTTTATATTGAATCGAACCAACTGGTTTAGGACTAGATCGTGACGGAGCCCGAATTTTGAAATTCGCAAAAATGAAAAGTATTGAGCAAAATACATTAGGTACCTCTATGGGATTTCCCATGGAAACAAAATATGGTGCGTCCAATATATGGCATGGCATTAAGTCCGCCATTTGTACATATTTTGTGTGCAACAAAGTTTAAATAAATAAATAAAATAAATATATGGTGCTAGCGAAGCTTAATGCTTAACGACTGCACCAGCCTAGTTTAATAAAATATAAGGATAGTGCTTTAATGTTTTAAATTTATTGTAGGATTAGAGGGTAGGTAATACAAAACGATATTTTATTAGGGTCAGTATAAAAATCATAATTATCTCTTACAATTACAAAGTTAGTCCAAACTAAGGCTTGTGTTATGGATACTAGGGTAACGGATAAACATACTCATCGCATTGAGGTGTGCGCCGATATCAAATTGACCGGCGGCGGCGGTGTAATTGGCGTGAATTCAGCGTGATGCTTTTTGTGTGAACGCGTAACCAGGGGGATAGCAAATACTATTGATATGGGGAGCATTTTACGAAGAAACACCAAATTAATAGGCCGATGCATCGCTAACCATAGAGCTTCGCTAGCACATATATGGGAGCGGAGCTTACTACTAAAAAAAAATCAATAATGTTTAGTAAATTTTAAAATTCCATAAGAATGAAAACTTTCAAAAAGCGCGCTTTTTGTTTCAATGGGAAATCCCATAGAGTCAATGTGTTATTAGTCACAACTTTTTATTTTTACGAATTTCTAAATTCGGACTCGGTATCGTCACGATCTAGTCCTAAACCTGTTGATAAAATTCCACACAAATATATTAAAATCGGTTAAGAACTCGGGAAATTATGGCGTAACAGACATTGCGTCATTGAAGTTCAAATACTTATAAATGACTATTTATGTTTTTTTACAAAGACACCTTGTTCCGACCCTCCTGTCCCGCCCCGCACCCGGGACCATTTGGCTTCGAAGGCACAGTCAAGTCGTTAGTCATCGTTAACGCGTCTCGTGCTATCGTTGTTAGCAGTAATTAGTACCAAATACATACCAGACGATATGTACATTATTATGTTAAAGTAAATAAATTGAGACAGCAGCGAATTAGCTGTGTACCGCGAGGCCGACCATTTACAATTTTAAAAATGTTTAAATAAAAATAAATTACGGGGTTCGAAGATTTTTGTTTGGAGGATGGCCCTAACGTCGGCCGCCATTTCGTTTTTTTTTTTCAAAATCGCGGTGCTCAACGAAAGTTATATATTTCGATGGTGGACACTTATACATACAAAAAATGTTATACAACATGATATTCTAAAGCGTCACGTGTCAGAGTTATTCACCAAAATTAAAGTATAAGTAATATAACAAATCATTATAAACACATTGATATCTGACTCCTATACTGAATTGTATTAAAAAGTTATTAATGAGAAAAAACAATTATTAGTATTAAAATATTTGTTTTCTTTCTTTGTCTGATTCAGATTAAAAGTAAAAACTTAAACAACATGAAATAACTACAAAATAAATAAATAAATTCGTTATAACAACTGTTATTTTTATCTTCGAATAACTTAGAAACGTGACGCTTTATGATGTTATGTTATATAACATTTTATCTACTCTAATACTATAATACAAAGATTCTAAAACTGAAAACAAAATGCTTATGACAAACATTACGTACAGGCCAAAAATAATAAAAAAAAAGTTTCATTACGATACAGGTCTTGTATGGACACCTGTATCATAATATAACTTTTTTATCATAACGATACACCTATACAACCTCCAGCTGGACCAAGGAGGTTGAACCTCTACTTTAAAAAGGTTTCAATGAACGAGTCCTCGACGACCGACGCAACACGCATGCGCAATTGATGTTTGCACCTTGGCGCCAACATTTGACATTTAAATAAATTTGTTGTTATATTCAGCGTTTTATTTGCAATATTGTTTTACATATTATAGTATGAGAGTAGATAAAGTAGTGTATGACACTGTACATAACTTGGTCTTATAACACTCGTGTGATGCTATAAAAAAACTCGCCTACGGCTCGTTTTTTTAAAACACACTCATGTTATAAGAACCCTTATTATGCAACAGTATCATAAACTACTATTATGCTTGTATAAGTGTCCCCTATCCAAAAACATTTATTATGCACCGCGATTTTGAAAAAAAAAATCAAAATGGCGTCTGATGTTAGTGCCAAAACCTTCAAACCCCTTTCTGTTACTATGTAAAATCGCTCTTATCTGAAGTATAATAATATAATCCAAAATATTTTCTTTAAGTGTATACATTTTTATAAGAATCTGTTTCTATATTTTAAAGTACATATTTGCACTTGAAAGTTTGTATAAAACGTGATACGGCGTTAACATAAGACATTATTTATTGATTGTCTAAGGTGAAACTGGACAGTGTCTTTGTGGGGTCAGCGAGTTAGTTACTAAACTTTTAACAGCCACATGTTCTATACTGTAATTCATTAATAACGATCACTTTATGTTAGAATCTCTGATACAAGTTTATTCCGACTACGATTAATATGAAAAAACTAAAATTAATTATTATTTGTTATGAAGTTATGTTATCTTATGTTAAACATTCTAAGTAAAAATCACAGTTTAAATCAAAACTCTTCAGTATCATACCTTCCAAATTAGAATTTACCACCACGGGATATGGGGGAAGTCTCCCTAGTGTTTCTAAAAGTGCAATATCTTTTCCGCCGTCTTGCATAAATTTTTTAGAGTATAATAAAGTTGTCGAGTCGACTGCTGCCCACTCTGCTTGTTTAGACAGTACCATTTGAGCGGACGCTAAATGAGAACCAGATCCTGCAATTGATGGAAGCGCATTATTATAAGAACTTACTAGCAACATTAGAAATAGGACGTTATCTATAAAACTATACGTACTTAATAGGGACCCGAAGAATGACGCATTTTCACCCTTCTCTTTTAATGTTTTTAAGACAATTTTACTTCCGCTGAGGGATTCTTCGTCGCTATAAGCAAAAGTACATCCTCGAAGATCTAATAAAGTATTCACATTGTGCGCTCTGTGGAACAAAATTCAACTCAAATATGAATCTAATAGGTTCCGATATAACAATATTAGCTATCGTAAAACAAATACCTATGAACACTTATCAGAAGCCAATGACATATATGTCCGATAACATTGTTATCTATTTATTTCTTTGGTAGAAGCATGTAGGAGTATGTATAATAGGTAGGTACACTTTCGTTTATTAATGTCGATAATAACGGTACACGTAGCTTAGGCACGCACATCGTTAAGTAAATTTCCATTGATAATCAGAGACAGACATTTAATTTTATGATGTATTGTAGGAAAATATACAAGAAAGCATCTCAATCTATGGTTGTTAATAACTGTTACTAACTTTTTGTCGCTGTGAATTATGACATCAGAGAAATATCCAGGTTTGTTTTCCACGTTCATTTGATGCGCAAAAACCGGCGTTACCGGTAGCAGTTCTATAGATTTGTTGCCGGTCTGCCGAAGCCGCATGTATGCCGCTGCTGTCATGAAGCCTTTAAATTGTAAATTATTATTAGAAAACATCTTTAAAATCCACCAGGCCACCGTCATTGCTATGCTTGCTAGATGGATCGATATGGGTAAATGTTAGTTAGGTTTGTTGCGTGGCTAAAAATATAAAGTACGATTGTTTGTTTCTTTTATCAGTAAGTGCCTACTGGTTGAATTTACTATTGTATGCTTCGAGCACTTAAATATTTAATATTTCTTGGAATATAAAATACCCATGACTCGGGTGTAAATGCCCGTAGTCACCACACAAACATCCGGCCCTTCCGGGAATCGAACCCTGGACCGTCGGTGCGAAAGGCAGATGGCCGCAACCGTTGCACATATCAGTTGTCAATTTAATGTCTTACATAATTTCATTGGTACTTACCTATCTAATTAAGTAGGAATTACTCAATAACAAGTCTTCTTTTATTCAGGTAGTCCATAATTAAGCTTAAAAAATATTACGAAATGTTCTCTACCCACCTAAATCCACTATGTTCCCGCTAAAGGGGTCCTGTCGGTCCACGAACGGACCTGGTGTTCGACTCTCGTACTGTAAACTGGTGTTACAATCCAAAGATTCCTCTAACAACTCCATGATTAACTCGTACAGTTGCACTGGATGCGTTGGGCACATGTAAGTAATGATGCGAAGTTCCCGTTTTTCTTCCGACATTTTACAAATAAAATTGCACAAGATTCTTCAGAGATCAATTATTATAACTATTCCGTACGACGTATTCGATAGCAATAAGCTCAGATTCAAATTTCTTGTGTTCATGTAAACAATAATATTCGTGCATTAGTAACTCACTCTTATCTATGTATCGATCACTACACGCCGCAGTCACGAATAAAAAGCCGGTTGAAAATGAACCTACTTGCCGCCGTGACGTCAGCCGCACGAGTTGAAAGCGTGCGCCTCAGTCTGCTTTTCACTGCTATTATCTACCTGTTCTGTCCTTTACTACCGAGGTCGTATCTATGTAATATTTTATTTGGCTTGATTTACATGCAATTACAACAAATGAATAATTAAAATAAAAAGGTATTTTTTCACAAAAAAAGAAATATTTTTTTTTAACAAATTACTGGCCGAAATCGTAGGCTTTTTTAATTATTGTAGCTAGTTAGTCTTTCTAGCTTTCAAATAAGACTACTTTGAAAAAAATACACCGTTTACTTAAAGAGAAAATAATTTAAAACCAAAAGATGGGAATTTTATTAAAAAATAAATTAAAGTGCATTGATTTTAGAAATTGCTTGCTTAAATAATATTTTTTTCTATTTTTATCGATAATTTTTTATCTAGTATCCGCACATTTCGTTTGATCAAGTGTAAAATTAAAACATTGTATAAATAAGCAACGAAAATCGTATGATTTTCTTATTTTATTTATGAAGATTGATAATCTGTTTGAATATATTCTAACTAGTAATCATTAATAACATTATAATTTAAATTTTTGAACTCATTATTACACGCCTTACTCCATTCAATAATCGATATATGTATATATTTGATCGAGTAAGGCTTGAATTAATGTTTCAAAATTTAAATACAAACTGAGCATAGAAAATGAGCGGATAATAAATAGCCAAGTCTTATTTGGTTGGAATTTTTTTTTAAAACGCAAATTCAGAATAATGAGAAAAACTAAAGGCGATTTTTTTTTGTTTTTTACTCTTTGAAGTTTGTAGTGAAAAATAAATCACTAATAAAGAAAGGTACGAAAAAGGTACGGTCTACACTGAGTTAGGTGGTGGTACGGTTGTGTGATGAATAGTATGGAAAACCGTACTTTTTCGTACGGTCTGGCAACGCTGAGCATGCTGAGCAACTCTCAGAACAATAATTTAGTTATTGTTCTGAGGAGCAACTAGCCATGGAGTGAGAGAGATAGAGCGAATGTCGCATTACGCATAGTGCCATGGAGCGACAGGTGGGAGAGAGCTATAGTGAGAAAGATTGAAAGAGTAAGGGAGATCGAGAAAAAATTACATGCTATTGTTTTGGTTTGTGTATTCGTTTAGTAGTTAAATATTAGAGTTTTAGATGGCAATTCTGTCGCATAACGTCTTTTGCAGTAAACGCAGATTTTTCATTTATTGGAGCGGAGCGGAGCGAAGCGAAGCTCCCATGGATCAGCTTCAATGGCACAATGTCTGTTACGCCATAACTTCCCGAGATCTTAACCGATTTTAATATTTTTGTGTGGAATCGAATCAACAGGTTTAGGACCAGATTGTGACCCCGAATTTTGAAATTCTCAAAAATTCCCATCGGATTTTTTTTTTCTTTTTTTAGGTATTACGCTCCGCTTGAATATATGGTCCTAGCGTAGCTTTATGCTTAGCGACTGCATCACCTAGTTTATATTATCATTAGCACGTATACAGTGTGTAAACTAGTGGTGAGTCATCGACGCTTTTACGATCGACGAAACGAGACTGTTTATCGTCTACCTTAAACTAGTTTAAAAAACAGTTCAATTTTCGACTAGTTTACGTAGTCGTCGAGAAACACTAAACTGAACAACGTCGTAGACGATAAACGAATGACAACATGAAGTTGTTGTCTAATTCATATAAATGTTTATTTATTAAACGACTTCCAGAATAAACTGTTAAGATAAGACTTGTATTTTATCTCTCGCTAGTTATGTGTCGGGCATCGTTCTATCGACCAAGTGAAAAAAAAAAGATGGAAATATTAGCAAAACCAAGCTAGTCAAAATAACGGAATGCGTTCTCGCCGTTCACGCATTCTCACCGTTCATGACTAAACCAGTTTATCAGTGGACCATAAATTAGTTTAACAGTTGATGCCCAATAAACAGTCTAAAAAAACTGTTCGTTCGTTCAACGCTCACCATTAGCCATTAGTGTAAACCAGGGATGTTGCGAATATTCGCATCCGCATCCGCATATGCGGAACATCCGCATTGATTTAGACATCCGCATCTGCATCCGCATCCGCATAAATCGATGCGGAGCTGATGCGGATGCGGAGGTGTAGTAGACACATCGTGACAAGAAAGAAAGGGGAGGGGCCGGCGAGTGGCGCGTGTTGACTGAGTAACCGCCGGTTCCTATATTCAACTGATAGTTAATTCAATTCAATTCAATTTATTTAGTTGGAAATTAAGTGTACATCTTAAGGTATTAATACTAGCTTAGTACTTACAACTTAATTACTCTTTTCGAGTAGAGCAAAAATACTAGAGGACATAAATTCAATCAAGTAACTAAATAACATTACCAATAACTAAATTACACATTTTGTCAATAAGTCACAAATAATGATATTATATTGTTTTGTCTAAAAATATAACAATAATAAATTTGATCAAATTTTATCATCAAAAAAATCCTTTAAACTATAATAATTGTGATATTTCAGCCATTCATTTAGTTTATTTTTAAATAACGTTACATTATTAATATTTTTAAATTCATTAGGAATTTTGTTAAAAATCTTTATACACATAGTAAGACAACTTTTACCATATCTATCAGATTTAGGAATGTCGCTTAGAACAAGTCTGTGCGGATCTCTACGCTGCCTATTGGGTAAGATATCACAAGCTTTTCTAAATAGATAATTATGTTTTTTTACAAAAATACACACTTCCAGAACATAGAGTGATGGTAGCGGCAACAAACCAAAATCCCTGAAAAGCGGTCTACATGACTGATCCGATCGAATGCCGCCAATGGCTCTAATGCATTTTTTTTGCGCTTTAAATACTCTATGCCATTCGGTACAGTTTCCCCATATGACAAGCCCGTAACGCAAAATAGAGCCTACATAAGCGTAGTAAGCAAGAATGGCAGTATTTTTGTTAGTTACCTTTTTTACTTGATTAATTGCATATGAGAACTTATTAATTCGCTTACAGAGATTATCAACATGAAAACTCCAATTGGTATTTTCATCAATAGTGACACCTAGAAATTTTGTATTTGTCAGTTCAATAAGTTTAGATACATTTAATTTAAAATTGTATTTCCTATGCTTTGATTTATTAAATTGGACAAGAACAGATTTAGCGAGATTAATTTTCAAATTATTGTCATCAAGCCAGTTACTTAAAGAGTCAATTGTATTATTTATGTCAATTTCATGAGTCATTATTGAATTAGGTTTCTTCTCAGTGGTTACTATTATTGATAAGTCATCTGCGTATAGAATACATCTATGGTCAATTGAATAACTTATGTCATTTAAATACAGAACAAATAAAATGGGTCCAAGTATGCTTCCTTGCGGGACTCCAAATTTATTTTCACGATGGTCTGATTTAAAGTCAACCATTTCTTTATTTTTCACATTATTAATGGAGACAAATTGCTTGCGATTATTTAGGTAAGAGCTTAGCCATTGGAGTGCAACACCCCTAAACCCAAGTAAATCTAGTTTTTTTAAGAGGATGTCATGCGAGACACAATCGAAGGCCTTACTGAGATCAAAGAACAATCCCGTAGTCAAGCGGTTACTATTTAAATTAGTCAAGACAGTATTAACAAGGTCATACATAGCTAATTCAGTCGATTTGTTTTTCTGGAATCCATATTGATCATTATTTATTATATTATATTTTTGGCAGAAATCTATTATCCTCTTGTACATGCATTTCTCAAACACTTTAGAGAAGATTGATACAAGACTAATTGGGCGATAATTACCCATGTCTTCTCTATTACCTTTTTTGAAAAGAGGTTTAACTACTGTTAATTTCAGTGCCTTTGGGAAAGTTCCAGTTGAAAACGACAGATTTATTAGATATGTCAATAAGCAAAGTATTTCCATAATACAACCCTTTAATACTGCCGTGCATATGCCATCATAACCCGCGGAAAACGTATTATTCAATGCCATTACTTCCTTCTTCACCTCATCTGAAGAAATAGGTTTAATAAACATTGAATTTCTGATAATATTAATTCGCGTGGGCAGAGGACCTTTAGGTATTAGGTTATTATTAGGAATATCTAAGAAATAATTATTGAAAGCGTTAGCTATCTCGACTGGGTCTGTTAAAAGAATGTCATTAATTTTAATCGTCGAAAAATTATTATTATTTCTTGGATTTTTATTTACTTGTCTATTAATGATTGACCAAGTTGCCTTACATTTATTTTTGCTATTATTTATGAATTTTATATTGCAATTTCTTTTTGAGTTTATTATACATTTTTTTAATATAGCTGCATATGTCAAGTATTTTTGTTTATGTAGTGATGATTTATTTTTGTAATATTGATAACGCAATAGTCTTTTAGTTTTACAACACTTTTTCAAACCTCTACTTATCCATCTAGAACTGCTTTCTTTTCTGTTTTGACTATTTATCTTCACTAAGGGAAAGCACAAGTTGTAGAAAAGGCAGAAAGTGTCATGAAAATTCTCGAAGGCTATGTCGATATTTGTTTCTTTGTAGATATCCGACCATGAAAGACTATTTAGACATTTTTAAATTTGTTTAAATTATCTTGAGAATAATCTCTTTTGAAAGTAAAATAAGAATCAGACTTAATGTATTTCTTCTGCACCGGAAAGCTCAATAATTGCGCCGTGTCATGATCTGACAAGTATAAAGGTATTACAGCAGCGGTGGCGTTCCCGACATTGCTGAGTATGTGATCAATACACGTTGTTTTACGTGTGGGTACGTTAATGTGTACTTTCAAATTGTAATTGTCACATAGATCATTGAGATGTTTAGTGGTTCGAGTTACGTTTAGGGTGTTGATATTAAGATCACCAGCCACCGCAACCTTAGTACTGGGCTTGATCTTCTTCATTATTTCGTGGAGCATCTGATCCAACTTATCTAAAAATCAGATGTGGGTGTCCTATATAATGAAATGATAAGAAGATTATAATCTGCAATCTCGATTCCACAAACTTCAAATAAGTTTTGTATACCGTATTTACTTATGTAAGAAACTTCTTTGTATGTAATGTCTTTTTTTTTAAAATACACACACCCCCTCTATTTTTTTCCCTACAAAAAGTAGCTGCTAGTTTGTAGTCATGAATATTTACATAATTTTCATATCCTGCTTTCAAAAAGGTTTCCGTGAGACATATGACATCAGGATATGTCGAGCCTTTTCAGGAAAAACATCGTAAGCGCCTAAAATCCCAAAAAAGTGTTTTTATAGTAAACCCCAGATCAACGGATTTGGCATCTTTTGCACTGACTTAGGAGTTTAAGGCAGAATATTTAACACTTTTATTAAACTTACAAGTTTTTATTGTAAGTTACAACGCAATCAGTTTTTTATCGTAACCTCCATCGACTGATAGATCGTAAGTATACTACCAGCCGCTTACGATTATAAATTATGTAACGTAAGTCACATACTTGTCGCTTGGGATAAAATAAAATATGTTTTGCTTTTAGTTGTTCGCAAACTGTAACGTTATAAAGCTTAAATAAATGCAAAAAAATGGTTATTAATGTAGCAAAACAATCTTTACTTTGTGTTAGTTATAGAAATAATGTAAACTACTTATTTTTTACATTTAACTAAATATGACATTTATACCGTGAATCAAAATGCACTTGCACAAGTAGTGTAGCGTCTCAAACTGGTTTCATCGTGTTTAAAATTTGAAGTTTATTGGGCTTTAGTGTTAAAGTTACTTGTTTGATTTCCATTTTAAATTAGTGTGTATTGACGAAAACTGAGTGTTTAAGTAAATATCGAATATCGAGGTAAGTTAAATGTGCAACTACTTAAGCTTATAATGTAAAATAATTCGCATAATAAGGTGGGCGATATTTAAGCGAATAAAAATAAAATTCCTTGCTATTTTTTTATACGAATGCATAATGTTGGGTACCTACCTAAAGCTAAAGCAATCCATTGACTTCTTAAATTAGGTGTTAGGTTACAAGTTTTATGACAACTTCTATTGAAAAAGTACTTTTCAATATAACACGATATGGCTATGCTCAAAAGTATACATGTAGCGGGTTTGACTCTGATCAAACTTGGCATATTCCTATCAGAAAGAAATAGAAAAGGCCAATATTTACAAGTATGGATGACTACGCCTGCCCATCTACGTCGGCAATGCAAATTCCTATGACGATAATTGAAAGTTCTGACTCAAGCAAAAAAAGTTTATATAGCATAGAAGAGTAGAGAGACTCAGGTATCGTTGGTATAAAGGGTATGCGAAAGAAACGAGCACTACTGAAAGAACTAAAAGAAAGGTCGGAAAAAGTGTCAAACCAAATCCCTGCTTAGGTCAAAAATGCGTGAACAACTGCGCTAATAAGTTTACTGAAATCAAGAGAAACTGCGTTCATGAGCTCTATTGGTGTCTTGCATCGTTACAGGGACAAAGAGATTTCATTTTACCTTGTATTACGGACTGTGAGACAGTCGAAAAAGAACAGAAAGTGATCGTCGGAAAATATTTTACAATTATTATTTACCAAAGAGCGCTGAATCAGATAAGATTTGCCAACAGCATTTTAAAAACCCTTGAAATTTCACACTGCGTTACACTAAATGCCTGTTACAATGAAAGCATTTATGAAAGCGATATGCGAAAGAATATCTGGATTTACCCTACGATAGAAACACAAGAGACTGATGAAAATAATGATATCTTTTTTGTGCTTATTTTTTAAATGAATACTCGTACTTAGATTTGTGGATCGTTTTTAGGATTTCTAAAACTAAAATTATGTTTTTAATAACAGTTGTTTGTCCGTCTCTGTATGTTATGCTATTTCGTGAAACAGCTTAAAAAACTCCGCAAAAATATTGTTTCGATTACCTATTTCATATTAAGAATTATCGTAATTGACATAGTCATAACAGCTATAAACTAAAAATGGTCGGCAGTTTTAACGTAAGCGACGAACGTATGTGATTTTAAAGTACTGAGGCAAAACTCAACATTTAGATTAATAGATAAACGCCCATATTACACTCAGTAAAAATTTTAAATTGATGGCATAAATATCTTAAGAAATATTTTAAAAAATCCTTCTCCTGTAAAATATGCAAAATGGCGGTTACGATGTTCTTCCTGAAAAGGCTCGATGTATTAATTTTACGCAATTCCAATAAGGTTATTTCTAAAATCGACTGTTTAGCAAGAAGGCTAGCTATATTCTGATGGAGAATTTTAAACATTGGCTGCTTTCGATCGAAAAAAACATGTTTTTGATACAACTGGGAAGTAATGCGGAATGGTACCCCTTTGCGCCTCAATTATTTTCATTGGGCGCAAACTATTGTTTGATTTTACAGATTCTTGCTTTGGAATGATGCTGAAGTAAAATGGTATTGTTCCTTTTCGATTGATCTGAGACACACCTTCATTTGTCTCTGGTCTATTACCTACTACTATCTTCCTAAGCGAATTTATGGCTAAATATTTGTCATAGTAATCAATATAGTCAACTTTATAATTAATGGCTGTAGAAATATTCAATAAATTACTGTTCTTACATTCTACAAAGTGACAATTTTTGTATTCATTACAAATTTTTTTTATAGCACTATTTGTTAGAGTTACATTAATATAATTATTTTTTAATATATTTAATACAATAATACAATTTGACACACATTTTTTTTAAAATATACGTAATTGTGTTGTAAGAATTTTTAGGTCATAGTCATTTTCACCAACGCAGAGTACTAGTTTGTCATTAGGTTTTATATTAATGTTTTCACAGCTTCTAAACACATCGGTGCTCAACGCAAAGGGTTTTGTTTCTGCTGTAACTGTGTATTTGTTATATTTTGAATCAGCTCTTGAATAAAGTAAAGTAGAAGCTAGATTAGCACATCGCTGGGTGCCAAATATGAGTATTTTACTATTATTGTTGTCGCAATCATTATTTGATTGAGTTAAGTTTTTTGAATATGTTTGCTGGGAATATTGTAGTGAATCTATTTCTACTTTTAATAATTGTTTTCTATGGTCATTAATTTCATTCTCAGCGCTTTTCAAATTTACTTCTAGCTCCATTATTCTCTTTTGAAGAACCAATATATTATAGTTACCAAAGTTGTCACTTTGTAATGTTTCAGGGGCCAATGATGATTTTGGTGTCATAAGTATAGGTGGTGATCCTGTATTTAGTTTTGATAACATCTTTTTCTTTTTGGAGCTCTGTATAATTTGGTTTTCAGCTAATGGCGATTGACACAATTTCTTTAATGTGTTATTCTCTAAGGTCAATTTGTTAATTTGTTTTTGCAAATCACTGTTTCTAATCAAAGTGTCGTCAAACTCATTCTGAAGGCTTGCCATTTGTATAGTAAGTTTGCCTATAGTTTCTTGCAGTTCTTGTACCGACGATGAGTCGGTTTGTGTAAAGTCGGCACTTCTTGATAAGTGTTCAGTCGATATTTGCAAAGATTCGTTTGATGCACTAAGGGATGTAAGTATGAGTGAATCATTCAAATGGGTTGTGGAACTGGTTGGTGTCGATTGTGAAGTTACTGTCGTATTATTTATAGGTGATAATCGTTTTCTTCGCGTTGTTATATTTGATATAGACTCATAGTTCTCTGTGTCCTTTTTTTGTGTTTTTTGTTTGTACATTAAAGCATATTTTTGTTCACAGATACTACATTTCCATTTTTTCCTTTTATCAAAGTCCATTAATCGGTATAGTTTTTCTGACAAGCCTGCACAGTCGAATTCATAGCGGTTTTTGCACGTTGCACATTGTACAGTGGTTTTTATATCTACTTTAGATTTGCATTTGTAACATTTAACCGCTGCTGCCATCTCGTGGGTACTGTTGCTATTTCCTTTATTCATCCTCGTTGTCATAGTTGATTTGCCTTTCTAAATGTAGGTACGACTAGATAATTAATGCTTGTTGATAACACTATTACTGATATTTTGTTTTGCTTCGAATATTTTATCTTAGAAAATTTGTTTTACTACAAAAAAAAAAAAATGGTATAAAAGTTACTATCCGTTTTTCTATTACCGACTACGAGTCGTAGATACCGTTTCACAATTCACTTTCTATGCCTGCTGTCAACGAGCGTCCGTAGATCGTTCAAATACCGAGCCCTCACAGATGTGCGTTTAGTTATACGCAAAATTTAATTTCGAAATTGCACAAAATTTAAAACATAATAAATTAGATTCATATTATTTAGATTTATTGTGTTAATAATTACAATGGTAATAATATTATTGTAATTTTACAATCCGCATGTTATTTAACCTTTTTCTTACCAAACAGACGTTTGTTTGTGGTTTTATTAGATTGACATCCATCATTTTTTCCAAAATAAAAACCCAGGTTCTTCATCTATAACTGTTATTCTCTAATAATTATTACAAATTTTATAGTGGAAAGTATAATACCGTTTCCAATAGTGTTTTACTTACATCTTTTGCAAAATAGAAATTACGCCGGTGAGTATCAGATATTACCTATTTGATCTACTCGTATATCTAACAAACTTTACCAACGTGTCTACCGCTAAAATATTGCAATATCCTATGATACCACCTTTACTAAAATCTGACGGGTCACTGGCTCATTCTGCAACTGAAAAAGCAAGCTTATTTGCCTCTCTGTTTGCAAGCAGTTCCCGTCTAGACACCGGCTCTCAACAACCACCAAACATACCCCGCTGTGATTCTTCAATGTCGGAGATCACAATACACAATAAGCAGGAGGTCTACTCTCTAACTCCGTCAACGATAATACGGATCCGTCCGAAAGTAAACCGAAACTTCGGAGAGAACCCTACCCCCGATAAATTTCGAATTTATGAGTTTCGAACGGAATCATAGACAATATCAGTGAACGAATGACAAATAACGATAGTGTTGCGTCAATTTACCCATAGAGTCAATAAGTTTATCGGTAAATTATTTGTTTTATCGGTTCATTGATTTGTAGGTTTTTAAGCTGTTATATTTATAAGATAGCCTTTAAAAAGTGTCTCTTTCCGAAGGTTTACTTTTTAACAAGTAATAACATAAAATCTAACTGCTTTTACAGTACTTTTATCCTAATTGTGGCTGTATCGTAAGGTTATCTTTGGTCTTTTTCTTTTGAAGGTTATATTCTAATCTATGTTATTTTGTTTACGTTACGACAATATTAATATATAATCTGTGGTTAGAAAAAGGCGGGAATCGTTCGACTAGACGGGCGCGTTTTTTTTTTGCTAAAATTGTATATGCAATATTTCAGAATTATTTGGTGATCAGATTTGCTTACTTTTCATTTAATTGTATCCTAGTGTATTTATTATATTAATTTGTGTATTGTATATAGCTGAATTTTGGTAAGTTTTTTGTAAATTTTTTAATATGAACGAACCTCCTGACCCGGGGGACATAGTTCCCCCGGCAGGATTGTTTGTTACTGTGTCGAATGAATCCGGAATGGAAACCGATGGTTCGATAGCAAGCAAGTCTCGTAAACGTAGTCGCTTACACGTATGTAAGCACTGCAATAAGAAGCGGCGTCATCATCATGGGCTAGATACTAAAAATGAAAGTAATTGCCACTGTACTGACTTATCGCCTACGAAAGACATAGCCCCTGCGTTTATGACGCCTGTAGCTACACAAATCCTTGACAAAGACACAAGCGTGTCAGCTCCTTCTTTGGCATCTACTTCTTCATCTAATCCTACACCCACACCTATTGGACGCATACTTTATAATGAAACAGACATTTCCCCATACATTGTACATGTCCAAAAAATACAGTCTGCCCCTAATGATAATTCGTCACTGCACCCTGTAACATTTGGTAAGTTTTTAAAAAATAATAATATTGCAAACATAATTAATGGCAGTGTAAAACTTATAGGTCGCAATAAAATCTCTATATCTTTTTCATCGCATACTTCTGCTAACTTATTTATCAATAATAACAATTTGGAAACTCATAAAATGAAAGCTTTTATCCCAACTTTTAATGTAACAAGAATGGGGCTCATCCGTGGTGTTCCCGCTGAATGGTCTCCAGAAGAAGTTTTGGAAAATATCTCTGTCCCAATCGGCTGCGGTAAAATTATTAAAGTTAGACGTATAAATTACAAAGTTTTTCAAGAAGGTTCTGTAATATGGAAGCCTTCACAATCTATAGTAGTAACATTTGATGGACAGGTATTGCCAAAGCGAATTTATATGTGTTTTAATTCATTACCAGTTGATTTATATATTTATCCCACTATCCAATGTTATAATTGTTGTCGTTATGGGCACACAAAAGTTCAATGTAGGTCAAAACCTCGATGTTATAAATGTGGCGAAGATCATTCAGGTGAAACTTGCAATAAAGAAGAAGATACAAATGCCTATTGCTGTTCTTGTGAAGGGCCCCATTTTGCAACAAGTAAATCCT
Organism: Calamotropha paludella; assembly: GCA_927399485.1. Lineage (NCBI taxonomy): Eukaryota > Metazoa > Arthropoda > Insecta > Lepidoptera > Crambidae > Calamotropha > Calamotropha paludella. Next base: position 17,647,219 of record OV656813.1, on the reverse strand, counting down.
GTCCTGAATTCAGTTGACAACAAGAAATAAAATATCACATGGCTCATAACTGTACATCTTATGCAGAGGCATCAAAAATATTTCCTCCTGTACCTAAACTATACTCCAGTGTGACTTCAAATAGATCCACCTTTACTAAACAAGCACCAAACACACCAAATAGACCTGACTTCACCAAACAACTGAATACCCCAATAAAAGAGTCCTACAGAAAAACAGTAACACTTAAACCCCGTTCCTCACCTAAACCAAACCATGGTTATGATGCAGTTGCTCATAATGATATCATCAAAGAGTTTAACATGCCACCTCTGTCTGATGGCTGTGGATACAGTACCAGTGACAAGGAACTTGAATCCCAGATGTCATTACCTGAGATAATTAAATTGCTTCTTAACCTTGTCACAGTTTACTTTAGCAATAGTAATAAATCACCGCCCAACGCAGCATCTTTAATCACAACATTAATCCAAGCCATTCAAAATGGACTATCAGGCTAAACTAATACAATGGAATTGTCAAAGTATACTTAGCAAAACAACAGAGTTAATTTATCTTGTAAATAAATTTGATCCAATTATTTTTGTTTTATCGGAAACATGGCTTAAACCCCATCAAAGACTTAAAGTGATTGGCTACATTTCCCTCCGAGAAGACCGACATGATGGCTATGGCGGTGCAGCTATTCTTATCAAAGACTCTGTCAGTCATTCCACTATTCCTTTACCCTCACACCACAGTGATATTTCTATAATAGCTATAAAAGCATTTAATATATGTATAGTCTCTTTATATATTGCTCATCCATCTTTTCATATATTAAATGAAGTTAAACAAATACTTTCTAACTTGCCTAAACCTATCTTAGTATTAGGTGATTTTAATTGTCATCATCAGTGTTGGGGTAGTGCAATTACAAATAATTTTGGGGAAGAGTTAATAGATATTATTGATTCTCAGAACCTCTGTATTTTGAATACGGGCAAAGTTACACGCTTAACAAAACCTAATCAAAACGATAGCGCAGTTGATATTTCTATTTGTTCACCTTCTCTTGCAAGTTCTTTATTGTGGGATACACATTCCTCCACCCTTGGTAGCGATCATTTCCCTATTATCATAACCTTTCCCTTCGATAATCCCATAAATCAAAAACATGTTTCCCATCTAAAACACAAACTTCCTAAAAAGGATAGTAAAGTCTGGGAAAAATATAAGTCTTGTGTTCAGTCTAAACTTTCTTTACTTCCTGTTATATGTCATGGTACAGAGTTAAAGGGTGCAGAAGCATTAAGTAATGTCCTTATTCAAGCAGCAAATGAAGTATTTCCACAAAAAGCTAGTTTGAATAAAATTCCATCTCCACCATGGTGGGACAGTGAGTGCACCAGTGCTGTAAAAAAGAGAAAACTTGCTGAGAAGAGGTACAGAGAAAATATGTCTGAAAGTAATTACGAGATATTGACAATGACATTATCAGAAACGAAAAAACTTTTCAAAAAAAAGAAGTTTGAGGGATGGCGTACCTTCTGTTCATCGATTTCCCCTAATACTCCTCCAAGTCTTGTGTGGCAAAATATAAAAAGATTCAAATCCTCGGTTTTCAACAGACCTCGCCCATCTATTCCCGCTGCCTTAGCAGATTCTTTTTTGGATAAATTAGCTCCTCCTTGGGTGGATGATGATGTAGACATCTCCCTTAATACTACACTCGCACACAACTTATCTGATGGCCTCAGTGCGCCGTTCACATTTCGTGAACTTAAAGGCATCATTCAGAATTCGAAAACCTCAGCACCAGGGAATGATGGCATTCCATACTCCTTTCTTGAAAACGTTTGTAATGATACCTTACAGTATTATTTAGATTTAATAAATTCATTTATGATCTCCGATAACATTCCTTCTCCTTGGAAACAACAGACAGTGTTGCCATTTCTAAAACCGAACAAACCACCGTCGGATGTTTCTTCATATCGTCCTATAGCTCTATCATCGGTTTTAATTAAACTTGCGGAACACCTTGTAAAAAATCGTTTAGAGTGGTTTTTAGAAAGCAAAGGCCTGTTAGCAAGTTCACAATATGGTTTTAGAAAAGGTAAAAGTACCTTGGATAATATTGCTATTCTCACCTCGGACATTCGTATCGCCTTCTCTAACAATCACTCTCTGTTAGCTGTTTTTGTAGATCTGTGTTCCGCTTATGATAATGTTCTTTTAAACGTCCTCAAATCTAAATTAGAAACTTTGCTTGTCCCCCCTATTCTTTTACGTTTTATACTTAATATACTGTCACAGCGAACCATAAACTTATATTCTAATAATAGCATTTTGTGCAGGACTGTTTCGAAAGGCCTTCCTCAAGTTTCTGTTCTCAGCCCTCTTTTGTATAATATTTACTCTTATGATTTACAACGTAACGTTTCCGACAATAATAATACTAAAATTCTGCAATACGCTGATGATCTTTTATTGTATAATATTAACAAATCGATTGATGTCTCCATTTCAAATTTATCAACCGCATTGTCTAATTTAAAAAACTGGATGGACAGGAACGGTCTACAGCTCTCTGCTTCCAAAAGTGTAGTCGTTCTTTTCTCACGCATGAATAAACCTCCTTCCATTAACTTGACGTATGATAGTGTGAATATACCACAAAAGGATCACATTAAATTCTTAGGAGTCATTTTAGATTCTAAACTTACGGGCTCACAACACTGTGATTATATTATCGGCAAAAGTGAACGGTTATTAAATATGTTACGATGTCTTTCGGGTGTATGGTGGGGCGCTCATCCTTATTCATTAAGGCTAGTTTATAACGCCCTTATAAGGAGCGTTTTAGATTATGGCACATTTCTTTTGGAACCCGGTAAAGTAACATCTTTCAGGAAATTGGATCGTATTCAATATAAATCTTTGCGAATAATAACTGGAGCAATGCGGTCAAGTCCTACTAACGCCTTACAAGTGGAATGCTGTGATCCTCCTTTACAGTTAAGACGACAATACCTTAGTGATAAATTCTTTTTTCGGACAGTACAGTTTTCAGCACACCCCCTATTAATGAAACTGTTACATGAAAGATTTCAGGAATCCCAATACTGGGCACACAAATCTGCTCCATGTCTTTTAGTAAGTTACCAAAAATATATTTTGCTTAATTCTCCAACTTACCAATCTAAGTTTCTTCCTTTGTTCTCCGTCAGTTTCGACTCATTGACTTATGCTCCCATAATTCATTATAATTTAATAGATAAATCTGATCCAAACGCTAAAGTGAATTTTTATCATCTTGTGGAGTTAAAGTTTAAAGATACTCATCATATTTTTACAGATGCTTCTAAAAGTTCAAGTTTTGGCTACGTAGGTGTAGGGGTGTATCATTCCCAATACAAAATCGTACAAAAAGTAAAGCTCCCTCGTGAGTCATCCGTATTTTCAGGAGAATGTTTTGGTATTTTAAGGGCTGTAGAATACGTGAAAATAATGAAACTTAAATCTGTTGTAATATTTACCGATTCCAAAAGTTCTTTGCAAGCTCTAGATAAATTCCCTTTTACTTTAAAACAATACTCTCCATTAATCTTTGACATTAGAAAAAATATCCAAGAATGTATTAGTAGAGGGTTACACATAGAATTCGCTTGGATTCCTAGTCATGTCGATATAAATGGTAACGTAGTTGCGGATAAACTTGCCAAGGACGCAGTATTATGTGGTGATGTATTCCCGTTTCGAAATTATTGCCAAGATCTCCTTGCCCTCCCTAAATCATATTTACGTGATTCTTGGGTAAAGTTATGGGATAATAGTAAGCAAAACAAGGGTAGATACTACTCATTAATACAAAACTCTATACCCATGAAACCTTGGTTTTCAGTAATACAGTTTGGTAAGATGGAAACTTCAATGATTACTCGAATGAGACACGTGTGTACGCCTTCACATCTTACGAAGATCCGTATAATAGATGATCCTAAGTGTGAGTGTGGATTAGATGAAGGAAATTTAAATCACATTATTTTCGCTTGTCCTAGATTTAAAAGAACTGCATTTTTTAATACACTGATATCCCTTCGTGTTCCATTACCGACAGATATAGCTACTCTTTTGCATGCCAACGATTGCGCTATATACAAATGTATTATATCTTATCTTGTGAATAATAACATCAAACTATAATACATATAGAGTATCTGTATAATGTGTAACTAGTAAGTATGTATAATTCCAAAGCTCTCCTGATCCCATCCAAATTCCGCTATCCTTGTTATATTTTGTAAATAATCCTTTTCCGTTTCCCTAATTTTTATTTTATACTTGACATTGGCTAAATGCACAAGTCGTGCAAGCCACACCGAAAGAAAAAAAAAAAAAATCTGTGGTTACGACGAGCGCGCAAGATTTGTATTATATAGTAATCAATCTTTGCCTAATTGTAATTGATTAAATTGATAATACAAATAACATTAACAATCAATCAATTGTAATTGATTGATTGTTAATGTTATTTGTATTATTAGGTTTATTTCTAAAATTGATAATTTATGTTAGAAATTTATTATTTTTATGTTAGTTTAAGTAAAAATTATAATATTGTTATATACTCGGAAAGCAATACAAACTAGTCTTTCACTGATGATCTGTAAAAAGAAAATAATAAAAATGGGGTTTTTACTATGAATATAATTTATTTTTGTTATTCTCCCAAATCAACACCTATTGTGACCTGTAAGAAAAGGAAAGAAAGAAAGGTTAGAACAAATAACTTAGTCAATCAATACAAATCTCTGAGATTTTTTTTATAATGTGAGATCGCATATAATGTACCTATTTCTATCCAGTAATTGCACTAAGCTGTTTCTTGCCCTTTGACCTTGCTGAAGAGCTTGATGAGCAGAGATCAAGTTATCAGCCTGTCTACTGCGTTCTAATTGTAGGTCTTCTTCATTTAGAGTTGGTGCTTCTAAACCGGCATGATTACATATATTGTGTAAAACACAGCAGGCAATGACCATCTTTCCTACAAAAATCAACTCTTTAAATATATGATAACAGATATTTCACAAACTTAATGTTTCAAGAAAAAATCTAATCTTCTTATAATATAAGCTGTGATAAATACCTGCAGTGATGGGTGAATAATGCAGCTGTCTTGCTGCCAGGAGGCACCTCCAACGGCCTTTTAAAATTCCAAATGTACGCTCTATAGTGGAGCGAGCATGTTTTTGAATACTATTATATCTGCCTTCCGGTGAATCTTCGATAGCATTGTCTATTGGGGTCATCATGAACTCCCTAAGTGGGTACCCAGAATCCCCTGCAATATTGGTACATTATTGGTAAACAATCACAATAATTAATAGAAATCCCTTTCACAAAAATTTAATTAAATTCATACCTAATAAATATACTGTCTCCTGTTGAAGACTCCAGATGAGCTTTGATCTCATGGTGGGACCAAATAAAAGAGTCATGGGTCGCTCCGCCATATGATGCATCAACATTTAAAATAATGCACTGTGCGTCACATATCTGTAAGATTGAACAATAAAATTAAAGTCAATGTAAATATATTTCTATATCACAGGGCTGCCATGATCTCATAATAATACAAGTATTGTGTGTGAAATAATTAAAATGTTGTTACATAAACATATAACATCTTTGACACAAAACAAGTACTTACAACTTGGACATTTAAAGAATGGAAATGTTTCCTATTAAAGAAACACTCCTCGTATTCTTTGGGTTTGACCAATGCCACATGTGTGCAGTCAATGCAGCCAATTACTCCTGGCAGGCCATATTTTGCATAAAATCTGAAAATATACAGTGCACATTCTAGTTACAATTAAAAATAATGATGTTTATGTGAACTGCATGCACTATACATAAGTATTTTGGTCATGATAAATGTCAATTAAATATGATAAACACCTAGATTTGTTTAAGAATAATAATATACCAACTTACGCTCTTTTAATAAGTTTCCTCTCAGCTATATTTTGGGGAAACCTTATATACTTTTTTAATATGGAAGGGCTGTTAAGGGCATATGTGACATCCCGTAAACAGCGAGATACCGTCTGTTGTGCCATTGGGGTGTCACTGCTAAGACCCACTGCACCTTGATAGCTTCCACGAGCGTAAAAATTAAGTGCAATAAGAATCTAAAAGTAAACAAAAACAACGGGTGAATGTTACGGATTGGATTTATAAAATAACAGCTTGATTAGTTACAAATCTTGTTATTATTACCTTTATTCTTGGATCGACACCACTTCACCGTACGCGTTGAGGCATAAGAGGTATTAATTTCTCACACAAATTTTGAAATATATCCCATGTGAGCCTATAATTGTTTATAAATTCGACATCGGGTATATTCGCTAGCTGAAAATTCTGGCGCAAATATGGTCGGCGTCGCTTTCTCTCTTCTTGAATTATTTTCTCAAGCATTAAAATAGCTGCCACTTCTTTTATTTAGTTCAATTTGTGAGCACGATAGCCTATCACGATAACTAGTTTGTTGTCGTTTAAATTGACACAACGATCCGTTGAAACAAGTGTCACATTCATATTTTCGGACGGATAAAAACATATCGGGAGTAGGGACAACTGTCAAATCACGTTGCCATTCATTCTTAGTTTGAGCCACGAACTAATCTTACGTCCGTAGGGGTTACGTAGTAGGAAACAGCCGTAATTTCGGCCGAAACTACGGATTTCGTGTTTAGGGAGTAGACCCCCAGGTCCGTAGAGTCTTACTTAGTCTGGACGTGAATAAGGCCAGTGGTCCTGATGGTATACCAGCAAGAGTACTGAGGTATTGTGCACCCGAGTTGCCTCCTGTGCTAACACGCCTGTATCGCCTCTCTCTCAAAACAGAAACCGTACCAAAATCCTGGAAGCTTGCCAATGTGCAGCCAGTACCCAAAAAGGGTAGTCGTGCCGACCCATGCAATTACCGACCGATCGCCATCACTTCCATACTATGTAAAGTTATGGAAAAAGTGCTGAACAGTAAGTTGCTCTCGTACCTAGAAGACAATGATATCCTCAGTGACGGTCAATATGGCTTTCGCCGTGGACGTTCAACTGGGGATCTTCTAGTTTATGTGACGCACTACTGGGGCCCTCGAGATGCACGGTGAAGCACTTGCCGTGTCACTTGACATCTCGCAGGCTTTTGACAGGGTTTGGCACGCTAGTCTGCTGCGCAAGCTTCCTGCGTATGGTGTCCCCGCTGACTTTTGTAATTGGATAGCCGATTTCCTGACAGAACGGTCGATCAGAGTAGTTATCGATGGCTGCTCCTCTGACTCAGTGGCTATTGATGCCGGAGTTCCTCAGGGGTCTGTTCTCTCTGCGACACTTTTCCTGCTGCACATCAATGACCTGTTGATACCAGGAATTGTTGGGTATGCAGACGACAGTACTGTCGTAGAGAGATACCTGTCTAATTCGAAAGCCAGCGGTGACGACGTGATATTGATGAGAGAGGCCATGGTTGAGCGAACGAATCAGAGGTTGAGCCACGTTTCCCAGTGGGGTGAAAGTAACCTCGTCCATTTCAACGCCTCCAAAACGCAAGCGTGTATTTTCACTGCAAAAAGGAGTTCTTTCAACCTCACTCCTACTTTCCGAGGTACATCTTTACCTATGACCGACAGCCTAGAGCTTCTTGGCATGGAGTTGTCGTCAGATCTCAACTTCGGCGCCAACATCGAGTCCAAGGCTCAGACTGCAGCTAAAAAGCTGGGCGTCCTAAATAAGGTCAAGCGATATTTCACGCCGGGACAGCTTTCTTCTCTCTATAAAGCTCAAGTCCGATCTTGCATGGAATATTGCAGCCACCTCTGGGATGGCTCAGCAAAATACCAACTTGCTGCACTGGACACGATTCAGCGCAGAGCTGAGAGGCTCATAAGTGACAACAAATTGGCGAAGAGCAAGTTTCACACCTTAGCTCACCGCCGCAAAGTTGCCTGTTTGTCGATCTTCTACAGATTGTATTTTGGAGAGTGTGCTCAAGAGCTACATATGCTCATACCGCCATCTCCTTTCTTCCATCGGACATCCAGACGCACTGCGGGCTACCACCCTTTCTTGGTCGCTATTCCTGCCTGTCGCACCAAGCGCTTCTCGAATTCTTTTATAATGCGCACAGCAAGGGAGTGGAACTCTCTCCCTGCGTCTGTATTTCCGAGTACATATAACCCGTCTGTTTTCAGGGCCAGGGCGAATAGGCACCTTCTGGGTTAGCTCGTTCCATCGTGGATTCTGTCTTTGCCCCCGGGCTTGATTGGGATCAAGAGCAAACCCATTCTAAATAAAAAAAAAATAATAAAAAAAATAATTTTGAATTGGCAAATCTTCATTCAGGTATATTTCTGTTACAGAAAACAAAGAAAGCTCTATCAAAGAAGCAAGGATGACGTTGCCCTGCATTTGGATCTCAAACAAAACAATCTATTGATTACAACAAAATTGATCCACATTGCAACAAAAAACTAACCCGTTTTAGTGTGAGCTTCTTACAGTTATTGTAAAATAAAACAGTTTAAAATTTTTTTGATTTTTTTATTTTTCCACTTTTTGATTCGTTTTTGATGCAGGCAATTTTTTCTCCTACTCTTGATATAAAAGGCACAAACTGCGACAAACAAACTGGATCTAGGTGGGTCCATAGGTAGATGTAAACTGAAAAAAAAAAATTATTTGCTTTAGCCAAATGATCCCATTGGTCCCGTCCAGCACTATCCCCCGGAGTGAAATAATGCTTCCAACATAGTACACGTTTAAAGGCAACGGATGGGACGAATGGTCATCCCTGACATGACAACGAGAATATTTCCCCTCGAGCACCTGTAGACTAGAAGTAAATGGTCTCACGAGGACAGGACTCAGGATAGTACATATATGCTCGTACATAATTGGATTATGATTCATTATTCAATGATTACTAGTATAAGCAATACTCACTTACTAAAATATTCTGAGATCAATCCCACAAAGTCTGCTACTGATATGAGCATTGTTCTTAAAGCATAAAACCTTAATGTCAATAATAGCGGATGTAGTGGATATACCCCATGATTCCTGCAAGTTCATCAATAAATTCATGATCATAGGGTTTTGGCAGTTAAGTTATGAAGGTTATGTCTTAAGGTTAGGTATATTGAGAGTTTACAAAGGCCTCCAAAATACTAACCTAGCTCCTGTTACTCCTAAGTGTGAACAAATTTCAAGTAGTTACTGTTTAACAGATTCTTTATCGAGTCAAAATTTCACTTGAAATTTGTACGAATCCGGTGTCGCTATATAATTCGCTCTTTCTTTAGACACTTTATCTTCTTCTAAATCTGTTTCACTGTTTTCCGATATAATATATACACACTATCTCAACTCGTCATTTCTTCATATTTCTTGCAGGCAGAGCGTAAACGGTGAAATATACATTTTAACCGACTGAAATTGGCAGGTAACCGAATGACATTACGAATAGTAATATTGACAGTCTACTGACGGTTAAAATATTTATAGGAACGGCATAAACTGTCATCTCCGTACAATATGCTAACCACCTCTTACTAGTAGCCCTCCCATCCGTTAGTAGCAAGCCAACGGTAAGTTGCGCTACGAGACGTTTTTTATAGGAACGCTTTTAGCTTACGCTTCGTATAATATACTACTATGCGTAACAAGAACGGATAGTTTTTTGAATATAGAAACCGGCGGTAAAAGATTAAAGATGATACGTGGGTACCACTGAAAATGTTTAGAACTGACCAGTTAAAAACATTGCTAGTGAAAACTTTTTTTGAATTTCAATTTTAGAACTCTATGGTAACCTGATGTAGTATATTGCATTCATTTGTGATTTGTTTTTGTGAATTGACGGCAAATCTAAAACTCTTGTTACAAGTGAAAATGAACCGAACGCGAGAAAATTTTCGGTCAATGATTTATTATGACTTTCGTTGTGGACTTACTCAACAACAAAACTATGATAGGCTGCTATTAGCATTTCTTAATGAAGCCCCATCTCGTGCCACTATTTACGATTGGTTTAACGAGTTTAAGCGTGGACGTAGCAATCTCAATGATGATCCACGTGAGGGACGTCCTTTAACAGCGACTACTGAAGATAACATCAGTGCTGTGCGACGCATGATAGAGGATGATAACAGAGTGATATCAGCAGATACGGGCAAGCCTAGGCATTGGTATGAGTCAAGTTCAAAAAATGTTACACGAACATTTAGGCGTCAGGAAGCTTTCTACCGGATGGATTCCCCATACTTTAACCGACGACCAGAAACACCTTCGCATGGACTGGTGTCGCCAAATGTTAGATAAGTTCAACGGCGGTGACTTAAATGCTGTATTTGACATCGTCACAGGTGATGAAAGCTGGATATATTGCTACGAACCCGAAACCAAAAGACAATCTGCTCAGTGGGTGTTTCCTGTCGAGGATCGGCCAACTAAGGTATAGAAAGGAAGAAGTCAAGGAAAAAAGATGATTGCCTCATTCTTTGGTCAGAAAAGTCATTTCGCGACAGTTGTGTTAGAAAATGGAAGGACAGTATCTGCAGACTGGTATGTCAATCGCTGTTTGCCTGTTGTCTTAAAAAAATTCGACAGCAGCGCCCTCGAAGCAGGATCCTCCTTCACCACGACAATGCTTCAGCGCACTCCGCAGAACGGACTGCTGAATATTTGACTATGGCAGGTGTCGAGATAATGAGTCATCCGCCATACAGTCCTGACCTGGCGCCCTGCGACTTTTATTTATTCCCAAGCACTAAAGATAAAATTCGAGGTATTCGCTTTACGAGCCCTGAAGATGCGGTGAAAGCGTACGAAAATGTCATAGAAGAGACCCCTAAGGAAGAATGGGCCTACTGCTTTTCTCAGTGGTTCCATCGAATGCGACGATGTGTAGAGAGGAACTGAGATTACTTCGAAAAACAATAAGAGTATTGGCAACTTTCTACATTAAACCTATTTTCATTTTCTAAACATTTTCAGTGTTACCTAGGTATATTGAAGATTAACAGAAACACGGCAGACATCTTGGCTTCTCGAACAATATCTTCAAGTACCGAAAGAGCGAAGAAAATGAGAATGACAGATTTCATGGAAGCAGAACGGAACGACTAGAGACCTCAGGTTACAGGACGTCAGTCCTGTTTAATTAGTGAGCCCACGCGATAGGCAGCCAATATTGTGATATTGATTCGTTGGTGGGAGAAGCGGTGGGAGGCGCCCGAAGTGACGGCACGGTGGTTATTTAAAGTAGCCTAAGTTACTCCTCATTACATCAGCTACCAGCCTATAAAAATCTCGTCAAAACCGGTCCAGCCATTTTAGCGTATAGCCCGAACAAACAGACAGACAAAAATTGTAAAACTTGTTATTTTGGTGTACCAAGTACAGTATATATGTAGTAAAAAACGGTCATTTCAATATTACAAACCGACACTCCAATTTCATTTATATAACTATAACTGCTTTCTATATATAATATAACTATATAACTGCTATTTACCCTACCAAACCAACACTTAAGTTTTTTGTACAGATCCGCATCCGCATCCGCTTCCGCGGATGTTAGCCTCTTAAAATCCGCATCCGCATCCGCGGAAGTGTAAAAAAGTGCATCCGCAACATCCCTAGTGTAAACAGTGAGTTAAACTAAAAAAAACTTTATGAATAATATTTTGTGATAAATTTGTAAGTCGTCCTATGCTAAGCAGATGTTCGGAGTACCTAAGTAATTTATATCTGTTATCTTTTTTTTTAATTTACAATTTTCTATTCTAATTCGTTTGAAGGTTAGAGAGTTTTAATATTTACAAATAACATGTGGCATTTTAACTTGCCAATCGTCATTTAATAATTAATACAATATACCATTTTTCAAAAACATAAAATAAATATATTTCATAAATTCTCTTTTCTAAATTTTAAATTCAAAAACAAAATTTAATTAATAATTTCTAATATTGTCAAAAAACCCGTGGCATTTTTATTTACAATTCGTAATTTGAGATTTCAATAAATCATTTGCATAAAATATAAAATAACAATATTTCATATATTCTCTGTACGAAAGGACAATGCCGATTTTTGTATGGACTTGTGACCGGAAATGTACAGAGACCATACAAACAAATATAAGCAGCTAAAGCCTTCTAGATTAAGAATTTGATGGTTTCAGTTTAATTTTGCAGATTTGTAATGGAGAAAAACGAACTTTACTGAAAACATAACCTAACATTTCAATACCTATTTTATAATACTTAAATTAGTATTTTGCCTATTATTTCGCTCTTTTCTCATACTAATCATGTTGAGGAATCGAATAAAACAATATTGTGACTATAAACGTATTCTTTTCATGACTCATGACTGGTTTAGAGATTTATATTTATGAAGATACCTATAGTTTTTTGTCTATTATAAAACTAAAAGAAGTTTCACTTCTGACATGTGTACTTTGTACGCACGCACTTTTTTTATAATAAATTGGTAGGCGCTTGGCCACTATCTCGTCCGATGGTAAACGATATGCTTACTTCACTTGTGACTTGAAGACCCCTAAATTGTATTTGTCAGGCCACACATATTCAGGTAAAGAGTTTCATGCCTTAGCGGTACATATCATAAAATTGGAATTAAAACGCTTAGTGCGACTCTTTGGTTTGTCACCCATATAATCTATTTGTAAGTCTAGTTGTCCGATGAAAAAATGGGGAAGGCGGAGCAAGGATTTTCTCAGAAAATTGATATAAATATAGGAACTTTATTTACCCCGTCTTCAATTTAGCTATGTAAGGGTCCCTAAGGATTTCAAGTCAAAGAAACGAGGTAAGATATTAGCTGATATAGGGGTCAATTTTTAGACCTCGTCAATCCCCAATATCAGTTTTCGTTTATGTCGACTCCTAGGAAACCGATCTTGACCCCATGGGGACCACTTTGGAAATTCCTGTTCTTCGTGATATTTATCATGTTAATTTTCATCTCGAGACCATTCTCTTGGTATCACTACTCTCTTAGTAATGCATTCAGGCAACTGAAGTAAAATTAAAATAATAATTTACTAAATACTACGCTGTACGGGGTGTGTACCCTTTGCCACTGCCTTCCCTTTTGGGAAAACTTAACAACAAAAATCCCTCCCTATAAACCTAGGACCAAGTATCATAATATGATGAATAATATATATCAAGTATGATTTTTAATTAGATGGACTAAAGTGACAGCCGCCGGGGCACTATATTTTTTTTAATGTTGCTAACTGAAGAGCATAATGTTGTAACGCAAGTAATTTTAGCAATTGTATTGAATAATCGTGTCATCGACATGACTGTTAATAGGTATAATAAAATGTTTTTGTTGTATTTTTCCTTGTGCTCTTATTTTTATTACATATTTAGTAGGTTTTCGATGTATTGTTTTTATTTGAAAATGTCGTTAAGTAGTGATGAATTAATTAATTTTATAAGATATAAAATACGTGTGTAAAAAACATCCACGCCTCCGAGCCCTCAGATGGGATTCGAACCCACGACCTTTCGCAATCCGGGCGACTGCTCTGACCACTGAGCTACCGAGACGCTGGCAAACGTGTCGAATTTTACAAACGTATTTCAATTTCTACTATGAGCTAGTATCGTTCCACCAATGTTGAACGGTAACTACCTTCAACATTGAAAGTAATATTTTTACAAATATTAAACAATCAATTAAGATGGAACCAGCTATAATTATGTTTTTTATTTAATTTTTTGCATTCACAATGCAATATTTCTATAAGATATAAAATACGTGTGTAAAAAACAACCACGCCTCCGAGCCCTCAGATGGGATTCGAACCCACGACCTTTCGCAATCCGGGCGACTGCTCTGACCACTGAGCTACCGAGACGCTGGCAAACGTGTCGAATTTTACAAACGTATTTCAATTTCTACTATGAGCTAGTATCGTTCCACCAATGTTGAACGGTAACTACCTTCAACATTGAAAGTAATATTTTTACAAATATTAAACAATCAATTAAGATGGAACCAGCTATAATTATGTTTTTTATTTAATTTTTTGCATTCACAATGCAATATTTCTATAAGATATAAAATACGTGTGTAAAAAACAACCACGCCTCCGAGCCCTCAGATGGGATTCGAACCCACGACCTTTCGCAATCCGGGCGACTGCTCTGACCACTGAGCTACCGAGACGCTGGCAAACGTGTCGAATTTTACAAACGTATTTGTAAAAATATTACTTTCAATGTTGAAGGTAGTTACCGTTCAACATTGGTGGAACGATACTAGCTCATAGTAGAAATTGAAATACGTTTGTAAAATTCGACACGTTTGCCAGCGTCTCGGTAGCTCAGTGGTCAGAGCAGTCGCCCGGATTGCGAAAGGTCGTGGGTTCGAATCCCATCTGAGGGCTCGGAGGCGTGGTTGTTTTTTTTTTTTTTTACACACGTATTTTATATCTTATAGAAATATTGCATTGTGAATGCAAAAAATTAAATAAAAAACATAATTATAGCTGGTTCCATCTTAATTGATTGTTTAATATTTGTAAAAATATTACTTTCAATGTTGAAGGTAGTTACCGTTCAACATTGGTGGAACGATACTAGCTCATATTAGAAATTGAAATACGTTTGTAAAATTCGACACGTTTGCCAGCGTCTCGGTAGCTCAGTGGTCAGAGCAGTCGCCCGGATTGCGAAAGGTCGTGGGTTCGAATCCCATCTGAGGGCTCGGAGGCGTGGTTGTTTTTTACACACGTATTTTATATCTTATAGAAATATTGCATTGTGAATGCAAAAAATTAAATAAAAAACATAATTATAGCTGGTTCCATCTTAATTGATTGTTTAATATTTGTAAAAATATTACTTTCAATGTTGAAGGTAGTTACCGTTCAACATTGGTGGAACGATACTAGCTCATAGTAGAAATTGAAATACGTTTGTAAAATTCGACACGTTTGCCAGCGTCTCGGTAGCTCAGTGGTCAGAGCAGTCGCCCGGATTGCGAAAGGTCGTGGGTTCGAATCCCATCTGAGGGCTCGGAGGCGTGGTTGTTTTTTTACACACGTATTTTATATCTTATAGAAATATTGCATTGTGAATGCAAAAAATTAAATAAAAAACTTAATTAATTTTTATTTATTTTCTCACAAATATGTTATAAAACATCGTATGACATAAAAAAAACAATAAACAGTAACAACAACACTTAAAAGCAACGTAACAAAGAAAGATGTAACAAAAACTTAGTCCGAAAATATTTTAAGTTACATGATGGTTTAAGAGTTTACAGGAAAACCACTTTATCATAAAAAAATATTTAAGCTGGGGTGGGGTGACTGCATCATTCGATTAATTTTCAATTACAAGTATTTTGGTACATACATATTTTAACAGACAAAATCGACTAAAACAATATAAAGTTAATTTAAATCAGTTTCTGTAAATGATTTTTCTAAAATGAATAGTCGAAAGATAACTGGGTTTTATTTTGTGTTCTAATTAAGTAATTTTTTTATAAAGAAAATAAAAACACAGTTCGAGTGTTTTGCATTTAAAAATGTGCGAAATTGAACAAATAATTGAATTTCAATTGGATAAGGGGACAACAAAATTTTTTATTTTCCGTTATGTGCTCAGAGTAAACAGGACTGGAGTAGCCATTAGTCAATTTCTCGTACATATTTTTCTGCCATTTCTTGCGGGGGGTGAGGTTACTACTACATTCAATGCCAGCACACAGGAACAAAAACTCTTTGCGTGTTTACAAACGCACACATGCATAATACGACAAACATATTTAAAATACACGCACACGTGCCTAAAATAGTGTGTTAACGTTCTATTCAAACACACGAATGTCATTGTGTGAGAAGTGACATGACATAGCACGAGAATATCGATATCGATAAATCAGTTTCGTTTAATGAATGAATGTATTAACTTTGCGTTAGTATTCCTACATTATGTATTAAAAATTAAATTAAATTAATGATGATATTACACGCTACAACAGTCAGTTTCGAAGGCTACATCCATAAAATACAAATTGAAACTTTATAGTTTATTGCATTTAAGAGATATTTACAATAGGTGTTATTATATATATATAATTTACTGTGGACCCTTTCGCGTATAACCATAATGCAAAAGAGGAACTCTGAAACATTATTTTTAACAAAGCGTATATAGTTATAATTCTCAGATTTTTACTTTGACCGATTGATTATTTGTATTTTTTTGCGATTTGCTTACATCACTTTTTGCAGGTATTTCCTTTTCAACTTATTTTTTAACCTAAAATTAATACATTTAAATGTAATAAACTAAAACTGTTAATATCTATTTGAAACATAACTAGTTATATAATAAACTAAGAGGATCATCCAAGCATAACGTTGGCACAGCATGGGCAACTAATCTTCTTCTATTGTTAGATAATTTTTGAAACTGAGACGGCTCAAAATGTATGGAAAATATAGTACTTGTTCTTGAAGATGCCCAAGATGCCCTATTACCTATTACAAGCATGAATCCATTTTTTTCGTATGCTGTATTCTTTAGGAAAACTGGATATGAAAAATTAGATGTTTCCGGGCATGTCAAAGCTTAAAGTATAAATACCAACAATTAGTATACCGCCTAGGGGCAGAGTATATTTGCCTGAACTGCACATACCGATCATTTCTAATTTTAATACTGCAATACTATCTTCCAATAGCTTTCATTTATGTACAAATGACTTTTGGCACCACATACCTTACTCCTAGTATCTTGAAGTATTGCAGTTGGACAAGCCGGTTTTTAAAAAGAGCTATAAATGCTACAATATTAATAAAAAAACTTAACTTAAATGTTGACGATGACATTTAGCTATTACCATACTAAAATGTCATCAAAATCCGTCGAGTAGTTTTTGCGTGATGCGTGCTCAAACATACATACAGACAGACAAAATGTTCAAAAATTAGTGATTTCGCTTCCTCTACTCTCATTACTAGCCATTTGGTTTAAGGTGGACTTGACCTGTTTTATTCTATATCTTTACAGTTTTATTCTCGTATGTATAATATCGCAGGTAAATAGTATAATTCCGCACTTTACATACGGCGTCATCAGTTCAAAATCACATATCTTATTCTTATTTGAAATCATCATTAATACCTGGTAATAATTACTGAAACAAACTGTAATTTATCTAAGCTGTTTTTTAGTATCGTTAAGAAAAAGCATTCATTCACTCATTCATTACTCACTCGTAAAATCACAATATCGATGAAGTTGACATCACTATTGTGCAAATTAATAAGGGTTGCTGATTACAAAATAAAAACAATTTGTCCTGTGGCTCGAAAAAAAATTTTGGTTTCTCGGAAATGATCGGGTGTGCTGGTTAGGCGATGGTACCCTTTTAACCGTGCTTTTTTATGAAGTCAGGGACACTGTAGGTATATACAGCATTAGTACTCTTAATGTTTATGAGCGCCCCCCAGCATGAATAAAAGGGCAAATAGTTTGATTATTATTTTAATTAATTATTTTATTTATTATTTTATATTTCCATGTTGTGTAGCAAAGAATAGGCTTCAAGCAGCCGCAAAATTGTAGGTATGTACTTAATACTGAACTAAAAATAAACACGCAACGTACATTGTTAAAACGAAATTATAATTGGTAATTAATTAATACAAAATTACAGTTATTTATTACCAACAAACTATTTCTAATTTTTGTCTTAATTAATTGAAATGCGATAA
This sequence comes from Calamotropha paludella, assembly GCA_927399485.1. Classification (NCBI taxonomy): domain Eukaryota; kingdom Metazoa; phylum Arthropoda; class Insecta; order Lepidoptera; family Crambidae; genus Calamotropha; species Calamotropha paludella. The sequence goes on along the minus strand of OV656813.1, from coordinate 17,629,389 downwards.
TGGTCAACCCTAGGTAGTCTCGTGGGGAGTGCAGCCATGACGTCATCAAACGAACTTTAAGCGCGAAATTTGAAATTGTAGTTTGCTAAAACATGAAATTATGAATTAAATAATAATCAAAACCTAAAAATTATGCTTACAAATGAAAGGTGACGCCATCTTTTTGCATACCAGATATTTTCGAATTTTTTTTACAGTAGAAAACAGCACAGGCAGGCATTTTCGTGGGAGCTCTGCACGGTAAGACGTTCTGATTATTGTGGTTTTAAAATGGCGGCTCAACTAGTTTTATATAACGCACAGGATTCCGACGCTTGTGCATTTGGCAGAGGGGTAATGTTAGGCAAAGGCTACTCCAGTCCTGTTTACTCTGAGGTTATGTGGTATCATTACTAATGTCACTTTAGTCCATCTAATTTAAAATCAGAGTACCTATAGCTATAAACTCCTTTTATAAACTCTTTTTAATTTATTGTTTTTTTTTAAATGACGATTGACAAGTTAGTTATGTCCTAAAGTATCTCAAATGTTATATAGTTCCGATTGTACTATAATCATCAATCGAATAAGGTACGTAAACAAAATAAGCAATATCAATAAAAGTACGTTTTGATTTTATATTCTCTTAGTTTATTTGTAAATTAATATATATCCATTTATAATGTAAATATAAATCCATTTTATGAAAAACCAGAATTTGCATTTATAATGTAAATATAAACCTATTTTATGAAAAATTAGAAATATACCATAATAAATTATCTCTTATCAGTAAAATCAGTTCAGGGAATTCGATAATAACAATTATTTTTATTACTAAATTAAAGTCAGATCAGGTATGAAAGAAAATATTTTAATCAAAATGTATTTATTTCATGAAACAGTTAAAGTTTTCTATGCTTTATATCTAAACATTTTAAAAATAACAGTTTGTCCAGTCTTTCATATCCAAATGATTCCGCTCAGCACTTGCAATGTTGCGGGCGATTAAACAAGGAACAGTAATCCCACAATACTCATATACATCATGGCTATAGAGTAAAGGTCAGCCACACAGCCATCTCGCGAATTAAGTAATAAGTTAAGTAATTAACCCTTTAACCGGCAACACCGTTATATTACGGGTGCATTCAACTAATTGTAAATAATATTATAGTTTTTACCAAAATAAAAAAAAACAAAAGCGATTTTAAGGGTGAAATATCGTTTCATTGGACCGATTCTGTACTGCATATCAATTAAAAAAATTGATCTTTTAGATCTGAAAAATTCGATGAACTCTTCGATTACTTAATCAATCTCAGATCGCCATCCCTAATTTGTAAATGTATAAAATATAAATCTTTCAATGAACAGTTAAACGGTACTTTGATTTGATGGACTGTATTTAACTTTCTAAAAAGGTACCGTCAAGTTTACGAAGTTATACCAAGGGCGTAGTAACGATCACGAACAAACGATGGATCCTCGCCATGAGATAATCGACCTTACGGGTTCTATTGTTTCTTATACTATTATTGAATTGGATGATTCGTTCGATGGCTCTTCCAACGATTCCGAGAAACGTGTTAGGACTATTAATTCAAGCTCTCAGACAAGTCACAAGTCTAGAAAAGTAAGTGATCTTTTACACTATTTAGATATTTTTAAATTATGCAGTCGCACAAGCACAGAATAAAAGTGAATAGTAGCATAATACAGGCATTGAGGACTGATTTTTGGAATATAAATATTTTATAGATTCCTATATAATTTCGAATGAATAGGCTTTTATCAAAGGAAAACCATTCGACCTGTTGTTATGATGTCGCATATCTATATTCTGAAGATTATTAGATACACTTTGAATGCTAATAGGAGTTTGATATGTAAATATCTATGGAACTTAGCTTGCTATTGCTAGGTATTAATTAAAAAATTAATAAATAACTAAAAGCAAATTAGATTTATATAGGTTTTTTCAGGCTATCATTATCAGTATGCACTGAAGGACCTCAGAGCATGCTTATATTGAAACAGTGAAATCAACTTGTTCTACAGTTGAAAGATTAAATTGTGTTAAAAAACATTTTTTGCATTACCCGCTTGTTTGCCCTGGGCAAGTTCGTAAATGACCCCTGAATTGCTTGTACCCTATTTTACGCCTGCCTTAACATATTTTATAATATCTAATTAACATATTATAAAATATGTTAATTAGATGATAAACAAGATAATAAATAGAAACATACACTTGTGTATAAAAAAATTACAACACAAAACACTTTTCACAGGCGACAACGCTTAAACAACCTGTCATCTTTTTTCCTTTTTTTTTGCACTGGTTCAATGCTCTTTTGGGGTTAAATTGCCAGCAATTAACAGAGAAGTGAGATAAACATATAAAAATGGGCGTTGCAAAATAGAATCATTATATTTCAATAAATTGCGGCCTCTTCAAGTGTGTTCACTAGTGATTGTCATGGGCATTTCAGGTACAAAACTTATGTCAACTGTGGGTTGCAAACAAGCGGTTATAAGCCATCTATGGCAGCAAAAATTATAACTATCTACACATATCTTTTGTGAATGTAAACACATTTAGTTCACATTTGTGCTAATGACTGATAATATTACACATTTAAAAAATGAATGCCTACTGTGGACAGTACATACCCCAACATAAAAACAAGATTTTTGGTAAAGAGTAGGGAAGAGAGAGGCAGATTTAAACATTTATTTTAGTATTATGTGTAATTATTGATTTCAATACATATCAGGCAGTTTTAAGTTGTCATGAAGTAAATGAAAATAAGAAAAATTACATTTTTTTTACTTTTGACTGTTAGGAATATTTTTCTTCAATGAATTAATAACTGAGAAGAATTTAGATAAACTTTAAAATTCATACTAAGCTATTATCATCACTACAATGGAGTTTAGTGTATTGGCCATTGTACAGTGATTAGCGACAAAATATCAATATACTTATATAAAGAAAAATAAATGTGACCTAATAAAATAAATCGCAAATGGAACTCTTCACATACAAGTGGTAAAATTTCTTTGGTTTTTTCAATTTAATAATGTAAAGAATTAGAATTGATATTGCTATAAAATCTTTTATTCCATTAGTACACACAAATATAAAACATAGCCATTAGGAAAAAAACAATCAGATTCATGGTGCATTACAGAATCTGATTTCAGTCAAGTACCTAAATAGAAGTATGTAATTAATTGGATCCAGAATGTCAAGTCATTAAAAAATGAAATGTTAGTAAGAAGAATACTAATAATATTAAAAAAAATAATATAATACAAATTAAAATAAAAAATAATAACTGCAGTCCCCATAAGGCGACGTCAAGTTGCTGTAGCTGAAATATATATCACTTGATTTTTTATTAAAGTAAACATGCTAATATATTTATCTATGCTGCGAGAATTAATCTCCTAGCCTGAAATATATGAACTGATCTTGTTAGTACAAAGGCTGGGTGTACTGGGTGGTGTTAGCCATAGGCTTAATTAAATAATGAAATTTGTAAAATCTCTCTTATTTTTGTCTAGTCTGAAATAAATGTTTTTATTATTATTAAATTTATTTTATATTTCAGGATCAAATATCCACAGAAGAAAGAAACAAGTCAAAATCCAGATCCAGATCACAGTCTTCTTGGGGTGAATGCCCTATTTGTTGTGATGCACTTGGAACAAACCCATTAGCCTCTACAATATGTGGCCATATATTTTGCATGAAGTGTTTAGAAACATCTCTTAAAAGTAAACCTAAATGCCCAACATGTCGGCATGTCTTAAAAGGACGCTCTGCTTACCATCCTTTATACTTGCACATTAATTAGGATGTTGTTTTTTTCTGTGACGTTTTAGTGTACTGATGTAGGCATTTAACTGGGTCTTCTAGATCTAACATGTTTTAATATTTGACATCAGATATCTCATTTCAATGTCTCCCTGTGATAATCTAATAAGACTGAATAATTAAGCAATTGTACTCAAAGATGTAAAAAAAATAAAAAGAGCTGATGGTTTTGTCTTCTACCTGTGTCTTATGCATGAGGACAGGTGAAGGTGACATTAAAAAATATTTTAAAGCTACTTGATGAATGTTTAAATATTGACTAGGACAATGTTCTTTGATGAAGATTAATATTTCACAACCCAAAATTTCAAGTCCTTGATAAATGTTTAAATATTGATTCGGACAGTGTGACGATTTGTGCATTATGCCAATGTCGAGTATAAAAAACCATTATTAGCGAGGTGGAAAAGGGTTACAAGGATAGCGGGATTATATTACTGTTATAAATATAACTTTGATTAAAATGTGAACAACCTTTTTTATTTTCATTTCATATGCTTAATGTAATTTTAAAAAAATATCTAAGTTGCAACATGTCTAAGGGCGGTAACAGACGAACGGCATTCGATTAACGACGTAGCCGACGGCGTTGTCGACTGGTACCATTACAGCGCATCGCTTCAATCAATGACAAATAGTCAGAGACTGCACATTTATTTTTTGAGAAATTTGCAAAATAGGTTACTACACATGTTTTAAAAATAAAAATTTTGTGTTGTAAATGTAAAGAGTACAGTAATAAAACTGTTAAAACTAAAGGGTGTAAATGTGAGCAAATGGCGCAACATGATTCTGAATATAAAACAACACTTGAAAAAAAAATCACTTGATAAGACGAAGTTCAGAACATAGTTATAGTTATTTATAACACTTGATCTGTCAACTTTTCCATCTTCTTTGACGGTGACCCAACACGCTATAAAATAATAATTCTAACATAATAGAAAAAATGTATTGTTAACAATGAAATGAAAATATGTCGTGTATATGTTACCGGCAATGTGTATAATCCGATATTGTATACAATACCTAGGCAATGTATAGAATACCTAAAACGGGCAGGTAAAGTATGAACTAGAATTTATTTTACACTTTACCTAGGTATTCTATACAATGCCAAACTTGCAGCAGGTAATGTAACACTCGAACGCAAAAAAACGCAACCTAACCTTACCTAACCTAACCTAAAGTTGATAATACTTAAAGTTTATTTCAAGTAAATACAACATGTTTTATTTGTCCGCTATTTGATAAGTAAGTCTGTTAAGATTTATTGATATTAACCGGCTTACCTAACATTAATTTAGTCTTAAGATTTATTTATTTTACACATTACCGGTGAACCAGCAGGTATTCTATACAATCCCTAGGAATTGTATACAATACCTAGGTAAAGTATGAAATGGACAATGATATTCATGATATTTCATACATTGCCTGGACGCCCCAGGGATTGTATACATTACCTAGGGATTGTATACAATACCTGAATTATACACATTGCCGGTAACATATATATATTTTGGAAATGTGTATAGTGTGAAACATATACACTTATATCTCATTACTGGTCCTGAGACAACGAATTAATAAAAAAATTATACATAATTTTGATGCCATCGGGAAATGACAATTCTTATGATTGAATTGAGATACATATAATGTTATTATAGTGATAATATGATTTAGAAAGTTTGTTAACGTATACCTTTCATTACTCGTGTCGTGACTGTACATGCCACCAGCACTAAGGTCGTCGTGGAGGTATATAAGAGATATGTTGTTGATTTACCTTATAGTCATAGCTATGCTTTACTCTGCCGAAATGGTTTTTCAGTTACGTTGTAACACTGGATTTTAAAGTACTATTGTTAGGGGGTGAGTTTTGGAAAATCCTTTCTTAGCGCACGCCTCATAATATCATTTATAACACAGCAACGCGTGGCTGGGTCAGCTAGTGTTATTATATAATATAAAATTGTTATTATAATATTATATAAATTATTGTTATCCACCATGTATAACTTGCCAGTGTGCTTCTTCTGCAGTGAAACGTGGTCGTTCACTATGGGCATGGGGTACCATTTCATACAAGAGATTTTTAATTCTAAAAAACCGCAATAGGTGTTACTACCATTAACATTTGTAAATTATAACATTTCTCATGTTTAGAAATAAGACGAATTAAGTAGAAATATTAAGATTAAAATGAAGACTAGCATATTTTATATATACAACTTCACATCAACCTTAATTCGACTCCTAAATTTGAAGATAAGAAACACCATAAATAATCAATTGAGAATACGAAAGCATAGGCTACAATACATGTGACTACATTTTAGCTATGAGGCTTACAAAGTGTTTTGCAATTGTGACGCTAGATGGCTATTAACCTAAATGCGATCTAACGACGTAAATAACAGAGATACATCATGTAGGCTCAGTTGGTGAGCTTGCTTAAAAGTTGAATGTTTCAAATTAATTCAGCTTTTACATTCAGTTTTTTATTTAAGTTTTCCTTATCTTTTGAAGTTGGAAGAAATCTCCAATAGGAGTTATCTATGCACAGTGTTTTATGGAAACAAAAAAAATTACACCTTAAGGTTTTTGCATATTAAATCGATTATTTATATCCTAATAAAAGCAAGAGTTCAATTTCCGGATCACTTTTTTCAGTAAAAGACTATATGAAGCAGTAAAGTTTTTAAAATTTGCGCATAAAAAAAATTAACAATTTAATTTCTTCAAAAGACGGTTCCATAATTGTCCATGAGATATTTGCCACTTGATAAGGAATTATTGAAGGCATAATTTCGCAATTTTATTTTATTTATAAGTGTACTACTTTCTGAGTAATATATAGGTATTTTTTAAAATTTTGATTTTATTTTTTTTTCTCCAAAAATCGGCAAAATTGGAACCTGGATTTAGCATAGAAAGGTTCTAAAAGCCAAATTCTATCACCCATAAAAAATCAAGTCCCACTTTTGCGGTTTTAAGAAGTTATGATAGAATTTACATAAAGGTCAACTTTCATGAAAGTTGACCTTTATGTAAATTCTATCACAAAGATCAACTATGGGTTGTCACAAAGATCAACTATGTGTTAAATGAAAATGTTTCATTTTTTGTTTGTTCATTGATACCGTCAATCAATTGAATAAATTAACAACACTTATAGACGAATACAATATACTTATATATACTACCTACTTAATGTAGATGTCATAATGTAGGAATACTTTATGTATTATATTATTGTATATACCACATTTTGTACCTTACACGCCAAACGGTCGAAAAAATAAACTATGTTGATTGAAATAATTTAACACACACACACATCCTATACTTTAAACGAGCAATTCTTGCATGTACCTATATAAATATATTGGTATGTAATTGGTTTCTCGGAAACGGGTCTAACGATTGTGATGACATTTTAGATTTAGAAATTCATTCACATTAAAAATCAATCTAGGTAAATCTCATCACCTTCTGTGTGCAGCACGTCTACTTTAACTTTTATACAAATAAATCATTTTCGTTTAATAATTCCAGGTTACTTTCATTTGAGACGTTCAAAAAATCTCCATCTTCAGGATTTTCTTCTGTTTCGAAAACAGCAATCGATCTGCATCAATTGGTTGTTAGATCTCGCAAACATCTGAAGGGAAATCGCTTAGAATATTTTCGACGTTGGCTGATATTTGCCATAGAAATAAACGGGTCTGACGATTCTAGGGCATGGTGAAAGAGGTCCGTCATTGCGGTTCTTCTATTCATTTTTCGGCAATGATGCTCTCTGTTTGGACGCCAGAATTTATTTCAGGACTCAGTCGCCTTGTAATGAGGTGGATAGGCTGGGTATCCTCTCCTATTAAGGCCTGCCCTTATTTTTTTACATCTTTCGTCACTTAACTGTCAATCTATTATCATAATAAGAGCTTCTTTAGGCGTATAAGGTTGTGGCTTTGCCGCTTTAGGAGTAGGCTTAATGTGCCTTTCTACATGGCTCGAAAAAATACTAGTGGCGAAAGCTTTAACAATTTTACCAGTGGCTGAAATGGGCCCGGTGAGGTATAGTCTTTGGCTATGGCTCTCAGTAGGTTGGGTAAGCCCCTGCTGAGGCAATACCGTGCCATGGGTTTGTGACCCGCGGGCTCTTAAAAGTATTTTCTCATACAAATCAATCTAATCAGTTGATCGCATCTTTAAAAAAAAACAAAGTACAAAGTCGTGGGCATAAATCAGGTATGTACCTATTTTTGTAACAAAAAAAACTTAGAAGTAAGCAGGCATGAACTTGTGTCTAATTGGGTCTTCGAAACACACACAAAACAAACAATTAATAGTTGACACCCAGACCCGGAAACGGAAATCTATGTTCTCGTTTAAAAATAATACACAAATAAATATTATTAGCATCAGAAGTGGATTTTTATTAAAAAAACAACAGTCTAATAACCTAAACCTCTTTTAATTAGCAAAAACAATTAATAATCATCTATTGGCAACTGAATTAAACAAATAATCAAAGATCAAAGAAATTGTAAGAAAACGAAATGGCTCACGTGTACCGAGGACAGTCCGCTACGAGTTCCGAAGAGCAAATGGGCAGAATGACATCTGACGGTTCTATTTATAGGACTGCCCTCAGTACAGCGTTTGCTAACTAGGGGTTTTGCTTATAATATTATAAAAAAATTCGTTCGAGATCAAGTTTGGTGACAACCCTAGCATAAAAATTAAAATGAATATCTTCCAATCGCCGCAATAGTTTGACGTGGCTCATTTATGTATATATTTTTTTTATTAGTATTTCTATCTAAGTTGTAGGTTCCACTTTTTCTTTTTTAAGGAGAAAAATAATAAATACGAAATACAAAAAAAAATGCTGCCCCCAAACCAAAGCATTTTTAAGCTAAAGAAACGGGTTTTATGCGTGGGACTATGTCCGATTGTCACATATTTATTTGTTGCCTTTTATCTACTCTCACATCGTAAAATTAAAATGTCTGTTACGCCATAACTTCCCGAGTTCTTCACCGATTTCAATAATTTTTGTGTGGAATCGAATCAACTCATTTAGATTATTAATTTTGAAATTCACAAAAAAAATAACTAAAAAACATTAGCTCTATGGGATTTCCCATTGAAAAAAGCGTGCGCCTTTTGGAAGTTTTTATTTATCTAGAATTTTAAAATGTACTTAACATTATTGAATATTTTTTTTTTAGTATTACGCTCCGCTCCAATATGTGGTGCTAGCGAAGCTTTATGCTTAGCGACTGCATCGCCTAGTTTATATAAGTAACCAGGAAATTAAATAGTATTTGGAATTCGCGCCTTCTGATAGTTTTTAAAATTCGCGCCCTATTTTAGTTCTGGTGGATCAAACTGGAGCGCTAGTGAGTTTCCATGTTTGCAATTTTTTTGTATGAAGTTGACGTTCTTGGACCTAGATGTATTCTATGGCAGGAAATCTATGAAAGTTTAAGGGAGTATCTTCTTTAGAAGTTATGCCGCACTTACAGCATTTTTTTTGCAACCATTGTAAAAAAGTTCTTTTTCTTCTTTTGGATTAATAGCTCTGTTGCGCTTTTCGCACAATTCTGCCAATTTCGCGTAAGAGGCCAATACACAGGGATTTGAAGAAAAATAATGATAGAATTCTAGTAACAATTGCGTTAAAACAGGTAGCCATTTTGTTTCTTTTTTTTAATTCCTTAAATTCCTTTTATTATAGGGAAAGCAAAGAAATGATCATATACAGCCAAGTAGTCAAAGTTAAAGGTAACAATTTTTGCCGAATAGGGCATACTCAAAAGAGCCTTTGGATTGCAAGTGGATTACAATGGGGCCCCATATATTGAAAACCTGTCAGGCAGACTTTATTCTGCAGCATTTGACGAACGTTATGAAGAAACTATAACTAAGGATTTGGCTGTATGGAGGCCGTTAAACATAATAAAAAAAATTAACCGTAGGAGTAATATATTCTGTGGTCTTGTCATTATTCTGATTGTCAGATACAGATACATCGCTCTATTTCTTTCTTTCACATAAACCCATCTCTATTTGCAAATCGTTCTATATGTTGGCTAACTCCTAAGGAAGTTGACCCCCCCTGAGTCTATTGATCTGTATATTTGAACCTGTTCTGTCTATTAAATTCATATTGTCGAAAGAGTAAAATAAAAAAAATAGAAAGAAAATGGGTAAAGAAGATGTATCAGCAAAAAAGCGACGCAAAATTAACTCTAGTTCATCGTCGAGTGAAATCAATAAACAAGGACCGGTGGATCTGTACAAGGTTATTATTATTTATTTTTTCAGTATACTTTTTTATGTTTAAAACCATGGGTAGGTCCAAAAAACAAAATCTTAATGTAAATTCCAATAATTTAAGTCGGTAAGACTGCTCTTCTATTATATCATCGAAAATAATAACAGAATTTTTATTATTAAGATGACTTAAATAATAATCTACACATATAAAATGCTAGTATGCAATGTTACCCAATTATTGTTTCAGCGAGTAGTTGAGTTTGAGGAAACTGAAGCTAAACTACGTCCTGCGGGAAAAGATGCTGTTTTGTATAGAAAGATTTGTCAAGATATCAGGCAGATTTTTGCTGATATAGCAGAACTTAAATCTAAAGACTCTGATGAGGTAATTCATATTTATCTTAATAATATAATTTTATTGCCTTACATCCACTCTATATTGTTGTTTTTTCATTGAAATTATGGCTTGTTAAAGATGAAAGAAAAGATAAATTCTAAAAGAGTTGAAGCATCCTTGCATCTGGTTGCATTAAAGAAATTGAATCGTCTAGAGAAAGTACGCACTAGGGCTGGTAGAGATGCTTTGCATAAGGAAAAGCAACAAGTGGACTCCACCCACTTACTCCTGCAGAATTTACTTTATGAAGCTGATCATCTTAACAAGGAAGTAACTAAGTGCCTCCAATTTAAATCAAAGGATGAGGAGATTGAACTTGTTCCTCTTGAAGATTTCTATAGAGATGCTCCTACAGAAATTTCTCGTAGAGTAAGTAATACAATCATTATCTTTTATTGTTTAATTAAATAATTAATTATGATCTTCATGCAGTTACTTAGAACAATAACACCTAGAAGCTGCGTCTATATAGAACCATACCAGAGAACGAAAACTGTATTTTCGTTCTCTGACCCCGTATACATACTGACATCTACGTAATGGTTTCTTTATACCTATATTTCAAAATCGATTTCGATATACATTTAGTAATATGAAAACGCTGTAAAGACTGTTGTATATTGGATCAAATCAAATCAAAGACTTTTTTATACTTATAATAATGAGAGAGCTGCAAGGAATTGTGATGGCATTGAATCTGTTAAACATATTAACGCTTAGCTTTTTCAGATCTTTTGACATATTTATTCGATCGCGGGACAGACTAGTCTCTTTGGGCATTGTGAGCCTTTTATCAGGAATCTTCGGAATCTAATTTTTGTCATCAAAAAAACCTGGGGAAATTAGGGCCTGCTGATTTAAACACTTCATTAAATCAGTACTATTCTTTTGTATACTCACACCCAGTATAAACGAAAGAGTATTCATTTAAGTAATTTGTAACTTGAGAGTTTGTTACCTACAATTAAGTGGTTGTGACACTGTTAGCTTCCAACGGATAATCAAGAGACTAGCTGCCAAAGTTTACTTTCTGGGTGTTTAATAGAAATTTATTAATAGGAAACTTAACTAAAGTAAAAAGCATTAAAACAGTTAGGCGGTTCACACACTAGAGATGCGTCCCGCTGTGGTGCGCGGAGCGACAGAAAACGCGCGCGGGGACGGAGGCGCAGATCTGCCTATCTTAGCGGTGTAATCTGCTTCCCCGCGCGGAGTAGCTTTACAAAACGACAAGGCTCCGCGCTCCCACGCAGAATCTGCATGCGGGGCGCCTACCCGCGCGTTCCCGCGTCGGCAGTGTGTTGTCATATGCGTGTTTTCTATATAAATTGAGATTCTTGCATACAATAGTAAAATCTGCGGCCACGCGCTACGCGACGGGACGCGGTGCAGTGGGTGAACCGCCTTAAATACTTATATACCACACATTTAGGATGCCATTGTAGTTTGACAATTTATTAAGGTCATGATAAGTTAGGCACTACACTACCTAGTTTCCTACATTGTATGCACGCTACTGATAGTAATGATACTTTCCTTAACTTAAGAAAATTTAAGAGAGTTAATTATTCACGTTATTATTCTTTTAACAAGTATAATGGTTTGCTTTATAATTTCTTTACAACTTAACCATAAACATTGGTAGGTATCAGTAATGTTTCATTTAATAGTGACATGAGTCATATCACTAACAAATGATTAAAAGAAGTGCTTGATAACTTAATTGAAAGAATAATATATAAGCAGTATCGAGTTTACTATTATTACTAACATACTTATATTTTTTAATCATATATATACATATACATATATACTAGCGACCCGCCCCGACTTCGCGCGGATGCAATGCTCTACTCTATTATGCATGTATTATACATATAAACCTTCCTCTTTAATTACTCTATCTATTAAAAAAAAAAACCGCATCAAAATCCGTTGCAAAGTTTTAAAGATTAAGGCATACATAGATATAGGAACAGAGAAAGCGACTTTGTTTTATACTATGTAGTGATATATATTTAAAAATATAACCTACCTACTGTATAGGTTTTATATCTCTGTCCTAGGAAGTCACAAAAAATGACGATCATCAGCTACAATTGGCCCGGCTTGAGTGGGAATTGCGGCAACGTCGTGAATTGGCTGGAGCTTGCAATGAGCTGGTCGCTTCAAAAGAACGAGTTGCAGCTGCAATTGCAGCTGCAAGATCAAGACTAGATGCTTTGTCTCCACATTTACGAGATGTTCTCAAAGCAACCAAACCACTGCAAGAATGCTTAGCCATGAGATTGGATGAAAAACGTGATGAGGCTAGAGCTGCTTCTTTGCTACCTCCTGCGCTATTTCTTTTGTATGCCAATGCCAGTGCATATTCTGATGCACTTGGTGAGAAAACAGTTACAGTTGGTAAGTATTATTATTTATCATAACTGATATAGGTATATATTCTGATGACTTAGCATCCTAAAATGAGTCTTATACTCAACAAGGCTCAAAGTGACTCCAGTACTCTTTATACTGTTCGAACCATTCAGCAGCGGGAGTAGGACTTTTTTATTAAGAACGTCTAATTGGCGATTCCGTCACACCTTAAAGGTACTATGTCATCAGATTCTTTCTAATTCTTATTGTACGATTTATATTTTTGACCGTGTGCCTGTAGGTTTTGTTTCACGTTATATATTTTGGGGTGGCCACTCCAAAGCCCATTCCCGATTATTTTGTCTTGGGCGCCAGGAGTATATACTCTTCTTCAAGAGAATGTTTGCATTGAAGTAAATTAAGTCCCTATATTAAGTTAGGACAGAAAACTGCCTAATTGGCCAAAACCACCTAGTATACCTTCTTACTTATTGTTAAAATCATATGCCAAACTAGATCAAATCAAGATAGAAAATATGATAACTATGCTCTGATATGAATTAAAACATGATTAACAATTTGTTTTTAGTTTAATAATTTTGAAAAGCTGATTCTAATTTGAGATGTCCAAACCAGCCAATCCAATCGGCCTTGGGGGATTTTTATTATTAAAAAGTATGTTTCTTTACAGCCATATCGGGTGATGAAGATGAAGCTCGTAGATTGGAACAACAGAATAGTGTAGACAACGAATTAGTCATGTCTAATGATTCTGACTCAGATCAAGATAATAATGATGAAGATCAAAGAGAAAAGAAAAAGCGTCATCACAGAACTTCTAAAGTTTCTAAAGAAGAAAAAGCAGAGGCTAAGAAAAAGGAAGTATTCAGAAAACATCCTTTAAATGTGCAAGTATCAGTTAAAGTTCAAGATGGCACCGCATTAAACTTAATTTTTTCTTATCTAATGACTTTCAAAATTGCCACAGTGAAATTTACTGTCTCATTGCCAAGACCTGTGACTGGTGTATCGGCAGCTGACGTTTTAAACGGGAATTGCATATTGAATGAGCTTTACCCAGCTGATAGTGGCAATGATTCGCCACATCCAGCGACGGCATATTTACTCAAAGCAGCAGGAATATCTGAAGAGTTTCAATATTTTGTTCCTGAAGTTGGCAGACCTTATATCTGGGCACAAAGAATGTGTGGCTTGGATTTTATGGCAACAGTTTTTGATGATCAAAAAAATAACAAGATGCTCCAACCTTGTCCTACACTAAGTGTAACTACTGTGGAACATTTTATCTTGACTCTCAGAAAGAGGTTGAAATCTAGAGTTGAACTGATGAAGGAATTGCAAGATCTAGAGAGTGGTAAGATATTGCCACCAAAGGGGACGTCTTGGCCAATACGATTGTCTGGTTCATTAACCCAGTGGCAATCAGTTGGGTGGCCAGAATATAATCAGTCTCCCTCTACTAGTTTTTTGATATCGGAAGGAATGGTAACACAAAATGACATGCTTTACAGAGCCATAATAACAAGACAATCGGCTAAATTAGTAGCTTTGGTAGCACTTAAAAGTGACTATCCTAAGAAGGCACCCATATTCTCATTGACTTTACATTGGAATGGAACACACCATTCAGGTATAAATGACGACATCAGAGATATTGAGAGAATGACTAACACTGATTGGTGTTTGGAAGATGGTAAACAACCAACACTTGCTACACAAATGACGAAACTCTTGACATGCCTGGATATTTTATTAGAAACATCTGGTTCTTCAGAGTTTCCACCAGACAAGGTGATGCTTAGTCCAGTAAGAGGACGCAACAGAATCAAACCATACAAATTCTTGAAACAGGGCAGTGGTGTCTTTGTACAACTTTGAATACCAGATGAAATGACATTTCTATTGTTACATTCTTTTGTAATTCTTAAAGGATATCTTTGTCCGTGAGTCATATATGCGGCGATTTTGCTGTATATTTTGAGACTTGAAAGTAAGTAAAAAAAATATTTCTAGTTATACCAGTGTTTTTAATTTCATCCATGATTTGCTTACCTAGGATATAGTTTTGTAGAATATATTGCCTACATTCCACATGGAAAATTCAAACTACGGGACCAAATTAAGAATGATATATATTTTCCGAAAAACGAAAAAAAAAACAAAACAAAAAACACTAACAATAAAAGTTCCTGGACGCGACCGCCTTTTAACTTTGTTCAACTTACTCAACAGCACCCTGGTCGTCGTCCGATTGTCTATCATCCACCGTTAACTAATGACGTCACCTTCCTTGAAAGCTACTGAGGAAGTTTTGAACATGTGTATAAATCGAGCAAAAAATAATTTTCGCCCATGTTAACAAAAAATAAGCTTGTGATTTTACGTTCCTGAACAGTAAGGTTTTAAAATAAAAATGTTTTATTGCACTTTTACATATATTTGACGATGACGACGACCGTTTGGTACAACGGTAGCGATCCTGCCTTTCGCACCGATGGTCCTGGGTTCGAATCCCGCAAGGGGCAGATGTTTGTGTGATGAATACTAGCATTTGTACCTGGGTCATGGCTATTTATATATATTTCTATAAATATATTTATTTATGTATAATATATGTATGTATATTATATTATCCGTTACCCTAGTATCCATAACACAAGTCTATAGTGCTTACTTTGGGCTAGGCTAATTGGTGTGATTGTAATAAATATTATTATTATTCCTCTTCGTAAAGTCAATTAAAATTCTTATAGCTTATCTTCACAGTAAAAATAAGCTGCCGATGCAAATGTATACGGCATTTGTATCGGCAAAAAATGCATACCTATTCCTCTCTTTGCGTAGTTGGGTGAGCAGTTTAGTAGATAAAAAGAATTCTTTATAAACTTAACTAATAGTTACCAACTGAGGACCAATATAATATGCTATAAATTAAATACGAAGTTTTATTATTGATAAAAAACTCCTGTGTTCCATTAATTACGGTGATAAAATATGTAGGTAATCAGAAATATTTAACTTTCTTATTAATAATCAGACAAACGGAAATAGGTAACATAGTTTGGCAAATCAGTAAGCTGTAAGAAAAGAGGACAATTCTCCCCAACGATTTATGTCAGCGAGGATGATTGTTCTTTTAATAGATTCTATAAGCAGTGATGTTTTTGATATCTTTATATATAAAAATTCCATGTCAGTGTTTCACCGCGACGAACTCTGAAACTACTCAATCGATTTTTTTTATATTTTCCTGGATTTGTTCCGACTTAGGATATAGGATAGGTTTCATTTTAATTTGTAATAAAAAAAGTTAAGATAACTGATCCATAGCAACGCGTGGCCGGGTTAGCTATCATATAAATCATAAATATAAATGTAACCCCACTGGAACCATTTAATTTCATTGTTTTCAATTGGGACCCATTCAGGGACTGAAACGTCTTGGGGCAGTCCTCGTTATTTAGTGTTAACCTTAAGCTGTTTTTAGTGTCTTTGGATACATTCCTTCTGGAATTTCACAATTATAATGATATTGGATGTGTGATTGATTACAATTTTAACTTGATTTCCTGAAATGGACTTCAATAATTAATAATTTCACCTAAATAAAATCGAGGGGATATTCGCTTGACTTTTTAACTCTGCTTTATAATCACGCAGAGTTATCAAAAGTGCTCTTACTTGTCTCAGTGGCGACACGAGGAAGAAACAAATCGATTGTCCCGCCAGTAGTGGCTTTAGCTGTGAATATAGTGATGACTGCAGAACAGAGTAGTTCTGCGGTGATGACGAAGAAGAATACGTTTCGACAATAAATGTACGGTAAAAAATTATAAAAAAATTGTGACTTATTAAGAGAAATTTTGTGAAAATCATGATGTTACCTGGGTATCGAGAGGATTTTGGTAGGTTTGTTTTGTCGGAAACTGTAAATAATATTCCAATACTATGATGTTAAAAATAAGTATTTATTAAAACAAAACAATTTTTATAATACAACAGTCTTTATTCTTATTTCTGTAAAGCATTGGACACTATGAGGTGGAAATATATATTAGGATCACAATTTATCAAATTAAGAAAGTTATAATAATGACTTGAGAAGGACATAAAAATTAAAAAAAAAAATCATTCAGAAGTATTAAAGAAATACTAATAATTTGTAGCTTAACCTAAAAATGCCATAATTATTGTTATTGGTCGATAATGAGATCTCTATAGCATTATGTCTATATTGAGATATACTTTATAATTTCATTTAACATAATACACTACAGTTGTTGGTAATTATAGTTATTTTACCTATGAGACTTATTTGGAAACCATACTACGATTCTAATTTTTTTTATTTTTTTTTATGTTGTGTAAGTTATTCTATAACATGAGGACTGAAAAAATATGTTACAATCATTGAAAATTTGTTGTTTAGAAGTTTTAACTTCTCAGGATAAATCTTGTACAACAATTACAAAGCTTATGAATACATACAACCATTTACTTCAAAAAGAATGCAAACACACATCTATAGACTATTCATATCGTATTAATTTCGAAGTAGTGACTGTCTCGTACTCGCTGGTTGGAAAATTTCTTAGGCGACTAATATACTACAACGTACATGATGTTTTCTTTGCACTGTTACAGCAGTATAAAAAATATAATTCACTATTGCAATCTCAGGTAATCTTCATTCATTTCTAAAGGATTTGTTTACAATGATTTATTAATTGATATAATTCACTTATTCCTTTTTACAATTTTTTTAATATTATCTTGTCCTTCACTGAGTCAGTTTCGGAGAACAAAATAAAATCACTTCCCATGTTGCATCGAGTGTACTTACACCTATGTGTTACATGCTTATTGCATTATGAGATCCCGGCCTCCAGTTTCACTTCCATTATTTTACGCGGCCCCTTGAGGCAGTTGAGCCGCCTTTGAACTGCATCTCGATCTAGAAGAATTAAATATAGTTATTAGCGATTAGGAGATATTAATAAGTGTTTGGGTTTATTTAATACCACCTAGCGCCTTATGTAAGCAGACGACCGGTTTGACTCAGGAAACTCGTTCCTCTAAACCACACATAATTAAAATATTTTGATCAAAGTTCAGCTACTACTTATAATAATTAATAAGAATGATATAATATATTTAGTAATTGGCGATATTGATGGATAAAATGAAATGTTTTGTTTTATATTTAATTATTGTACTACACCATATAATAAAAAATACATTTTAAAAATGAATAATTAAGGTGTCAAACAGTAGGATAATCAGCTAATCAGGCAAATATACTATATAAAAAAAATCCTGCCATTACAAAATTAAATTGTAGTATTCACTATTTTAAAAAGTTATCTTATATTTTGTTGCTTTAAAGTCAATATAAAATTGTTATTTGTTATGCGAGGCTGGAAAGTTGAGATTTGGCCTCGAGTTACCTAGCGAAGGATTCTAGGATTGAACTACGAGCGTAGCGAGTGGTTCAAAGATAAAATGCTAAGTGTAGCGAGGGTTTCAAAGGAAAGACATGTTCAAAACTTTCACCTCACTACAGCGAGAAATACCACAGAGCTGTGCTTCGTTACAAGTGGATAAACCGAAATAGTTGTAATAATTTTGCGTTTTACTTTGATGAAAGGCAAAGTTGTTAGAACAAATTCGTACCTTACAATTTTGAAAGTGGTGTTTTTAAAGCAGTTAATAATTTATTTACATGTAATTATATACTGGTTAGAGGCCATAAACTTTTGTATGTTCACGTTTAATAAATTGTGCAATTACATAAGAACTATTTTGTATTCTGATTGCAACATATGCTGGTAAACGAAATAAATTAAATGTGAAGAAATATGTATTGAAAATATCTGGAGTTTAGAAATTATTTGTATTTGTGTGATAATTGTAACGTGTGTTGCCTCGCTTACTTTTACAGGTCAACCACATAACTTGTTTTAGAGATAAACCCACCATTGCTAACAAATACTGTGTCAATTTTCATTACTTTTTAAGTGTTTAAATACAGTATGATATATAAAAAAATAGCTTTGTAAATATCCGTACACTTAGAGAGCGTGGTTCGGTGTGCGGGGTGCAGCGGGTGGCGCTGCACGAGCGAGTGCAGCAGCACTTGCGCCGACATATAACGTCGCTCGCACTCCTTTACGTCCCCAAATAATTCCTCGATCGCTGCCATCTGGCACTAAAACAATAAAGAGGATCTTTTAATCATGTAGGTATCTATCTTAATAATAGCTAACGTTTTGATTACATTTTTGCAAGAGTCCTAGAAATAAAACATGAGTTCTTTAGAATAAAATTAGTGCCAATTTTGTAATTAAAAATATTCTTACTCTTCTATTCTAATTACTAATATTATTAGAATTAAAGGAGTGTCCTGTGGATTGGTGAGAATTATTTAAAATATATTTATTAGCAATCTACCCAGATTTGGTTTTTAAGACAAATAGGGTATGCAAACTACGGCTTACCAGTTCAATTGCATGTTCATAGAGAATTTTGTCACAGACGGCGGGTGTGACGCCTGCTTCGTGAAGTCTTCTAGATTCATTGACGATGCATTTGTATTTACCGTTCATAAGTGATACCACTGAAAAGAAAGGTAGTCTTATGGTTAATCCATAGAGTGGCTTCATCAGTGAAAGCGTCAGCCACAAACAAGAATAATCCTTGTCTATTTTCAATATCCATCCTGATTATCGCAATTATTTAATAAGTAGACATCTATAAGCGACACAAGTTTGGATTCGAGGAGCTCGTTAGTGCGTTCGGACTATTACTGCGGAGTTTGAGTAATTTTCGCAAAGACTTGTATTTCACCTAAAAAGTGCTTAGGGAGCACATTAAACCGTTTGTTCCGGTTGCATCTTCGTCGTTAGCGTTAACCAATCTACACTGGGCTCGCGTAGTTTCTTATATCATTGAGACTTGTTATTTTTCATATTTGGTTTATTTTCCAGACATCTTAATATATATAAATCTCGTGTCACAATGTTTGTCCTCAATGGACTCCTAAACTACTTAACCAATTTTGATCAAACTTCGTAACTATCTGTTATTTGATCTAACTTAAAAGATAGGATAGATTTGATTTTAATTTATCACACAGCAACGCGTGGCCGGGGCAGCTAGTATTTTATAAAGATCTTAACTTTTGTAAAGACCTGAAGGAAGATAAGTCAATGCGTTATTAACAAGAGAACGATGACGAATTTGATTTGTCTAAATATTGAATGAGTTATACAAATACTTTGATTTCAAACTCCTTGTGCTGGACGCTTAGTGTCATGTTGATTGTAGCAGTTATTGTCTGTTTCATATACCATGTGATTACTTTGAAACATGATCTCAAAATTTAGATTTACTTTTACTGGTTACAGTTCCAACTTAACCAAGTTATTTATGGTAATTATGGTAATAAAATAGGATAGAAATAGACGTTATTGGTGAAGTTAGGTTAGAACAGTGATCTACAAAAATTAATCAGAATTTTGACCCATAACGATAGCAAAATTAATAGAAAAAGCAGATATTTTGCTCTGATCCTAAAGCACTTGTGTTATAGAATTCATAAACTACGACAGTACCACAATACCCAGACTCAAACCAATATAGGAAAGTTCATTTTCTACATTGACCCGGCCGGGGATCGAACTCGGGATCTCGGAGTGGCGTTAGCGTAGAAAACGGTATGCGGTTATAATAATGTGTCTGTGTATGTTTGTGTGCCTGTGTGTCGACTCACCGTTGCGCACTTGTGGTGTGGGCTGCAGCGTGCGGTTGCGGTAATGCGCGGCGGCCAATCGCAGGCCCGCCGCCAGCGCCTGCATCGCCTGCACCAGCAGGCCCAGGCGCACACTCTCGTTGCAGCGCTCTGCACACGATAACACGCAAACGTCACCGTATGTCACGAAACTTGCCGCAAATTCAACACGATTATTTGGGGCAATTTTTAAATTACATTATTTATAAGCTGCTCCAATAATTGTGGTTAATAAAGCAATTTATTAGACACATGTAACTTTGTATTTTTTAAATATAATGATTTTTAATTATGCACATATTTAAAAAACCAGTAAAAAAGGATCCTGTAACTTTATAAAAAAAAACAATAATTTTCGTTGTTTATTAACACTTTGTAAGCGGGCTTTTTCTCGCCAAATCGCTCCAGTCCCAAATTAATTGTATCGACATGTAGACATAGGGTACCGCTGACAATAGAAAATGCGTAGTCCGTCACCCGTTTGGCGCCCTTGATTACAAGTTTTCCGCGCCCCACAGCTTAGCGAAACAAAGCGAGTTAACTCGTTTCTCGCGCTTTGGTATAAAAAGCGATATGACGAGTTAACTCGGCGCCCGCAAACAATTTTAAATTTTATTCAATATTATTTATATTGAATAAAATTTAGTATCAAGACCACTTTAGCAGGGTACCCACCAACTTGGAGGAGCATGTAATATTAAATGCAGTATCAATCTACAAGTATGAAGGTCTCACCTACGAGTGCTCAACAAGCGCCTCTGTGTTCGTACAAAAACCGCCAGTCATAGGTCGCTGCGTACACGCGCCTATATATTTACTGTATTTCGCTTTAGATCTAGAGTAAGGGCCTGTGCACAAGACGAGTTTTCAACGAGAAGACACGTATATACAAACTAAAGCGTATTGTGATTTTTTTCATAACATCGATAAAACAGTACCGCAACGATATATGAAGGTTTTACTTGTTAAAGACACGTAGGAATAGGTTGATCTTATTGTATTTTTTAATAGATTTTTTTTTCTTTTATGTTATATTCTTTATTTTCTGTTTGTTACTGCGTAGACTAATAAAAACCTTTTAATCTTTTATTCGTCTTCATATGCATATTTAAAAAAATGTAAGTATTATAATGTGACCAACATTTCATATATATCAAATTCTCGTAATAAATTAAGGCAAACAGAGCTCTACTCTGATCCAATTTCATGCCAATGCAGTGGCGTTGGAGTGACTTATTACTAGTTATTACTTATTGGTAAAAATAAAATCATTCCGAGCAATAGATGTATTTTTTAACATCCTACACAAAATACGTCGCGTGATTAAAAGTAAAACTTAAATTTCCTCGCGATCTCTAGTAAAAAAATTGTTTATAGTGACTTGAATAATTTACCATCGGAAGCATCCATGAGTGCGGCAATGGGCGCGCCGCAAGAGACTGCTAATTCTGAGAGAAGCTCCGCCAACATCAGCACGAAGTTTAACTGGGAGAACACCTTGCTGTGCTCCTCCTGTAAGAAATTGTTAATGTTATGTATACCTTAGTGCGTACGTGTTATGTGGCATTAGTCGAGTAGTATATCTGTTTATACAGTTTTTAGTGATATACAATTCTGAGTATAAGAATCATCATATAAAAGTCGTCAGTTCTGGCAAAAGCGGCACAGGTTTTCCCTACGAATGAAAACATTGGCGTCGCAGATTGTGGGTGTATAAAAATAGACGACTTTGGCCTAATTATCATAATGCTTTACGCCCAAAATAACGAAATTTGTATTTTTATGTCATTTACTGCAGAATTTTGAAACTCATCGTTTATACATATCACACCTTTTTGCCCATCGTTTATTATGCCTCTTATTTATCTAAAAGGAAAAATTAGTAATCAGCTATGAATGAATTATAAAAATTACTATGATAAATAATCAGTTTTTCCTTCGTCTTATAAAGTATACCCAAAAGGACATATGTAATCTGATAATCGAACAGGTAAAGAAAAGGTAGGGCACAGGAAATCGTAAATCCGCTGCTTAGTTTCCGACAGTGAAGCAACGGGTAAAAGCTAGTTTCAAATATAAAAACCACAAATTAAAAATAATTTATTATATAGGAAAGCAAAAACTATATAAAAATCATAAAAATATTTTTTTAGAAGCAGTCAACTAAAATACCCTTTTGCCTTCAAAGTAAAAAATTATAGTGAAAATGATTGCCATAAGGTGTCCGGCAGTATAGAATAGTATATACTCCTCACAGTATATAGTATCGTAAAAAGCTACTTATGATCCTGGAGGTAATCACAGCACATTTAATAGACGACAAAGTTTTCCGAATTGTGATCTTTTCAAGTTGGCAAGCGTGGGGATTATAGCAAATAAAAATTACAGTCTTTCAGCTAAGAAAATGTGTAATACTGACAGCAAGGATGGTCTCCTCCTGCAGGTTGGGGATGTGCAGCGGCGGGTCTGGCTGGTGCAGCTTGAGTCCGCGCAGCAGCGTATCGGGCAGCGCCATGCCGCGCTTGGGCGAGCCGCCGCCGCCGCCCGCCTCGCCCGACGCCTTCAGCGTTAGCGACACAGGGGGTGAAGACCCTAACGCAGAAACGTGGCGATGTTTATTGTATTTTTAAGTGAAGTGAAGTGCACCATAGCTAAAATACTAGAGACATAAATAATAAAAAAATATTACTTACTTTTTAAATGAAAAAAAAGGTAAGAATCGACGCAGAAATAAAAAAAGCAGCCAATATCTTTAAATTTGGAAATAAAAACTTTTTGGCCGCATATTTTTTTCTGCGTCGATTCTTAACCTATTCTACATTTAAAAAGGGAAGCCAGACAGGTGCCGTAACGCGTTACGTAACGAAGCGGATTACCCTCCCATAAGAAGTTATCACTTTAATTAATAATTTGGGCAAACCTTCTTTCGGCAATTTTGCGGGTGCAAACGTCACTAAAGGTAGTGGAGGTCAATGCTCGACCGTTGAATAGAGCGGTTGCATGGTGTTGTGTCAGAGAAGCTCGCAGTTGTTTACTGAACCCTTATACGCCGATTTTTTTTTATATTTCAGATACTTGATTTTGTAACTATATTCTACGGTTACCGTAAATCAATAAACGATGATATTTTTTTATATAAAAGTGTAGGTTTTATCCATGTATTCAAAATTATTCACAATAATCCAAAAATATACTTATTAAAACTATATTAAACATAACAAAGTTAAACGATAGATAGTGGCTATTTAAAATTGCTCAAATTATTGGCTTTAATTTGCGACAAGCTTTTTTTAAGCAATATTGTACCTGTTGGGGTAGTTTAGAGTTATCTTTAAAGTACTAACCTGATCGCCGCAGTGGGCTGGCGTTAGTGGGTGACACCTGCCACAGTGAGGGCGGCGGTGAGCTGCCTGAGTTACTGCTCCTACGCCGAAGCCGTGGTGTGCCCATTGTAAACGGTACCTGCCAACATCACCACGCTTTTAACAAACAATCAACGCAATCTCAATCTCGTGTGAATTAAGGCGGGCAACATACAATATAGTGCGACAAAAACCCGCGAGCAGGGCAATGTGTTTAAGAATTTGTCGAATGTTAGCTAAAATGTCAATTAATTGTCATTCAATGTGAACATCTGGGGGCATTAACTTGAATTTCGTACTAATAATTATGTTGTCCTCGCATATGTCGTCACGGTAAACTCGAAATAAATATTCAAACGTTAAACAATTCACGGATTCTGACTTTTGCTCAACTCTTACTATATAGATCACAAAGTTTTAAATGCATATACACTACCGTCCAAAAGTTTGGAAACACCCTATTTTCATTAGATAAAAAAAATTACCGCAAATAATTCTTTATATATACACGTTCTTGTTAAAGTTCATTTATTTTTACAATCGTGCTTATAACAATAATGAAGAAAACTACTTATTTCTTATCAGTTATTCCGTACTTTGACAAAAGACCGGCACACGTGTTTTATGACCACAAAAGTTGCTGCACTGCCAATTGTTAATTTCTTAGAATTGGTAGATACAAACATTGTTTTTGTTTTGAATAGAGATCAGTTTTTTAAAATAAGTATATAATTCCATTAAGTATCTAGTTTAGAGTTCAGTGTACTTTGTGAGGTTCATGTGATAGTAACATCAGTCGATAACTGCATAAAATGGCAAAAAGGAAACAGATTTCTCTTGAAGAGCGAAGTGTTATTTGTACTTTGAACAAAGAAGGATATTCTATACGCCAAATCGCAAAAAAGGTTGGAGTTTCATGTAAAGGTGTACATTATACTCTTACACGAAAGCGAGCTACGGGAGAAAATCGAGACAGGAAGAGATCTGGACGTCCCAAATCCACAACAAAGCAGGAAGATCAGTTTATTAAAGTGTTATCGAAACGAGATCAACGTTTAACTGCGCCACAAATTGCTGCTACTTTAAATAAAACACGAGAAAAGCCAATTTCAATCACAACTGTAAAGAGACGTTTACTGTCTGCTGGTTTAAGAGGATGCGTTGCAGCCAAAAAACCAAGACTAACTATTACCCATAAGAAAAATAGACTAGAGTGGGCTAAAGCACATACAAACTGGACGGAAGAAGACTGGAAAAAAGTCCTTCGGACGGATGAATCTAAGTTTCAAATTTTTGGATCTAATAGACGTGTTTTTGTGCGCCGATCAAAAGACGAACGGGCTTTAGAAGCGTGTACTGTGCAGTCCGTTAAGCATGGTGGTGGTAGTGTAATGGTTTGGGGGTGCTTTGGTAACAATAAGCCCGGTCATTTGATTAAAATTGACGGAAAACTGAATAAAGAAGGCTATCTGAAAATACTGCAAGAAAATGCAATTTCTTCTGGAATGAATCTGATTGGCCGAAATTTCATTTTTCAGCAAGATAACGACCCAAAGCATTTATCAAAATTATGTCAGGAGTTCTTACAGCAAAAACAAAACGAAAAATTTTTGCAAGTTATGAAATGGCCATCACAATCGCCAGATCTCTCGCCTATAGAATTAGTATGGGATGAGCTTGATAGAAGAGTTAAAAGTCAGTGTCCATCGAGCTCAGCACAGTTGTGGCAACATTTACAAAATGAATGGAAGTCACTGGACCCCGAATACTTCGCAAAATTAATCAAAAGAATGAATAAAATTTGTGAAGAAATAATTAAAAACAAGGGTGGTCATTTTGATGAGGCCAAAATTTAATGAAAATTACATTATTTTTGTACTTAATCGTACTGAATATTTCTTACTTAATGTTAATCTAACGTTTGATTAAGATTTCATAGTAATAAATCATGACTTATGTGTTTTATTGTTGTTTTTATTTCAATTACCATGGTGTTTCCAAACTTTTGGACGGTAGTGTATATTGGTAGTGAACATGTAATTAAATTATATATTGATTTGGACCTGTGTGACTTATTATAAGTATCTTCGCGTTATACCTATCTATTGTCATCAAAATAATTATCTGTTATATTAAGATTGGACATTTAAGTCACTTGCGTTACATTTTATTACATGCTAAAATTAAAAAGACATAATTTTGTAAAATATTACTGAACTATTTATTTAGCACTGATTGAATATCTCAATTAACACACATTTTTAAAGGCAACTAACTCTTCATAAATAACAAGGGCTTCTCTTATAGGAACGACGTTTTGAAATAATAACTGTATAGTGTTAAACCCAAAAAGATTTCAATTTGGCTAAGTGATTATATTAAAATAATAGTGACCAATCTCCCATAAAGCTATACTATGAAATCTCTCTTTTCTGTACCAATTTTTGTATAAAAAGCACTGAAAAAGCTACTACTCTTCAATCACATCTTGCAAAACAATAATAGCCAAAATGCATGCGATTATTTATTTTTTAATTAAATTTTACAATACCTACACAATTAAAAAAAAACGTTATTTACGTACCACGTATAAGTACTTATTTATGTATATAGGTATCTGACATTGTTCATTAATTACATAATTGATGTTGAATTGTGTAATGAATCAGTTGATTATAACATAGGCATGTAATGTCAAATGATTATAGCATTGCGATTTTAATTGACTCGAAGTAATTGCTGCCTGATCCAAGTAGTAATGATAGTAACGAGGAGAGCGTTATAGATATTATATAAGAAGATTTTCTATATTTGTGTCTTCCTCTAACATGGAAATAGGACTATAAAGTGTTTTGAGTGTATCATTAGTCAAGTAGTGGCAACACTTTACAACATACTGACATTGAGTTATTTAACTGTCAGATGTGCACTCTCTTAAAGTGTTTTCTTTTTTTTACAAAATAGCTGCATTCCCATGACCAAGTCACCACTGGTCGCAGGCCTTCCCTATGTAAGAAAACACCGTAAGGAAAATATGCCATTACTACCAGGAGACGTCTCGATGACTAGTGCCGGTGGTAGTGGGTGCTAAAAGTCGTAAGCTAGCGGTCCCGATAGCATCTGTAGTCGCATATACTGTCTAGACCAACTGTTTGTGCCTTCCAAAGCACGGACGAGGTGAGTACTTTAATACATTTTTGTTCACCCATCTGCATTTTTCGCAATGACCGCTCAACGAAAGATGCTTAAACTCTGCAAGTAGGGCTAAATTATTTACCACTGCATTATAGAGCTCTAGAGGTAATGTGATGGATTCGGGAAACTGTTATAAGCAAATTATTAACTTTGCCTGGGCAATTTAACATTAATGCCGCTTTTTGCCAAAATATTGATAGGGCGCATTTGCGAGCCCGTAAGAGACCAAACTCACAGTGGGCGGCGAGAGCGAGCCGATGTTTGTTCGGCTTGAGGCGCGTCGCACGTCGATGGGCTGCGAACGTGGCACGTTGTTATTCGACGCCGTCTCGACAGTATTCTGCAACCCGCCCAGATTAGTCACGTGTGAAAGCGCACAACCACACAATTACGCTCTAAGCGTATTAACACGTGCATGTTAACTATATATTGCAGTCCAATCGACAAGTGTTAAAAACACATTTAAAAATACTTCACAAAATATGCGGTCAATTCTGTCGCCTTTATTTTATGTAACGACAAGCCTGATGGAAGCACACTTCAACCGAAATTTTAATCACTGAGTACTTGGCTGTCTTTCATCTAACTGTCGAAACATTGTTAACAGTGTAATCTAGTTGTTAAGACGACAGACTAAAGTGCAGGTGCTTAATGGTTTTAGTAAAATCATAGTAAAGCACAATATCATGGTATTTTAAGGAATTGTGTAGAATTTGTGTAGTTATCTATCATCATGATCTTTATATTGGCTAGTATTCAATGTAAATTAGTAATAAACCCAAATACTTGATTCTAACATCTAATTTGGCCACTGTAATTAGTTACAGTATATACCACTATTCGCTAGCCATATCACAGTCGCGTTGCCTGTAAGTTGGCTATATAGCAAAATGTTTCAACATACGTAATGTTTGTATGTAGTTATTTTTACAAGTTAATCACCAATGCAACTGCTGCTTGCATATGACTAAATTTACTGTGTTATGATACCATGTTGATTCAGATGTTTCAAAAAGTTGATATAATTAACACTTTTAAGTTCAGTTTTGAAAAACTCAGGTCAGCTGCTCAGTTGGCCGGTGTAACTTGGCCAAAATATTGTGATTCGTAATCCATAAACGCAGAATCCACCAAGGATAACATATTATTTTCCCGGAGAAACTGAGAACTCTCATGTCTGAGAAAATTCTCGATATTACTAGAAGCTTCCAAGCATTGAGAATTACTCTAACATGGAGGAGAGTCACAATAGATCTTTTAAGTTTTAGAGACTACAATTTCATTTCAGCTGTATATCCTTACATATGATAATTATAAACGTGTTCGTAGTCGTCAATGTAAATGCGTAGCATGCATATAATAATCTACCCGAAATTGTACGGTGTCGGAGGCGGGCGGAGGGTTGGGTGTCGGAGGCGTCGGCTGCAGTTGCAGCGAACGTGGACGCGGCGCCGCCTCCGAACCTGACGACGCCGAGCACTCGCCCGAACCGCCCTCCGCATCCACCATCACGAATCCGTCGTCATCCGCCCAGGTCGTGCCTGACGACTCGGCTACAACAGGCAAAAACATTATAATGTAACTCTGTCAGGTTGCAAGTTCGCCATATAGATGGCTTCAGAAACTTGCGTATCACATAACCACGCCTGCGAGCCCCCCGAGTGGGATGGGTCGGAGGCGTGGTTGTTTTCTATATGCGTATTTTATCTTATAGAAATACGGCATTGTGAATGCAAAAAATAGAAATGAAATAGGTGCATTAAAATAATTATGTTTGGAACATTGGTTCATTATTGCTTTTAATTGAACAAATTTACAAAATTTGGTAGCGATAAACAATGAAATAATAGTAAATCTTTGATTAATTGAAATATGACGTTTATTTTTGAACTTTCATTGTATTTCAACATTTTTGAAAGTGATTTCGTTGTGTGATTGTGTTCAATAGCCATTTTACCTATCATATAATATTATCCAATGAAAAAAATGTATTATTAATTTTGACCTAATAATAATTAGAGATATATAATGACTAGAGATGTGCCGACTAGTCGGCGACTAGTCGGTAAAGCCGACTATCCGGCCACTATCGTAGTCGGAGACTGGTCGGCGACTATTCGGCAAAGAACGCCGACTATCCGGCTTTTATACTTTGTGTGTATTTGTTAATAAAATGTATGTAGGGGAATCACATCAAATAAAAACCTTGATTGTTTATTAATATTTTCATTTTATAATCAGTTTTACACATTTTGACTATTGGTGGTAATGAGTTTCTAAAATAACGTGCCTGTAAAAAATGACATTTATGAAACAAAATTAGTATCCTTATTAACAGAAAAAACAACAAAATATCATCTCATCTTGAATAAACATTAATTATTATTTCTTCTTATTCCTTATTATCCTAATTTTAGGAAAAGGATTTTTTATTGCAAAATAAAGTGATATTAAAGCAATATTACATGTTTGTATATGATGTATAGTAAAAAATTATATATCAAAAAAATTGTGTATTTTCACATATCAATATTATAGTGACTGATATTGCAGGTGCATTCAATCATTGTCCAATTGTTCAAAAAATTCGATACACGAGACTTTCTTTTAGACATTATGAAATTTTAATTGAGCTCTTTTACTTTCACTCAAAAATATTTTTTTACAAAAAAAGACACCGCTCTGAGCCGTACAAAATCAAAAATCAAGAAACAATGCGAAGCAAACTAAACAGCTGTAAACGAAGCGTCACGGAAACCCCCGTAACCCTAATCAGTTTAGCCGACTAGTCGGCCGATTAGTCGGCCTCTTTGCAACCGACTAATCGGGTAGTCGGCTAATCGGCCAAAGTCCTAATCGGCACATCTCTAATAATGACATTTATTTTTCACATTATTCTGAAGACCCACAAAGAATACTTGAACACTATGTTGGACATTTTACATTAACTATTTTAAATTGTAATTTTAAAATATTTCCATCTTAATTCGCTTTAATTTGATATAATTTATATCTTATTGTGTTTTAGTATTGTATGATGATTGTAATATTTACATACCGCTTGAGTCAGAAAACGTATATGAAGACAATGAAGCTACTTCTAAGAACATATTTGGAACCATATCTTTTGGAAATAAATAAATTCAACAGTATTTTTTGCAGCTAATTAGACGATGAGTAAGATCATATAACATAAAACTTCTCCTCTAAAAGCCTCTTAGTTACGTTACATTATAAGTGTAGAAAATTTTACACTATTTATATATTTGTTGCTTTTGAAGCTCCAAGCATGTAATTTTTCCTTGTAGATTTTAATTTAGTTAATGATGTCTAATTTGGTATGTTGACTATCAGAATATGTTAAAGTAACACTAAAAATATTCAATGTTAACTACTATTAAAAAAAGTTCTGTGTTCCAAACTGTGAGGAGTTTTTTCGAGTTTTGTAAAAAAATAATGTTTTCAATTATGGATATAATCTATCCTACAGTGACGAACTAGGTCACTGTAAAATGATTCATTCAGTTCCTTGATGATTCATTGCTGCATGATTCGAATCACTTGATATTATTCTTCAAACTCTTTATCTATAACTGAAATTGAATTGTAACCTATTTTCCACTATCTTTCCTCATATTTTAAAAGTAAATAATTTGTTTCATATCTTTATTTATCCAGCAAGAGCCAGCATGGACCCAGTAACGGGTGCGTAATGAGAGCAGGAAACGACAACGATTTATTGCATTAATAACGTCAATATAGTGCTCTAGGTTTCAAGGGTATAGCTTTGATAGGGTTATCAGTTTGATATTTAGCAGGGACTAATTAAATTTACATATTTATAATAAGATTTTTTTATAACAGTTTGAAAGGTTTGCAGCTTCAAACATAAAAACTGTCAATCTGTTTTTTAGTTTTTACAATGTAAATTTGTGTTTAGGTGGCATTTGCGGCTTAAGGTTATGAAGAGTTAAGTAAGACAATCACTAACACTAATGAAAACTTAGACAATTTTGTCGTCTGGTAAGGTCATAACATCAGTTTTTTGGGATGCTAAGATTGTCGTCATAGTACCTTGTAAAAGGCAAAACAATAAAATCGATGTATTATGTCAATCTTTAAAGCCGGACACTTAAAGAAATTAAAAAGAAATGCTTCGGAGAAAGAAAGTGTTGTTTCATCGCTTAATAGCGATGAAACAACACCAAACCAAACCTAAAAATTACCTTTGTGATCAAAATTTGAAAGAAGAGGTCGAAACTAACGTACATCGCGTTTTTTGAGACCTTGAAGAATCTTTTTTAAGACCCGCACGGAAGCTTTGGAATGCAGATGAAAGAAATGTATAGAGCCAGATAAAGATGACTTTGAAAACAAAATTGTTCATATTTAATTTTGTTTTCTTGTAGTCAAGAAAAGGTTCAAATGAGCGCGAACTTATCAATCTGCTCTCGTAATACTATAAATACTAGTGTCATTCCTGATTACTTTTATTTATTAATTGTAGAGTAGTGAAGTCAGAACCTGGTCAAATCTCCGAGCATTATATAGAGGCGGTTTTGGTGCATAGCACAACTTCATGACACAGTTCATTGCTAGCAAGTATACCTGGACAGGGAGTATAAAAACTTACCGGAAGAAGTGGGATGTGGTTTCTTGGTGGCAGCAGGCTGTGGAGGTATGGGCGCGGGCGCGGGGGCAGGAGCGGGCGTGGTGGGGGCAGTGACGCGGGGTGCGCTCGACACCCGTTGCATCGGGCCCGCCGCTGTCGACGTGCCTACACCGCTCGGCCCGCCGCTCGCACCGGCTGATATTACATTTTTTTACATTAAACTATTTGCAAACGGAATAAC
Organism: Calamotropha paludella; assembly: GCA_927399485.1. NCBI lineage: Eukaryota > Metazoa > Arthropoda > Insecta > Lepidoptera > Crambidae > Calamotropha > Calamotropha paludella. Next base: position 17,597,252 of record OV656813.1, on the reverse strand, counting down.
TTTTGAAATGAAATTCTTTTTATGGATACCAATAACGTGCTTTTCTTATTTTTCATGAAGACGTGACGTTCTACAGGAAGACTAAGATAGTTAACGTAGGCGTTTGCGATAGTCTATCGAAATGGTAATAATCATAATGTATTATCCGTTCTACTGCTACTGTTTACAACGTTTCTGTTCCAGATAAGCTATTTATTATATTTAGCAATTATAGGAAATCTAATAGGTAGGTGAAATCACAAAATTATACTTGAATAATTACAGGCCAATTATAAAGACTGTACTTGTAACTAGCTGTATATTTTGTAATTTTGCACTTGTGTAGTAATGCATAGAGCTCTTTTACTGCTTTTCGATTGTAGTTTTTATTGCTAACGGGAATGTTATTTTAGATTAACTTATAAATGAAAAATAAAATGATAAAAAGGCGTATTTCCCTAACTTTGGCATATACAACGGTGGTTTAGTTATCCTGCTCATCTGAATTCCTAAGTGCTTATCACATAATTATAAGAGAGATTAAATTGCAATGCCCATTTGTTATAGTAAAACAAAAATGTGTCACATTCTAGTATTCAAGGCAGAGAACTCTTGCTTGGTTGTGTTATGATGTTAAAAGTTGATTATTAATACGAATGCAATAGCTTCAGCTTTTATGCTTGATGCATATGCATTTGGTTACACAATGTTTAGAAGGAGGCTTAAATATATGATTCAGATCCTGACCTAAAAAAGTACTTGGTAGGTAAGGTTATTAAGTAGGATATAGTGGCTACACAGCAACAGGGGATTTTTGGTAGGTATGTTACTTGTAAAGAGCGAATAGGCTTTTCGCTGGGTTATATCTTTTGTATATTTTCCTTGACTACGAAATGATCTTTATCTAGCGTATAATGTAAACTATTTTCAATATTTATATACAATCTAAAACTAAAAAAAACACATTTAGAGCTCTTGGTACATTTTTAAAAGGAACGAAGCGATGTTGAAGATATCATTGATGAAAATTCATTTTAGGCTTATTTTAAACTTGGCAAGTGCTATCAGGTAAAGATCTGATGAGTTGTACATATGTTTAAAGATCAAAAACAAAATAAATTAGTCACCGATATACAAGTACTGATAATATTTGCAACATTAATGTATTGATAAGATTAACATATCCTGAGGACCTACCATGATCTCTCAGGGCAATGCAAGTTCGATTGTCAAAGTGAAACACCGCTATACGCAGTCTATAGTGGCGTCTCTGTTCAACAGCTGAACTTGAATCGCGATAAGAGGTGATGGTAGGGCCTCAGATTTCTTAAAAAGAAACTCCTGAAGTAAAATATTCGATCTTGATAGACAACAAGAAAACAATGAGAAAATCTTTAAAAAGTGTAAAAAATATATGTCAAATAACTTAAGAAACCGTTTAATTTTAGCTCCACTCTTTCGGATAGATGGCTTAAGGCAGCGTACATAACATGATATATTTTTCAGTTAATTTACCGAATTTACATAAATGAATTATGGTTTGCAAGTAAAGCAACAATGTGTTTCTGGTAACATCTTAAAAACACTAAATAATAACCAGTTCTTTAAAAGAACTACTAAATATATTGAGACAGTTATATAGTAAAGTGGAGAAGCATAGTTTGCGGCCGTCCTTACAAATGAACATCGATCAAACGTATAATGTTAACTTGGCCAGTAATTGGCCGCATCATTACGATATCTTACTTGAGGGACCGTGCTGCAATTGGTTACATAAACACAGCAAATTGCTTTGTCGTATATTTGTTATTATGAAACACGACATTAGTTGTTTCTAGAAATTGTATTTTACAAACCGGTCCTTTGATACAGTATTAATTTTAAATGTTTAACGTCCTAATTCAGTGTTAGAACAGTGTTTTGTTATAAGTGGCATGAAGTATTTCTGATGCATTTCGTTTTCTTTGTTTATATCGTAAGCCATGCCGTGCACATTGAATAAGTATGGAGTGAAATGTATAGTTTGAAATCACAACGGCAAACAAAGTTGAACGCCCCATGCAAAAATGGAGTATACTTGTCTGGATATTAATAAGTACCCTGACTTTGCCACGATTCTTCTAGGAAACAGTTATTTTCTGCACGGTCTTCGAAATCGCTCTCCATTATATCAGGCAGATCCGAGTCCAAACCTGAACAATATTAGTAAGACTCAGAATAAACGTTAACGTTGATGTTTGAGATTATAGTGTTAAAGAGCATGTAAATTCATAACGATTTAAATTTTAGACGGCTCTCTTTGATACTATTGTAACGAAAAAACACGAAGAATGAGCATAGAGTTCTTTACAAAGGGTCAAATCAAAAGCTTCAAGCTTGGTTGGTTACATTTGCACAGTATTGTGCAGCCAGAAATAACATTTTCTAACACGTTATACTTTATTGACATTGAAGTGTAAATTTTCGTGTCTTTTAAATACTGAAGTGGTTTTTTTTTTACCAAAAGTCTAATTAAATATATCACGTTTCGTTCATTTCAAGCTATGGCTGAATACTTCTGAATTTAAGAATGTTACGTATAGGTTATTATTAATAAATAATACTGTAATATACCTATATATTATTAAGATATTAAAATCTAAACATAGCGTTAGATTTCAACTTTCGAAAAATAAAATAATTTCAAATTTATACCATGAAGCTCTGACGTTAGTTTTGACGGTTGATAAGTTCTTCAATCGATTAATTTTTTATATTATATATAGGATGTAAAAATAAGAAGCCAAAACATTTAACTTGAATTAAATATTTAATAATTCTAAGGGATTCCCAGGTAATCGGCCCATAAAAAAACTTGTTACACCCTGTATATAGTACAGTCGATAGCACATAAAGCAATATGGTTACACGTTTCGAACCACCCTGTGCCATTGTTATAACGTTTATTTATTTTTAGAGTGTATAGCTTATGTTCTTTGCTACTACCACTTATGACAATGTATTAGGCATACTCTGTTATACCTAATTACATTAGGTACCTTATGTTAACCACAACACTATTTAATATTAACTGTTACAGCTAACTAAAGTTGATATAAAGATATATTGGTATTTATAGTTATCGACATAATATGTGACACTATAAATAAATAAACACTACCTATATTTAAAACAAAACATTGATTACTCGGGAATATAAACAACGTCGTGGTGTATGATTTATTTCATTATTTCGATAAGAAAAAAGAAGTCAAAGTTATAATAATGCGCTTACTGGATGTGTAACGGGGCCGTTGCAGGAACGGATGGTTGAAGAATGCTTCGAATGGCATGCGTTCGCGCGGGTTTCGTCGCAGCAGACCGATTAGAAGATTGCAGAGTTCCGGGCTGGTCCCCGATGGCATTCTGAATAATTGTTAACTAAATGTTATTAACCGATATCGTTGATTTAATAAGTGTTTGTTATATATAACAATATTTTCTAAACACCTTTCAGGTATAAGCAATACAGCGTAAGAGTTTAGTGTAATATATGACTATTTCGTTGGAAAATGACTAAATAGAACAGATCTTTATTTACTCACTTAGGTTGAAGATCTACGCTGTTTTCATAGAAAGCCTTCAGCTCATGGGGCGTTGTGGCTTGGAATGGAGCTTTACCAGTTAAGCACTGGTATACAATCGTGCCTAAACTCCACAAATCGGCTTTGGCGTCGTATTTAAGCGACATGATTACTTCGGGTGCCTGCAAGAGTTAAATAATATTAAGACCCAGTGTCTTAATAGGGAAAATGTTAATTATGTTTCAAAGTCGCATTACCATGTACATAGGTGAGCCGCATAGAGTGACAGCCATGTTTCCTTCTTCGAGGAACCTTGCAAACCCGAAGTCAGCTGCACGAAAAAAATAGAAGTTAGTCCACAAAATTGATTGAATCGTCTTATACATTAAAATTAAGGAGTATTTTCCGTCTGTCGATACTGTTATAAATAAATCACATAACCTTTCAAAACTATTTTTGCCTGCGAATAACAGGCAAATATGCGCATAGATCAAGCCACGGTTTAGTAGTAAGTTCGAATCTAGATGTTGATAAGATGCTAGCTTTAAGATATAGATTAAAAAACAAGTTAGTGAACAACAATGGACTCAGATTCGTTCAGTTCATGACCATGCTCAGGAATAAAACAATCTCCGTTTTGAGAAATATTTGGCACTGAACCAAAAGTGGCGGCTAACGACATTGAATCCACCAATTAAATAATACGAAGACGAAATAATGAAAATTTGGAAGTAAAAAGATGGAGACTGTAAATGATTTAAGATCTTAATGCAGAACACTCAAACAGATAAAAAAGATTTCATCATCATCGTTTCATATTGTAAAATAAAACCTTTTATAATACAATGTATGATATTAATTAAAAAAAAAAACTAAGTTGAAGTAGAGCTCAGCATCTGGTTTTTACTTATATGTAATATAATTAAATTTAATTATAAAACGACCACATGTGAAAAGAACAAAGATTTTTATTAGCTTACATGGCTATGGAATTTTAATTTTGCTAACAATTAAACGATTTCGCAAACACTCACGGACAAATTTTATTAAATTCTTCCAGTTAAAGGTGATTTGACTTATATCAAGAATATTATTCAAATCACTTTATACTAGTGGAAAACACTATATACTTGTGAAGTAAAAGTTACTTTTGACCAACGTAATGTTGGTTAACAGAGTTTTGCAGTAAAAAGTAATTTTGTGTTTTTGAGTTTTGACTTCAGAATATTAATTAAAATGAATTAAGGTTTGCCGTAATATAAGTAAAAATAAATTTAAGATTAATTTAAAATAAATCATATTTACGTCTAGGACAAGATTTGCCTGCATAAAGGTTGTCATACCAATTTTAAGCGTCATTTCTGAAGGATGCGGAGTGCGAGGTGGTGCGACATTATGTGTGAGAAGGATATTCTGTGGCTTAAGGTCGCGGTGCACGATGCCTTTGGCGTGGATGGCGCGCATGGCTTCCGCCAGCTGCCGTAAAAACAGCCGAATCGTGCCCTCGCTGAGTAGCCGGTTTGCCTGCAGATAATCTGCCAAGTCACCGCCATTGCAGTACTGCAAAAAAACAACCGTTCGATGGTAAACAGACTCGTATATTTCATCACCATCTTTGAGTTAAACATTGAACAGAAATACTCGTTATAAAAATAACGCTGTGCAAACGGGAGCAGTGCAAAGTATCTTGGATCATGAGATTCATAAACTGTGCATAAAATAAACAAATTTCTCAGAAGACAACGTTAACATGGCATACAATCAATTATCATATTTTATTTTTGAAATTCATCGGTATACAGTTTTGGTACTGACGTTATTGAAGGTATTGTATATGAGCGCAGTGTAGGAAAGGCACTCTTGCCAGGTAGTTTATAACAATATATGGAAAATAATTATAACGTTTCGGTTAAGTTTTGTATTGTTAAAAATGTGAAAAGTGAGGATAAGAGAATATGCGTAATATTGTCGATAATTATTCTATGAAGGGAATGAAAAGTTTTATATTGAAAATAGTTTATAATTTTCAATGAATATTTAGTAATGTGAAATCTATATTAGTAAATACCTACACTAATCGACGTTAGATAGGCCTCTGGTTATCTTGACCCTGTCAAGAATAAACATCAGCGGTTGTTTCTAGAATCAGTGGAATCGGTGTAATGTGATTTACATAAAGAGTTAGTGCAAATGATGGCGAACGGCCGCTGCGAATCAAGCGGATCACTTATACATCTTTTTAACCAGAAAAATATTATTAAAGTATTTTATGCAGCGTTTAATGTCAGGAAGTGAGCATTCGTTTTCCAGGTGATAAACTTGCCAGAAGTAATATTCGTGTTTCTCGTTCATGCAGACTTGTTATCAGAGTTGATTTGCGATAAGGTGTGCTAGCTGCTGGTAATCTTATCATTGAATGATAATAGTTATAAGTGTCAGTGAGTTATGAGCGCTGCGTACCGTTGGTACTTGTGCCACGACAGGTAACAGCTCCTGTGATCAGTTGGCACGTCTCACAATAGTGTCTGCATTTGTGAGTGACAATGACGCCGAAACATTTCTACCTATTGTTGCTGGCTCTTATTGCGTAAGTAATACCAACACTCTGTTTTGAATATGCCCATACTAATAGAAACTCACATAAAACATTTACTTGTTAATGTCTACGTATATGCGTCACGAGTACCTATTCAGCAAAGATGTACTTTCAAACTGTATTTGGCTTATCGTTAAGCCAAATACAGTTTGTTTTTGACATTAAAAAACTTCACCTTGGTATGGTGTAAAAAGAAAATAGTATCTATTTATTTAAGATACAACAGCTTTTCATCCACTTCACTTTAGTATCTTATGCGGGTTTATTTATTCAGTTTTATTTACATCAGTAGGTAGTTTAGAGAAGGATGCAGCTTAATCATAAGGTAGCTTTTTATGTAAGTACTAGATTTTGTTATACGACTTCTGCATAACAATGTCTGTGTAGTGTCGAAACCAAAGACATAGAAGCAACATAATTACTATACTATACCGTAGGAAGTAAATGTGTTATGCTTCAACCAATAAATTCGTAGTTATTACTATATAAAACTGAATGAACCCACCTTAGTAAATGTTTTTTTTAGATAATAATTAAGCAATATAAAGTGATATATCAAGTTGCCTTCGCTCCGCCCTTGCCTAGTTATCGCAAACTTTTATCTCTTATAAGTAACAACTTTACGTCACGTCGTTTTGATAAATACATATAACTAATAAGAAATCACGTGTTTTAACTGTTATAAATTGATTTTTCAGGTTCCCAAACACAATAGCGCAAAATGACGACGAACTACAAATTCCAGTCGAGAATGACAACCAATTCCCACCAGACAATCCTTCAGACATCATTGAAGGGAGTGGTGCAGGACTAATTGAGGAACCGGTTGTTTTCAAAGCAGAAATAACTCAAGAACCAATATTAGAAGACATTCGAACTAGAATACTGCTGGAAGATAACGTAGTCACACCCGTACAGGGTCAAGAAGACGTCTGTCCGAACCCTTGTGTTTGTCGCATTGAAGGGTCTACAAATGATTTTGTGATAGATTGCTCGGGATATGATTTGACAGAATTTCCATCACCGTTAAACGAAAAAGCCACTATATTAAATATACAGAATAATAAAATAACTCAGATACCAAAATCAATATCAACGATGAAAAATTTAAAAGTTTTAAAGGCCAATGACAACTCTATAGCGACTTTAATTCCTGGTGTAAGTTAACAGTTATGATATGAAAAACCAGAAATTGCTTGAATACGTTATTCTAATATTCATTACAAATATAAATGAGAAATTGATGCAAGCTAGATATAATATTACGTCATGGGCTCTTAATGATTCATGTTTCTATTCAAACTATACTAAAAATTAAAAAATAATCCTAAATAAGAATTAAGTAACTACATATAACACTATTATTTTTCAGTCTGTCAGCGAGCTTCCTGAACTAGTTACTTTGGAACTTCGAAATAATCGACTTGTTGAGTATCCAAATGATCTTAAGAACAGTTTTGGATTAATTAAACTGCAAGAGCTCGATTTAGGAGGCAACGACATGCGAACGGTAAAAAGAGTAATATTGTTTTTAAATTAGCTAATGAATTTTCTACAACAATCGTCAATTTTGTTATCTGATATATGGTATTCAAGATATTTTTTTCATTTCATGGAGAGTCACACTTGATATCTTATAATTTAATTTTCTTTTCAGACTATAACAGCCGATACTTTTTCCAAGTTTGAATCATTGCGAATAATTACACTTCCTTCGCCTACATTGGAGTTACAACAAGATTTATGCGACGTTTTATCAAAAACTTTAGTTAAAGTGTGTAGTGGTTCTTGTAATCAGGAATCGTATGATTGTAAAGATGTTAGTGATGCAGATGATTTACCTACATTGCCTGCAATGCTTGTACCATCGGAATCTTCTGAAGACGACGATATTGAGTCTAACCTAAACCAAAGCCAAGAAAATAAAGAAACTGTTAAAAATGATGACATGCCGAAAGTTTTTGATGAATCTACAACAACAGCTGAATTCGCTTTTCGATCTATCGTTAATAAGCAACCAAGTGATATAGCATCTTTTAATGCCCCGATTGAAATTTCTAAAGATGCAGATAGTACTACAGAGGCCGCTATAAAAATTGGCGCGACAACTGAGACAAAAACTGGTGGTGTAGACAGAACTATTATTGGATTAGTTGTGGTTGGTATGGTAATCATAGTAGCTGTTATAACAATAAAAAAGAACTGGAGTTCGATAAGAAATCGATTTGGATCCAACTCGAACAGAAGAACAATGAACCAACACCCTGGAGGGAATGCTAATGGCACAGCCGCACCTGAAGAGGTACCACTACAAGATAAATCACCTGTTTAAAAGAAAGTCAGTTCCATTTAATGTTTAAGAATTTTGATGCTGATTAGTAAATTCGATCTGAAGAATTGTTATTTATTGACATAAAATTCTATTCACTGTTCAGGAGAAATAATCATAAATAAATGCAGTGTTGCTTAATTGGATGACATTAATATTATATGGCTATTTGTTTTTACGTTGAATTACAAATTTTAACATATAAGCTAGTTTAAAAAGTGATTACTTATACGTACACATCAACGTTATCTTCTTGTATCGTTTTACACGTAAGAAGAACAGATATTGCATATCACATGTTAAATGATATTTCTAAATTTATAATAAACATTTGAAATATTAAAAATGGTTGGTAAAATGCCTTTTTTTACTTTTAATGTAAATAACATAGATTACTTTTAAATTAATAATTTTACATAAATAGAAAATAAGGATATATTTATATTAAGTACATGTTTTTGAAAAGAAATACCTAATTTATTTAATTTTGTCTGTGGCTTTGTATAATCACTGTTACTGATAATATATATCTTGTTGCTTATAGGTACTTATATGTTATGATATTGTCGACATTTATTTTGTAATATTATTAATCTATTTAATTATTACAATAAGCTAGCAACATACATTAGATAGTTTTGTATATTTGTGATTTTTGTTAAAATTAAAAGTGAATCAACAATTTCAACGTTTACAATCTTAGAGTTTAATTTTTATTAGTTCTTTTTTGTCACCCTGTGATCAAAGCTCCTGTGATGGAAGACGAAAGTAACTTAATATAGTAACAAAGAAAAATGACTTCTACCTGAGCCTATAGACGTTATTCTGTCTTAATTGAGTAAAGATCTTGAGTTTAAACAATTATCCCATAGAAAAAATTACAGGCGTTTGGCGCAGCAAATTGGTGACAAATTCGCAATACCCGCTAGATGGCAGTAAAAATCTTTGTAAATATAAAATAAGATTATGACTATTCATACAACTTTACAACTTAAAATACACTCTTTGTTTTATATTCTAAAATTTAAGCAATCTTAATGATCGTATGTAAGCAGGTCACCTTTGACCACACCACGTTGATACATAGAAAATCTCTTATCCAAATCACTACATGAGTACACAGAGTATTGCAACTTGATGATTAGAGATTTGGACTAAAAGGGGCAAAATAAATAGATTAAAAAAAAACTATATATGGAATAAACTCGAGGGCAACATTCGGGTATACAATTGCAGGCTGTCAAGAGATGTGCAATTTTTATATTCACACGTACTAAGGAAGCTTACTAATTTGCATCTTATGCAATTTAACTTTCATTCTGCAGGCGGTTAACTCTTGTGACTTCTAAGAATCCTTTATAAACTCGACTCTAACAACCCAGAAGAGAGCACAAAGAACAGCTCACACTGTAGGATATTAATCTTATGTGCAATTAAAACAGAAATATTGTTTGTAGTTTTGTTTTGCTGGTGTGCATTGATGGATATTATAAACCTAAGTAAATTATATTTTATAGTAACACTTAAGCACTTTAGAAGTAATTTCTCAATTTATGTTGATGTTCCTAAGTAATAATAATGCAGGTCAGTTATGTCCTCTTAAAATCTTTTCAATACAGATACTTTAAATATCTATATTGAGTACTCATTCTAAACCATTTTTGCTTATCTTTAACAAATATCCTCTAATTTACCTGTTTATTAACTACGTCACCATGTTCATATTTGTTTACGCGTTATTTACGTTTTGTGAATTTCTTTTGCGTATAACAGAAGTTTATAATAACAATACTGATAAAAATATGAGCAAAACAAACTTACTTCATAACATTTTGTCATATTCACACTATCCAATATGAGCATCTAATATTAATAATAAATAATAATATACGTATAAATCAATGTTTTTTTTTACTATTGCACAGTGGCAGTCAGGTCTTAAAGATGAGAATAGAGTGTACAAAATTTTTCTAACTGGCTCTTATTTGAAAGAATAATAGATAAACTAGATATAAAGTGAGGTGTTGTCAGTTTCCTTGGTAATTTGTATTTTTAATATTGTTTTTAAAGAGATGGAGATCTTCAAGCATTAATAATTTTCTTCTCTGCCTTTGCCAGAAAAATAAAAATATGCTCACGTTTGTTGTATGAGAGCCCCCTTAATTTTTTTTTTCGGAATAATCTGTGACAATTTTTTAAATCAGTTAATAAAACAGATGGTTGGAAAAAATATTGTTGTCAATTGTAGATACAATATGGACCTTATCGGGCACTGCAAATTAGAAGGGAAGTTTTGGACTTTTAGTACTACTCTTAATAATTAACTTATTACTACCTAATTTAGTATAAAAATAATATTAATTTATTGAGTACTATTTTTAGTATAATTTTTAAATTTCGTTGTTATTAATAGAATTTAATTTTATAATTAAAAAGTTAAAATATTTTTAAAAGACAAGAAGACCCTGTAGAGTTTAATATTATGATTATTTTTATTGGATTAAATTTTATCCATTTGTATTCATTTAAATAATATATTTTAGACATGGTAATATATATGTTACAACAATTGGGTATTAGGAGCGAATAACGACGCAATAACAATAGTGGATGTGAAAGTTAATGTAACAAATGGCTAGAGAGCAAACAGGCCATAGGCCACGGCACGGAATAAATACCCTGCAAGACGAAGAGCACACGGATCCACGGATCTGCGACTCAGTGGGTCGGCGACTCGGTGTATGACCGACATGCGACTCTCCAAGACTACACTGTGATGTGCCGTTATAAGAAATAGTATTAAAAAACAGATAAGTCCAAGTCTGACACTTCCGTCGAGGGCTCCGTATAAACTTGCAAGTAGAGAGACCGTTCATCACAAAAATAGTATCAAAAACATTTGCTCCTTTTTCCCGAATATGTTTTCAGTTGCCAAGTTAAAGCTAGCCCCTAAATTAAAGGACTTAGTACGCATTACTAATGTTCATATTATTAATTATTAATGTTCATATATATTGCTACAGTTAATTGTCCAACTGCAATTTTGTAATAGAAAAAAATACTTTTATGTCATACGGCGAGCGCTCCATGAGAAACTACGCACAAAAATAATACAAATAAGTACGTTTACCTCCTTGCAATACGCATTTACAAACACATATATAGGTTTCATACAGCTATATAACTACGTTTGTTCGTCTTTTGATCAACGACACACGTGAGATATGACTCAAGTGCAGTGACCCCGTTTACAGATTAAACTTTTATTTACTGTTCTGGCAATGTAATGACCTTTTTCACGAGGACTTTGACTTTTGCAAAGTATTCCCTTAATATAATTCGAATCCAAAGTTATGAGTTTGATGACTCGTAATCTGTGATGAAAGCGATCGAACCGAATTGATATTCAACTTCCCAGGTACATACATGGCAATCTTTCTATTTGTTCAAACGCTAACGATAACTTCCGAGTTTAAAAATAAGCTTTATAGAATTTAATAATATGTTGCAAGCTTAGGTCAATTAAAAAACTTGATTTAATGTATGGAATTGAGAAGTTTACGACATTTAATTTAATAGTGTATTATTTATTTTTAATAGATAGTGTTTTAATGTAAAACAAAAAATATGTCAATTTGTTAGCCAAAACGTCGCAGCTTCCATTCCAGGTCTCTAAATCATGTGATTATGAATAGTTTTTGTTTTAAATAAAATTAAAACGTTATTATATTTAATAAAACAAAGTGGTTATTGCGATAGATATTTCAATAAGACTTACGTAAATTTGGCCCTAGAACCTTTCACCTTTAGACTCATTGTATTTCTTTAACCTTTCGATTGCATGATGGCGAAACTGGAAAGCACATTGTTTCACTAATAGAAGCTGGATTGGTTTAAATTTACTTATTCATGAAATTGTGTTACTAACATTTTCTCTTTAGATTTTGTGATAATATACATTACATTCTTTTTATTTACATGGATTTAAAACGTGATGGTTGTTTAGATTCGTTGACCTACCACGCCTTCACATTGAATGAGCTATGATAAGGCGTCACATGTGCCACTAAAACTTTAAAATGTTATCCAGTGTACTAATAGTAAACACGTTGTTGATAATAATCTTCAGTGTTTTAAACTTTATAAAAAGAAAATTTCTTCCTTCGGCAATCGTGTAAATAGCGGTCGAATAAATAGGGTTCAGATAGAACTTAAGAGACTATAGAAAGAGTGGATGTGAAAGTTGATATGATGACGAAATTACATTGATACCTGTAGTCAGGTGAAACCATTATAATTGGACCCGCAGGACCAATCGAAAATATAACTCACTTCTTTGTATTTTTCAAATTACATACAGTCAAGTAAAGCATATTATACATACAGTGAAACAACCTAACCGCCATCGCCAGCTACCAATGACAACTTTACTCACAATGTTAGACGAACTGACGCATACGACAATAATTATGTCTAGACAATTAGGTTTCTTTTGTTTCTGCGTTGACTATATTTACTCATGAACGATAAAAGGTTTTACAAACTCTTCTGTTCTAAAAATCATTTTGGACGACTCACACCAATTACATTCACCAATCACGCAATTTTTTGTCTACAATATGAGATAAAATGTAATGAAAAAGATTTCATAGCTTATAAGGGCATGTTTAAATCATACGTTAATAGGAGTGCTTTATTATTTTTATACATAATGATGACAACACTAGAAAATAACACGACATTGCAGAACCTGTTTACAACAGAGAAATCGGTTACTGATCCTATATTGTTATTGTTTAAAGGCCGTATGATTGATATGACTTTGTGACAATGCGATAGGTACATAATTCATTTAAAAGACGTTGAAAGTAAAATTTCATATTAAGATAACACAGAAATACGAGTTAACATTCTATCTTTAGCTCCAAAAACTGAACTGTCTCTACCAATATAATTAAAAGGACAATTTGGCGACGTTTAATAATCGTAAACTTATGACACGTACAAACTTCGTGGTTATTCTCGTCAATGATGAGTGGACAAAGCTAACGTGTTCTCTGGTCATACTTTAAATAAAATATATTCGTTTTCGATATTCGCTTTTAGCGCGAGTTAGCTATTTATGTGCTTTTCTACCGAGATTTTTTTCATATTATATTAATCTTCGCAATTATTACATCGTTTATAGTCGTCACCTATTTAAATTGATATGAAGCAAAAATAATAAGTTATAAAACATACGATGTAGCCAGGCATGCTAAATCAAACTATACACTACTCACGTTTTCATTACAAAACGAGTCCTCCACCCCTGTTTTAAAATAATATATATTTCCTTTAACATTGTTTATGATCGGTTACGAGTAAAATAATTGTCATTTAACTGTTCAAAGTAACTTCAGATTTATTGTAAAAAAGAAACTTGCTTATGACTATTAACGGCGGACAGAAACTTGTTGATTCTAATAAAATTTGTAAAATGAATGTGTTAAAAGTATCAATTCCGAAAATTATTTTCATTTCGTGTCCCTTCACCTCACCTATGAGTTATTTTTCGTGTAGACCCATTGAAACAATAAAGAAAGTTCTTAATAAACGTAAAAAAAGGTACCTACTTAACATGACCATTCCGGTCGGCTATTCGGATGGCCGTTTGAAAATAAGAATAGGAGCAAAGTAATCGCAGTGATACGCGCATAATTTAAAAAGAAATAAGTGGCGGATAGAAAGCTGCGTTTTCCGCTACCTCACTTTCCAGATAAAAAGCAGTGGTTTCATTATGACGGGAGCCATGCGCCGCCATCGCACTGCGCCGGGAGAAACCAGCCTGACGCAATCGCGCACGCCGATTAGTATAGCCCGCAGAATGGATCACCTCTCTGTCCTACAGTCAAGCTACTCTAGCTAGCTAGACCCATGACGTGACTGGGTTGGCTTGTATCGCCATAAAACGTGTCGACTTAAATAGGCACTATTTATTATTGCCAGTAGTGGCAAATGGCGACCTGTCATGTACAAAACTCCTAACGCCTTTTCTAACTTAGATGGACCATAGTCGATTCTATGATATGATACTGGACTAATTGCAATAAATTTTGAACAAACAAACTTTTTTTTATATGATAATATCATAATGAAATAACCTAAAAAACAATAAAAAATGAATAAGACCTATTAGTACTATTACTGTGGTTGAACGCCACGCTCTAACGGCGCGCTTCGGTGGGCGGCGCAGCCGTTAACCATCAATTACGTTATTGTGCGTGATTCTCACGTAAAAACTATATCAGCAACGACTAGAAACTGTTCTGTTTCACATTTGCATAATAACTACACTCACGTTGCGAAAGAGGTGCAGTTTCTCCTGTTTTTAAATTCTTTATAGGTCCATAGGTCTATATCATGTTTGATTTATTGATATAGTAAAGTAGTATTGATATAGCAGATACTGCTATTATAGGAAGCCCTGCTCAATTTAAATCCCAACGGAGTGGAGTAGCCGACACGTGCGAGATAGGGCTCCGAGAGCGATTGTACACAAACTAATGCGCCCACGAGGTCACAAGCTGACTGGTTTAGCTATCTTTGATGTGCTCGTGTATTTAGAACTAGCCGAACAACGTCACTCAATTTAATTTAAAACTCGTTTTTGATAGATATTTTAAGATATTGGAAATTAATATTACTTTGTAGAATAGATACCTGATTAATTCTATTTTTGTATAAAAAAAGCTTAGTTAGAGTATGTTATAAAAGATGACCTCACTGCATGCTTTTATTGAGTCACTTTTCAAGTAAGGATTCACCAAACAGGGATCAAAATTGTCAACGCTGACATTTTAAAAAACACCGTCTTCTTTTTTTAGTTTTTTGATAAGTAAAAGTCGTGTGGATTTCACTCTATTCAATAAAACATACCGCCACCCCTCATTATATGTTATTTAAAAATCATATGAGAGTATATATACTTATTTCGGAAAATGTATTGTGATTTATATCTAATAAAAAGATGCGAAATAATTAATCTGTTTTTGTTTTTATTATTTTGTCTTTAACAAAAAGAAGCAAGATTTTGTACAGATCTATTTTCGTCTCTACTCGCATATAGGTACTTGTCGAATATACGTCGATAATACGCACGCAATATTCGGAAGAGGTCGTTGAGTTATTATTAATTTAGCTTCAGAATTTAGCTCACGCCACGAATCGGCCTAAACGTATCAATTTTACACGAAGCATTATCAAACGCCTAACATTACTGTAGTTTTCTGTACTTATCCTCTCTATGGTGTTTAATTAAAATAGCCTAATTTTTGCTCTTAATGACAGCAAGAAATTAGTAACTAAAACCACAATGTCGTCAAAATGACTACGCCGTGACACCTCTGGCGTCTATCTTGAGATCTCTCCATAATTAAATGGTCGATGGCTGATATATGTACCACTACCAACTCGCAGATTTTCTACATTCTATTCGCACTGCTGTACCTACTTCGCTTGTGATCGGAGAAACGAATACGGTAGACTAATGTTTATCAAAGCTTATGAAATCGATTGTCCTGAAACTTTAGCTTTGTCTAAAAGTTTTTGCTCTTTGAAATCAGAAATTAAATAAAAACATGTATTAGAGCCACTTAGCATTAATAAATAAACGCCGTGTTTTAGGCTTTTTGGATATTTACATATTGTAAGGAAGCATTTTTTTTAAGTTTTTTTAAGTTTAAAACTGTAATCCTGTAAGTATTTGTCGTAAAAAGTAATGAAACGTTACTGACACTGATAATATAGTCAACATTATTAAAAAATCGCTAACAAACAAATAGTTTTAATGCGAGATGTAAAACGCACACGTGCCGCATTCAATAATTGCGCGTCGAGTCGAGCGAGGTGAGACGAGCCATAATAATACACGCCCTCTTGCATCATTTCGACAAACGTGGCACGCCTTGAATTTTAATTTTATAAATATAATAATAGCTGCATTATTATGACAATAATAGAAAATTGTACATTTGGATTTTCATTCATTATATTTTTTATTTCTTATATTACTGTAATCATAGGAATTATAAAGATAATAAGTAAATAAAAGCGTTCAATAAAAAAAAGTAAAAACGACATAATGTACATATTTTTTATTATTAATTTCAGCATTTAACTGTTTGATTTTTATATGTATGGATTATTACTAGAAAATATGAATTTCTTTAAATATGTACTTATGTATCAATCAATAGCAATCATTACAAGTATTTATAAGTGGTACTTAGGTATTATGTACATAATATTGTTTAAAGTATGTAGGTATTACATAATTGAGCTTTTCCTATGGAAACAAACTAAAATTGAAACTAAGTCTGGCAGCAGAGATCAGTTTCCGCATACCGTCTATTAAAGCGTTTAATTTAATGATGGCATAGTTAGTAATGTCTTTTGTTTACATTATAATTACCTACTTAAAATTCTATATAAATAATTACGTGAACTAATAAAATAAAGACCGCCTTTTATTAAATAAATTGAGAAACATTACCTACTTACTAATATTTAATGTAATGGTTTAACTAGTAAAATAGATACCTACGTCATGGCAAAAACTTTGTACATTTATTTTATGTAGGTAGGTGCCTGTTTAACAAAATGAGCCGTCCACAGCGAATATAAAAACGACGCAATACCGAACTCTTCCGCCTTGTTTTTTTTTTCAATCTACTTTGAACGACAAAAGATAACTCAATGGTTCATTCTGAACGTAGAGATAAATCGTCGGTACAAAAAATAAGCAGTGGGGGCCATTGAATCGCTCGTCGTATAGTAAATTTACTTTTATTTATTTAGATATAGGAAAGAAAAACGTCTAAGCAAGACAACGCAGATGGAAAAGCAAAACAACATCTTATTTTTCTAACAATCTGTTTTACTGATTATATTGAAAACATAAAAACAATCCCTTTCAAAATTAAATGTGTTCGATTATGTTTGTTCTAACTTTCCTGTACTAGGAACTAACCACATCATGTTGAAGAACATGAAGCTTAGTGTTTTTGTACAGTAATTACACCTTATCTCATTATTACACAAATGTTTGGTGAAGTCATGGTCGACAGCAGCCATGGCGACTGGCCACGTTCCGTAGAGTCGACGAGATGAAACGTGCCAATGAACTTCACTTGACTTTAAACCACTCGAGGGCATTGCTAATTTGAATAGCTAACACTAATAAGAACATAATAATTTGAGTGTGCTCTACCACAGGTTTTCTTTGAAGATTTTGCTTCATATTAGAATGACTTCAATGGTAATTATGATACAATGGCCGTGTTGTAATAATATAAATATATTATCTTACAAGTATTTGAATATTATAATTATAAAACTAAGTACTACCAGTCCCCATTTCATAATTTCGTTGGAATAACTAATTGATATTTTTTTGGGCACATTATCGCTTATCTGAGGTGTTATAGATCTAAAGATCTAGAGGTATATATTTCTTTATAGCTAAGATATACGTAATTTTGCTTCGTGATTGTGCAATAATAAACATTTAAATGGTTGGATACCTAGAAGCAGTCTTTATTTTAAATATTTATCTTCAACAAGAAACAATATTAACTAAAATACATATATTATTTCTCCATTAAATAGGAAGTTCAGATCAATAATACCTACAGTAAAGACGTAAACAAATATAAAATCATACCCATAACCATTGAAAAAAAAAGTCAACTTTATCTTGCATTTATAATCAGTGACTACTAAATGTTGGAACAATGAAATGAATTAATAAATGATAACAAAATGTAATGCGTGTCTGTCTGATCGATGCGTGACAAATATTATTATCGCTGTAAGAGGATGCGTGGAAGTAAATTTGTGACCTGAATAGGCGGATTACGCAGACAACAAATACATTCTCAATCACATATGAGACGTAATTTAATACGAGATTAAATTCTAAACAAATACGTTGAATTTTGTTAACTTATATATCATATTCGCCAACTTTACGGTTTTCATCGGCATTTTAAGGCCTTAGGTTTTACTATTTTCAAATAAGTGAGTCTATGATGATTATGATTGTTATTTGCTTCAGTAACATTGACTTTTCTTTTGGAATATTGAAAATAATCCATCATGATCTTAAGAAAGAAATTAAAAAGATATTGATATAAAAAAAATTGGGCGACTTCATAAAAAAATTACAATACATCTTTATTTATAGATAGGAGACCAATATTATTTTGACCTCAGTCTCGGGTTACTTGTTAGATATTTGACTGCAGTCAATTTTATTTTGTCACATTAACTTTGAAGATGACTCATATTGTGTTGTGATTTATAGATAAATACTCGTTTGATACACGTGTTATTGTTTTTATTAAAATCTAACTACAGCAAAACCCGTATCAATTTGCAAACTCGTCTAGAGTTGGGTAAACCTGGCGAGATAAGAATTTGAAACATTCTTCATCCGATTATCACATTTGTATTTAAAGTTATATTTCTTTTATTAAATTCATTACGAAACAAAGCCAGATATTTATAAACGCTCCTCTATGTTGTTCCTATAAATTGCGTTGCTCAATTAAACCAATTGCGGATGTATTACTTGTACAAAACGTAATAATAATAGTCATAATAATTTATCTATAATAATTTTCTCTAACACTTTCCTTCTAAATGGCGTGGGTAGTATCTACGCAATATTATTTATCTATATCAATCGGATGAACGAGTTCGAACCGTGCCACATGAACACGAGGCAGTCTTCTTGACTCGCTGCCCGCGCCGCGCCGCGCCACCCGGTTGCATGTGTTCGTCACGACCACAACACCAACATACGCCACACGCGGTAACAATACAGACACGGTGGCGACAAACTATGTCGCTTATGTAAATAAGACTAATAAGTCAATTTCCCTATTACCTCTATTGCTAACAGATCACATAAGACAACGTATGCACGCTTCGAAAAACGAAGTAATATCCAAAACCAATAAAATAATGATATCAAAGGTTATTAGAACAGCGTAGACATCGACTTGATCTCATGTCAATATAAATTTCCAGTTCACTGTGCTAGTGTGAAACTTCAAAGAGATAAGAATTCGTACATTGTCTGTCGTTTATCTACAGACTAATCTTTTCATTGATGTCCCCTTGACCTATTACAGAATTTAGCTGCGTAATAAAATTTAAATATTTGGTGGGAATTTACAATTTTTATGTGGCCGTCTACGAGTTCTGCGACATCAGTGACAACGACCGACTAGATTGGATCGGCGAAGCGTGGTGCTCACGCGTTATTAGCGTGCTCTCGGTAGGTCCGTCGACAGTCGTAGTTATTCGTCATATCTAAAGCGATGACCTTGCTTCAAATTCGTGCGCGCAATGCATAATGCGGAAGATGTCTGGGCTTTTGATGAGTGCTATTATTCTATTATAATTTTTGAGTATATATAATAATACATACACACTATTTATTACTACTACTACTTCATGGGCAAAGATTTAAAAAATAATTGTTACTATGTCGCCGGCTCGATGTCGTTTAAAGACATCACTTTGGCAATAAAGAATGAATCACACTAAAGCCACTAACAAGCATAGTTTTTTGTTTGCGTAAATGCGATAATATTTTTTTTTTCTTTGTATTAAAAACAAAGACTGTAAACGAGGTTTTGTTTACATAGATCCGAAATAATATAGACAAGTTCTGTAACTTTCTGCCAGTCACCGATTCTGATTGCGATGTCACACTGTAAGCTTATCAGGGATAGATTAGGGACAAGGCCATTAGGTTATGGGCAACACTAATTGGCCTAATGCTTACTAATAACTTGGTTATAAGTTCCTGGTAATTGTATTGTAACCGCTATGCGCAAACAAACTAAACATTAACGAGGCAAATTAACATTGTATGTTAATTTATGATTCCGGGTCATTTGTGTTTTCAATTTAAACGATGAAAATTGAACTTACAGAATACTTGTTCAATTATTCTTTAATAGAAAAAATGTCTAAAACTTTACCAAGAAGTTCTGTAATGTTTCTTACTACCATTTAGAAATGAAATATCTTTTACAGCACAAGATTTGTTAACGTAAAATTTAAATAAAATTAAGTTGATGTTGTGGATCTTATATAATGTAGGTTCATATTATTTATATCCCATGTTATACAAGTACTTATTTATTAGCTATAATAAACGGAATTTACATAGACGCTTCTTAGATCTAAACGAATAAGTCCTAGAGTCTATAAGATATAAACACGCATGTAAAAACGACCATGCCTCCGAGCCCTCAGGTAGGATTCGAACCTTTCGCTATCCGGGCGTGTGCTCCGCCAAGCTACCGAGACGTTGGCAGAGGCGTCGAAATTTGCAAACGTATTTCAACTTCTACTATGAGCTAGTATCGTTCCATTAATGATATACGCTAACTACCTTCAATATCGAAAGTTACATTTTTACAAATATTAAACTTTCGATTAAGATGGAACTAGCTATAATAATGTATTTAACACGATCACGCCTCCGTCGTTTTTTTCATGTGTATTTTATGTCTTATAGAAATATGGCATTGTGATGCAAAAAATAAATGTAAGGGCCTATGCACACTGCGTTTTTTAAAGAGAAGGCTCTTAAAGGGCAACACTAGAAATCGTCGTAACAAATGTTGGTACAGCATGTAAGTATATTTCCTTTAATTCTGATTTTGATGAATTCACAGCTAATGCGATGTTATTACCAAGATAGGTTTAGAAATAATTAACTACTAATGAACTTTTGCATTATAATTCGCCTAATTATTTTTTATAGAAGGTCTACGTCAATTTAATTTTGATATATTTCACATCAACTTAAAAAAAGTTATATACAAAATTAATTATTAAATTACGTAAGATTAGAATTACTAGAAAGTGTTTATACCACCATCGTAAGTTAAAAGTACAGTTTCCAAATGAATGGGATTAATCCAAGTGTTATTTTACGCGTGTTATTTCTGTTCCACCAATGATTGGCAAACATGTCACTATTCGGAACTGTGTTTATAAAGCAAGTGGTAAATCCGTAACACGTTGAACCATTCACAAAGCTTGCTATAAACTGTTATAGAAAATAATATTTTATTTGAATTAGCCACCTTTAGTTAAATCATACTGGGTACATCCATACAATAAATGTGTAATAATTTTGTAGTACCAAATAAAATAAAAATGGAATATCTTTATTTTCTAATTGTTACAGAGGCTTTTTGCTTGAAATTTGAAATAGAATTATCCGTAAAACTTCGAACAATTTTTTTATAGTAAAAGCCAATATTCTCCAAAGCTTGGACGCAGAGAAAATATTGTAGATAACTAATAACATGCCTCTTGACGGAGACTAAGCGCAGAGACGTGTAAATTATTACCCAACCTTAACAAAATTAATTTACAGATAATTAGTTTTTACATGACTCACCTCCATAACGACGTAAACATAGGCAGGACTGTCCATGCAGTCGTGCATCGCCACGAGGTTTGTGTGATGGAGGGCTGTCAGTTCCCGCAAAATCTTGATTTCCTTCACCAAAATCTCGGATGCCTTTTGGATACCTTTCTTGGTCACTACTTTAACGGCCACAGATTGCGACGGGTTCTAGGAGAAAAAAAGCAATATTTGGTTTACCTTTTTCGCAGAATTGCACATCTTAATCAATGCTTTACGGATTACTAAATAAAAATTGGTTGAATGAACGTAAGAAGAACTTTTATGGTCACGATTCATTGCACAAACATACATAAATAAATATACCTAGGAATTAACTAACCCACTTCCTAATTTAAGTGCGTTGAACTGGATTCGGAAGAATATTCTATACGTACAAATACTGACGGTTTTGTGTTATGATTAAAGCATGTATAAGAAAGGCTTAAGAGACCAGTATATGTCTCACAATCATTGAGGTTATGGGCACAAACTTTCCCAAAATTGACATAAAATCTTATCAGAATTAATTTCACATATGGGTATGTTTGAAGAGTTTGTCTCTTTATGCTACAGTTATAAAATATGTACTGATATTCAAATCAATCTATCTTGAACAAAAAAGGTTTCATATGAGATCTTCAAGAGAGTGGAAAATAAACTTAAAATTAAGCGGTGCACTCACAAATATAGGTCGACCGGCCCAACCAAAGGCGACGATACGTTCGAGTTTTATAGTACGTGTTATAAAATGGTACATAGAACTAGGTAGTATTAGTTATAATTACAAGTCAACTACATGCTAAAATGATAACGCAAGTGCATAAAGCGTTGCATAAGGCCGTCGCAGGTGGGCGACTAGTGTGTCCAAGGTCTGTGTATCTGCTTCTTCTCAAACATCTGCCTTAGCTTGGTACATTTAATATTATTAACCTACAAACTTTAATCATTCGAAATAATTTTGTATATTTATTAGGCATTATAAAGTACGATCATTATAAATATCAAGTTTATATATATATAAGGGTGTAAAGTCTGCGCCTGTAGCGTGCTAACATTAGACCAACTGACATTCCTAAGTCTCGTGTATAGATTACAGTTTAACCTGATTTCAACACAAGTCCCGAGCGTGGTGGACTATTTCTTGAGATCAATATATGGAATAGGTGCTATGTATATGTGGAATAATTTACATTCTGCAGATTTAAACAAATTATACTG
Organism: Calamotropha paludella; assembly: GCA_927399485.1. Lineage (NCBI taxonomy): Eukaryota > Metazoa > Arthropoda > Insecta > Lepidoptera > Crambidae > Calamotropha > Calamotropha paludella. The sequence goes on along the minus strand of OV656813.1, from coordinate 17,574,087 downwards.
GTGGTATTTTGGTGGCATTGTTGGTATAAAAACAAGCTTGCCCAAAACTACTATTTTATTTATAATATATTTTTACGGTGTTATAATTTATTTTCTAGATTATGTATACATAAGCAGGCCAGTCTCCGCACGTGTTTAGTGCCCTTGGTACGCACGATGCGTGACATATTGTTTGAATTAACATTGTCCAGAGGGGAACAATACGTAACAAAAACCACACAGGTAGTCGGGACAGGGCATGTCCACTGACATATATATACTTAACTGACAAGATTGCTCGCTGACGACAATTATTCATTATATCAGGATAAACTTATATAAGATAGCAAAGTTGGCATACACCATATATGATGTATAGCAATCTTTACTATATGCATATAGAATGATAAAGCAACGATCGCTAAAGTATATACCATAAGAGTTCATCAGTAATCAATATAATAGAATTTTTATAAGCGTTCATTAATCTAGGATCCTCTTTGAAAAGGATACACTGAATAGATGTGTAATTTGGTAGGAAACTTTAAGAAGATTGCATTTGACTTCTTGACTGTTCTTTAAGTCCATCATATACCTAGATGTTACTAAACAATAATTTATTAAACGAGCTTGCTAAGGTTACTCTCGGTCATGAATCGAAAAAAATGTAATACGCAATCATATACAGGTGGATCCGCAAAAAAACACATACTCGACCTCTTTTGAATGTGAAGATTTTTTGTCAATTGACAGCATTTAACTTATGTACCTGGTGTAATTCACATCTGGTAGTATGCGTCGGAAGGAATATTAAGTTTTGAATAACATAATTAAGCTAATGCGAAGTTCATTAATATGACTTTTCGTTATTGCACAATAAGTCATAATGGAGTGAAGCCTAACATAATTGAAATAATTATAGAAATAGGAAAGATATTTCCGTGCCGTCACGTCAATGTCAAATGGAGTGGTTAAATCGCCATTGCCTTAAATTTTCTGAAAATTAGGATTTCATTAAATAATAAAAGATTAAAAAGCGACAAGCACGGGTTTATTATTTCTTACATACTTTTAATTGAATCAATATAATAAGAGACGTAGAACTTATATTCCTAGTGTTACATTTACTAGTTTTCAAATAAATACCTATAGCTACACTTGATTAGACCAAACCGGACTGAGACGTGAACGTTCTCATAAATTTATATCCACTATTTATAAATGGATTGAAGTGGAAAGAAAAAATAGTCTAGTCATGTTTTATTGAGGTCATTTGCTTTTGACCACATAATAAGGATCTTCCACGAGAATACACTTCAACTAGAAGTGACATCAGACTGATGATTTTAGTAATTGAACGCTCCATCTTAAAAAATACCCTCGGACGAGTATAGTAGTTTATCTGATGAATATACTTTTATTAAATGGACAGATAATATCTTTCATCATTACAACAAACAGCGCTATTGATTGTGTATATAACGTAAAGGAGGAGTATATACCCACCCTACCTTTTTTATAAGAAACTATTTATCGACTTCCGCCAACGGGTTTACCGGGGCGCCAATTTTGGGTCCCTTGACTGGGAGTATATTAACTCCTAAATACCTATAATAGTGTCCGACTGAAGTTTGTTTTCGATTAGTTTCGGCAAAAATCTAGTTTTGTTCAAAATTTTCCGGGCCAAAATCGGCTGAAAGTTCGACCGTGCCGAAACTCATTGTTTATGAATAAAACTAGCTTCCGCCTGCAGTTAATATTCTTTACTTCAATTTTCCGAAATAACCAATATATTGTAAAGTTAAATATAAGCCTGATTCTTTTCCGAGCTCTAATATCACGCAATAATATTGAGTGAAAGTTCGACGTTCCCCTAACTTAGGGCGTATTCGTGCTTCTTTTATTAGCATCACTGGCAGAGTTGAAAGTTTCGTATATGAATACTGCTATATATATATTATTTAACTTTATAGATAGGTATGGTAGTCAACTATCTCCCCGGGTTGGCTTGACATCTTAAAAAAACAACCTGCATATTTATGCATTAAAGATATACATTAAATCAAACAAGTTGCTAATCAAAACGCTCAATTTAGGAAGCTGTAATTTGTATGTTGATAATTACAACAACCCCCCTGCCAAGCGTGGCGATTATGGCAAAACCCCTCAAATGGATATGATGTTGATTTACTTTTTTTAATTACCACTATATTTTTTGTTATTAAACGAGGCTACGACTACAATATGAAATAAATAATATCAAACCATTATGTTAATTACATGTCCAATTAAGTTTCCTTATCGGCTAATATTAACATCGATGCCGAAATTTCGGTTTCAGTTTTGGCTGCAGATTCAATTTTCTGTTTTATTGTAAAACAGTAAACTAAACTTTTTAGCTTAATCAATAGAAATCATATTTAAAGCAAAGTCTGATTTCGAGTATTGGCCATTGGAAGCTTCTAGGCCCTATGAGCTTTGTAATAGATAACTTGCCTTTCTAGTGGTGAAGTAAAATCTCATAGTTGGCTACAATACAAATTTTATACACATTTTTAACAAATTTAAAAACGTAGATTTTGCTAACAATAGATTTGGCAAAGTACATAATTTTGTTGATGTTTGTTTTGTGAAATTGCGTCATTTGTAAGCATAATAATCATCATAAGAACAGATAACGAGATTTTTATTTTTATAATTTTATTAAAGAGAATTATAGAAATAATAGTATTGGCACCCCATAATTTTGGGTATACACATCTCTTTACTTGAAGATAGAAAAATAATACTTTTTTTCTAATTTTAGCTTTGTTATGTATACCCACTGTCTGTTCCAATTATTTTAACGTTATCAATTGTAGCTATACTATACCTACGAAGATCTCGAGTATAAATTCAATTAAGGGCACGTGCAAAATAACCTAGTTAAAAACCAGCTCACGCGTAAACCGGACTGGGAGCAGCTGATCGAAAACCAGCTTACTATATTGTCAACAGTTCGCTGGCTAGATCTGTCAGAGCTGTAAATTTATATTTTGTTATTATACGCATTTAACTGCTAGCAGTTAGCTTACAATAAAAAAAACATGTTTACGTGTTAAGCGGGGTCCCGAATCCACAACACTACGCTATCGAGGCTAATGCTATTCTAATTGTTAACTCGAAAAACTACATTTACTTTACAATTAGAATTTAGGGCAAGGCCAAGGTCCTAAAAATTGCCATTATTGCTCTTAACCTCAATACAACGTGATTTGAATCCCAAATCAATTAGTGGGTATATGAGAAAGAAATAAATTTCCTTAGTGGTCCCAAAAATGGCAGAAATCAGATAGATAAACAATAATGGGACCTGAGAAGTAGTTCTCCCTTGTCTATGAGAAAATAAAATTCTTTGTAAGAAGAACTGTTGTTAAAACTAGGACTGGTTCGCGAAGCTACAGTTTATAAACAATTTCTTAGCTAAATTACTGCAGAAAAAGCTGTGGATGTTTTAAAATTTATGTCAATTTTATTTGTGCATGCAGTAGCCAATATATTTGTACTGCTGCTCTGTGGGGTATAAACCAGGGCAGCACAACTTTTGATAATTAATAAGAATAATTTTGTAGGGTGTCTAATGACACTGCGCCTAACTTAATGGTTTTCGTTATTGCTAAGTTTATTACGTTATATCAGCTTTTCGTACCGCCTATGAAAGCAAATTACTTTGAAATTTCATCTATGGCTCAATCGGGCTACACCTTTGCCCAATATAATATACGGTAGAATCACAAGTCGCTAGGTAGCTACTAGTTCCCGGTAGGCTGGTGGTTGAATATATGTATACTTGTCTGTTTATGCTGTGTTGCTTGAGACATGGTTAAATAAAACTGCTGTTGGTCTTCAACTTCAACTTTATATAAATTATTGTATAAACATACTGGCAGGGTTGGAGAGCAAGTGGTCAGCTTACCTTGCGCCTATTTTGGACAAAGTTCTTTAAAATATCTTGCTACCAACACAAACTCACATTTTCATAGATTTTGTAAAAAAATATGTATTTATACAGGTAGTTAATAGTTAATGAAGTAATAATATAATCTAATAAATCAATATGGACATTAAAGCCTGATGATTATTTAGGAGCCTAATATATCCACTACAAGAACACGGGTATTTCCCATGGATAAAAGTGCAGTATGAGAATAGGTTTAAACCCACTATGTAGGCCTAGTGCATATAAGTGGGTGCTAGTAACTGCATAAGTAGCCAGGTCTATGTTCATAGTTGACAAAAGGGTTTGATTAGAAGAAATAGAGTTTTACAATTATTACTATGAAAACCAGTACTAATCTAAATCAGATTTAATATTTATGTTTATGCATTGTTCAGTACACCTAATTTAAACAGAATTTTATAGGCCAACAAGACAACAATACTGATTTAGTAATTAACTATTTTGTTGTGTCTAGTTTATTAATTATCTTAGACAGACTTTAAAAATTAAAATGAAAAATGTGGAAGGGTATTTTGATTGAAAATTATGTTTGATTGGTTAGAGTAACAATTTAGAATAAGGTAGGTAACTTGATGTTAAATTTATTGTTTAGAAAGTTAAAAGAAAAAGGCCAAGTCTAAAATTTTTAATTTAAGATATTTTGATATCAATAGTATTTCAATAAACATATTTAGAATATATTTAAAATAATGCACTTAGTGCATAGTCTTACAGATTGAAATGTGTGTGTGTATTATATTTTACCACGTTTTTCTTATCTCACTTTTCTTATTTTTTTGTCTGTCCGGGCAAAATCTTGCAACTTAAATTTGAGGCACTTTCCGATAAGCTAGAAAGCTGAAACTTTCAGGATAGTTCAGAACCCGATGACAATGCACTCTAAAGCAACTTTCAACTTTCCAGATGCACTTTCAGGTCCACTTTCGGCAACTTTCACTTTTGTATGGGGCTTATCCGATTGTTGCGTAACACATGGTTACTTCGTTGAGTTAATAATTAAAAAGAATAAAATAATTATATTAGATTTAAAAAATATAAAAATCCCACGTTTTTCAATGTCCTAAAAAGAATAAAATAACCCTGCGGGGCAAAGCGAGGGGCCACTCAAAACGTGGGGGCGCATCTTTACAATAATTAAAAGTTTCCATTTTGTTATTGCAGAACTTAGAATGATTACACTGAAAACTAATGCCTGTGACTGCTTTTATATAATACTTGTGATCGCTTGAACCCTCTTTATAAAATTACACTTAAAGCAACATAAGAAATATATTAAAGTAAGAAACTGGATTTTATTTATTACAAATAAAGTAGAAAAAATTATAAAGAAAAAGTAGTTTTTCCTTTGGCATTGAAAGGGTTTACTCTCTAACTTTTATTTATAAACAAAGCATACTGCAAAATCAGCTGATTTATACAAAGCCATTGATATTGATTTTAAAAGCCTACACTGATCACATTGGTGGCATTTTAATTTTTAGCTCGATATTATTGCTGAAGAACAAAATTAAATGTAATAAAAAAAAAAAATGTCTTGATGCCAAACAAACGGTAACAACGATGACGTACTGCCGCCACCCACAATGGCAAAAGATCAATAACGAGGAAGAAGTGAAAAAAATGTAATGGAATGCAGGGTGGAATAAAAATAAAAAAAGTGAAATCATCAGGTAAAAATAGGACAAGAACAATGAACATTACTGAATGTACCTTTCTCTTCCTTCCTTTGTACACCATCGCAAAGGCTCCATGTCCAATAATGTCTTGTTTGGTGAATTCGTATTCACCTACTTGAATTACCTCCATTTTCACCAGTTTTCCTTTAACCACAGACATTTTCACAGTTTCTATTTATTTACAGTCAAGTGCAACAAAAGATCAATAAATTAGTGATTGTGGATTTGGGAACTTGACTAGGCGCTACATTCTGTCTGACCGCAGTGAGCTCCAAATCACTTCCTAGATTCCCGATATTTTGATATACACTTTATCACTACCTAGCTAAACATTGTTACAGTTTAACATAATACAACACGCAATGATTGCAATATGTGTATAGTGGTGAAGTGATTTTATTTTGTGTTGATTTTGCGGAACAGAAGACAATGTTGCCATTGTATAAAAATAGTATATATGGTATTAATAGTAGAAAAATATACGGTATACAAAATGTACCATAACTATTTACTTATATGTAATGAGGACTTATAACAGTGCAAAGACGGTTATTAAAATAAAGTACCGCTATAAAATTAAGAGTAACATAGAATTCTCAGCTAGCCTTAAACTTAATACCATATTAAAGACTTATCCACATTTCAGAGTAAAGTGTGTAGTTATATGGCTCCCATTCAGCTCCAAAGCCCAAGCTTTCAGTTCGAGCTACAAAATCGTTTCTAATGACAGTGTAAAATAAAATGTGGACGATGGCGATGACAGGTTCGTGGAAAATGTCCAAACGACTGGGTCTAAGGCCTTTAAAACTTGTCGTTTAAAATGAACCAAAAAGATCAGTGACCTCACCAATGAGCTGATGGAAGAAAGGCGAAACTTGATAATGTAGTCTTCTAAAGATGCTGCTCAGTATCGGCATCTTAAAATACATATTTCCAAGTCCATGACTCGCGACCTACGCCAATTTAATACAGATCGTAACAAAGAGGCTACTGAGCATAACAAGGGCTCAAAAGTATTCGTAAGGGATTTATCTGTTGGCCAAAGTCAACTGACCAAGCTGAAGGTCGAGGATGGCAGAGTAATTTCGTTAAAGTTTCGTTTTGTTGGGAATGGTCGAGACGTTCTACGGACAATTATACAAGTGTGTCCGCATACCTGCCATTAACCTAGCCGAAGATCAGAGAGATAATTGCCCCGACATTATATCAAAGATATTCCGGACATCAGTCTGTACGAGATTAGAATAGCTCTCAAACAGCTAAAAAAATGGTTGTCTGTAAAGGCAGTTTACGGACGATAATTTTACATGATAGCGACATAAGAAAACATTGATGAAAAATTGCATACTTTTATGAATTGAATTATTATCACTGAATTATCATTATTTTGTATAATACAAAGAAGGAGTTAATTCAAAATTATTTTTCTTTTCGATAAATAAACATGAAGTTTTTGTAATAAACAATGGAAACCACATTAACTTTTCACGCAACACGTGCATCCGGCGGTCATCGATTTATAAGACGTTGTCACGTCAAAAACAATAAGGCATTGGGTGATTATGAAATCACGGCTGAGCTTTTGAAAGCAGGCCGAATGCTTGTACTACAGGTTTCTCAGAAGCTATTCCAACATACTCGAGGGTCAAATGCCTACGGCATAGCACAGAAGAGTGGTGATAATCTTCTTCAAAAAGGGCAGTAAAAACTTTTTGAAAAATTGTAGACCTATCTCATTTCTGAGTCATTTCTACAAGCTGATTTTGAGTCATTACGAATCGACTCGCTCGCCGCTTTGACGACTTCCAGCTTCCCGAATAAGCTGATTTCCGGAAAAGTTTCAATACCATAGACCACATTCATACCCTGCGGTAGATTAGACAGAAGACTGAGGAGTACAATCAGTCACTTTGCCTGGCGTTTGTGGCCTATGAGAAAGCGCTCGTTTCGATTCGCTGATGATATCTTAGTCATGGCTGAAACTTTGGAATTAGCGTGATAGTAACTGCTCAGTTTGATCATAAACCAGTTCCTTTAACCAGTCAGCTATGGAACTTTTATATTCGTTTACCGTCATTGTATATACATATGTGCTTGTGTCTGTTAGGTCTATTATAAATGTTTATAGAGAGATTAGAATAATGTTGTAGACCGAATTCAATTCCTTCGACAGGTGGTTTTATTACACAGTAAGGATTACCTTTGAGATTATAGTTGGGATTACTTTATTATTTTTATGTACTTTAAGGACACATTTCAATACATACAATTGTCTAACAGTAAGGACATTTGCTTCACTATATAATATAGAAGTGCTGTACATTTTGTTGTAAATAAGTAATTAACGTACACATTCGATGAAAATATTCTATATAAAAATATATTTATATGTATAGTTATTGAAGAAAAACTATTCGTGATACTAGTAACACAGCAGTTATGTACAGCAAAGCAACATTATATCGACATAAATATGTCGACTATATATATAAGACTTTTTGGCGGGAGCGCGAAGCGTCACTTTAATGGTTTTGGTTTTCTTGTTAAATTTTGTGTTGTTGTTGATATTAGTGTGTAATAATGGTGGGTTATTAACCACTAAGTGTTTCTAAATATATATGAGTGTTGGCAAGTGAAAAAAAACAGGTTGGAAGGTGTCTTTTTGCGCTCTCTCAAGAAGGCCACGAGGAGGTTTCAGTAAGATCAGGAGGTTCTTTACTGAAACCTAGGAAATTACTCAAGAACATAGAAAAAAAAGATTATACTTACTTGACACTGGCTAAATGCACAACTTGTGCAAACCATAAATAAAGAAAAAAAAACATATTCAAAACAGTCAAATTTCTCCATATGATTTTCTGCTTCTAGTTCAGAATATAGAGTTCAATATTGATTGAGGAAATATGACAATTTGTGGTAGAATGACAATTTGTTATTTTACTACTATACCAATACACACCATCTGTAGGCTTGATTAATGACGTTTGTATGACTTTTATATCTCGCTAAGAAATCACAGATTAGAAAATAAAGGTAATATTTCGCAATATAATATTTTTTGCTTTATTAATAAATTTATTGGAGCATGCGACTACTATAGTGTTATTAATTAATTTTTGTATGAAGTAGCTTAAAATGGCTGATAGAGATCTAACTATGGGCCCCCGTGAAGGTGTTACGTACCCAATAAAAGTGCAGTATTGCGGCAATTGTTCGATGCCGATAGAATATTGCGAGTATTATCCGGAATACGATAAATGCAAACAATGGCTTGAAAAGAATCTGCCCACGGAATTCGAAAAAGTTAAAATAGGTTTGTACTTTTCTCACATTTTAATGTTTTGATGTAATACACAGGTTATTTTTACCCCTTTCTTTTGTCTTCTTTTCTTAGATGAAGAAGAAGGTGCTGGTGGAGAGGAAGAAAAAAAACGTCAAAAGCGAGGTGGTAAAGGCATGCTAAAATCAAAGAAAAAGGAAGATGTCCCCAAGCTAGTTCAAGTTTCCCGTGCTCCTCGTGGAAAGAAGAAATCTGTTACTGTTGTATCAGGATTAAGTACATTTGGTAAATATTTGCATTCTAGTGAAAGTTATTCTTAAAAATACTTTGTGTGTTAGCTTGCTGTAATTAATGAGGCTGAGAAAATTTATGTATGTAATTTACATGACACTGATGACAATCACTATTTATGTTGCCAACACCTTCCATTGAATCGCTTATCTTTATTGTTTCAGCAGATGAGATAAAACTTGTAGTTAAGAGAATTGGAGACTAATTTTCAATGTTATTAATCTTCAGATATTGACCTGAAAGTGGCAGCAAAATTTTTTGGCACAAAGTTTGCATGTGGCTCGTCTGTCACTGGTGATGACGAGATTGTAATACAAGGAGATGTGAAAGATGATCTCTTTGATATAATACCAGAAAAATGGCCAGAGGTAAGACAATCAATACATGTAAACAAATATGTGAAAACTATTATATTGTAACATAAATAAAACCAACCATTAAATTAAATCAAAATTCATTGGTTTTCGACTTATGACCTAAAACATTAATTTACTTGATTGGGTTTACCCTGCATTAGCCCGCAATCGGTCTATCATTTTAATTCTAATTTAAAGTGTAGAATTTAGAAACTTGGAAACTAGTTTTGTGCTGTTTTATATGTATATAGGTTGGCTTTAATTTATTGAAATCACTTATTTATAAAAATTAAGTATAGGTTAGTAATTATTACAAGGTAAAATTAAACCACACCAAATGGATTATAACTTTCTATAATTTGATCTTTTATTGATATAAATGCAATGCAATTGCAATTCCATATTAGTCATGCATATTAATAATTTATTTTCTTACAGATTGATGAAGATAGTATTGAAGATCTAGGAGATCAGAAGAGATAGTTACCATTTGGTTTACTAATCAATCTTGATGGGTCTTTATTTCTGTATTATTAGCATATACCCAGTGGATGATTATTGATTTTTAATTGTTTATAAACAATTATTGAACAGTGTTAGCTATTTCATTGAAATATTTTTATAAATGTAATATCTATCAGTTATTTTAAGCAATAAAACAGAAATAAAGTGTTTTAAAGTATTTTATTTCTCATAATATATGCATCCAAATATGTGTCACCTCATTAGATATCTGTGCCCCAGTTAACTGAGCTGTTAATGGTGAGCTTGTGCCATTTTTGACTCTTAAAATATCTATTGATTAAGTGTTCCATTACTTTCCATTTTTACACAGTCAGAAATCTAAAATTTTATTCCATGTGATTGATGTAGCTTCAGTGAAAATTTAATTGATTGTACCAAAATATTGGTAAGGAAAGTTAGTTATATGGTAAGTATGATAACATTGGTAACATAAAATATAATATTTTTTGTTTAGTTATTTAATAAGCAACATTAAGCGTTTCATTAATACAAAATTTTTAGTTTTGGAAAAGTAATATACCTATAAACACAATAATTATAAGCAAACACTGTCAACAGCATTTTAGAAATTAGATAGTTAATTATAATTATGTTTAGCACATATGCTACAACTTATAATTAAAATAGAATGGTTTTACTTTATATACTATTTATACTACACAAATGTCATTTCTAATTTTAATAAAATCGAAAGAAAAAAAGTGGTACAATCGAGCTTCCATTCTGACGACAATATTTGTCTTTGTACAAGTTAATAGGGCGCATGTGGATTTATAACGGAGCGCTTTATTCAAGAGTGGTATGGAATAATGGCATCAATTCTCATATAAAAAAATACAGTAATATATAACGTAACTGAGCAAGTCTTAGAAGTTTCCTTCATTGGTTAAATGTGTGGCATACAACAAAAGTCAATCACTTGTTTTTTAATAACAAGGATTAGAATATAATACTCTTTTATAACATACTAGCTTTTACCCGCGGCTTCGGCCTCATTTAAGATCATAAATTTCTTTTTTTCTATAAAAAGTATCCTATGTTACTTCTAATACCTCCAAAAATATATGTACGAAGTTTCATGATGATCGGTTTAATAGTTTTTGCGTGAAAGCATAACAAACATACTTACATTCACATTTATAATATTAGTAGGGATAATGTAAACACTGTGGTGAACCGTTTTCTTTTTGTGATTTTGTATGTACTTTTTTGTTATTTAAGTGACTGTTATAATAGTCATATAAATTTATGATGGCGCCTTATGTTCCTTTGCCCCCCGAAAGAAAGAAAGACGAAAACGATAAAAATAGTCCATACTGAAAATTCTTCCAAATCCTGGGAACATGAGCTCTCAACTGGATCAACAACCCAAAACCACTAAATTTAGTTTATAGCGAGCACAATAAAATCAAACTTAAACTAAAATGCAAGCGTCAATATCCAACTTGAATATCCATCATCTCGGTATGCGCTAAATAGCGGAGAAAGGTGTACTAAAGGGGTTTGAGTAACTGAGTAGCCTCCTCATTGGGGATTATGAATCCAAGATTGGTCGAAACAACCCGCTTGATGATGACGATGACACTGACGGTTTCGGCTGAAAGCACCCTAACCACAATCCTGAAAAACTAATGGTGTCATCCGCATATTAATCATATCAATTGATTGATTATCAATGTCAAGACATGAGGATGATAATTCTGTATGTCGGTTGGTACGGCCAGTAAGAAGTGGAAAGTGGCTCACTGATAAGTTGGTAAACGACTGGCGTCGAAAGTGGTTTTCTTTTGTTTTGCCTTTAGCTGTATATAGTGTCAGTATTACTAGACCTTAAAATAGTATTTTTCATATGAAAGTGAGAGATAAGTCCTTTGCAACCCATCACAGAAAATAAGAATTTTTGGATGTTCCATTTGGATTATTGAATTTTCCAAAATATATCATGAGATTTGTGTCTTCAGAGACCTGAAAGGTGTGGTTGTGCTCTTTAACGATGTCATTTTGATTCCAGCACACATCAGCGCACCAGCCTGTAATTTGCTCCCACATAAAAAATTAAGTCCAAAACCTTGTACCACCACAAAGAATCTAAAACAAGCTAAGATGACATTAAAGGAGCTGCTCGTCTACTATTTTCTTATGATACTGTGGTACCAAATGCCCCTGAAAGCCTTGCTGTACTTGGATTCAAATTCCACAACTTGTGTTGCCCGAACTCTTCGGGCTTTTTTTATAATCGATTTCCCATGATATCTTAATGGCAGTCGATTCCTTTAGAAGTGGTTCTATTGGTGGCTTAGACGGCCTGAAACCGCAACATCTTAAGGATCTTCTGACAGGAAACTGTGATGAAGCCGGCGGAGCCCTTCTGAAGGAATTGGCAGAGCTTGTGAATTCGCTGCGGGAAGAGTTAACTGCGCAATTCTAGATATCCTTTACGGTACAAATTTGTGCGACATTAAAGAAAAGGATGGTGGGATACGACCAATTACGATAAGCTCTACATTACGTTTTGCGGTGAAAGTATGTTGCAAGTTCATTTTCAGCCTCGTATGTGACTACTTTGCGCCGTCACACCTTCTATTTGGTGGCTGTAAAGTTGCTCTTGACTCGTTAAAGACCTTTACGGAGAAACAAAGCAACGATTTAGTATTAAAGGTGGATGTAAAAAGCGCTTTTAATTCTGTAAACCTTCTTTATACAATTCACTTTAACAGGTTTACCAACAAAGCTGTTTTATAAAGAACACCTTCAGTAAGGTGTCAACAGGGTGATCTTCTCGGACCTGCAATTTTTAGTTTTTACTGTTTATCGGCTAATTACACGTTTACGATAAGCCTGCGTCACCATTCAAGCCAGATGTACACAAATCTGATTTTATTTGTCATCAGAAAACATATTTTCTACTTATTAGAATCAACGAAATCCTATATCTATTGTTTACATTTATCGTTATAGGCATTATTTAATTTTAGTTACCTTAAGATTCCATTGGAATTAAGTGATTGTGAGGACTCTACTATGCTGCGCGCACAAAACTGAAGTTCCTCGGAAGAGATAACCTAATTGCTCTACGTGGCATATTAGAAACCCTCTCGTTTTAAAATATAAAACTGATTTTCCTAACTAACTGCTCACTCAATTGATACTACGTTTATTTCGATAGCTGATTTGATGACGAAGATAAACTCGTCAAACTTTGGAACTTTAGATTCTCTTTCTGTAAGTAAATAATGGTACAAATGGTACTATTGTTTCAGGAAAAGATAAATCAATAAACTGAAGTTTGATAAAAAATACAGTATATGTTGTTTATCTCAGCGCATAAGAAATATTTTTTTTTTTGACTTTCAATTTATTAGTTATATGCATCGGTGTACTATTAACAAAACTTTCATTAATTAATTTAAGACGTGCCTACACAGTTGTACGAGACTGTAAACTATACGAGAAGCAGTATCATATTAGTTGAAATAATAATAATAATAATATTTCTTACATTCACACCAAAACCTTCACATTCACAGCCTAGGCCAAAGTAAGCACAGTAAATATATGATACATATACATAGGTATGTAATATTTATAAAAATATTTATAAATACCCATGAATCAGGTACAAATGCTCGATTTCATCACACAAACATTTGCCCCTTCCGGGATCGAACCCAGGACCATCGGTGCGAAAGGCAGGATCATTACCGTCGCACCAATCGGTCAATATTTTCTCATTAAATTTTGTTAATTACGTAAAGGAAAATCGACAATGGAGTGCATACAATACAATATACTACAGCTGAGCCAAGCATATCTCTTATAAGTAATCAGATTTTCTTTACGTCGCACTAAGGAGCATTTTGACTTTAAAACCGGACAAAATTATTTAGTACTTTTATTTTATTGGAAATGAATAAAAATACGTATTTGATTAAATAAAACATATATTTTTACAAAAATGGCTAGGCTAGGAATGATAAAAAAACCAACAACATTATTTAATTCTAATCTTAGTCTGATTTATCAGAGTAAGCAAGACTCGTTGATTGGTCTACTTCTGTATCCAGTTCTTCCGGCTCGAACAACTCAATGGTTTCACTCATGAAAGGCTGGCTTTTGCTCGGGTAACGTTTCCGTAAACAACTAATAAACGGATCTGATGTGAGCAGCAGTCTGTTGAGGACATCTTGATTACATTCTATTCTCGAAAATTTACGGGCATAATTTTGCCGGTATGAGCGGTAGTGCTTATTACGGGCTTCCGCGGCCTCTTCGGATAGTTGTCCGATGGGAAGGATAGCATGTTTTATAACAGTTGTACCGTGCACTAGGATTTTGTGAAGAGTTGGCGTCATTGGATGCCAGCCGTACAATTTGACATACATTTTTGCAGTATCTTTGCAAAACTCTCCAAACTTATCTGCATTTATTTTGTGGCCAGATGACATTGCTTCCAGAATCACTTTAAGTTTAATTATAAACTCTTTATTTATGCCACTGATTTCAGCAGCTAGATCAGGATCGGCGAAGAATCTTCTAGACGTGTTGCCTGAATTGGAATTTCCGAAACCAGCTTTTGGCATATCTATTACAAGGCCAGTCTTTTCTCTATATTTCTTTTGGATTTTTTCTTTTCTTTCTTTAACCAAAGCCTTTTCTTCTGCAGTTCGGGCTTGCCATTTTTGCAGAGGAAGCTTGTAAGCTATGTGTAAAACCGTTTCGAAGAAACGGATTCTTGCATGAAGAATTGACAATCCGAATCTTAATGATTGAGTATCCTCTGCATTTAAATTTTCAAAATCATTAAAAGCTTTGGACGTTTTGCCACATATGTAACATCTCATAGTGGATGACGTGGAAGTAGCTGCGTTGCAAACTTTTGCATCAACCATGGTTGGGAGTAATGTATGTCGCACGAAAGTGGCTCTATTATGATTTTCTATTTCAGTTCTTAATAGTTGTTTTGTTTGGTCTTCTACATACTTTATTTCATCATTTGTAACATCAACTGTTTCGTGGAGAAATCGAATCCGGATTGGCCGACAAAACCGAGTAGATGACGGTGTCGGATTTTGCCATAAAGTCTTCATTTTGTTCCCAATATGTGACTGTAATCTCAAGGGTACCAATGAACTTTGAAATATATTTGAGTCATCATGAGAGCTGTCTAAAAACTTTTGTTGGTAGGTAGTTTGATGAGAGCCATCACAACCCCATTTTGAAATGAGCTCCAGATTTTCCAATTCTTCTGTTGTACAGTTTAGGAGTACATCTTCAAGATAAAGACAAAGTCTTTTAGCTGTGTGATCCAGTAAGTCTTGGAGCACAACTTCTACACAAGTCTCCGTAACTCGAATTGCCTCTGGTTTTGGATAGCAGAGTTTCTTTGCTTCTCTAATAAGGGTATAACAAGGGAATATACCTTTAGTTGCATTGTGGAGTAACTCCCATTGCTTCCTTGTAAAGCCACCTTCGATAAAAATGCGCAAAGCTTCATCAGGTGTGTACTTTTTTATTTTTGGTTCATGAGTAGTATTTATTACTTTTCTGTACCGCTTCGCTCTTGTTGGTGAAGAAGTTGCATCTTTTATGAGTTTCAAAGCCGCAGCATTTCCTGACACATTTTGACTGACGCTAGCTGCAAAAGTAAGCACTTCAACTGGTACCTCCTCACGAAGTTGTTTTGTTTTCCGTCTTTTACTGCGATCAGTCAATTCTTGGAAGTCCTTGCTTGGGCGCCCTGGTTTGGTGTTTTGCTTCCATATATGTACTGGTATTGAATTACTAAGCCATCTTTCGTTTTTTTTCATAAATCGGGGTCAATATAATTGCACGATGCCCATCTCTTCTTTAAATCTGATTTGAAATGTCTTTAATCGTGACCTAAGGTTTGAAATTCGTTCTGGGGACATTTCATTATTTCTCGGAGCTTATTTTCCATAAATGATACTTTGTCATCTAACTTTTTAGCTGGACTCTCTTTAAAAATCATATACAACGATTTCCGAGACATCTGAATGACATTTGATGTCGAATCTGCAAAGAAACGACGAAATTGTAAATGAGCTAAACAATAGAAAAATCCTTATATTATTTTAAAAGTACATTTTTTTTAATTGGTGGAAAGATGTGAAAAAAGTTTTTAGTGTTCTGGCATGGTGAAACTCTATATTTTACCACAAAATAATAATTATTACCCGATCTAACCCGGTACTATTACAAAAGTACTAATTAGTAAAAAAAACATACACAATATTAATTATTTTTCTCTTTTGTTGATTATGGTTCTAAAAATACATAAAAGTCATTCATTTCAAAGATAATATACATTTATATTAAGTACATACCTTGCTCTTCAGATTCCATAGCTAAAAGTTTCCACAATCCACTGCAAACCACTTTTAACACCACGTGCAAGTTCGAAAACAATAGAACGTATCGAAAAATAGACGAGCGTACTACACGGAGACTAGATTCCGACTACCTTACCGGGACGCGCGGAGGGGATTGGTTCGAGATAGGACTGGTTTATGATAGTACCATTACTCAGTTGACATAATATGCCAACTTGGGCGATGTTCGCAGAAATTTGTAATTGTCACTTTTGTCCGGTTTTGAAAACAAAATGCTCGTTAGTGCGTCGTTTTGTTTCGAGATTCAAAGAGCTCAGCTGCTGTAACGTTGGTACAAGTGACAACTCTTAAACGCGAGATCGGCAAAGTCTAGTTTGGTCGGCTAACTTTATGAGTAGACAGATTTTAGTTGCCGTGATCTAGGTGGCCCAGCCACAGCATGTGTGTGAGACCATGAGACCGAATGAATAGTATCTATCGAAATATTAGAAAAATGTTTTTATTATAAGCAAATGCTGTTTCCATATGTATGCTGTAAAATAACTAATTTATATCTTATTAAATACTATTAAAGGCTTGTTTTTTTTATTTTGTTTCCCTTCCGGACTCAGGGGAGGGAGGTGGTGAATCCTACATGGATACCTACATCTGCCGGCCGAGAGGTTATGTCAGACTCATTTTCTTTATTTTTTTTATTTAAGGAAACATACAGCCTTTCATTTATTTCATATTTAAACTAACATAGAGTAGAATACATTAGCATTAACAGTTTCCAAAGCTAAGTTTTACACAATAAAATGTTGATAAGACACACAATTGATTAAACTTAAGATACAATATGGTACTTCAAAAAAATTTAAAACTAAGGTACAACTGCCATTACATTGATCTTAGAAGACGGCGATATCTCGCCAACTTTTCATGGAATATGTCAATGTGAATAAATGTTTTATTATATGCAATTGTAGCTCTTACAATAAAATTATTTTTAGTATAATTAGTTCGACAAAGAGGTATAAAAAACGTATTTTTCTGTCGTGCGCTGGTCTAGGGCACTGAAATGTTATTTTGCTTTGTAAATAAGGCGAATCAATCAAATTTTTAATGATTTTGTATAAGAATATTTGATCTCTGAAATTGCGTCGTGATGCTAATGATTGAATCGAGTTCATGTTATAATTTTTAAATCTAAATTTTAAACGTCTAATGAATTTATTCTGTATTCCCTCCACCAAAGCTATGTATTAGGGTGGGTCGCTTTTGTATGGAAAAAAAAATTGTCTAATATGTTTTGTAATAGTAAAAAAAACGTGACCCACATGCTTTTATGAAAAAATAGCGAAAAAAAAATTTCTTGTTTAATCCCTTCTACCCGCGCATTGAGTTTGAAAAATTTTTTGTAATTTTGAGAATTATTTGAAAATCCATTTCTTGTGCCTCATAGGAAAAACAACTACGTAAACTAATAAAATAAAGTGCTTTTGGACTATTTTTTTATTAAGAAAGAAAAATAAACAAATAATAAGACAAAATAAAAATAAAATATCTTCAAATCACGTTAAAATCTTTTTTACTTTCGAACTTAGGCATAAGCGTTCGTGAAATAACTTTATTCTTAATTAAAGCTTCTCTTGCTGTTTTGTGGCATAGCTGTTACTGTTTTTACAGCCCGCTCCACAGCTTGAGTATGCCATGGTAGCCGCAGAAAAAGGACTTCATCATCACCACCTGACTCAACTAGGGAATGAAGAGTCTTATCCGGAACATTGGTCAATATAGGTGGTTGCGAGTAAGATTGCTGCCAGTCTATCAAATCGATGTAAGACGAAGCATTTAAATATATCTTAGGCACTTCAAAGACTCGAAGCTGAAGGGATTCAGATGATTTCCTTGCCTCTCAAATGCGTCTAGCGGCAAGTTCTCTCACATGTTTTTGTTCGTCAGATAACATAGACAACAGCAAATTCTCTGGGTGTGCAAAAAAAGCATTTCGCTTTATTACAGGATCAACAACACTCTTTAATTCTTGCGGAAGATATCGACAATTATATACCAACTTCCAAAAGTGCCTTGCTCCATCTTTACATGTGGGATTTAATTTGATTTCGAACCAAATAGGAGCATATACTTTAACTGCAAAAGTAGCGAGTTGTTTCAGTTCGTTTGTGGGTATCTCGGTAGCATATAAGCGCAAAATCCTGTTGGCCTTTGTTAGCCACCTGGCATGTGACATTCTTCCCGGAGAGCGATTAGACAAATCAGAAGAGCACTTACCACTTATGACGGCAGATGTGATATCATAAAGGTAACGTTGATCAGAACTGAGGTCTTTTACATTTGAAATGTTTGGTAACATACCTTTTCAAACACGACAACAGAGCGCTTCTCCCAATCATCTAATAACTTTCCGATAGCACCTGAATAAGTATTAGGTCCTGTTGTGGTGCCATCAAGTTTTGCAAATAAATGTCTTAAGGGCAGTTCATTTAAGTGCAAAAGGCATATGATCCATTGAAGTGGTCGGTGTAAACGCTTTTCTAAGAGCCGTATGACTCCGCCGTATTTGCCCGTATTGGTTACCGTCCCATCACAACCTATGGCAAGAGTATCCTCTAGAGACATATTCAATTGACCTGTTACTGTTTGAAAGATAGCAGACTCCAGCCCTTTTGCAGTTCCATGGCTTGGGACGGCATATCCGACATAAACTGATCCCGGTTCTTTAATTATTGAAATATGTTCTTCCACGGATGTTGAGCGGTATTTTTTTCCCCCTTTCATAACAATTTTCAGGGTCTTGTCTTTTCGTCCATCAAAAAATAAGGCAGGAATAATATCTAGTTGGCCGTGAGATAAGGTTTCTTTCCGTAATTTTTGTCTCGCTCGTCACAATTTCGACTTATCGATTACTTCGTTGTTGATTTTCACATCTTGCAAAACAGCAGAAGCGACAGCAGCAGCTGCTCTGTCGGATATCCCGTATCGGTCACAAATAGTTGACAAATTCTTGAGAGATGCTATTTTACGTTTTTTTGATGCTGGTTTTGATGAATTTGAGGGCAAAGTTTGTTCTTCGTCGCTACTTTCAGACGTTATAGAGGTATTAGGATTTTCATGAGAAGGGCCCGGTTCACAAACGCTAGAAACGTAATAGGATTTAAGCTAAATTTTTCTATCACTAAGTTTTCTTTTCCTTTTACTTGTCAATAAATCAACAGTTCCTATAATCATTTTTCTGTCTGTTCTCTGATCTATTAAAAAAGCTCGTTCTTCCTTAGGAATCTTTTGGTCTTTGGAACATTTGCATAACTCTAAATCTTTACACTTACATGAACTTAAATCAAACAGTCTTTCGGAATTTCTATGAAAATCTTGAATCTTTTCTTCTGACAAATGCTTCAAAGATTTTAATAAATTTTTACACTTCGCGTGGTAACTTTTAATCAATTGCATCACACGATTATGAGATACAGTAGGAATAGACGCTTTGCTCCACAAATATTCAACTTTAGATGACACTTTTTCAGATATCTCATTAATGGATGGCTCTTTTTTTGAATTGTTCTCAAGTTTAAGCTGATGTCTTACTAAATTGTAATACACTCGAGAGCAATGAATCCGGGTCACTTAAAGAATCCTAAAAATCTCGGAAACTAAAAATGCTAGGTTAACGCAATAAATTGTATTTAATAGACAATGTAATACTCCTTAAATGAAGGTATTACTTTGAGTGTCTTTTTCTTATTTACCAATGCTGTGAAATCGATAAATTAGTAAAGTTTAATAAAAACCACATAAATAACAATGTTCTTCTAGTGAATAAGCTACATTAAATAAAATGTAAATTTAAATGTTAGTCAATCTTCAAGTAGGAACAAATTTCTTAAACATCACAATAAACTATCGGCTTATATTGTCTTTTTATCATCAATTTCATTATATGTTAAATCCTCTAATTGCACATTGGTCATTCAAAATCTTCTTTCGTTAAGTCCAAGCATACCATCTTTTGCACGAAGGGCAATTTCTCATGTCTGCAAAACGCTCTTCATTACACGCGTAGCAGTACTATTTCTCTTTGGCGTCTACAGTGTTGTTTTTCTTTTGTTTTTATATTGTTCACCTTCTTCTTCTGCTCTTTCTTCTTAATTCCACTTGTAGAGACTCTTTGGTTGCTTGAGCGTTGTGGCTTAAATTCAACTACAACCCTTATAAAAGTTGAAAATAAAATGAACTTTGATTATTGAAAGTACATATTCATAAGTTTAATAAGGGCCGGCCCCTTTATCCGCCATTCACCTGGCCCTTATTAAGCATTGATACTCATTTTACTTGATCCGAGATAAAATACACTGAATCAATAAAATCTTTCGAACTCACCTTGCTTTTACATCAATTAAACTGTAAAGTTTACTTTGAAACACCAAGTTTTATAAACAACAGTAAATGTCACGCCGAATTTTGTTGCAATTAAGAGAAAAAATTACTATTGACTGACGCAGACCAAATCTCTGAACGGCGACGCGGCTACTGACAAGATCACCCATCTTGATCGTGCGCGACTGCGCTGGCGTATATTAGCCTTCCTATTGGTCCTTTACACGTGTGCGTAATTAAAATAAAATCAAACCGTTAGAAGTACACTATTGTAATAGTGGCCCTTGATAAACAACGGCTCTTGTTACCCGCAGGTACCTTATATTTAATGTTCTTTTGTTTAGTCATTGCAATCCGGCGTCATTTTCAGTCCGGCCGGATACGACCGGATACGACCGGATTCCCATCAATCCGGCCGGATCCGGTCGGATCCGGCAAGATTGATTAAAGTAAGATGATTTTCGCTTTTTAGTACAAAATAAGTGAGTTAATCAAGTGTCACTGCACTTATATGTAGGTAGTTTATAAAAAATAAATCACAAATATATAAAATCAACTATATTTTCTAACCAATGTTAAGACAAATAGACAACAAGAAAACAATTAAAATTTAGTAGTGTAGGTTACTAGTAATATTTTTACGACGTAATGAGTAGCTCAGTCTTTCTAGATTTCACTTTCACAGATAGATCAATTTATAAGTAACAATATTAATTATCAAGTAACTATAATATCTAATAGATACAATTAACCTTACGTAATTAACTGAAATGAGATCAAAATCATTATTAAAGTATTTGAGAATGCTAACAAACAAATCTTATAGGTATTTATGATTATGAAAGATACCATCATGATTTTGATGAATCTGTCGAACGAATGAATGAACAAAAATTAACACAATAATGAGTTAAGAACTCTTTAGTTTAATCAACTTACGATAAATAATTATTTTAAGTAATAATTATAAAAATATAAGTATTATAAGAAAATCAATATTGATTTTGAATATAAGATCGTAGAAAACAAATATTGTTAATTGTGTCATCAGCTAAACGACTTCTAATAGAGCTGCAAATATAGCCTGCGGCCGAAAAGGCCCTTTCAGCAAATGCAATGCTTTGTTCTGAAATGTGTTTTTAAACCTTTGTAAGAACCTTTACTTATTTTTAATATGTTAGAGCAAAATGTGCACTTTGCGTTTACAGAATTGTCTTCTTGCATTTTTTCAAAGTAATGCCATATAGTTTTCTCACTCTCTCCATCGTAATCCTCCTCATTTTGAATTGGTTTTGAAAGTGACATGTTATGTAACTTTTTATAGCTTGGATATACTAATATAAAGTACACTACGCTGCGAGTAATACCTGTAACAAACAAAATAAATTAATGTAACTCAACTCGTAATAACTCGTTCTGAAGTTGAATAATTCAGACAATTTGTGTGAACTATCCAGCACTATTTATTTTATAAACTTTTTTATAATTCTTACACTCATAAGTGATCAAGATTCATTTATCGATTGAGCAAAAACAATATCTATTCTATTTAAATAAAACACTTTTCAACTGATACAATCGCTCGCGTAAATACAAGAACAATATGATATTATGTTTTTTATTATAAGAACAATATATATTTACTTACATTTTGATAAAGCAGCGACAAAACAAATCACATTTATATCCTCGCGCGACTCGCGACTCGCGAGGCAAATGACTGTCTGGCTGGCGGTGGCGCGACGCGGATGCGGGGGAGTGACCGGGTGGTACTGGCGAAGCGTAGTGGGGCGACTCGGCGACGAACGACTCTCACGCATGAACACTACGCACAACGCATTTAAAGTACCTACTCATGCAACAGCTATATTATTTTCCCACAAACTGCTAGCACCGGATCCGGTCTTCGGATCCGGTACATTGGTACCGGATCTGGTAACCATTAAATGATGCCGGATCCGCCGGATTACAGGATCCGTTTTTCCGGATTGCAATCCCTACTTTTGTTATTGTTCGTATTAATTCCAATATTATCATCAAAATTACAAAAAAATGATTGTACAATAAAATTGAGCTTAACTCATTTCTGGCTCTCGATTTCTGGTCGATGTAAGTGATATAAAAGTTTTTCATTATTCTTAATTGTTACATTAATTAAAATAATTAATATGTATTATTTAACTATGAAAAGTTTGATAGATTTCAAATAAAACTCTGATGGATAGATAAAGTATCAATTTACTGAATACAATAACATCGATACAAAAGTTTTCTTTAGTGGACTTTGGTTTTTATTCGGTATTTACATAACTTCATATTTTTAGCAATTGTTGTGCGAAGAATTAATTAATTGATGTTATACCAAGTGTTATACTAATTATACTAAGATTAAATGAACATTGAATGGAAGTTATTCGACTAATATTAATCAGTGTTGAAATTAAAACACTCTATTAGAAATAATATGAAAATGTTTGCAGCTTTAATAATTCACGTCGTTTTGACTGACGTTGTTTGTTCGGGTACTTTATGTTACATTTCTCAATTACTTCATCAGATAACTATGTAAAACAAAAATCTATATTTATAGATTTGAAATGATTAAGATTTTTTAAATTACAATGTTCGCATCTTTGCAGTGCTTAACGCTCGCCTTTTGTTAAAATATATTCCTTTAGAAAAATATTAACATGATAATAAAATAACCTGCCGTTGTCTGCCAGTTCAACTTACACAAAATGTGAAATTTATTTAAAAGTTGAATTGTTAATATTGCTCTTTGTGGGATTCGAACTACCTGCAACTGTGTCCGGTCACAGGAACACCACTAGACCAACCGGTCGTCGAAAGATTTAAAAGTTAAAGTCGAACATATAAGACTTCAATAACAGTTGACGAACATAAGATGCTGTGGTAAGCTCTTCTCTATTCAATTAATAAAGGTATGTTTCGTTTGAACGGTAAACATTGCTTTTATTTACTAATTGATTCATACAGACTACAAATGTGCTGTAGACTTTTAAAATGAAACTTTTCATTTATTGTAATAAATATTATTTCTAGATATACCGATCCAATTGACATATTGGACAAAAAGTAGGTATTTAAATTTTTATGTAGATCTGAGTTAAGAAAATTCTAGATTAATTACTGTATTAAAACAAATGTAAGATTCTTCTCTAGTGATATGGAGGTGGCGTTTAGACGTTTAAGACCCCTCAAATATATAATAAAAAATGAGGTATTTAACTTTTTATCAGTGTACAGCACATTTGCACTCTAAGATGAAACTACACTCGCGAGCAAAAGTATGGAATCACTTACTTGACATTGGTTCCGAGCTATCTTGAGTACTAAATAATTAGTTAATAATAATAAAAATGGCACCATTTTAAAGATTTAACTGTTAACATTAAATTGACACCAAATTCATACAAATCACGCCAGTATTTAAGAAGCTATCCCGGATTACGTTTTAACGACGTGGGCACCCTCCGGACCAGGGGAGGGAGTTGGAGAATCTATCATGTCCGGTATTTCTTTCGACGGTAAAACGGAGCTTGTTTTCGTGTCTGGCGGGGGACGAGAAGGCGGTCTAACTTCATTTCCAATATTCATCTGGAATATGTCGTTCCCTATATGGGATATATCGGTGATGACTTCCTTCTTATGCACGATAACGCTCGCTGTCACACTTCCCGCGCCTCAAATAAATACCTCGAAAAAGTCGGTATTTCCACAAAAGGCCAGCGCTCACCCCGGACTTGAATCCCATTGAGCACGTGTAGGATGAACTGAAGAGGAGGGTTCATTCCAGAAATCCTGCTCCTTCAAGCGTGAATGAGCTGAAATCAGCTTTGATAGAGGAGTGGGAAGGTATCCCGCAAGAATCGAATCAGAAGCTGATTAGGTGAATTGAATTCAATAGAGAATCTTCATCAAGCAGTTATTGGGGCTAGGGGATACAACACAAAACTGAAACTTAATTAAGGCCAAATATTTTTTTTACAAATTTTTTTTTGTTGTTCTCTTCATTCATTATTTTTCCATATTTCCTCGTTTTCCTAACTCCTTCTCTTAATCCGGGATAGCTCCTTAAATACTGATGTGATTCAAATGATTTGGTATCAATTTAAAGTTAACAATTTAACCTTTAAAAGATCACCATTTTTATTATTCGTGACCAGTGATTCAGTAGGTACTCAAGATCGCGCGGATATCATTCTAAGTAAGTGATTTCATACTTTTGCTCTCGAGTATAGATATAAACATTATCTAGTGGTATTTTATTATTAATTTATTTTATAATAACAAATAATAATAACATAGGTATCAAAAATCTAAATTCATCAAATTTTTCTAAAGAGGTTTTTATTACTTGTTCTTATACTAATGGGTGTTCAGTGTAACGCTACTCTATACAATCAATGCCAGTCTATTACTATACGTCTATAATACTGTCGTGTTTTTTGTCGGAAGCTTTGAGTTTCTCTTGCATTTGTGTCAACATATCTTGCATGCGTCGTATCTGAAAGGAAGAACATTTTAGGTCTGTCACTGGTAGTTATAATCATTATAATCCACTACAGATTGCAACTGTCTAAGAAGTTGGGTAATTAATAGTCTATGACTTAAGTAAAAGAAAGCATTACCTCTTCATCTTTCTGTAAAAGCAGACGGTCCGTGTCTGTGATCACTACTTCATTATTGTTGCCCATTGAATCTCTTTTCAGTTTCCTGCGGAAAAGGCCGTCGTTTTCTTTATTATCATTTAACGCTAATTAAGGCTTTTCAAGATATATTTCTGTAAAAATGGTCGAATGAAGTCGATCAATTGAAACAATAATTTCAAGATATCGGTGTGACTTGTTTTTCAAACTTGTGTGATTGGAGAGAGTGAGGTAGAGCGAAAAAAATAGACAATAATCAATCCAAGAAAAATCATGAAACACTCTAATCTGGTTTAAGATGGAGGAGTACACAACTGACAGATGTTAGAAATGGATTTAAGAAGATGCGAACTTACCCTCTTTCTCTCATTGCGTGCTGTGATATCTGTGAGATGCATTGAGCACGGAAGTTCTCGTAGTGCACGTCTTGAGTGACGTCCTTCAGGTCCTGCATGTGCGTCGATATCAACATCGTACGCAGCTTTGTAAAGTCAGAGTGTCTGGGGTTTTCCACTGATAAGAAAAATATAAGCTTTTTATACAAATTCTATTTGATTTTTATAAGAGCAGATAACGTGATACATACTGGTGATTACTTAGTGTCTTAAAAAATAATCTATATTACTTAAATTTGTTATGGAGGTCTTGGTTCAGGAATTAGATTTACATTTGCCCCGTTTTTTGTTTCTATCATGAAAGACAGGTATGCGGGGTATTTCGAATTAAATTATAGACTAAATGGGGCAAGTAGGACTTAGTCCTGCAAAAAGCCTTCGAGATCTTAGGCGTCTTAAAAATGTCTGGTGTCATGATCTAGATGGACCGTATGTATATATTGTGTGTAACTGATTTTAATCTATTTTGCGGAAAAAAACATTATAGTCCTGTAATTTTAACAAGTTTGTAGTAAGGTAAAAAAAACTACTACTACACCTCCGAGTGCTCAGGTGGGATACGAACCCACGACCTTTCGCTATGCGGGCGAGTGCTCTGGCCGCTGAGCTACCGAGACGCTGACAAACGTGTCTGAATTTACAAACGTATTTCAACTTCTAGGTACTATGAACTATCGTTCCACCAATGTTGACTGCTAACTACCTTCAACATCGAAAGTACTCACCTGAGGGCTCGGAGGCGTAGTAGTTTTTTACACACGTATTTTATACCTTATACAAATATTGCATTGTGAATGCAAAAAAATAATTATAAGATAAGTTTGTGGTTGTGGTTGTGGCTTACCATCGACAATGCCCCAGGGATACTGCCGGCCACGTACGCGCTTGCCTCCCACCTCCAGCACAGTGTCGGCGGCCACCACTGCGAACGGCGCTGCGGCTTTCAGCTCCCGGTCCTGTTGCTTGAATTCCTCGTCTTCATCGCTGTCGCACTCAGGAAACTGATATACCTGTTTGATAGACGGAGATAGGTAAGTCTATTTGATAATACATCAATGTTTAAATCCCATTTTAATTAAAAGTCTAAAGTGAAACTCAAATAATTAGTGGATTCTACCAACTTTTCTGCTTCGTTATACCAACAGCCATTTTCGCTTGCGTCGCAAGATTTCTTTAAATATTTCATTTATTTAAGGAATATTTTTTTGTCTGAAACTGTCTAATGAATATTTTTGTACAGTATTTAAGTACCTGAATCTGGTGTTCTTCAAGGTCTGCGAGAATGCGTGTTTTGAGCCGTTTCACCTCAGCAGCAGTGAGCGAGTCCGCTTTAGCGATCACAACCACGATGTTTACCTTTCGATGCAGTCGTTTCATCATTTCAAGATCCACTTGCCTCAAACTGAAATATACCATAATAATACTTTAAGTAAGTTATATTTTTCCGAAAACCATTAAGATATACTGTAGAGTCCGAGTCATACTTTCCAGTCAAGCATAAGAAATAATTATTAATTATCCTTACTTCCTTACTTATATTATAAATCGAAAAGTGAGTTTGTTTGTTTGTTTGTTTGTTCCGCTTTCACGCCGTAACTACTAAACCGATTGCTTTGAAATTTTGCAGACGTAAAGATAAAAGTCCGGATTAAATAATCCGGATTTAATAAAACTTTTTATCCTGGAAAAAATTGATATTCCCGAGGAAAAACAAAAATATTGTTTGCTTGATGGATGGATTGTAGATGGCGATGACTGTGTGTCGTTTAAAACAACGTAAAATATTGGAAACGAATATAAACATGTTAATTTAGAAGCTAAATGACACGATAATGAATCCCCGAAAATGAGGAATTCCCGAGGGATGTCGTACAATTTGTTTTATCGTCTAAACTGTTTTTTTTTACATCTACTTATATGTTGCAAACGAATATGAACATGTAAATTTTGAATCTAAATGATACGAAAATGAATCCTAGAAAATGAGGAATTCTCGAGGGATGACGTACAATTTGTTTTATCGTCTAAATTGCTTTTTTTCATCTACTTATCCTGAAATCACTAAAGTCAACGAATTACTAATTGGTATAAGTATTAGTTACGTTATTTAGTTCTTGAGGTATGCGATAGATGGCGCTGGGTGTTTTTTAAAACATGGTAACGATGTTTTTTTTAAAATACGTAAGAAGTGGAATGATAGCTTACGCTATTTAGTTCTGGAGGTATGCGAAAGATGGCGCTGGGTGATTTTTAAACGTGGTATCGAAGTGTTTTTTTAAGATACGTAAGAAGTGCAATGAATTATATGAATTTTGTATCCAGCGTTACATCGCGCTTCTTAGATTTTTCTGTGGGAATGAAAAGTTTTCTTATTGTTGTGCTTTATACTGCAATATAACCGAATTCCACGCGGGCGAAGCCGCGGGCGGAAAGCTAGTTTGAAATAAATAGAATTAAAAAGAATACTTGAAATTAATAATGGATAACCAAACGGAAAAAAACGAAATAACGAATTTCACATGTTATTACATATTACATATGTTTTCAAAGTAATAAGGTACAAATTAAATATTTGTGCCAATATATCGAAAAAAACCCAGAGATTTGCGGCCGGCGATTATTGTCCTCAACGGGACCAGTAAAAAACAACCGGGAATGGGTCCGCTTGTATATACATATATTAAAATTAAAAAAGAAACGAATACATTTAGTCAGCGCATTATACTAATAAATAGAGAGATAGATAGATAAGTAAAAAATATTTATAAAACATAATTAGGTATTCTTACTATTACTAATCCTATTGTAATATAAAACATTGTTACAGTACACGCACACACACACACACATATATATATAGCTAAAGAATATACATATATAGCATGAGGCATATATAGTGGTTTTTAGTGGGTAGGCCTGAAGATCTAGCTGGTGGGAAAATTCCACATAACTTTTCGTTTCCCAGAGAAACAATATAGGTACATAATGGATTTTCCCTCCATCAAGAAAAAAAGTTTGCGGCATGTTGATCGTACTACCGCATAGAAAATTAGAATCGTTATTATGAAACAATATTTGTGAGTTTTTTTATTGGTTTGGTTTGATTCCTGGTAGTGTTTAACCGACAAAATCTTATTTTCTATCACAGACTTTTATTTCTAATAAAGACTTAAATGACTTTTTTGGTCAATCGAATTTTTATATACTAAATCAAGGTAGAGAACTAAATGCAAATAATTTGAGAAAGCTTTTCCACATAAGGGTTATTCACATATTATTTAATTGATACTATTTCGTGAAAGGACTTAATGTATAATTTAAGTAACCATAATATATTTAGCGTCCTCACATTGATTCTATCTTTATTATATTTCCAAAATTATACTGATCATATAGTTGATAAATTTTAATTAAGCGTTAATAAAATTGATTTATCTTTGATTGATTGATGCACCCTAGATAATTGATTGAATAAAGTATGATTACTATCTCAAATTCCTAAAATGGGGCATAAAATATGGGGCCCTATTGGATGCTATTAAATTATGGCTGCCTGCCTAAAAAAAACAAGTCAAAATTAGCATGTGTGATGAATAACACATGCTACTCTACAGTAGTAAAGTTTAGTGAAGTTTGAGTAGGCAGGGTAGCCCGCCTAACTGATGCAGTCACTTTTTTTCACACAATATTTATTTAAAACATTGCGATTATGCTTTGTTTTTAACGCCATTTTTAATATGTAGTTAAACAATTTGTTATTGTTTCAAATCTTATCAAGTCACGTCGCATGTATGTACCTACAATGGACATACTTTCAACACAACATACTTCCTTGATACCAGCTTGACGATATTTCGCAATATATCTTTGTAACCCTGACCGTTCGTTGACCTAATATAACGATTCTTGGAACATATCACGTTAAAAGTGAGTATTAAACACTTATGTTCGATCCCAATCTTTCTATAACAAACGATGGTGGTTCCTTCGCCTGTTAAGATAAATACCCATTTCCGAAGTGAAACCGTATAGAAAGTGTTTAATGGAACGAGCAAAAGAAAGGCTCAATTTACTGTTGTGTTTGAGTCAACAATATTCAACTGAAATTTACGCGATTCAAGTGAATTTCAAGTTAATTTTTTTCATGTCTGTGTTTAAGACAACTAAAAATTAATATTTCCGTTTCAAAATTATTACTTTTTCACCATTTGCGACCCTACTTGTTTTTTTTTATATTTCTGCCTGACAAATTGATTTCTTTAAGTTATTTTAATAATTTTAAATTTTGATTCAATAATTTTAAGTAAGGAGGTATAGTATATAACTTCCTGAGGTGTCAACAGTTTCTATAACCCACTCCATGCTTGAAATACAATTGTTATATAGGTCAATAGAGCAGAACTTTTAATGCATCTGTTTGAGGTAATATCTGTAAGACAGATCAAAGACGTACCTATGGGCCCAAGGTGGAACGAAATAAAGACAGCAGTGGACTCTATTGTCTTGCATGTGCCGGCGGTTGAGTCCGCTCTCATCGGTGAAATACTGACGGAATTGTTCATCGATGTAGGCAGAGCATACACGCCACGAGTCTTCGCAATTAATAGCATCACCAAAACCCGGTGTATCTACGATCGTGAGTCGGAGTTTCACTCCGCGCTCCTCTATTTCCATCGTTTTTTTCTCAATCGATGTCGTCTTTTCTATTCTATCTGAAAGTTTAACATGCTGATAATTTTTTTTGTTTATGCATAAAGCAAACGTAAGTTTGTTTTTGTTGTTACGGTTTTCCCATATAATGACGTATTTTACCTTGAGCATCGAGTATTTTTCTAGTTTTGTAGAGATCTCCCAAGAACAAGCTGTTGATGAGGGTGGATTTCCCGAGGCCAGACTCTCCGACGACCATAAGGGTGAAGTCGAATCCACGTTTCACTGACTTGCGATGTACCTGCTCTGGTAGCGTCGCGAACCCGATGTAATCACGCTCGCCTCGGTCACGTTCTGTTCAAAAGAAAGAATATTGACATCTGCTACATCGTTTGTAGTACTAACCCAACTTATCTTAAATTAGGTAGCTATGTAAGAATGACTTGAAGTTAGCGTTTCAAGTCATCGGGTAGTGATTTATCATCTCTAAGAATAACTTCACGTTAGGTGTGTTTGTAGATGGAAACCTATTAATAAGCGTGTATATTTATATTATAACTATTAAAATTTTATGATTTTAAGGTCTATTGCAGATGTATCTGTGCTTGGTTACTCAATGGATTCTTTGCAATCAATGTTAGTTGCAAAGTGCGCCTTCGCATCCCAATGTTAATCCTTTACTTGCACTCATATTTTTGACTAGAATAAGTAATGGCTTTCAAGGACATTATAGCATTTTAAAAATTTTAATACGGTTAAAGATTGTTTCTTCTTCTTTTTATGACTCAACAACTCGATGTTGTCACATTATGATTCATCATTAGAGTATTGTTTTGTAATTAACTGTAAGAAAATAACAATCAAGATCAATTGTGAAAACATTGCCATGCATGCACAACAGATTATCGGTTAACTTTGCTTATGTTACCGACAAATAATTAAACGAACATTGTAATCGTACAATATGCATCCTTTGATTTAGTAATATCCTAAAACTATGGGCACTTAGATTCTGTAATAATTTGCGTTATTATTCCAAGCGGAATCTCCTTATTCGCGGAGGATAGCTTGTTGGCCTAGCTAGAGGAAGCAGGGCATTGCAGTGCGCGGCGGAGTGGAACGCGACAGGTTCCCTACACGACGCCTCACGCCAGGGACGATCATTGGGGTCATCTAGCGGAAGCGGCAGACGTGACTATCACTTGACCACATTAAGCATTTCGATTCTCACTGTTACGGCTGATACCACATTAATTGGTGAACAAATCGTCTACCTACTATTCTACTGGTAATTTAAATTAAATCTGGTGCAAATGTTAATCTGTAATCACTGATATCTGAAATATCGCCGATGGGAATCTTCATTAATGTAAAATTACGCACCTTAAGCGTAACACTGCGAATAATGCTGATTTAGCAATCGAACAATGCGATTTTCCACGGTTATGCCAGTGTTTTTTTGTATCGACGATGAGATTTTATATCATTACATCAAAGTAGGTAAATAATAAGTAAACTATCGCAAAGCTGAGAACCTCTACTTGCAAATATAATACTATTTTTTATTTATAATAAGACTATGGAAGTAACATTGTAATATATAAAAACGAATTAGTTAATAACAATAGTAATATTTACTTTATTAATAATTAATCTGTATTAATACTAGTAATCAAATGATTAGTAGAATATATTATTTGAGTTTCGACGATCTTGTTTGATTGAGCGGTGTTGAGGTCGGTCAATTGGAACGACAACAAACCTATAGGTATAGCATTATAGAGAAACGTAATTTATTTCTCTTTTACCATCGAGAAATAGGTAGTAACTGACTTGAGAAAATTACTGTGTGGGTAATTTAACAGCACGCCGCTGATGAGTGAAAAATTCTTGTTACGATAATAATTGGAAGCCTATCGGGCTACTCTCACGATCATACACAATAGCATATAGATTTTTAACTCGTCTTTCTTTCAATACGACACTGAACTGACGGCAAAAATCAAACACCATTGTTATTGTTGACTGTTTGAAGAAATATCTATTGTTCAACGAGATTAAATTTTCTGAAAGATGTGTGTATAATTCATTTTTTTATGATACTATCTATTATATAATTTGTACATTGGCTTCGGCATACGATTATATTAATCAGATACCTAATACTAATTCCTCCCGTACATATCACATGATTATATTCATTAGGTGAAGTACAATCAAAATTATCCTGTTCTATATCCATCAGCAGCAGAGAGAACAGAATAGTATGGGTAATAGGTGTAGGTGTGAGTTATCTGTTGATACCGTTGTTTGTACGTCATAAATAACAAAATTTACACGAAATACAACCAGTATAATATATGCTTGGGGAAACGCTCCTAGAGCGTTGTTTAAGGTTTTCGTTTCACTGATCGTGTTAAAAACCTGGAACTATATTGAAGTAAGTACCTATTACTTATTGTTAGTGTCATGGTATCTAATATTTACGCTCATTTGTTCCTCTTCGTCTTTGAAAGATTAAAATATTTATGAATGATTTTGGCTGGAATTTGTGTCTTTGTTCATTTGTTTTAAATGCGTATACTTGAAAAATGAAACACGTGCATTATAAAAATTTAAAATTTTAAAAATTGACTTTGCCTTTGTGTTGACAGACAACGAATTTGGATGTAGTTTTAGTTATGCATACAGATACTTTATCAAATAAAGGGAAATTATTTGTTTTTTTTTTCTTTGCAAAATACCAAATTGTTTTGTTTTGGTTGAGAATGGCAATGAGCTCAGTTGTTTCTGTTATATTGTAAACAATACCTTATATTGGAACAAGATTCATCCAAGGCGATTTCGTCTCGACATTATTTGTGATTTTAAATTGAGATCTTATTTTCATAGTGTTATGGTCGAGCGAAGAAATGGTAACTGTAACGTTTGAGTTACCATTTCTTAAAAGAAACAAGTGAACAGCTTTGTTTACTTTTAGCTCGTTAGTGAATATGCAAGCCGATCGGAACAGAATATAAAAATAAGTAATTTCCTAAGGGAATAGTATGCAGGTCATTAATCACTTTCTCGTAGGCAAGACCTTTTAACATAGATAAAAATTATAATAACTAGGTCATAGATGATAGGATTTGGAAAAGGTTAGTTATTAATTAGTTCTGTTAACATCTTGGGGTAGGTAAGAACTAAAAAAGAGAATAAATTAAAAAATATTACTGAGTGAAAATGAATTATTTTTAGTGTTTTATTTTAAAGACTAACAACTAACTTTGTTTTTTTTTGGAAATGGAGTGTAGTTAATGTCATTATAATGGTATTATAACAATAATTAACTAAATTTCCATTATTTTTATTAATACAGATATAGAAAATCAGGAGAAATAATTCGTGTAATTTTGGAAATGGGTAGCTGCTATTGTACCTTAAGGTGTCCAATGAACATACTAAAAGCCCTCAAAGGTTCCTTACACCTTCTAATGCTGCTGCTGTATGCTGGTAGGTAAAGGGGTTTGATGGGCCTTTTTTCAAGTTTTTGCTCATAACTAAATTATCTGTACGGAGAGTGTTATAGTTTCTTCTGAGGAAAATTTCCACATAAAATTTGCTACAAATTTGGTTCTGGTCATGTTTATTCCACAATTAATACTTATGAGCTACAATAAGATAAAAGAAATAAGATAAAAAAGGTCCTTTTTAATCTCTATATTCCCGCCAGCATACCCCTTACCCTTGAGAACTTTTCGTATGTTTATCTGAACAATTCGACCTCTAACTGTACCAATTTACAAAACTCCCCGAATTATTTCCTATGATTCTATTAATGTTTCGGAATTACATATAGTTTAGGATACCAGCTTATTGGTATCAATTAACAGAATTCATCATCACAAAGTATAAAAGAAACTTTCTATGTTATATTTTATTGCAACTCTATTAATAAAAAATGTTTAACTTACGAATTTTAATGACAGTCATAAAAGGTGATTTCCCTTTTTTATTTTGGTCTTCTGTTATTTCTTTGAAGTCTTTCATTTTGTTTATATCCTTATCGGCTTTATCACATAAGTTGACATCCACAATAGTAAACGTATCACTCTTTGCCATTGTTGATTTTGGACGACCATAAGAAGCTTTAAACAATCTTTAAATTATATAAGCAGGTATTGAGTAATCTGTATATGAGTTCTAATTATCGGTTTCCATAAAAACGTGGGAATACTGTGTACTGAATTTTATTGTAATATGAAGAATGCCATGACGGCATTCGTAAGGTGGATTTTGAAGTAGTTACTGGGAAGGTTGGTGGTTGTCGATTGTTGCTTGCGGTGTGCGCGGTGCTTAGTCGCGTGCGCCTGTGATCGCGCGCTCTTACGGCCGCGTACGCGATAATACTGCGCGTGTCTCTACCAACTAGCTCTTGTCAGGTAAAGGTCGGACGTAGTTAATTTACGTCATTAAACTTTGTAATGAAAACTTTTTAATATAATTATTTGTATAGTCCCTGCCTTATAAATTGAATAGGGATTTGAAATGATAAGCACAGTAGTAGGTTCAAGTACATTATCCAATTTTCGCGATAGTTTATTGTTTGGCACAAGTTACATGGCGTAACCTAACCAGACTATTAATCGATGATAAGAATATTGTTCGTACGAAGAACTATTGAGAATCGAAACACCTTTCAATATGCAACAATGTAATTATATTAGCAGAATGAGAGCCGCAATATATAGGTAACAACTTATCCATTTCTTTTCCTTTGTAAACGTAATAGGTGGACGATGCGTCTGCTTGCTCAATTGAGAGATGCTGCGAGTCAGCGGGACTCATCCGGTGACGCAACCAGCATGTTAGGCGACTGAGAGAATGTATCTCATTAATGGTGCGACTGAGAGCTATATTAGTGTGAATTAAAGAGATTAACAATTAGGTCAAAGGTACTTTGTACTCTAACCTGCAACATCACAGTTGCCCTTTTAAACCTGAAGTAGAGTGAAGCTATAGCTTGTTGATTTGATTGCATTCACTTGATGACACAGTTTTGTTATTAATAGAAATTAGGTCGACTGTGAGTCTATCATTTCCCGGTTTTTTATTTGATTAAATGTGTTCTTAAAACTTTTAAAAATCCTAACAGTCATAACAGTCTAAAGAACTCTATACGTAGTAGGTATACTTTAAAATTATTTGTAAATAAATAAAGTTTAAGTATCTTAAAGTACAGACCCAGGTCATGATAACGTTACTTAATTTCTAGTTGCGTTATCGGTGAACACTAGACACATAATATATATAAAACAATAACCTGTTTATTCTTGATGGATCTTTATAATCACTTAGTTTAAGTTAATTTTAAGTGTTATACGACTTTTACACAACTTTACAGTTGATATAATTATGTTTATAGGACGCGATCAAATATAACTTCAGACCTTTTATAATTTTGATGAAAATAGTCAAGAATTGTGCTTTCACTTGTGTTTCATTTACTTAATAAAACGTCATCTGCCTACACTGCGGGCGTTATCTCAGTCTGGTGGGCTGCGCGCCTTTGTAATAAGACGTAGGTGTACCTACTTTAAATATTTGATGAACGGTCAAGAATGTCGTACATAGACGATGTTCTACGAATAAAAAAGAGCTATCCCAATAAAATGTAGAAGGTGAACTTACGAAAGCTCCTTTTGCACATCAAAAACAAAATGTGTTGAACTTACATGTACATTTAAAATGTTTATGTTTAGTATAAAACTGTTTACAATATTTTCTATGGAACAATATACAATGAAATAGGTACTTAGGTACTTACCCATCGTCATTTTCGTTGATTGCAAATCTCGCGGGCCGGGTAAAAATATTAAATTTATGAAAATTTATATCAAATTTTCATATTGCTTTGGTTTACTTTTAGAATTTGGTTTCATCTTATTAGAAAAGTCATCTTAGATACCCGGGCTTTAAGCAGAATAAAGTATACAACACCGATCGATCGATACGATTACAGCGAATAAAAGGGTTCACTAAAAAGTTACGAAGTTCCAAGTTTCTCACTGAATTTACCTAAATCACCTATTCACTGATTCCATGACATTTTACAGTTAATATGCAATATAAAAATCTTCTTAAGATGATGCACTAAAATATCACTGCAGTTTCGGATAGTTGTCGACATTATCTATTACAATATACATCTAAATGAGAGCGAAATTATAAGTCGCGCGACACCTAAAATAATATCACGATGCTAATCCTAAAAATTGTATAATCAAAAACAGTAGAAAAAATCGAAGAAAAATAAAATCACATTGTTTGTGCGCCGTCCTGTGCGTGTTGCGTTACGTAATGTGAGGGTTCCCGGGGCGAGGTGCCCTCGGGCCCTCCCGCCCCTCGCCGCTCACTCTAGCCCCGCCGCGATCCTGCGCGGGAAAACTGCGAGTCCCGAGGGCGTCTCGGCGCGCGCTTCCTTTCCGGGTCGATATGCCGCGCCTGCGCACTCACACTTACAATGTTTGAGTTCCTCAACTTCTTTTGCCCTAGATGTTGATTGGCACGCGGCCTACTGAGATTCAAGGTCGCGCAAGGGGCGAGGCCTGAGTTACTTGCATAATGCAACTCTAGCGAATATATTACACTTCGTTTTAATGTCCAAAAGGTATAAACATCAAAAGTTGGGTTTCGAAAAATAATCAATGAAAATAAGTATATTTATTATCCAATAAATCACATTCTTTAATATTTTTCGTATTTAA
The DNA here is from genome assembly GCA_927399485.1 of Calamotropha paludella. NCBI lineage: Eukaryota > Metazoa > Arthropoda > Insecta > Lepidoptera > Crambidae > Calamotropha > Calamotropha paludella. The sequence continues at coordinate 17,536,789 of OV656813.1, read as the reverse complement.
TTAATGTAATATATAAATAAACTGTTTTATGTCCGACAGGTGTCTTGAAAAATGCATCCCCTACCTAGTAAAATAGACTTTAATTCAGGATTCTTACAGCTTTGTTTTTAATGAGATTTTTAATGAGCAGGCCAAGCCATTATAATGCTTTATTCTGGAGATCTTTCGAACTTCTTTGTTCACAGGAGGTCCACTGTCATAACGACAGTGGGAACCAATATTCCTAACTTCACTTATGATGCCTACAGATAGAAGAATTTGTTCTTAACCATCGATACGCCACTTTGCCCTAAAGCTGATGATCGCTTACGACTTTAAGAATGTATTGTTTTATTAGGGTAGGTATCCTTCGATCAATGGCTATTCCCTGACTATGTAAAATATATTAACATAAACTTACTAGGACCATATAAAATATATTTTTCATCTGATATATTTATTAAATAAACTATAAATACCTACTAAATAGTTAATAAATGATAATTTCAGATGAGCATATTTTGGTATTTCTTACTTTTTCGAACATGTTATTTCTGTAATCAGGTTTTAGTTTTTGAACTTCTTTTATTTTAATTATTGAGGTTAAAATTTATAAAGTTGAGGTTAAATTTGTAAGGTTTAAAATTATTTAGATAAACTAATCCAAGGAACAAATAAATAATCCATGTAAAGACCCGAGTCTGCTGAGGGTAACAGTCTACCCTTAACGAATAGTGGCTTCCCTAAATCAATAACTGATTTATCTAGAGTGCACCCTTGCAACTTGTGCACAGTAACATGCCCAAGTAAGAATATTTCATATCTTCGGAGAATATTTCATATCTTCATTCATCCTTATCATCCTTAAAATATAATTAGACAAATAACAATTCTTACACGCCCATCTTCCTCTGCATTGATAGTGGAACTAGAACTGGGCTTTTCTGTTCTCCACGCTCCATGAGCACGCAATATCAAGTTCCTCACCCTTCTTTCCTCACCACTTACTAATCCGCGATTAATGCTCTTGACTTATTTATTATATTTGTAATTAGGGTAGATTTGGAGGGAAACATGTTTGGCTCACATCCAAGGCGTGATTATTTCCAATTGTAACTAAGCCTATTCATATGATATCCAACAAGTCATCTTATTTTTCTTCTTTAAGAGACTACCCACAAAGTTTCGGATATGTGTCCTTCGCAAAATTGAAAAAACTAATCGGGTGTTTGTAAGAACGATTATGCGATAAAGATTGGTTGGTATATAGTACTTGAATGTTAATCTTCAAATTTTGAGTTTTTTAATAGTAGTTAGTAGATTTGATGTAGCATCCGTTTTTTCCAAGACAATTTTTCAAGTTTGATGTCCTGAAGACTATACGCAGTAAAGTCAAAGGGATCGCAAAGGGCTTATAGGAAAATATTGATTGCTATTTGGTTATATTAAGAATAACACTATTAGACTAATCAGCATCAGCTTTAAAACATGTTTGTAAATAGATGAAAGTTGGCTGTTGTGATTCTTTTTCAATAAATAAGTGAATAAAATCCTCTATAATGGCGTTATCTCTCTCAAATAAAAAGGGGGTTACAATGATTTTATTGAGTTATAAATGAGATTACACTGATCTCGAAAAATTCGTGTTTTGTTTTCTAATTGGCCTTTTACTTAAGTCAATGCCCAGCAGTGGACAATAAAAGGTTGAAATAATAATTATGTGTGTATATACCAAGTCGCATCTGACAGTCTCCAACATTCTATATCCGAACTTGTCCATTAGAACAAATATTTTTTTTCATAGCATATGAATTTCTCCGTAACAGTTTAGAATTTTGGCGTCAAATTTATTTCTTTGCAATGTGAATATAAAAGAAATATACACCAAAATTGTCTGCCAGTGGACTATTTTCAAAGTTTATTTTTTTTACAATATATAACATGTGGTATTCATAAAGATTGGATTTAATAAATACTAATTAAATAAAAAAATGTAAAATTTAAATTACAACGCGAACTCAAATTAAAGTACAATAAAGTTCTATAATGAACGTTAATCCTTGAAACATAGCCAATTTAAGCATATGCAGACAATGAGTAAAAACTTGCAGATGATGAATCGGCACTGTGTTCTAATATTTCAAATATTCAAGTGAATGTAGAAAATAGTACAAAAAGGACTATACAGTGTAAACGCAGGAAAAGAAAATAATTTTATAAGTAGTTCACGTTTTAATAATAATATATTTAATTACAAAAAGTAATGATATCCCAAAAAAAAACATGTATGGGAAATATGTACCAAATTCAATACACTGATATGGTGTGGTGAAAAAATTCACCGACACAAGAATTGAGATTTAAATGGATGCCAAGACAATCCTATTATTTATTTATAAGATCGTTAACTTATTAATCTTATTATCTATGCAAACTCAACATTTGATTTGACTAGTGAAGTTGAAAACCACACCATATAATTATATTGAACTTGAAAATGGGAGCCATTTTCAAATTCATGTTTTTGGTGAGATAATTACTTACGTGATAGATAAAACGTGAATGGCGGCCAAGTTCTGAAAATATGCACCATTAAATTACTACACCGAGGTTAGGATTTCCATAAATAACATAAACCCAGATATTATATTACATTCGGAAATCCTATACCGCGTAATAAATTGATAAGCAAACGTCTCAAGGGTGAATCTATAGCCAGATTTAGATTTTTATCACGTCATAGAAGTATTCCAATTTAGTGCCAGTTTCGTAGTCAATATTCACTTCAGATTTCTCATAATGTTACTTATGAGTCTAGCTGAGAAGTAAACATTCATTGGGGTATCTAGAGTAGATTTTCAGGAAGGGGATTGCCCGTAACATGCCATGGCCGACGATGCGATGAAGCAGAGTCAACATTTAAGGCTCGTATACAGTACAGCTGCGACAGGTGCAGCGCACCGCATTGCAAAATTGCGCCAAAGCACCTGGGAGTCGCGTCGGGGTGCGCCGCAACGAAATAATTGAGTTTAATTAGCCGTTGGCAGTCCAAAACGATGGATGGTTCTAACGAAGAGTTGTATTTATTTAATCTGCTCTTTGAGGAAGAGTCAAAACAAAAAAGAAAAAGGAAACGTAGTATGGGTTTACGAAATTTGCAAGAAAAGAAAAATGTTTGATGAAAAGAGGTTCTTTTTAAAGAATTATTACAAGATGAAAAAATTTTTTTCTTCATTTTAGAATGACACACGAAAAGTATTATGAGCTTCTTGATAAATATTGCGCCTAGCTTTATATAAAAAAAAAAACGCATTTCGTGAAATAATTAGTACAGGATAGCGCCTTTAGCTTTGTATGTCTGTTAACTGCGCCTTCCAACGCACACTCAGGCGGGACGCATCGCAACGCATAAAATTGCCGCAAAAATACGCCTAGCAAGCAATCCGCCAGTAAGTTGCGATGCGGACCTGTGCGGCCTGTCTGTAGTGTGCAATAGTTCATAAGAAATGTACGAAAGTGATGTAGGAGGACTTTTGTTAAGCGATGCGGAGCAGTGCAGTGCAGCCCGCCCTAATGTGCGCGAGCCTTTAATGTACAGTCAGTATGTACCTGAGATTAGTAACTCATAAATAACTTTACACGTATTGTTAAGCTTATTTTAGTGACAAAGGATATGCTTATTAATTCTTGCATTTTAAGAATTTGATTAGCGATATTATCTCATTTATTTGTTCTTTGATTATTAAAAAAGTAGCATCGGTTGGCGAGAGCGGTAATAATAGGTTATGTTATATTACAGTATTTATAAAAAAAATTGTTATAAACGACCGTATAAAAAGTATACTTTGTCGTTAAGCACAATGTCAGCGTCAAATAGCTCGTGACACTGTGTATTAAAAAAAACTAAGTGGAATGTATTGTATTATAGTATGTAATAATAAGTTAGTCTGTAAATATTTTTTTATGATTTTCGTCAGAAGTGTCTTTACCTATGTTGCAAGGTATGCGTTGCACACGGGGCCGCGATCCTAGGTGGCGCCGAGCACTTTCAACCACTTTAATGTCAATAAATGCAAATCGTAAAAAATAAACTCTCTATAAATAAAATCGAGTGAGAATGTAATGTTGTTTTGTTAACACTTTCCGTTTTTTAACATTGATATATCTAACATCTATACATATACATGTTAACATGGATAAGTTTTGGCATGTTAAGGTTTGTTTACCCTAAATACAGTCAGTCAGCACATAATGACATCAAAAATGGCAAATAACTTTAATTATTTTCAATTTATTCTTCAAACAATATAGTTTATTATCTACTGGGGAGATTTAGCAGTTTCTAGCTGTTATTTATACCTTTTCCATTTTACCACGCGCTTAATAGAGGGCGCTAGAGTAATTATTGCACACGGGCTCTACATAGGCTAGAGAAGCTTCTGATTTTTGTATTCTGATGCTTCTGAATTGCCGAGGTGGGCACTAGACTTACGTAGTAACTATTAAGTAATCTGTGACTGGACCACACTGGGGTGTACACGCCTATGTGTAAAAACAAATTAAAACATCTTTTACACATACACCAATTAGCCTAGCTCAAATTAAGAACTGCAAAGTTTGTGTTAAGTTCGTTAGCCAAGCAAAATTATTATAAGTTGGAAAAATTATTATAATAGAAAAATACTAGAAAAAATCGACTCGGGTCACAAGTGAGTTATTATAAGTTCTTAAGCTTCCAAACGTACAAAGGTTCGAGTTTGTCTGTACTTCCGGAGGCTCGTTAGGCCGTTCGCGTCTCGGTATTGTTGCTGCATTGTTTGTTAGTTGCTTTGTGTTAACTGTAATGAAGGCAGAATTAAATAGGATTTGGCAGGTCTGATACAGAAGTGCATACAGTTAAAGGCTGATGTTGATGATAGTAACATTATAAAGTAGCTCAACTCGAAAAATACCCAAAGGTATCAAGCTGAACCTAGAAACATAAAAGGAAGATGTGTTTATCAGTGTGAAAACGCTCGCTAAGTTAGTATTTTGAAAAACTCAACCCTTAAGAGGTTGAAAAAAGGGATAAACTGTTGAATGGAAATCTGTTATTTTTGAAGTAAAGGGAATAAAACTCCATATGCGAGCTCTTAATGAAAAAATGGGCATGGGTATTAGCATTTTCGAAAAAAAAATTTTACTGCATGAAGTCATTATTGAGGATTTTGATAAAAAATTAAACGTTAACCGTCGTTTTATCTGGAAATACCTTTAAGTTGGTGACCAAAAAAAATATGAATAAAAAAAATTCACACAGGCACCTAGTAACAAATAACTAGAAACATGCTTTTTAGTAAATTGTACCCTTAGAAGAGTAAAAATAGGCTTTAAATCTTAATATATAAAACAAAGTCGGGTTTGTTGGAACACTTATAACTCCAGAACGGCTGGACAGATTTTCATGATTTTTGATTTGTTGTATTTTTCTAACTATTTAAACATTTTAAAATTGACGAAACAATAAAATAAAAGAAAAAACGGTTACCCATACAAAATGTTCATGGGTTTCGTAACTGTCAAACATTTAATGTTCACCCGTCGATATTATGGTAAAGAACGTATATAAATAAAGGTTTCGGATCGACAAGATATACTCACAAAATTCTTAGTATATTAGATTTTAAAAATGTAGAACAATGTCAGTAATGAAAAGGACAGATATATATTTTGGGTGTCAAATATTTTGCGCCAAAGTCAGTATATTACATTCATCATCATCATCATCATCATATCAGCCGTACGACGCCCACTGCTGGACATAGGCCTCCCCCAAGTGTAATTTATTTCATTAATTTTGTGTGAGTATTATTATAAATAATGCCGCGACCAAGAAGATATAATCTTTCCCAATGGAACAGTAATGCAATTAAGCTACGGAACATTGCGAATCAATTAACTGATGAAGAACAACAAATTGCACGAGAAGAGCGCCGCGTTGGTGGTAGGGCCCTACTAAGTGCTTCTCAAACGGCTAGATTAGAAACGAGAAATCGTAGAGCTAATCGCACAGATCAACAACGAGATAGTCTTCGAAATTCAAGAAGAAATACTTCAAGTGTTGATTTGAATCAAGCAGTGTTTCTTTACTATTGCACAATTGACTACAGCTTGCATCCTTTCGTTTGCATTGGTTTAATGGACGCAGTTTGCGAGCATTGTGAGGCATTGAAGTTTGCTGGAGAAACGCCTGGATTGTGCTGCCTTAATGGTAGAGTGAAATTACCATTATTGGTTCCGCCACCAGAGCCATTGCATTCCTTGCTTCGTGGCGAAACACCATAATCACGACATTTTCTAGCGAACACCCAAAAATACAATGGCCGCTTTCAAATGCATTAAATGACTCTGAATAAAATGCCAGAAACACGGATTTAATGCAACATTCAAGGTAATTTATGTTGAAGAGTAAATGTTCATTTTTTACTATGATAAAAAATTGGCTAAAATATAGTTTGTTAATTATCTGTATTTATTTCTAAAAAAAGGAATAGTTTCATTAGAAACGTGAGGTTTTAAGTCAGTAATACTGACTTTGCTCTCGACTTACAGATCCAAGGACAAATTCACCATCGAATCCGATTATTACAACCTCTTAAAGTTGCACAACATAAATTCTTACAAATTAACTTCACTGGCAATATGGAGGAGCAACTTGAGCGGTATCAAGAGATCAACACAGCAAGGAAAAGAGCGATTCTTCAAGATACTGCTTCATAAATATCATCCATTGGTCAGTCTGTTCAAGACTGTATTAGAGCGAATGCCAAACCATGACTACAAAGTCGTGATCAGAGTGGATAAACGACCAGCTGGAACATACAAACGCACATTTATCGCGCCAACAATAGATAAAGTTGCAATCCTGATTGTTGGTGAAAACTTGGAAACACGCCATATTGTGCTTACACATCGCAATACTGGGCAACTAAAAAAATATATATGAAACACACGATTCATATGAGACGTTGCAATACCCGCTGATATTTTAGCAAGGAGATTATGGATATCATTTCAATATCAAGATTATTATTAACCCATTAAATGGTGAGTATCAATACCATAACACGATTAAAGTGACTTCGGGGATTTAGTGGTAAATTCTGTCTACCCCTTCAAGGAACGAATAAGGATGTGAATGTCTTGAACTTTATAATTCAGAACGAAATCGTTGGTATTCTGCATTCATTCAACTCTATTGAATGTGTAACAAACGAAGATGAAGTCACTAATTATCCAACTGAACTGTCATCATGCTTCGAAATCTAAACCAACCAAACTTATGCAATGGAACGCGCTAAAGATGTGAATGACTTAAACCGTTTATTTCATCGGCAGCAGTCGACCTTGGAATGACTGGCAGTGTTTGGCGGAAATATGCGTAATAATTCATCAAACTAATCTTTTTGTTAGTTTCCTAACCTGAAATAAATACAATAAAATTAGTATTTTAGAAGTAAAACTCACATTCATATTCCTTAAAAGGGTATAGGCCAAAAATACGATGAAATATCTGAATGTCTATTGTTAAATATTATTACGTTACGCACTATCTTTTATTTACAAAATCTAATAGAAAAGTAGCCGCTGTGAATGAATTATCCAAGAGAAACATGTGGACCCCCTTATAGAAAGAGATAGCAAACGCGCACGGTGTCGTGCAGGCGAGTGAGCCTTACCGAGCGAGGTTTGTGACGAATTTTAAACTTTCGTTATTGCGTGGTCTTAGATCCCGTGCACATATAGAGCGGAGTACGACCCTCGTGAATTACTTACTTTGAATAACGATCGAAACGAATTGGATGTTATCTTCGGAGAGCTTTAAACAATGATTTAAGAAGCCACCTCACGGGGTTATTGAGATAACTGTTGTCGTGTTTCATGCATGATATTCTGCAACGGTTCAAGAGTTAATTTTCGACAACTTCGTCGAAATTCGAGCCGGATATGAACCAGCGACCTATGGATACAGTCCATAGGTATCCGGCTCGAAGGATCATGTTTAAGGTCGAGGACCTTATGAAAATATTAAAATGTTATGAAAAATATAATTTATTTTATAAAAAAGAATAACAACCGATAAAAAAAGAATAAATCGGCTGCACGCACGAAAAAGCATGTATCATTGTCACGTTCCGCCTGAGCCAAGCGTGCAAGCGAGAGCGCGGAACAAGCGATAGATAGGCAAGATCGGCCTACGCTTAAGTTTCCATTGTTTATTTTAACAACAATTGCGGCAAAAAAGGTAATTAATTCAGTCATAATAACTCAATTCAATTCATAAAATTATCCAATTTTTCATCAATCTTTTCTTATGACGTTATCAAGTGAAATTATTGTCCGTAAACCAACTTTACAGACCACCAATTTTTTTTCATCACAAATTTTAGCTCATTGTATCGTTGATCGTGGGATTTTAGATAAAAAGGTTTAGATAATCTGGAGCAGCTGTCTTTAAATTTTAGATTAAAGTATACAGAAGCATTATTCAGGATTACAAAACAAAAGAAAATATTTAGAAATGTCAAGATTTGTAGAACAAGTGAGAAAAAAACCGTCACAGGGTGTAAATTTTATTGTATTTTTTAATGCTAGATTTTTTTAAGTATATCACTAAGATTTTTTGTATATTTTTCTGATAACTTATATGAGTTAGTCTATCACCCGCTTTCGGCTTGACGTCGGCTTCTGGGACGACCTGTTTAAGTTAAATTGATTTTTGCTTAACCGTTTTTGTTAATTGCAATCAATCAAGTTTTGAAGCATTAACAAAACTGTACCCCTGATTGTAGGTATACCTACAATTGGCGTTCAATTTCCTTATGTTGCCAAAGTTATGTTCATGAGCTACGTGGGTAACACTGAAAATGTTTAGAACTGGCCAGTTAGAAACATTGCTAATGGAAACTTTTTTGAATTCCAATTTTAGACTTCTTTGGTAACCTAATGTAGTATATTGCAATCATTTGTCATTTGTTTTTGTGAATTGGCGGCAAATCTAAAACTCTTTTTACATGTGAAAATGAGCCTAACGCGAGAAAATATTCGGTCAATGATTTATTACTACTTTCGTTGTGGGCTTACTCAACAAAGCTATGATAGGCTGCGCTTAGCATTTCTTAATGAAGCCCCATCTCGTGCCACTATTTACAATTGGTTTAACGAGTTTAAGCGTGGACGTAGCAATCTCAATGATGATCCGCGTGAGGGACGGCCTTTAAAAGCGACTACTGAAGATAACATCAGTGCTGCGCGACGCATGATAGAGGATCAGCAGATACGGGCAAGCCTAGGCATTGGTATGAGTCAAGTTCAAAAAATATTACACGAACATTGAGGCGTCAGGAAGCTTTGTACCAGATGGATTCCCCATACTTTAACCGACGACCAAAAACACCTTTGCATGGACTGGTGTCGCCAAATGTTAGATAAGTTCAACGGCGGTGACTCAAATGCTGTATTTGACATCGTCACTGGCGATGAAAGCTAAAGACAATCAGCTCAGTGTGTGTTTTCTTTCGACTATCGGCCAAGGTAAAGAAAGGAAGAAGTCAAGGAAAAAAGATGATTGCCTCATTCTTTGGTCGGAAAGGTCATTTCGCGACAGTTGTGCTAGAAGATGAAAGGACAGTTACTGCAGACTGGTATGTCAATCGCTGTTTGCCTGTTGTCTTGGAAAAAATTCGACAGGAGCGCCCTGAAAGCAGGATCCTCCTTCACCACGACAATGCTTCAGCGTACTCCGCAAAACGGACTGTTGAATATTTGACTATGGCAGGTGTCGAGATAATGAGTCATCCGCCATACAGTCCTGACCTGGCGCCCTGTGACTTTTATTTATTTCCAAGAACTAAAGATAAAATTCGAGTTATTCGCTTTATGAGCTCTGAAAATGCGGTGAAAGCGTACGAAAATGCCATAGAAGAGACCCCTAAGGAAGAATGGGAATGCTTCTCTCAGTGGTTCCATCGAATGTGACGATGTGTAAAGAGGAACGGAGATTACTTCGAAAAACAATAAAAGTATTGGCAACTTTCTACATTAAGCCGTTTTTCATTTTCTGAACATTTTCAGTGTTAACTAGGTACATTCATCGTATGTCTTACATAAATAATAAGTAATAGTGCTAATGTTGTTTGCTTCTCGGTTTACCAATTAAATAGGTACATATGATTACCTTATGCCATGTGACAGAAAATCTTTAAGCGTTAAAGGGCAAATTGTAAATATTTTTAGTGTCACTTTTAATAGTTAATCTGTTGTCTCTGAATATCAATCAAAGCGTATTTAAGCTATATTGCGTCGGCCCCTTAAAATTGGAAAATTCGAAATCAACTGAAAGCTTTTCAACTTCTTTTATAATGCGCACACTAAAGAAGTGGAACTCCCTCCCTGCGTCTGTATTTCCGAGTACTTAACCCGTCTATTTTTAAAGCTAGGGTGAATAGGCAGCTTCTGGGTTAGCTCGTTCCATCGTGGATTCTGTCTTTGCCCCCGGGCTTGATTGGGATCAAGATTGATCCATTCTAAATAAAAAAGGTAGTTTAAAATAAATTATTATAATAGATAAATATATATTATAATAGCGGGAATTCCCGCCTGAGAATTCACTTGTGACCCGAGTCCATTTTTTCTAGTATTTTTCTATTATAATAATTTATATTGTAAAATCGCATTGAAAAATGCATTAAATATATAAAAATTATAAAAGGTTTTTATAATTTTTATATATTTAATGATAATACAAGCAATTCTCAAAGAAATGCTTTGATTGAATTTTTTTTCCTATATAGCAGCCCCAAAAGGGTCAAATTATTCCACGTATTTTCAATATACGAAATGAATGGAATTTTTGCTTTAATTATTGTCGACAAAAGAAAGTATTCGCACTGTTCTGGAACGGTATTATTTATCAGCGACAATAATAACTTTGTTAGTGCTCATCGAGGAAAGAGACGTTTTAGTTTTCTATAAGTTTAAATAAAGCAGAAATCAGTGGGTATTATATTATTATGGCACTGCTCTAGGGTAATGGCCTTGTATTCTAACTTTGTTATTATCGCTATTAAGTTTCACTTTGAGTTTTCTCTGTTTGTACTAGTTGGATACGATGATATTAAATATCGGATAGTCGCCGAAGAAATGCTATACGCGCGCGGGAAAAGTACACCAGATGAGAGGAAGGCAGGAGTTTTACGTAATAACTCGGGACCCTGAATCGAAGTTCTCGAAAAACCAATCTTATTACAGGGAAATAAGGCGATAACAGGGATTTTCTTTGGATTTCTATACTGGATTTTCATCTCAAACTGATGTTAAACCTTAATGCTTTGAATTAAGGGTACTTTTAAAGCATGCTTGTTGAGAGAAAGCACTTTCTGTTGATGTGTGGAACCGTATGACGCAGATGACGGCGGCGTATTGGGTGAACGGAGCTAGTCGGCTGCAGTCCGCGAGACTGCGAGGACTGTCCGGGGATCCTCGTCACCAGCCGAAATTTTTGTGATCGAATCGTTGTCATAAATGATATCGAAAAGTTCTTTGTTAACTTAGCAATTGGATTTGCCAGCAGTCAAGGTGAGCTAAATTAAAATTAATAATATATTTTACACTATAATTCTAAAAGCCATTGTAATCTATTATTATTTAATAATGTAATTATTTCTATTAATTGACAAAAACATTATCAGTTTTCCAAAACCAAATGTGCTTTTCTAAAATACTATATATATATAGATATATTTAGATTTATAAATAACTAGTTTATAAATGATCATGAGTTTTATTTATGAGAAATAAAACCCCTTTAATTTTTATGTAAAAAAATACTTTTATTTTCAATTAAACTTCCGATGAACTTATAAGGGTTTCTTCAGAACTTACTACTTAAGTATTTATTTATACAGAATATTCAAATCACACCCCGTTCCAACTTTCACGGAGCTAAATGTAAGGAATGCAGCGATGTCGTTTGTAGTTGTTAAATGTACGTCGCCGTAACACTTTATTACTATAAATGTTATTAATTAATTAAAAACACTTGTAAAGATTTTACATTACTCTATTTTCTTAGCTATTAGGAAAGTTCTTACAAAATTTATTTTAACTCACCTAAATATAAATTAAAACTTGTTCATTTAAAAGAGCGCTAGTGTATTTTGGAGAAAGTGTGGCCCAAACTAAATAAAAATAGATCGGCGTTTGATGGGTGACCATGTTGCTAGATTGGTACCTTACAGGGCAGCTGACTCTTGGCCTTTTATTGACCGCAAAATCGGCATTTTCAATTTTGCACTCAATTTACAATAATATATTCAAAATAAATTTTATTCGGGTGATTCAAGGTTGTTCTAATAACTCTAAATTTTTTTCTTAACAAGCAATCATGAAATAAATATCATATTGGATGTTATTAAGGTATTTTATTACTAGATTTTTATATCTAAAGAAGAGTCTGCCTAATTTTACTTCTGAGATGAAACTCAGGAACCTGTAAAAAATCTCTGCATATAAAAATCATGGAAAAGTTTGGTTTTTGAATTCATGAAAATATAAAAATCTAGTAAAAGGATGGGGAGAGAAAACACAGATATATAGTCATCCTGTGATCACGGCTCCTGTAAAGGAGTCCAAACGTCAGGATTAAATATAAAATAAAATAAAACATGCGCAAAAATCCGTAAAAAAGTGTTTTATTCTGATGTGTAATGTGCGCGGAAGTGTAAGAGCTAAATACAGATATATAGGTTTATTTTTATCTCTCAATTATCATATTTTTTACTTTTTTTGTTATGGAAACTAGGGTAACGGAAAGACATACATATATGATATATAAATAAGTCATATTTAAAAAAATATCTATGCATTTAATTATCCATGACTCAGGTACAAATGCTCGTATTCATCACACAAACATTTGCCCCTTCCGTGACTCGAACGCAGACCGCTACCGTTCCAGAAAATGGACACCAAAACAAAACAATTCTTTTAAATATTAAATTAAAAAATAAATTGAGATGCATTTGTCCTACATATACATACACATATATACCCATATTACCTTTCGTAAAAAAATTATTCTGGTTGTCATACAGTCACTTAGAATATAAATCAAAACGAAATAAAATGAAAAACAAATGAAAAAATATTCTTTTAATTTTAAATACATAATTCATAACTAGTGGCTGGTGTCCTCTTTTAAGTATAAAACCTGTGTTAGAGGGCCCCGCTTCTTCTTAAATTACAAAAGATACATGTTGTTTATCTTAGCAGAGCTTAAATGAATTTGGAATATAACCATTTCTTATTTGATGAATGAATGAATAAAAAAACACTTTAAATAACTAGATGGTCTTTTATCAGTTAGTTATTGAAATATTAGAAATGTAATTAATGAATCCATGACTCAGCTTTGCATGATTTAAAAAAATATATGAGCATAATCAATAGTAGAAGCTTAAAGATCAAAACCATACTAGGGCCTAAAACTCAGAAAAATTTGTAGTTATTGAGTAAAGCCGATGAAAACGAAATTGATCTGATTTCACTACTAGACAGTCAGTAAATATTAGCAATTTAAGCGACTATCATATACATCAAGCACGCCAATGTTGTAAAAAATAATTATATACAGTTTCACACACAATTCATGGGAATGAATTGGGAAGATGGGAATCTGTAGCAGACAATGTCTTCTTTTATAAGTTCTGAATCTGAACGGTGTCACATCACATGCGGACACGGAATTGTTAAAAAAAACTGTAAAAGATACAAATATATACATAACAAGAATAAATAGAAAAGACGGCCTTGACAGAATAACGAGCGCGGTTGAACTGTTCATAATGGAAAAAAAATGTATACGCATTATGGCCCATATAGACATTAGACAAAGCTGCAAGCCACTCTTCAATATATATTAATCTCAATATACATATATTCAAGATATAGCATTATTTGCTCATAAAAACATACACATTTTTACAAAAATGGAGGATACACGCCACAAACAAAGGTAATATCTTTCACCTTCGCGATAAACAATCGCTAACTAAAGCCCCCAATATATGCGTGTTAAAATATATAATAAATTACTAATAGATATAAAAATGGAAAAGAAATTGACCTCCTTCCGAAATTAAATATATACTTGACTGATAAATGTTTCTATACTATAAATGAATTTTTAGGATCCAAATAATAATATTAATATGTATTAAGATTTAATTTAATTATTTAATAATAATGCAGAATTATGTTAAGATAAAGATTACATTGCAATACCCTTAGAGGGTTCATGTAAGATACATAAAACTAATTGTTATCACATTGTTAACCACATGAGTGCAATAAATTATTTGATTTGATTTATCTTTTTTACATTATTTTTAAGGTAATTTAATTCAAAATATAATAATCTGTGTTTAATACTCAACATGCTATAACATTCTAATACGGTAATTTTTTTTTTCCAAATTTATGCAGGAAGGTAGAGAGAGAATATATAGATCTTTTTGGGTTTCTATAATCAACTATATTTTATATTTCTAGAATTTGAATAATCACTTGGAACAGGTCCATTTTTTTCTACAGGCTGAACATTACTTGGGATCATGTATAGTTAAAAGCAAAAACAAAACTTTTCAGAAAAAGTACATACAAATCCCCATTTATAGGTAAGCAGTAAGGTCTAATTTGTAGGTAAAATTTCATTAATTGATATACGTTTACTTGAGGTTTTTGGGGTTGAGCTGTTTGAAATTGTTTTAGTTTATAAAGTTAATTTAAAACCTAAGATTAGTCTTTGAACATACTATTTAAATAGTTACTTACATAGCTTCAAAGAAAACTAAACATATAAATTAAAAAATATATATTTTTCAGTATCAATACATTTTAAATAACAGATATATTTTATAGAAACACCTAAAAATATGAGGAGATTCCAAATTTATTACACAATCAGATGTTACAACTTAGAGCATAATTAATCCTTAGATTTATGGACGTAGTAGTATGTAGGAAAAAAATTCGTATTTAAAGTAAGTATGTTTAACAAATTTATTTCATTTGTTCTATGACGTAACAGTTCAATTGGCCTGTATACAGAAATTTTCACTAAACTAGCATATTGCAGGCATTACCTTTTTCGCTTTCTAACTTCGTTATCTATCAAAGAATAGTAATTAATAAAATTATGGTATTATGAATTGACTGGTAGGCATTTATTACTGGTAGTTAGAGTATGACATGCTCTCTTAATACATTTCTTGGGTGATGGCATGTGGTGCGGGTCGTTGCGTTCCCTAAGATATGGTTGAGCGAAGCGATGGCTGTATCATGTGTCATGCTCGTAAATGGGTGCTGCCTTGGGAGATGGGTCTGCTTTAACCTTCAGTATTATTGACTAATACAAAACATAAATCTTGTTGTTTTCTTAAATTTCTCTTTTATTTCCTGTATGGTATTGCAATGTCCTGTCAATGTCAGGGATACTGACTTAAAAGAGGTACTTGTTGACTTTGTTGTAATCAACGAAATAATGATGTCATAACACTATTAGTATTGTAATAACAAATGTTTTTTTGTTGATTATGTATGGTGACGACGTATTATATTGTAAATATCGTAATTTAAGTTAAGGCTGAAGAGTTTCTTGCACCCATTTTCCTTGTCAGTTAAAAGACGTCCTGAATGGGTGGTAAGTAAAAATGTTGGATGATTCAAAACAACTTATTTGAAGTGCATTTGAATAAAGTTATTTTTATTTTCATTTTCATAAATGTTTACTCTCCATGAATTTTTTACAGTTGATTAACTGCATAGTTAGCTCTTTTACCTAAACTCCAAACTAGATGCGTTAAAAATTATATGAAGCCATAAAAATTAAATTAACCTCTTCAGAATCATTAAACCATTAGCAAAAAAGTAATTCACTAATGATGTGTACCGGTTTTAAACTACTTAAAGCTTGCCTTCTGAAAAGGAAAGTTCTCACCGTTTAGCTTGACTGGGCTAATTAATAAGGCCAACATCCGACAGTTGTGTGACGTGTCAAAGTCATAAAGTGGAAGGAAAACTTAACCCGTTGTTACATGGCGCCGTTGACTGAGCATTTTAGTTGAAACTCATATTTAATTAAACCACTAAAATGCTAAGTAAGCATTTTAGTTGCTAGTATTAAAATATTTGACATACTGTCAATACGAACAAATGTTTTGGAAAATTCATCTCAGTTTTGATTAAATCTTTCTTGCAAATCATGTCCTATGACTGCCTGTAGTATTCTACACACAATATTTTTTACCCTTTTTTAATTTAAGTTATCGCACATTTAATGCTAAAGAACAATACTTCATTTTAAAATCATATTGGATATTCCGAATACTTATAAAGATCTTGAAATTGGCGGCTAGCTTTTCCATTAAAAGTGAATTATACACCGTGAAAAAAATAACAGGAGGATACATAACATGTATAAATATTGTTAATGAAATATCATACATAATGCGCAAAAAATCGTTTGCCAAAAAGATCTGGATTCGAATACTACCTAAGGTGAATTTTTCCAACACATTTTTTATATTAAACATTTAAGACTTAAATTAAAACCATATGAAAAGTGGACATGAAACATCTGAAATAGTTATTACATTCAAGCTTTCTTTGAGAATTGAGGCAGTTTGTTTATTTTACTACTCACAGTTATACTAAGTAGATAATGTATCTTAATATACAATTGGGACCCATTTAAATACCTTCACTGAGAAGTTGGTCTACCACTTTTTAATATATCTGCTAAAGGTTAGTCGACATCACAGGCGACCCAAGCGCTGGCAGCTGCCTCGGACAAAGAATTAGCCAAGTTATTCTTCGGAACCTTGCCTAAAGGGATTATTTTTTTTAATATATTTTAGTTGTTATATATATATTATATATATATATGTTATATATATGTTATATATATATTATATATATGTTATATATATATTATACATATATATATATATATATATATATATTTGTTAGTTTTAGGTTAATTTAAGATAAATTATGTTTTAGTTTGGTTTCATAGTTGTGTCTTAATATAATTGATTAAAACCATATATCTGCTTTTATCAAGTTGATATGATGTACACATACTACAGTGCTCATAATATCCTGATTTATGGTATTATAATGGCCGTGGTGCTTCCAGGGCATTTTTATTATTATGTCTTCATTGGCATCCCGTATTTGAGGTTACTAGATCAATAGGGTTTATCTTCTATGTGTATTAGGTGAAGTGGAAGTTATTGCAACGACAGAATAACACTAATAAACTTGTAAGTTGCTGGACGTGAATAGAAATAGATGAATGAAAAATAGAAAAATATTAAGGATTATTTTAATGCTATAAAAAACATTTAGGCGTACTTGTAAAAAGGTAACGTAACGTATGTAGGTATTGACTTTGTTTTACAGATAACCAAAACAAAAAACCAACACAAACTAATACTTATCTAAAATTACAGTTGGGAAGCTGGTCATTAATATAATTAAATTAAATAGGGATATTACAATACAAAATAATATAATCGATACTTCTTAAAATATCCTGTATCTTGTTTTTCCTTATGGCCTTTGCTTTGATTTTATAGCTTTAACATATTAAAATGTAAATTTACTGAACCAACAACTTGGTCCCTAACATTTACTATAATAATCCTCCAGAAAAAAATCGTTTTATTTTTGAAGAAAATTATGTATGTATTTCTTGATTATTAAGATTTATAGAATTTCATCTATATATTTATGTAAAAGATAATATAATATAATAATATTAATATACAGCTGTCGAATCAACTAGTGTGTAAATCGTAATAAAAATACTATTACGATAAAACAATAAATTGTTATTAATATTCTTAAGTAAAAGCTCACGATAATCGTGACTAATGATTTTAGAATTTATCTTGAAATAACATTTCTTACAAACAGTCTTACACTTTCAAATGTTTTTGTAAACAGGTGCACTCTATTTAACTAGGTATTACACTTCTTGAATTTACATATATCAGTATTCGCATTCATTATCTCTGAACGAGAGATTCTTAGTTATATTCTGTGTCCTAACGTCGAAAACATGTCTATTTAGCACTATCATTTATTTATCCTATTGGTCGTTCTTCTTTTTTACCGACAGTGAAACGACGTTTTTCTGTTTTTTTTTGGTTTTTGAACTATCCATAATTGTGGTTTCTGTGTGGAATTTAAAAGAAATTGCATCTGTGTTGTCGTTGGGACTAATTAAAGTTTCCTTTACGGCAAATATAAATTCTTTTTTAATGTTGGCTTTTTAAAAAAATATGTGACAGAGTGGCCTTTTTCTGTGGAGACCACATTTCGGTTTACCACCCTGTCACGGCATTCTAAGGAAAACAAACGAAAAAATATGTTGGTTGGAGAACATGAAAAATTACATAATATTAATAGGTAAGAAAAATATGGACGTCTATTAATTAAAAACCGTAAATATCAATACTCCAACGAGACAGACCATTGTCGGTAAAAAAGTTGAACGACCCCTATACGGAAAGCAACACTTATCTGAGTTTTTACTACCATGGCAATAACTTGTACTATTAAAGATTTTTTTACAAAAATTATGCAGCTTATGAGCAAAAAAACGAAACTTTCTTGTCATAAATCATCGAAAAGGCGTCGTGAAGACGTCGGAGGTCAGAAAAGTTATGTTTTCATGTTACATCAAATCAGATTACTTTTTAACGGAAAACTCTGTTATGTTTACATTGATACAAGAAACGTAACACCTAAAACTGAAGATAATTCAATCATTACCACATTACAAAGTACGATGCGGCATCGTGGCCGGTCCACTGACCCAGTGACCTTGACGACCGGTTGCCCGTGCGCAACTAGAGCGGTGCGCTCGGCCCCTGCGGCTTCTCCGCCCAAACGTAGTGTTTACAATTCGAAAAGAAAGCCGTACACATTCATGAATGTGAATAACGAAAGCGAAACACTGACGAACATTAGGGTCAAGTGTGATCGCCGCTTTCGTACGTTCAGCATGCCAATTTTAGGCGAATTCGAATATTGAACTCCAAGGGCATAATTACCTGGGTTTGTTTTTTGGAATAGATCTATATGAAAGCTAGGATTAGAAAAAATATATAAATGTCTTGGTTTAGTATAACGACACACAAAACAGTATAGTTTAGATTAAAAAAAACCGGCCAAGTGCAGGAAATATATTTTTAAGAAATTTTCTGTTTTCTTAGTTCGTTTAGTTTGTTTGCGTCATTTAACGTTTAAGTCTAGTTTGACACTCACTGTGCTCATACTGCATAATATACCTAATATTGGTGTAATTACTTTTTACTAGACTGCCCGGAGGTGCAGATACTCCGGGCCCCAAAACGTTTTCAATGGCTGCGGAACATTTTAACTGTGCGAATGTTGTTTTGACCTCCTTTTCGTTTTTAAATGATAAAATCGTAAAACGTTTGCGCGCTTGTCAACTTGTCCCGTTTAGTTATTAATTTATTTTCATTACTTTCCTTAATTTTTGTGAAATTGACGATTTTAAGTGCCCGCAAGGGCCTATGAAATAAAGTTATTTTGATTTTTGATTTTACTTTGAGAACTTATACTCCTTCCTTTCTTTTTATGCTATGCTAAGCATTTAAAACAGTAATTTAGTCACAGACACTGTTGAATTACATAAATTTGAATTAAATACGATTTTTAAGTATTACTAGTTTTTAAAATAATACACACCTTTGGTAATTCCTTAATCAATTCACTGCTCCATCAGTCGTTATGCCTGAGTGTTGTGGAAATCGATCTATAACTTTTTCACGGATTATAATGAGCCAGTTTGATCTGTCGATGTCGGTGTTGCGTGACAAATTCTTCTTCCTGCCTTTGAAAAGATTGAAACATCAAGGTATATGAAAGTCGGCTTATTAATCATATTATAAACGAATACTACGCTTAATATTTCTATATCTTCGAATACGGCCACATCTTGTTAAGCGTGCTTTTAGTAGCGAGAAATTATAATAAAATGGTGATGATGATGATGATGAGAGCAATAAACTGAAAATCAAACGAACAATGACTTGAACTCATACTCAGTATATTCTAACTATTGACATATAACTAAAAAAATACTATAAACGTCCTAAATGCCAACGTTGTAACTAGAAAATCACTCTGACATTTGGGGAATCCTTTTAGAAAAATCAAAAGACAACTTTTCTTTATCTCCTTGATAATAAAACAAAGCAGTTTATTCCACAGTGTACATACATTAATTATTTTTTTTATGTATATTTAATTAACTTGTGAACTTCGTTTTATTGTAAAAGCTGACTTGGAAACGGTAGCAAATGCTATTAGCGTCTACCTATTATTCCAATCTTATATTATGTGTCAATAGTTTTATAGATTAATAAATTCCAACATTCCGAACCCCCAATCATGACAACATTAATAATGCCGCATAAGCTTCACCGGGAAGGCATTAAACAGATCGCAGATTGCAATTATATGAATTTTACAATATTATTGTTATTATATAACAAAGAATCGAGGTATATACCATATTATAATTTCAACTAACAATAACAATAACATCATTCGCGATATCATGCTCTGCGGTATCTTTTGTTTTTACTAACGGGAAAATAATATGTTTCTTGTCATATGGGTATTCACAGTGGTGATTCAACTTTATTGATTACAGATGACCACGTCGTCGATAACCGGCTTAACGAGAATACTCATTTTATTACACTTATTGGGGTCATCATTTGGCCAATCTTACCCTGATGTTGGCTACCCAGCAAGTAAGTTTTTAAAACCACTCATAAAACAATAGTAATAATATTATAATACTTTATCATGGATAATATAAGTCATTTGCAAAAAAGTTCAAGTAACATGGTTGGTAAAGGAGCATAAAGTTAACTTACTTATAAAGGGACTGCCAGCCGAGCCAGCCAGCGAATCACTCAGTTTATTTTACTAAAGTTTTGTTTAAATGTGACTTGAATTTCAGATAAACGCTGATTAGTGCTAATTAAACTTGTATATTACCCTATTAGCCGAGCTGTCAACGAACATAGGTGAGGCAGAGCCGCGTGACGGAGGAGCTGAACTGGAATTTCGCTATCACGACCATGATCAGCTTACGCGTTATTTGCGCGCAGTCTCGGCCAAGTATCCAGCCCTCACAGCACTTTACTCAATTGGAAAATCTGTCCAAGGTATTTAAGAATACTAAAACCATATATAAATTGACTGTTCAAAGTTATAAGACTGATCGTATAATCTCTACATGTTGTCTGAAAAGTAGGTCTTCCATTCAACGTTATTTATGTTCTACTATGGAGATTGAAATATGAGATACTTTTCTGTGACAAGACAACTGAATGGTATCGAGAAAGATGCATTTGTGCTGGACATGAAAAGTAGGCACTGTTATCCATAGACCTATTTAAAAGCTTTAAAAATCCCTTAACTAAGCTACCCTATATGAAAAAAGGTATGTTTTGCGATGACATCCAAGATATAATAAATCCCAAGTAATTATTTCAAAATATGCCATGACATTAAATTTATTTGAATAATCTTACAATAGTCATTTTAATCTGTTTCAACACATAGAATATGAATTCGCTCGCACTTTTATAATTACATTTATTTTTACTAATTCCACTTTAATACACTGATTAATAAATAAATAAAAGTGACATTAACTATAACATAAAAACACGATTTCTTTGTTGGTTTCCATGAAAAAGACATAAACGCGTCACGTCAAAATTTCATTTGATAAAATCTGTACACAGGGCATTTTATATAGTTTGCAGATAAAATATCACAAGAAGTAAGGCTTTATTAAACAGCATTGTTCACAACTTGGAATGGGAACTTGCCTCTTTCCACATATCTGATTAGCATTCATAACAAAACAGTGTTCGTTTAAGTATGCCAAGAAATGCTTCTCAGGAACGTTTGTTTACATAGAAAGGATTATTATGGGAACATTTAAAAGAAAATAATAAGATTGAAAACATTTACTGTTATCCTTCATTAAGGCAATAGCATAAGCTTATGTATTTTCAGAGCCACATAAAGACTTAACTATTATAGCCACTTAAAGACATGAAGTGAAAATTAGTATTTAAAATGCTATAAATAAGACTAATAAAATATGTTATAGTAAAATAACTATATACTATGCTAGTATAACTTATAAGTTGAAAATAATAAGTTGATTTTAAACCTAAACTCAAAACAGCTCATTATAAATGCCATAGGTAGGCACTTTATTAGTTTAATTAGTATTTGAAACTTTGCTTGTTTAATTACTTTGCCCCTTACTTGGATTTGTAAAAGAGATTAACCAAGTGATTAGTCATTGTAGGTACCTGGTTTATTGATGCGATAAAATCACAGATGTTATTTCTGTACCATTATACTAGATATAATAATATAATCTCAATTGTCATGGAACGATTTTTCTTTGCTAACACCAAGGCAACACAGATCTTCATTGTTAAACATATACAATACACCAATGCAACACACTGTTAAAGTAAAAAGCAGTACGATGATTTGTTACCCATTATCCCCCATCCATGAAGAATTTTCCTGCTTTTCCGAAGGGCGTGCTTAGAAGATATCGCCCTCTTGATATCTCTGCATCCTACTAAGTTAGATAGAGTGTTTTTTAATACTATTTGATTTAACTGCTAAATCGATCTTCATAAGAACTTCATAAGAAAAGTTTAAAATAAAATGATTACTATGCTAGACTCGTTATTACTTGTTAACTTGTAAAACTTACTTAGCTCTGATGGTTTTCCTCTTAGCTTCATTATATGCACCTCTATTGTGTATACTATTTACATGTTGAAATTACAACAGTTAACTGTTAGAGGGTGCAGGAAGTGGGGAGATGTGGGACTTGGCTCGTAAAAAAAATCACTCCAAAGATTAATATTTTACAAACAGAACTCGAAAGTTAAAAAATAGTAGGCTAAACATCTTAATATATTGTTTTAAACTTTCATGTTCACCAACATTATAGTAATATAAGTTATTTACGGGATTGTTACCATGTTGGGAGCACGGAGTTGCTCCGTGATCATACTGATCATGGCGCTTGCAACAGTGGCGAAATATCGGAAACTCGCTAAAAACAGGGTACATGGTAAAAATAACTTATATTACTATAAACATCTTAATAATTTTGAAAGACCAATCCAACGATACTTTAGATGATGCTATAGAAAAATGAAAATAAAATTGCACCCTTCTATCTACTGTTTACTTTCCCTTAGAAATGTCTAAACAGTGGAAACGGGGGAGACAAATTAAATACTATTATAAGTGGCGGAAAAAATATTTGTCTAGATATTGTTAGTGAGAGGAGAAATACCAATACTTATTTAAATACCTATATGATAGTGTACGTGCGCCAGTTAAATTCGACTTGCTTGTTATGTTATTTTTTATGTCCTTTGGACCAATTTCACAAAAACACGAGTTATCACGATTGACAATAATATACAGCTAAACGACAACTAAACAGCCTTCACAAAATTCAGCGTCCACTTTCTTTAAAGTAATTTTATTTGTTATAATTCTTAACTATAATAGTAACAGTGGAATAGTTTTTCTTTCTGTAAATTTCGCAAGGTTTTAATAAAATCAATTTATGTAGGTATATAGGAACGTTTTAATTTTAAGTAAATATGATTATAATCAGATGATTACATCAAAAATTTTATGCTAATAATATAAACATTAACTAAAGATGTAAATTTATTAATTTGTTAATACGTAAGTAAATATTTACCCATTTGTTTTCATTTCTATATCGTAAGGCAACGACAACTAGTTTAATATAACTACCTATATACTATATTACAAAACAACCATGCTTATACGAAGCTATCGTCTGCACAGATGACTAATATTGATAACAGTGACAAAAAACAATGTTCTTATGGTAATAAAAATAACGTGGGCGACAAAATAACATGAGCAATATGTTTCTTTGTTAAGACTTTATTTGTCTAAATAAACATCATAGTAATAAACTGTGGGAATGATTTTATGGGGGTTTTATGTTTATTTTGAAAAGTTTAACAAATCATATTTATTGACTCTAAACGTGCAAGTTATCAATTTGCGGAAACTGCGTTTTATTAAATAGTTGCGAATATTAACTGAAATTATGTAGGAGTATTTAATATCCAAATGTTGAATGATATAAATAATCTAAATTATGACTATAAGGAAAATCTTTTTTATGGCTATTTTTATACGTATCTGAATAATACAACTGTTAAAATAAGTCTTTAAATTTCGAGGTAACAAAGGATATATTTTATACCAGTTGTTATCATCCAAGTGACCTGATCTATTCACTGAAACAAAAACAACACAATAGCCAAATCTCATACGTTGCGATTGCTGTTCTAAAAATTTAAATTGATTCATAAGTTTATTAACTTTGGTTTCTCTTCAAGTTAATAGTTTTCCAGGTTATTCATTTAAGGTGTCTCTGCCATACATTTTTAGAAGCAGTTAAAACAAAATGTATTGCACTTAATTTTGTAAAGTTTTGTCCCATAATGTCCATGTGGACAAGTAATAAACAACTTACTTATTTATTGATATTCATTACTACTGAATTAATTACTTTTTTCCCTCTGGGAAATCTGGATAGGGACTGATTATACACCAATCTAATTATACTTTTCCATTCAGGTCGAGATCTATGGGTGATGGTGGTATCGGCATCGCCATACGAGCACATGATTGGCAAGCCGGATGTTAAATACGTCGCCAACATACACGGAAATGAAGCCGTGGGTCGGGAACTACTATTGCACTTGATACAGGTAGGTACTTATTATAAAAAAACGTGCGTATACTTATGTACGTACGGCAGAAGTTATACTTTTTCAAATGAGATATCTTGAAGTTAGCCTATTCACTTAAACAACTAAATTCATGGTGTCGCTTTTTAGATGCATGCTGCGTGCACTACTTCCGTTACATGAAAAATTTCACCCTAAATGCGCCAAAAGAAGTATAACTACAAAAATCTGCCTGTGATGCAGTAAATAGGTACAAAGAACATATTTAATATGGCCCAGCAAAAAGAATTAAAATAACTTAGAAACAGTAAGACACATTGACTTTAAAAAAAATATAGTAGATAGGTACGTTCTGTAGGTCGATTACTGATGATTACGTATTACTGTAATAATCCCACAGTAATACGCAGGACACTCAGAAAGTTTTTAAAAATTGTAAAATAATTTATATGGACGACATATTTTATTTAAAATTTTCAAAAACATCTCCAGCAGCTTCTATACAAAGTTTCATACGTCGACTAATTTTTGAAACACTTTTCCAGTCTGCTGCAAACACCTCTGTTACGACCTTCTCAAAGGCTGTTAGCGCATCTTGTAGCGATGCGAAGCGTAGCGCTGAACACTATATACATTTAAGTTGATTTGTTATTTAAGGGAATAAAATGTAGTCACACAGTGTCAGATCAGGACTGTAAAGAGGGTGAACAAAGACTTTGACCGGTGTGGGGTCCAGTCAGAGCACTAAGTGCGCAGGCACGTAGCCGAAGTGTTGAAAGAACCGGCGGAGTCCGATGTTCGAGCTGGTTGCACAGTGCTGTGAAAATTTATGGGAAGCCTTTTGTTATATACCATTGGGCTTTGATTTTGTAATAGAATTGATAACAGATAACCCGTCAAAGTGAAAAAACTAGTGATCAATATTTTACCTGCGCTTTTCGATCGCTTCACTTTGATATACGTTGGTTAGTTTTGAAACGCCCAAACTGTCTCCTGCGGCTTTGTTTCTGAATCTATGAATAAATCCAATCCATATCACCTGTAAAAAAATATTAATCATGTCACAATAACATTCCACAAGGGCTAGCTTCTGAGTTTCGGTGAGGTTATGAACTATTTTTCTTACGCAAAATTATTCGTGTCGAATCATGTGAATCGAATAACAATATCAACAACAAGATAATAACATAACATATTTTCGGGATTAAAAGTATCGTATATTTTAATCAAGGTAATAAATTATATATTAAATTTCATAAAGCCGTTAAATCGTGATTTTGCGTGAGTTACAAACAAAATTTCACATTTATAATATCAGTAAGATATTGCAGAAGAGCATTACTAGGGTTGCGTAGTCAGACGCTAACAAATTAACATTAGGTATCTACCTTGACCTGTGATATAGCGGTATGTTTATCGCTATCCGTCGGACTTCTTGTCATGTGACTGTTATTTGCGACTTGTTTCAGGCGTTATTTTAAAGACCATTGGATAGGCTTGGCTGAACATTTTTAATTCATCTGTCTTTGCCAGTCTTATTTTTGAGATCACACCTACCTGCATATATGTATAAAGAACTAAAAAAAACTTTGTCCTGACTGACAGACAACGCTCCCCTAAACCGCTATACCTGAAATTTGCAATGTTTGTTTATAGAAAGGTGAGAAAATATTGCTAAAAATTTTTTTTGAAAATTCTGTCCCTTAGGTCGTTGTAAATCTTTAAGTAAGCGACAAAAAATGTAATACACGTGCTCCTGGTTAAAAGTACATCTACATGAGTATCAACGTTTATGGAAATTCTACCCTTTTTAAGTAAGAAGCATGGTACTAAGTATTGAGGCTTTTAATATAAAATAAAAGTGCGTCGTATTCATCCTTTATGGAAACACTACCCCTAACTGAGTAAAATATGTAGGAGAAGATACGTAAGACTATGTTAGATTGTAAGTTAGCCATCTTAAAAGTAAGAAATTGATTGGACGCGTTCTTCAGCGTATTAGAAAATTGTACTCCTTAAGGGGTGAAATATTGTATTACTAAGTTCATATTAATGAAGTGAGAAGCATAAAATTATTAAGTCCGTCCATAAAAATAAACAGAAAATGTATTTTGTTGTCTGTGGAAACTCTATCTGGACACAAGAGGTGGCAATGCGATAGGGTTCCAATATTTTTTCAGTCAGGACAAAGTTTTTTTAAATAAATATATGAGGTCGTTCGGGCAGGACACGTCTGCTAGTAGGTGTATTATAATAACGTTTATTTAATAAAAGTGTTTTAAATCTCATTCTTAAGATTTTAACGAGTTAATTTAATTAATTAATTTACAAAACACTTTATTTATTTCAGCATTTGGTGACGTCTTATGAGACCGATTCATACGTAAAGTGGCTGTTGGACAATACTAGAATCCATCTGATGCCGTCTATGAATCCTGACGGCTTTGCAATTTCAAAAGAGGGACAGTGTGACACCATACATGGGAGGTATGTGAACCAATTTAGTAATTTCACGCAAGGTAACTTTGACACGTTAATTCCAAAAGTGATGCCAATTTCATTTGTTGAATAATCATTTTGTGTAAGATTTCACAACATTAAAAATTGCACAAAAATATGAATTACTACATTTCAGTCCATTACATCGTAAGTGCTACAATTTTCACATTTAACACAATACATACCGGAAAATCATAATCCCCATTGACCTCATTGAGAGAAAGTTTTAGGTCTAAAATGTAATAACTGCTTTAACATAATATATGCTATGTGCTCAGAACCATTTTCATTTCATTTTTTTTAATCTGTAGGCACAACGCTCGACGGTACGACCTTAATCGCAACTTCCCGGACTACTTCAAAGCTAACACTAAGCAGCCGCAGCCGGAGACAGAGGCTGTGAAGGAGTGGATCAGCAAGATCCAGTTCGTCGTGTCAGGCTCGCTGCACGGGGGCGCGCTTGTGGCATCCTACCCCTTCGACAATACACCCAGTGCCAGTAGGTCCCAATATAGTCAATGAATAGTTTCACATAGATAAACATACACACCAGCTTCTAAGAATGTATTGTACAAAAAGTGCAAAAACCAGTGTATATTAAAATTTAGTAATTTTCAAAATTTTTTAGTCTCAACAATCCTAATATTATAATACGAAAGTGAGAATGTTTGTTACACTTACAAACTCAAGCGATTATCATGAAATTGTACAAACACTTTATCGAGAAAAAAGTACTGTTCTTGAGAGATAGAAATATGAATAACTTTTAATCGGTAGTTTACATTAACGCGAGCGTAGCCGCAGATAAAAGCTAATGGGTGTTATCAAACTAATATACACTATCCAAACGTAACCGGTGAAGCTAATAGGACCCTGACAACCTCCCAGGGGAAAAGAGCTAATATAGTGATAAACATAAAAGTTAAATAATCATTTTATTGTATGAAAATAATAAATATGTACAGGTATACACTTGAAAAATGAGATAAAGTACTCACTTCCTTAAGTAAATGTACTGTTTCTCAGAGCTATGATTTTTGCAAAAAAATAAAATGAGAAATTTAGTAGGATTTCGCTAGGTGATTTATTCGCGGTCTCGACACTAAAACGGTGGGAAATAAACATATACATAATAATAGGTATGTTGTTAACCACCCACATTTTTTTGTTTCCACGCTTATTCAAAGGGATATGCAGATCATCTGTTCTATGTTCGGGTGACGTATATTTTAAGTTAAAGTTTTCTTTATACAGGTAGTTGGTTTTATAAATTACAATGTATATAACTAACAATTGTTTTGTGCTATATATCCCCTAAATGCAGTGTTCCAAAGCTACGCTCACACGCCGTCCATCGCACCGGACGACGACGTATTCCGGCATCTATCACTTGTGTACTCGCGCAACCACGCCAAAATGGCGCGCGGGGTGTCCTGCAAATCTGGCTCGCCACGCTTCGAGAACGGCATCACCAACGGTGCCGCCTGGTATCCTCTCACAGGCATGTATAATGGCAATATGTTTCTGACCTAAATAACTTACACAAGGTAAACTAATTACACTGAAACAGTTACGAACAGTAGCCTTAATCGCAGAAAACCCTGGTCCATGAATTAGATTATTACTTAGTAAAATTCATCTTCCAATAGAACTCTACGAGTTATTAAAAAAGTATGAGGAAATGTTTACCTATAGCTAGCTATTGATAGATATTTTGTTTACGCACTGTTTAGCTGCTTCGCAAATCTCTGGTGGAAAGGTTCTCTAATCGCAATTGTTTGTCAACATCTCCTCTGCGGGCAACCCCAAAATCTTTTTAAGACGTTCTTCTATATTTGTTATAAGTTATATCATAATAACGGCCTATTCAGATTGTTGGTATCTTTTCTTATTATCTTTATCTTTTTATTTTTCGTTTTCCAGGCGGTATGCAAGACTATAACTACCTGTGGCATGGGTGCATGGAGATCACGCTCGAGATCTCCTGCTGCAAATATCCACCAGCGCATGAGCTACCCAAGTACTGGCTTGATAATAAAGAGGTTTGTAACCCTAGTTAACCGGAGTATACTGTAGGTTGGGGATAGGAATACCTATTGTAGGTTAATGCACAGAGGTTTAATGCACAAAAGTTAATGTTACCGGGACACTTACGGAGGCTAAACAGTTATCACAAAGGTAGGGACATTAAAAGTGTTTCTTTTTGCTTTTTTAGAATACCTGTGTGTGTTCTAATCGGCTGTTATTTTTTATGTTTGACGTAGTTCTAAAGCAGTATACCCGCATTGTAACGCACTTTAAAACAAACAATAAGTATATAGTGTACGGAATATGAATCCTTAGATGTATTTTTCAATGGAAACGTTCTATATGTATAGGATGTGATTGAAATATTCTACTATCTTTTTAATATCGGTTCCCAAACTATATAATAAAATAATCTTTTGAATGAAATGTTTAATCTTATAACATAGATAAAATTTATCTATGCCAATAATAATTTTATGTGATATTGTTAGATTAATTGGAAGTAATGAAGAGAATATGAAATTTAAAAAAATATATAATCAGGTTATTAATCAGATAAAAGTAATAATTAATCAAGAAAATGCCTTTAACAAGTTCTTTTTCAAGTTATCGTTTATTGTATTCATAATTATGGAAGAACACCTATCGTGATAAGTATATCACCAGTCACATGTTTCGTCAAACTAAACTACTCTTAAAGTCAATAAACTTAATAATTTTATTGATTAAGATCAGAAGCCTATTAATGCCTCCACTGCATGGGGATAAAACCTAACCTATGGGTAAAAATACATAAGGGAGGAGGGGCATACCCATCACGCGAGCTCAATGTAGATTGCTTCATGCTGCAGATGCAACCGGTACCAACGGCTTAAAGTGCTCGAGATAATATATGTTTTGGTCACCTATTCAATGATCGATCCTTGCAAAAGTTGCTTAACTTTCGTAATCTACGGCCTGCCGCCGCTCTAACTAACTGTGCCATCAATCTATTACAAATGATGGAAAGAAATGTTTGCAGTGTCGTCTACATATCCTTTATTTTGTAAATAAATAAATAAAGTTAATATTTAAAAATAATTATGGAATGATTATGTTGTAGAAAATGTTGTAATAGGTATCGATGAAACTATTAATGCTATTCGCAGTACTTATTACAGTATACAGTATTTTACTAATACGTAGTAAAATAAAAATTAATTTTCACTTGAAAAAATTAGATATCAACATACTTGTCATAGGTTTTATTGAATCTAAGAAAACCTTCAAGATTATAATAGAAAAAATACTTTCAAAGAAAATATAATATTTTATAGAATTGGAAAATCCCTATTACAGTTGTACATTGTTATGAAAATATATTTTCTACCCTAAAATGAAAATAAGACTTTAATCATTTACCTATTTATTAAATAAATTAGTTTCGTCTTTACTTGCACATATAGGTATACAAAAAGATTAGAACGAATCCTTATTGGTAATTTTTAAACTAAGCTTTAAAACGAGAACTTACAAACCCATATATACAACTTATTAGCAATAAGGCCGATGGTCCAATTTTATCAGATGAGTTCCATGCCTCAAGTGGAGCGTGCATGCCGATGACAGCACAAGCCACTCGGGCACCAGCATTACCTGTGGTGAGCGAAGTCTCGTGTGTACCCAACCCAAGGTCGTCCTCCTCCTCATGTAGGACCAAACCTCGTCCCAGAATATTGTTAACGCCTCGCAAGGACATGACGGTATCGACAAAGTTCAAGGTACTGATTCCTGTTTCACCCGAGGCGACGAATAGAATATTACCGAGGTCTCCAACGTGCCGTACATCGTGGTCGGGACCGCCATGATTCACGTTCTCTGGGTTGAAATGTGCACCAGTATTACCGCATGAAACTATGTCGCCCAATTCATGCACGTGGAATCCGTAAAGGCCTGGCTGCATGCCAGTAATGTTTCCGGTCACGTGCACTCCTTGGTCTGTCTCAGTGAACAAAATAGTTCCTGTGATGTTTTCTGCTGACAAATGTGCTACTGCAACGCGCTGACCCTTCGCTATTCCAAGAGCGAAAGCAAAGAAAATTATCAACCGAATGCACATATTTCGTTTATCACTAACACGTTCGTTTTGCAAGCGTACTAAAATGAAATATCACACTTATTATGAACTTCTCTGTGAAGTGTTATCTAATCGAGATATTGTAATCATCTTATCTGTATAAGTGAGAAGAATGTGGACAAGTATCTGTCCACTTAATTAAAGTATGATAAAATATTTTAATCAGTGTACTATAATTTCTAGTCTAGGTTTATATAAAACTTTCCTAATATTTTTAATTTTA